>JAWNNX010000655.1:0-1200000 GCA_035044505.1 Zaprionus lineosus | reverse complement strand
TCAACAATTCCGCAGTTGTGTCGGTCGCCCGGTGTCGTTAGTTTCATCGCTGGCAGCTGCAGCGCCCGCGGCACGTCACATGTCCTGGCAAAGTTTTTGTGCCTTTCACACGCGCGTCAAAGCAGCGGCAACCAGAAGCAATACGTCGCGTCCCACAACAATGCGCTAAACGAAAGCTCAAACGTGCGCTGGCAGAAGCAACGCATTTTGTCCCTAGCCCCATTCCCCATTATCCAATTTCCACTTGCGACCATAAAAAATCCGGTTTTATCACGCTATATGCGCGTTTTAAAGTCATCTGATTTGGATATTCGCTAAAATTGTACAATGTTTGCAGCAATACACAACAAATGATATAAAGTTTATATATGCAACGCCCCCGGACCCAAAAAAAAAAAAAAAACAAGCAAAAGTTGTGCCACAAATACCCATGGTGTTTATGAATCAACGTACGTGTAAAGTGTATCGGGAGATAAGTAATTATCCGTGAGTGCATTTGCGTGTGGAACAGCCGCAAGGACTGACTGAACAAATGTGGCGCTGTGGCAACGGCAACTGCTGCTCGTTATAGCGTCCAGCATTGGGAATATCGGACAAAACAACAGCAGCAGCAGCAGCAGCAACAGCAGTGGTAACAGTAGCAGCAGCAGCAGCAGCAGCAGCGGCAGCAGAAACAGCAGTAGTTGCAGCTGCAACAAAAGCAAAACGCCAACAACGGCAACAACAAACAACAACAAACAAAATGGCATTGAAATCACAATCGCAATCTAAAGATGAACCGCGAGTGGAGGAGCAACAACAACACAGAAAGTGCCAGCAAAATGCAAGAAAGCGACGACGAAGCAACTGCAAAAGCAACAGCAACAGCAACATTTTCAATTGCCGGCAACAACGGAAGCCACAACAGCAACAACAACAACAACAACAACAGCAGCAACAGCAACAGCAACCATCACATTGGATAAAACAACTTCAACTGCTCTGCATTGGTAAGTTTTACATGTTGTTTGTCATACGTGGGGAATAAAAGCAGTGGGGAGTTGAATATGAGGTAAACCGAATGTAGGGGAGTGAGAGAGACAGCAAGCGGCGGGCATGAGGCAAACCCACCTCCTGCAGCTGTTGCTTTTGCTATTATTAAATATCCGTGCTCATTAGGCCAGACACAAGTTGCTTCGGGTTGACTTTTGCGGTTGCAAATCCAATCGACGTTAAGGAAGGTGTCATAAGAGTGAGGGGAAAGGGCAAGGTATGAGTTTCGGCATTGCATATGTTTATTTATTTGAGCGTGTGGAGTTTGTGGTGACCCTAACTACCTTTTAATAACCAATGTGGTAGTTGCAGGAATACATTGAGTGACCCTTGAAATATGTTGAAGACTTCCTTTATCGACAAGTTGATGCTTTGGCAGATAAAGGTTAACACACTCCTTGCTTGGTTACCTTTCATATTCGAAGTGCTTGTGTCCCCTGAGAGACATCGCAGCTTGATGAAGATTCTATCGTACCTTTGATGAGCGCATCCCGGGGGATGTGGCAGCTCCTAATGGAACGGGTTAGACTGGGATCGTGGAGTCGTGTCTTGACCACAAACTAGGCCCAAGAACTGCTGTGTTCGATGGATTAGATGCTTGTTCATGAATCTTGGCTTGTAGTTCTGGCTAATTAATAATTATGCTCATAATGGGCGGGCAAGAGGCTTGGCCTGGCCGCAAGCCGGACGCACGTCTGCAGCGGACTACTTCCGCCGCGCAAACCAGTGCCCCACAGCACACATGATGGTTACAATCGAATCGATGGGACCTTACCCTATCTCAGTGTCTGTACTTGTTCTTATCGCGCTTCCGCCCTTCAATCCCAGCTGCCTCGGGGCTACCAGCCGGAGTGGGAGCGGTTGTGGTGGGAGTGGGAGTGGAAGTGGGAGGAAGAAGAAGAGTCACAGCCAAAGCCATGGCCATAAATTGAGCGACTCATCGTGGCGGAGTCTTTTTACGGAACTTGTCCGTCGTCTCCGATTTCAATGGCTCAACAACAACAGCAACCACAGTTACAATAATAACAGCAGTAAAGCAACAATAACACCGAAAACAATAACAAAAACAACATTGACATGAAAATCAACAACAACAAAAGGCAATCAAATATAATTCACAAAATATGTTTAAACGCCCACAGATTTTGGTGGTCCGCTTGGCTTTGGTGGCTTTTAGTGGGCGTTTATTGTTGTTCTTGTTGCTGTTGTGGTTATTATTGTTTTTGTTGTGTCTCTCGCTGTTTATGTTGTTATTTCTTGTTGACGAAGTCACATAGGCAATCAGCAGCGCCAGCGGCGGTTCGCAGGTTGCCAGCATTGCGCTAGTGACACATGTGCGAGTGTCGGGGCTGGCAACCACCAAAATCGGTAACCGTTTCCCTCCTTCACTTCTATGGCTCCCCCACCCTTTTATCTCTTTCTCTGTATTTGTTCCGCTGTCAGTCGCTTTCCGTTCCGGTGGGTCAAAGTAACGCCCACAAATTTAAGATGCTTCGATAAGGCATATCAAAAGTCAACCACAGAGACAGAGGCCCAACGCCTGAGCTTTACATCTATCCAATTAGTCGAAATAGCGCGCACCTGGCAACAGCCTCAGCCTCACCCTCCGCCTAAACCTTACCCTCCGCCTCAACCTCATCCTCAGTTTTAGCATCAATGGCAGCGAGTGCCACAGGCGCATACCAAATTCCGCAGCCATGGAAGGACATGCCTAGACCAAAACCCATGCCCGCTAGGGACTTGCTGCCACAAGAACAACAACATGGAAATTGACAGCGAAATAAAGCGGAAGATAAAGCAGATGTAGATGAAGATGAATACAGGGTCTGGAGTATAGAAAAGCAAAATAAAAGCATTTATTTGTCAGCACAAAATAATCAAGGATCATAACATGTCAACAAACAGGCGGACGGCGGGTGACAGCTGGACAATCGGTTGGATTGGGGGAAAAGGTGGGTGGGAGCGTTGCTTGACTGGGGGACTAGGGGCGGAAACCAAAACAAGCACAAGGACGCACACACAGGGAAAGAAAAGAAAGAACACTGCGTGTATATGTGTAAGTGTGTGTGTGTGTGCGAGTGTGTGCTTTTTCGTGGGTGGTAAGAACGCTGAAATGTGTGCCACAAGCACCACCAGTGAAAGTGTAGGGCAAACATGGCGTAAAAGATGGCGAAGCGGTTGCAGGGGTGAGGTGAGACGTGGTGGGGCTGGTGATTGGGGGGGAGTAGTCGGGAGGGAGCGAGCTGAATAAAAAGCACCAAATGGTTGTCTCTGACAGCTGGTAAATGTACTCAAGTGCATTGACAATACCAGGCACCGCTTGACCATTGACCAGGCGAAAAGAATGGGATAGAGAGTAAGTGAAGATGGTTGGGTAAACGGGGGGAGGGTGTGGGGAGGAGCTGCAGAGAAAAATACAGACAGAGATTCTAGCGCCACTCGACGGGAAGTGAATGCATGCAGGAAGCGATTCTGCGGATTCTTTTCATGCGAAAGTTCAAAGTGCAAGTGTTAGACACACACACACACATACACACATGCACATACACATACACTTACGTTTACCAAGCCAAAGACAAAGCATTGCGCATATCTTCAGGGATAATCTTTCGTATAAAGCTAAAGGACTTCTAAGCAGGAAGCTGCTCTTGGTACTCATTTGGTCTGCCAGTGACTTCTGTTTGTTCTCCTTGGCAAAGTTAATTGCTCCACGCTCTCCACCTGTCAATTGCCAGACAGCTTTGAAAGATTGCACCACAATTTGGTGGTGGAGCTGCCGCTGCTGCTGCTGCTGCTGCTACTGCTTCAGCTTCTGCTTCTGCTGGTGCTGCTATTACTGCTGGTGCTGGTGCAATCCGTGTGGGTAGCTTGACGCCCATATAATGGGCGCCTGGCTCTAGATGCTCGCACGACACCTTGGGCTAACCAGTCAGCCATTCAACCAGTCGGGTAGTCAAGCAGCAAGCAGCAAGCCAGTGAGTTGGCCAGCCAGTAGCCAGTAACCAGTTTACTGGCTTGTCTAAGCCATGGCAGTCACCCACACGCGTCTGGACGCATGTGACACAAATGGTTGAGCCGAGGTCCGCGTGGGAGTCTCGAGGTTTACGTAATTCGAGTAACTCGAAACTGACTCAATATGAGGAACTATGCACTTGCCACACACAAGCTGCAAGTGCTAGTGTGTATGTATGCGTATATACGTATATGTATATGTTTGTGTGAGTGTGTGTGTGTGTGTACTTGCCGCCTGCAGTGTGGGCAGCACCAAAATAGCGCCAGGCTATTTAAAGCCATCAAATGCATTGGCCACACGCTATCACCCTCATCCGGAGCCATGGCTCGCTGGCTATGCCACTGTAATTGCTCGGATGTCAACAACCAAATCCAATTTGTGAACGATGAGCGATGAGCGACGAGCGACGAGTGTTGAGCGTTGAGCGTTGAGCGTTGATACAATGAATATACACACACGGAAGAAATAATAGTAGTGAAATATTAAAGAAAAGAAAAGCCTTTGTTTCCGATACTTCCAGTCGCACAATTTTAACAAAACTTTACAATTATTTAGAATAGAATGTCTGGAAGAGAATAACAAAAAATTTCCGTTAGATTTCCATCCCTATAATTTGTTATTGACGATCTTTGACAAGTGCAACCAAATTTCGCATAGGAAAAAAATAGTAGTGCTGCACTTATTGTTAGGAAAACAGCTCGTTGGAAAAAATTTAGCAAGTAATTTATATAAAACAAAGCATTTTCAGTAAGTTTGATTTATTATTCAATATTTTCATAAATTTTATTAGTTGAATTCGCAACATAATTTGAGTTTTAGTGGGTAGAGGAAATCCATGCCTTGCAGGAAAAAGAGAACTGATATTGAGACTCAGAAAAGAGGGAAAACATATAAAGAAATAGAAAAACCTATTGGATGTACACCTATCATAATATTCAAGGCCATTAAATATAAAAATAAAGCCAGAATCTTGTGGCGGGAAGCGCATAACTACCGCTTTAGAAGACAGACGCATCGCGCGCATTAGCAAAATTAACCCGTTTGCCTCTTCTAAATCTATTAAAACTGAATTCAATTTATCAGTCAGTAAAGTCACTCCTTTTCCTCGACTATTGGAACAAAAATTAAGTGCCGAAGCCCTCGAAAGGTACCGCTGTTGACCAAGAAGCACCTGTAAGCACCGCTCATATTTGCGAAATTTTTAAGGGAAGTTGCCCATAGAGAATGAATTAGACAGATGAAAGCAAAATTTATTTTTTTTTAGTTTTTTTTGGTGGCAGTGGGTCTAGGCAGTATGTACGACGCCCCCAAAATTCTGAACTCCAACCCAGGTACACAACAAAGATAGTTAAGTATGGTGGTATGAGCATTATGGTTTGGGCATGTTTTTCATAGTCTGACGTAGGCCCATTACATATGATAGAAGGTATCATGGACCGAAATGTCTATGTTGACATATTGACAAACTCAATGTTGCCATATGCCAGTTGGGATATGCCATCAACCTGGACATTTCAACAGGATAATGACCCAAAACATACTAGTAAGCTGGCTAAAGATTGGTAGGCATCAGAAAAGATTGACATGATGCAATGGCCAGTTTAGTACCCGGACCTTAATTCGATAAAAAATTTTATGGGGATATGTATAACGAGTTGTGGCAGCCACTAACCCTGCAGCCAAGCCCCAACTTTGGCGTGTAGTCCAGGAGGCATGGTCAAATATCCCCATAAAGCGTGGCCAGGATCTTATAGACTCCATGCCACGCCCCTGTAGTGCAGTCATAGAAAATATTGGCTTTACAACTAAATATAAGATCCATATAAACATATAGAGTAAAAAAATTAATCGAAAATAAAGTTATAGATTATTTTTTTAACCGTTATAAAAGTCACTACTATTATTTTTGGATGCAAATTTTTGATATATTCTTATATTTTTGTCCTTGGAGGGTAACTAATCAAGCAATTTAAAAAAAAAATAATATGAATTATAAAACAAATATGTATAATAAAATTTTGAATTAAAAATTTTTGCATATATGGTTTCTGTCTATAAGTTTTCTTAAGCAACATTTTGAACTGAAAAGCACTACTATTATTTCTTCCGCAACTGTATATAAAAATATACGTTTCTTTGTATAAATAAATCGGTGGCACTTTTCCGCATGCGACATACAGCTAGATGTAGGCAAGGAAGCATAGAAACATGGCATCGGTTGAAGGCGTCCTCGGGCGAGACGGGTCAAGAGGAGCGCAAACAAGAAGTGCACTTGAAGCCGCCACAGACCTGAGATTCAGCAGCGACGACTGCTCCTACTCCCTTGGCTTGGCGCACAAGTGGACTCCTACTGCGTTTGTCAATCATAGCATGTGGTAATTGCTCCGAACCGGAGAGTCGTCTACCTGGCGTGCCCCTGCCATTGGCTGCTCTATTCTCATCTTTGGCCAGATTTATGAGCTCAAAACACATCCCACAATGCCACATGCGTTAGAATCGCTTGTGTTGTTGTTGTTTTTGCTCTTGTTTTTGTTTCTGGTTTTGTTTTTGTGTTTGTGTTTATGTTTGTGTTTTTGTTTGGATTTGATCATGTGTATCTCAGCATGTGTGTGTGTGTGTGTGTGTGTGTGTGTGTGTGTTCGTGACTGTGATTGTGACTATGATGATGACTGTGACCAAAATGGCCCCTTTGCCACGCCTCACACAATATCAAATAAACAATTTTATTGCTCGCTCTTAGTCAGCATGTACAGCTACTAGACACACGGACAGAAAAAGTTAAGGATTCGAGAATTGTTTGAAAAGAATAAGTTTAATTAAAGTATTAAGGATAAAATATTTAGACTGAATAGAAATCACATTTAAGATTTTATAGACATTTCATTTTATATACGAAATCATATACAATTATTCTTATTTAATGTAAGTCTTTTTGTTATCCTGCCCTTTTGATCCTTAAAAGAATTCCTTACATTCATAGAAATCAATAAAAGGTTTTAAGAACTGAAAAAGAAAATATTATCTGAAAAGTCCCCAATAATCCTGCTGTTGGTTGCTACATAATTTTTTTTGAGTGTAGTCGCCTATGTGTGTCGTTTCCTGTTGCGTAATGTCCTTTTTGGTCCACTCAAAAGGAAATGTGAAAATGGAAGCTCAAAAGTTTTCTATACATGCTTAATTTAAAGAATTCTCCTCCGCTGCTGCTCCGGGATTGTGGCTATAGCCTTCGAAATGAATTTCAATTACTAGCATAGATACCCGGTGGGCGGAGGTGGTGGGAGGCACTGTGAGTGGAGGGGCCACTGTCGGCGGCGCAGGATATTAGCAATGTGCAACCCAGCGTACTTCCTACGCAGAATATTCCGTCAAACTGCACAAACACATAAGTACAGTCGACCATCGGAAGCGGGGGGGAATGGGCGGGTGAGGTTGATGGGGAGAGAGGTTCCAAAGTCCGGACGTTAGATGGTATCATAGATGACTGCGCTGTGGGTCCCCATTCGGTATTGGTTCGATTTTGATGCGAATGTGAATTGATTTGGTTAGCGAGCAATGATGACTGATACAATTGAAGAAGTCCTGGCCAAGACATTGCGCCCAGAGTCGTCTCAGACAGTTGGGACAGGACGAATGGAATGAATGAATGGTTGAACGGAGGGACAAGTGGACGAATAGGCGAACGGGCGAATGGACAAATGCACGAATGGATGGATGGGTGGATGGATGGATGGATGGCTAGATGACAGGATGGTTTCGAAGGACGAATGGATGGATGAATAAATAAAGAGGGCGAATCAAGCAAACGCCAAATGAGACTCATCATAGCCGAGCTGACTGACTGACAGCTGTACGTGTGGAGGGGGCGTGGGTAAGGCTTGATGGGCGGTAATGCTGGGTGTGAGATACGGGAAGTGGGGTACTTGCCACTTTGGTAATAAGAAACGCCTTCACAGCCCAGTCAATAAATTAAATGCTTTGCCCTGGAAGGCTGACTTCCTCCCAGGCGGTAATTGAATACCATTTCTGGATAGGTATGTCGCGAGGCGTGCGGTATGTTCCAACTGTGGATGCTTCTGCTTTTGTGAGCCGCCCGATCTAGTCCTCTTCCTCCTCCTCCTCCTTCCCACCTACTTATGCCAGAGAAATTCCCGGATCGATGGCTTCATCTTTCTTCAGTGACTGCTAATTTAAATTTATGAATTTTTAAACGGTTCAATGTGAAAAGTGCGTTGCTTGTAGCTTTCAATTTTTGGGCAAAATGCAAAGCAAGTGTGTGACTGACTGGGCGTGTGTGTGGGTGTGGGTGTGTATGTGTCAGTGTATTTGTATGGCTCAATTGGAGGCCACATCACTGCGTAACTTGCTTCCACACACTTTCACTTTTCTTGAGTATTTAATCAAGTGTGAATAATTGCATCATTCTGCTCAAAGGGAGTCGATTTCCTTTGTGTGCGCCAACAGAGGTCCTGACTGTCTGCTCCTTCATCTTACTGTCAATGTGTGTGTATGTGTGTGTGAATGTGTGGGCGCGTGTCCGCTATCGATACGGTAGACAACCAACAGCCACACCCGCCAAAGATTTTCATATTTAAATTCAGTCGACAGTCGACGGTCGAGGACGTCCTTTCAAATTTTACTTCGGCATTAAAATCGAAATCATCGCAAGTTGAATGAATTTTTAAATGTTATTTATATACAAATGTTTGATATTCGATTCTCTGCGCCAATGTGGCAACATGTAAGAGTGTGTGCGTGTGTAGAAATATGGGTGTGTGGGTGGGGATGTGGGCGCATGTATGGATATGGGTGCGACTATATTATGCAGATTCAATAAGTTTTCAGGACAACAAAAGGCAAACACCGCGAATGAAATCGTGTCGTTCGTGTATATTGGAAATTAATATTTGATGGAAACTGTTGCATGTAGCAGGTTGTAGTTGCAGCTGCCGGCGGCGACATCTGCAGGTAGCGTTTATGATCCAAGTCGAACTTAATTGTCCACAGCAGCCGCCGTACAAGCAGCAAAAGATTGTGGCAAAGGCAAAGGCAGAGGCAGAGTCAGAAGCAGAGGCAGAGGCAAGGGCAGACGTGAAGAAAAAAAAAGCTGTGTGGCGCGTGTTAAACGGGTTTTTTTATATGAATGTTGCAAGTCGTGAACTGCGAGTTGCCACTTGCCGCAACTACTTACGACTGGACTCGACAGCTGCACAACTCTTCAAGATTGCCACTCGTTCATCTACAGCAACCGCATCGCGCGGACGGACGAGTGGATAGACGGACAGCTTATCGCTGCATCGTGTGAACTTTGAGCGACTTTCCTCTTCTTCTTGTCTCCTGCCACACTTTGTGCCACGCTTCAGTAAGCGCGACTCGGACGAGTCACTTGGCTTTGCACCTTTGGCTTTGCCGTTGCCTTTGCCTTTGCCTTTGCTTTTGCAGCGACCTGTCCAGTTGACGTGTGGTTCCGCTTCGCCGGCTTGCCGCTGACCCCAACGATGTCAGAGGCGGGAGGTGTGGTCACAGCGGGTGAGGGGATGGTTAGGTACATGTGTGGAAATCTGTAACTCGGCATTTGCTGGGAACTGGAAAAACCCTAGCGTCGCTTTAATTGCCACACACATACACACGCCCAACGAGCAACATTCGTTTTTCTTTGCAACAATTGCTTGGGAACTGTGCAACAGCGTCCCATGGCCCGCCGACGCATTGGATTTCACTCACACAGACATGCTTCATTGGACAGCTGGACAACAACACTCTCATCCTCATCCTCATCCATAGCCTCACCCTCATCGCCATCATCCATATCGAAGCTCTCAACTTCATCTTCTTTCTTCGTGTGTCTCATTCGATTGCGCAAACATTATTTGTGTGTGCCCAGATTTTGTCCGCACCGCTTTTGCCGCCTTCACCCACTCCTCCCCCCCCACCAACTGTGTTCTTTCCGCCTTCTGCAGATCTCGGTAACCTGAGTCCCATTAACCCTTGCCCAACCAGCAGCATCCTCATCGCAGTTATATTGTTCTGCTCCGCTGGGGTGACTTCCTTTGTCATTCCTCTATAAGTGCGAGACATAGTCACTGTTGTGTGTGAGCAGTGCATGTGTGGGTGTGTGTGTGTGTGTGTGCGTGTTTTGGTGTGTGTCTCATGAGTAATTTGGATAAACAATGCTCAGAGTCGTGCCCTGACCGCCATACACGCGCTTACAGCTCAAACGGCAATTAAGGCGAACAATAAGCTGACAAACACTTGGCAGATCCTGGCACAAATGTCGTTTGGTGGTGCAAGTTGCATGCAACATGCAGCAGGCAACGTGTACCAAACTGCAGGTGGTTATCCTCACAGTAGCTGCCAATTTAATGGTGATGTCTCACATTTGCCCGCTCAGTTTCTAATTTACAGCCACAGTGAAGCCAAAGCCTGCACCTCCACTTTAAAAATCTCTCTCTCTTTCTTTCTGTGTCACTCTTTCTCCATGCCTTCCCTTCCCTTTTACTTATATTTCTTACTCCTTTTTTGTTTTCCAGTAGACGAGTGTTTATTCCACAACTCGATTCTATTTGCCTTCACTTTTTGTTTCCCTGCTTATCCACTTTTAAATTCACATGTCTCAACTCGTCCTGACACGCTTCATATCAGTTCCCATAATTTTTGAATTTTTTGTGGTCTCACTAGTTATACCCCTTGAGGTTGTGGGTGTGTGTGTGGGGTATGCCCGATAGTAGGAGAAATTCTATATGAGAGGCTGTAGCTGAGTTCTATAACATGGAATAACGGGACATTACTTTGATGTGTCCTTTGGCCACAAATGGGGCTTGATGTATAGGTGTGAGTATTCGAAACTTTGTTGTTTCCTTTTTGTCCTTGAAAGGGATATCTTTAACTCCAGTTTACCAACATTTGGTGAATCCTTTCATGTTTTTTAATTTGTTGCCTCTGGAAAAGTGTCACACACTCAGTTTTTCAGCCAGAGCCTGAAAGTTATTCAAGAGGGAAAACTAGCCGAAAAACGGAAGAAGAGCAGAGAGTAGAGAGAAAAAAGCCAAAAGCCGTAAACTGAGAGGCCAAGAAGGGGATTTTACGAACTGAAATATAAGCGACGAGAATCGAAAGCCGAGAATCGAGAAATGACAAGTAAAAGGGAAATTCACTGCGAAGTGTATGAATATTCGAGGAGGAAAGTTGCTTTTGCGTCTGTTAATGGCATCAGATTCGCAGTAGCAATATCAGCTATTTTGGCCAGGAGACGAAATGGCCAACAGGACCAACAGCCAACAGCCAACAGCCAACAGGGCACGCAGTTACAGTTAGGCTTTCCACCATACGAGCCACCCAACATCCAACACCCAACACCGAATGGCAACAGCAAAAATTCTTGAGTGGCTACATAGCACACAGGATGAGGCGTAGGCGGTGGCACGCCCATGTCCTGCCAGTGTTGTCGCACGCACCACTTTCACTCCGGCCGGAAATTGCTGCATCAGCGTATAGGAATTTTTGGTTTATGTCCAGGCAGGCACATACACACACGCTATCGGGTCGACTGCCCACCTCAGGCTCTGCCCGCTGCCGGTCCTACCGCCCACCTCACCCATCCAAAGGGCACCCAAACAAAGTGCCTACCGCCGTTGGCACCACACATATTAGCCATGTTGGTTTACTTTGGTTTGGATGTTTCCGTCCACCCACACAGCGACTTTGTGTGTGTGTGTGTGTGTGTGTGTGAGGGTGCGGATGGTTGGGTGTATGTGTGTACGGGAGGTTTTCAAATATGAAATTTATTCAAGTCACTCTAGTTTAATGTTTGGAAATGGACAGCAAATAACTTTGAAAGCGTTCCAACAACAAAGGGACAAGAACCAAAAAGCGGGTATTGCAGCCTGGGCTGAGAATTGAAGTTGGAGCTGGAATTGGAATTGGAGTTGGCATTGGCATTGGCATTGGGTTCCCTTGAAGATGATAATGATGACAAGTTCTTTGCCAAATGGAAACCTTTTCCAACTGATGAGTTTATTGTGCAAAAATTGGGATGTGGCTGCTCCACCACCTATGTGGCTAGTTTGCAATTATGGTAATATGCGTATGGCTGTATGGGTGTTTGGGTGTTTGAGTGTGTGGGTGAGTGGAAAAAAATATGCTCGTAACCCACATCCCATATCCCACATTCAATGTCAATTTTAACTTTAATGTTACGGCGCTATTTGCGCTCCTTCAATTTCGATTTAACTGAAATGATTTTTTAAAGATAATATTACGAAGGAGCTTCAAAGGACGGTCGGGCGAAGGAAGCAAGGGGGTCGGGATCGGGGAAAGGGTCTGATGGCGAGTGTTGGTGGAGTGTGGCGAAGGTTGAGTCGGTCGGAGAGAACCCCAATCCACTTCCAATTATCCATTTTCCAATCTCTGAGCCAGCTTAGGCCGCCCAAATGGTCCCAGTGCCACCCACTGGAGACATTGGCGCATAAATTGATTGGATGATGTCGCTTTTTATGTCGTTGTTGTCCTTCTGTATCCTGTTGTTGTTGCTCTTCCTGTCGATTGACGTTGTATATATATTCACATATTTTTCCGTCTGATTCTGTGAATTTCATAAGTATATGCGACTCGTAGCATGTGTTATAAATAAATCAAGCAAACTGGGAGCAATCTTTCAGATACTTCTCAAGTCGATTCAGCAGCCTTGGAATCTTGCAGAGATTGGCATTTAATTTAAATGCCGTTCGGGGCCGAAGATGCGACGCGTATAAATCCACAGTTACAACTTCAATTGAAGTGGGACTTGAAGTCATTATTAGGGTCCATGTGCAAAGGTGGTTCCTCTTCTGGGTCCTTATGTGGGGTTCCATTGGCTTGTACCCTGCACTTAATCATTGCGTGCAGCAACCAATTTATTTTCCTACCAGAACGCATTTTCTAACAATTTGAATGCCAAAACAATGACCAGGTTTTTCCCACATGGTAACCACAATTTTAAAGATCTTAGGGGAACTCAGAGTTCCCAACCATTCGATTCCCCCACACCAATAAGGGGGGGGTTACGCATGAACATGCATGTGTGTGAAGGAGATGTGGCAACCACTAACCACTATGCGCCACTGAGTGCTCTAAACGTGAAGTGTGGCAACCGCCTTGCAACAGGTAAAAATATATACATATATTTATGCTATATATATATATATATTCAGATGTGACCACTCTGGTCAAATGCGTGGCGAAGCTTGGCCCTCGGTTCCACTTTGAGTGCACTCGAATCGCATTCGCTAGGATACGACGGACCCTTCAAAAAGTTGTTCCACCTTTTGGAACTTCAAGAGCAAAATGCATTCCCATCACCGCACAGGATCTCAAAGGTAGTTGGTTTTTCAGTTATTACTTAGATTGTTTATTTGGGGTTTTTCATTTATTCAACTCCAACGGGGTTAAATTTTCCACATGCAATGAACTAATGGCAACTCTTTGAGGCAAGCTTTGATTGACTGAGATGTGTGTGTATATCATCCTCCTTGATTTTTCGATTTTACCCAATGAAATTTTGAACTCATTTTCCCGCTTTCCACAAAGATAAGTAATCAGATTTCCCTTGGATTTTCTTGAATTTTCAATGTGTATCCTGCGCATCAACTGTTTGCTAATGGTAAATCACTTAATTAGGGAACGAAAAACTTAGAGTTCGTGGTGAGGTGAGTGGTGAGTGGTGAGCGGTGAGCGGTAAGGGGGAGGAGCAAGAGGAGAACGCGGTCGCTTAATTCATAAATAAATTTAGTTGCAACAGCAGCAGTGGCAGCAGCATCAGTTGGGAAAGTGTTGCAAGTTACCTGCTGCTTCACCTTGCCACAGGCAAAGCCTCAAGATCTGGTGTACTTGCCGCATTTTGCATAGCTGTCTTCACCTTATGGGGCAGCAGTAGTGGGGAGCTGGGGTTGGTGGCAAGTTTGATTGCACTGCGGCCTCCCTGCGTTGTGTGTCCTTCGGTGGCGCCACTTCAACAACGATGATGCTAATAATGTTGTTGGTGATTATGTTGCCACTTGCCACCGCCTGCTGCGGCGTGCCTTAATTTTGATGGAAGGAATGCGGGTAAAAATGCCTGCCACAGACTGTGGCAACCATTTGTTGCGACTACTGCAATCGCTATGACACTTTACGCATTGTTCAAATATAATTCTTTATCCTCGTCCCAAGGACTTCAACTTGCATAGTTTCTTCAAGAATCCTTTGAATATGCTATAAGGCGATGTCCCAGACTGAGTGGAATATTTAATTGCCGAAAAGTCCGTAATTCTGGCAATGAACAACATTAGGAGCATCTGCGTGCAGCAAGGACCTAAACCAGGCAATTCTCGTGCCAACGCGTTTATCCAATAGCCGCAATGTTTATGCATATCTTCCATTTGCCAGGCAACCGAGGCCAATGGATGGCGTTGCACGGCATGTCGAGCGGCCAATGGAGTGAAGCATATGCTGCAGCGCCAGTTGCACGTACGCGACTAGTGAATGGCCGAAGCCGGCGGTGAGGATGGGGAGGAGGGATGAATGGAAAAGAAGGTTACAGACATGCACCATTAGCCGGAAAGGTTGCGCCTCTATTGTTATATTTGCAATTGCAATTGCAGCTGGAGCTGAAGCTGGAGCTGTAGCTGGTGGCTGCAGGAAGATCCCAGGAATTGGACATATTTTGGCAATGTTCTATAACGAATCCGCCAATTTGAGGATTGCAATTGGGATTGGGTATGCAAAGCACGTTGCTGACAGTGGGGCGTGGCTGGGGTGTGCCAAAAGGTGGCGCAGAAATTTCGATTGATGTCGCACACATGGCAAACGGAGTTGCAACCGGCAACTGCGACAATAAGCGCCAATCCAGCCTATTTTGGCAGCTTACGTGGTGGATGCACTGCATCGGCAAATAGACAGCAGTCACTGCATGGTTATCTGCCACGACTCCTCTCCCCTTCCCCCAATTGTGCTCCGTGCCTTGTGGTAGTTGGCAGATGAAGTTGAAGAAACAGCAGATGAAACTGGCCATAAAAGAAGCTCACGATTCACCAGTGTGGAAATCATAATCGTCAAATTAACGCGCTCCTGGCACAGAAGCAAATTTGCAAGGCTCAAATTGGTGCTTGGAGCGAGAGAGTCCGGGCACACAAAGATACGTGAGCATTTAAAGGAGAGGGAATAAAACTTAAGTGCTTCCATGTGTGCCCCACACACACACACACACACACACACACAGGCCCACACACATAACGAGCCATCTACACACAGATAGATATGGTGTCAAAGATTGAGTGGGATCGGCAGTTGCTCCAAGGCCACTCAGGTGTCACTTCTCCATCCGACGCCCGACCCTCGTTAAACCAATCTGCGCCGGCTGAGAAGGCTGCTTAATCAGCGCGCAGCCCATGACAGATAACTGGCTGGGCGGGAGCAGGAATCATCATCATCATCATCATCATAATCATTATCATCATCATCATCTTTATCATTGTTGGACTGCGTCAGCGCCATTAAGCGTCAAAGGGACGAGCATAACTGAGTGGGAAGGGGGGGCAGAAGGTGCACCTACTTCACACCATACGTCACTGGGCTAGTTCTCCATCCAAGGGCCCAACTCCAGCTACAGCCGCGACTCCGGCTCCCCCTCCAGAAGCGGTTGAGGCCATCAAATTTCAGTCATAACAATAACACTGATAGTCCCGCTCGTAAAATAAAACCCTTTTTGCCCAGTGCCGCAATGTCAGGGAACTGTGGCCGGGATTTGTGTGCGGATGCTTTCATGTGTGTACACATGTGTGCTTTGTGTGCGTCCTATGTGTGTGTGTGTGTGTGTGCTCTCGTATGTTTGTGTAAATGCGAATGTTGTTTCACTTCCAGCTCCGAAAACAATCAAGCTCGCGCGCAACACGAAAAACAACGCAGGACCCGAAAAATTCGACAATGGCACTTGGGGCAGTGGCGGCTCGGGAACGATGAAGCGAGCCGGGTGCATAAGGCGGGAAGCGGGAAGTGGGAAGCGGGAAGTGGGAAGTGGGGAGCGGGTCGAGTTGATGTCCAAATCCTCCTTGCTGCCCCACTCTAGCATCTTTCTATCTACATTTGGCCAATTGCTGGCGACTTCGGGGCGCGGTCAGAAGGCGATGCCTAAAGCATTTAAATCCTTTTCGCACTTTCCTTGCCGCTGCCTCCGCTTGTTGCGTCTTTCTCCATCGACGGTCTTCCGGCCGCGCAGTACGTGTGACATGTATGACATATGAACTGAACGTTACTCAATGTATAGGTGTGTGGGTGTGTGTGTGTGTGTATTTGTGTGGGTAAGGGTGTACTTCTTGGCATGCGTCAATTTCAGTTTCATGGCGCCCAAGGATGAACCGTATCTAATACACCCATTCGCCCAAATGGGGTTCCTTTCAAGCCGTAAAATAGGAATTTACTTTATTAAAATTTTTCGCTTGAAAAATATGAGGCAACAACAATGGCAATGAAGACAACGACAAAACAACAAGCTACGCAAATTTGTTGAAAATCCAGACACACACTCCAACAAGCGCACATTCACCCATCCACTCACAGTCACAGTCACAGTCACACATACACATGCACCCACAGGACTCAAGTTGGCCTTGTGTACCAAAGTTTGCCAATGATGCGCCCATCATGAACGAGGTAAAAATTTACTCAACTATGAACTCACTCGCTGAAGCCAACAATTCTACACCCACTGTATGTGCGAGTGTGTCTGTGTGTGCGTATGTGTGTGTGTGTTTGAAATAGGCTTGATTTTGCGTTGAACGTGTATAGCGTGTGTTGCGGGGCAAAGGTTATGACTGTGCCTGCCGCTGGCAAGGGTTCCCAAGACAGACTAACACATTCTCGGTTCAAGCTCGGGTCTCAAATCGGTCCTGGTCGCAGTCCCGGTCCCGGTCCCGATCCCGATCCCGGTCCCGGTCCTGGTTCGTGTCCCTGTCCTGCTCCCGATACCAATTCCGATTCCGGTGTCGGGTTAGGGCTAGGGCTAGGGTTCGCCTGTGTTTGACAGTTTTATCCAGATAAGACGCAGAATGGGGCAAGTAGAGACTGTGAGCAGTGACTGGGGCAAAAAGCCTGAAGAGGGTGAGAAGTAAAGCAGGAGCAGGAGCAGGAGCAGGAGCTGAAGCAGCAGCAGGAGCAGGCTAGGCATCTGAAAATTTATATAAATTGACAGTAATGCTGGCTGCTGCCTCGCTCTGCGAATGTGCCCCGGACAATAACAACAACTTCAATGCTAAATTGCGCGACAACAACGACAACGATGACAGCAACAACGACAAAAACAAGGACAGCAACAATGACAACAACAACAACAACATTTTCAAGTATAAGGAACATCTTTCGGGGTTGGGGCAACTTTCCGTTTGACATTCCCCGCCAAATTATGTACGAAAAGCGAATAATGAAATCGTAAAGAGTTGGCTGAACGAACCGATTCCAGCCCCCTGCCCCACCCCCTAAATATATCTGTATATATATATACATATATATATACATGTATATAAATGTATGTGCTTATGTTCACATATAGTATGTGTTCACTGTATTTAAAATTCATTTCTTTCCACTCAGACCTCATGTGTATGCAAATAGTTGCCATATTAATCATTGCCCTGGGGCTTATGGGTTCGTCTGTGGTTAGTTTTGGTTTTTCTCGTTTTTCCTTCGCATTTTCCTCCTTCCTTCTTCTTCGAATTGGGGCTCTTTGTGTGTGTATAAGGAAGCGGCTCTTAAAGTGCCATTCATTTGGTATTTAAAACTGCATTTCGGCGTTTATAAATAAAGGGTATAAGCGATCAATGGTCGGGAAGGGGGGAAGGGCGGGAAGGAAGTGTACTTTACGGTCAATGTGCGCGTATTCCTTGAACCAACCCTTCCTCCATCCAACCCTTTATATCTTTCACCCATCCCCCCTCCCACTCGTCTACCCCAAACACCCGCGCATTGCTGCTCCGTTTGAAATTTATGAAAGCGCCGTCCCGCGGATAAAGTGCACTAGGCACTGGCCATTGGGAGCTATGCACTGGGCACTGGTTGCTGGGCATGGACATGGACATGGACATGGACATGTATATGGACAAAGCAACGGAGACGAGTCGTGGCACTAAAACAACTGTAGCTGCCTGATGGCCGCGTTAAATGCTTTTGTTGATTCTGGGCTCGGCTCCGGTTTTGTTTTTATTCTTTTCTCCGTATTTTGTTTTTTTATCCTTACACAATTTAATAGTTTCGGCGGTGGAACAAGTGGTGGCGCTGACGCTGCTGCCAGGAGCTGGGACAGTGGCTCAGGCAGAGGCAGAGACAGAGGCAGTGGCAATGGCAGTGGCAAGAAATAAACTGCTGGTGACTCTGACTGTAGTCTGCAACAAGTCTTGGCAAACAGTCAGCGGGGTCAGAGGATAAGGAACGTCAGATGGATTGGCGAGAGGGGGAGTGAAGCGTCGGCTCGGTAGTTGGGTGGTTGCCTGACCACGCCCACATTTGCCTTTTGTGCACTGACGGCAATGAGCAAAGCTCTTTTTGTTAGTGCCCGGGAAATGTGTTTGTTTTTCATTAAAAAACTTTTCATTTTGAACGGTCAAAGTTCGGATCTGACTTCAGCGTCGACTAGGACTCCAGCTCCAGCACCACTCCAGGCACAACTCCAGCTCTGGCTCCGATTGCAGCTGCAGCCGCTGCCTGAAATGCAGCCTCCTATGGCAGTTTGGCGGTAACGCCGGGCGACAAGGCTGCGGCATGTCCTGTTTTATTGCGGTCAGGATTTGCTATTAAGGGTACTTTCTGTGCGGCTCCATTGTCTCACTGTGTGACTCCGGGCGGGTCTCATTGTTTTTGCAGCCCGGGTAAATACACATTTCATAATTCAGCGCCGCCAGAGGCAGCGCAGCCTTTGAGAGTCACGTTTCCCATAGAAATGGGGCCAATGAAATGGAGCTGCCAATGTGGCGGCGCTCTTGGCCAAAGACAACAAACGGGGCGACAATTAATCATCTATTTTTCTAAACGATCCTCTCTTTCTTTTATCTCCTTGCAGTCCTTGCGGCGTTACTCACACCGGCGCCCAGCCACGCCCAACAGCAAAAGTTTCGCCTGACGCCGAATGATCAGCAAGTGCTCGAGGGCGGCGAGGCCATGATGCGCTGCGAGGTGTCCAACGTAGCGGGCGCAGTTCAGTGGACAAAGGACGGATTCGCCCTCGGCTTCTCGGCGGTCATTCCCGGCTTCCCGCGCTACTCAGTGCTCGGGGATCGCAAGCAGGGCATCTACAATCTACGCATCTCCAATGCATCCACCCACGATGATGCCGAGTACCAGTGCCAGGTGGGACCCGCCCGCCTCAACTCCGCCATTCGTGCCAACGCCAAGCTGACAGTCATATGTAAGTACTTCTCGCATTGGGCGCCCCTTAAACAATTGAACAATTGATGAATTGAAATATTGAAATACTGAAATGCATGCTGGGTAAATAGCCTGCGCACCAGAATCTGTGGCCAACTGTTAACCAGTTGTCCTTGTTGTCCTTGTGCATTCCTGTCCGCTGATGGATGTTGCAACATCAATTAATTCCAGTAATAAATACAATTTGTCACCCCCCTCGCCCTCCACCCACCGCCCCTCCGTCTATGTCTGTGTCTGTGTCCTTTTCCACTTCCACTTTCCTGCTCATTGCACCTATAGAATTTTCACTTGCATAATTTAAAGTGAAGAGGGAGGGGGAAGGGGGGGACGCACATGACGGAGCGAGGGGCGAGAAGCGGGCGACCGGGTGACTGGGCGACTGGTTGCTGCTGTCGCCGCTAACATTTATTGTCAGCAATTTGCAAAGCAACAGTAACAGTAACTGGAACAACAGCAACAACAACAACAACAACAACAACAACAGCAACAACAACAACAACAACAGCAACAACAACAACAACAACAATGTGAAAGCTGAGCTGAATTTAGCGCAGTTTATTATATTTAAGATAGAGCGACGCAAGGGAGAATGAAGATAGAAGGTTATCAAGTGGACGAAGGGGAGACGTTGGTCTAGCTGTGCAGTGGCAGAGGGGGGAGCGGAGGTAGGGCGGATAGGGGGGTACAGCGTGTAGGGAGCAAGCATTTTCAAGCTGAAACGAAATGAATTTATTTTTCTTTTTAGTATTTCGTCTGCGTGTATATGTGTGGGTGTGTGTGTGTGTGTGCGTGTGTCTGTGTGTGTGTGTGTCTCTCCCCCCTCTTTCTGTTGTTGCATTGTTATTCCTGCTGTCGAGTAATCACTTTGAATGTGTGGGTACCCCTGTTGCTGGTGTTGTTACTGCTGTCGTTTCTAGTCGTGTTGTTGTTGTTGTTGTTGTTGTTGTTGTTGTTGTTGTTGTTGTTGTAATCACTCAAGAAATTGCGCTACATTTGATGACAGCGATTTTCATTTCCTTTGCTTCGTTTGGCTGCCTTCTATTCTAGATATTCTACACCGAGACCCTCCCATCCGCTGCCCCAACACTCCTCCTCCTCCTGCCCCTCCTTCGTCTCCTCCTGGCCGCACACTTTTTGCAGCTTCTATGGCAACGACAACGACAACGACAGATATGCTGCCTTGCTCCAGGCACTTATACACGCATATATATATATATAAATATATATATCCACATACACATGCACACATACACTCACACGTATATGCGCATGCCTAATGACGTTTGTTTAGTTAATTACGCGCCATGAGCTGTGACAATGATGATGTGTGCCGAGGAGCCTAAGAAAAACTCAAAGAAGGAAAACAGCTCATATGTGTGAGTATGAGTGTTAGTGTGTGTGTGTGTGTGTGTGCTTGTGTGGGTATGTTTGTATAACTGTATGGGTGTGGGTAGGATTCGTATAAGCTCGTTAGTTATTGTTTTTGTTGGCGTTGTTGTTGTTCTTGTTGTTGTTGTTGTTCTTGGTGCTGCTGCGGCAAAAGGTCGTCCGGTGGCGCCTCAGCCTCCATGGCAGCCCATGAAGAAATGTTTGTCATAATTGTCGGTACTTGTGAGTCCTTCATTCTCTACTTGTGTGCATGTCTGTGTGCTTGTGTGTGTGTGTGTGTGTTTGGGTGTGTGTGTGTGTTTGTATGTTTGCCTGATTCTCTTTACTTTGTAATGGAATCTTCCATATTCGAGTGAATGGCTGAAATGTGTAGCCACGTCTGTATGTATGGGCGGCGCGCAGGATGTGTGGATATGTCCCGTCGGCATTCGAGGGAACACGTGCGACATTATTGCTGCAATTAGCCAGGCAAAATGTAGACAAATGTGTAATAATTCAATTAAGTTCAAGTTACATTCATTTGATTTATTTATTAAGCTAATTTTTCGATCCCCCATATTGATTAATGTGTATGTATGGGTTGCTCGGATTATTCCCCATCCTTCCGCTTTGTTTGCCAAATGGCCATCAACTGACAGCAGCCACTGTAACGACAATGTTTGCTTAATGCCGAAAAGTGGATTGTCCTTGAGCAAGTTCATTGGAGTTGGAGCCAAAAGAGTTTCAAGCTGAAGGACTAAGCTAACAGTAGTTGGCACAGCGTTGCTTGGAAACAGAAACTAATCCCAACAGGTGATCTATTATGAGCCCATTGATTGATGTCCAATCTCAGGATTAAAGGACATTGTCCCAGAATTAACATCATATTTCCAAAAGCAGCTTTGATGGCGTCCCCAGCAAAGGCAATTAAACTGGAATAACCTCTCTCTCTCCCCCTCCCTCTCTCTCGCTCTCTCTACATTTGAATCCTGTCCTTTTATCCATTGCGATATTGCAGTCCTAATTAAAAAAAAGCATATGCTGTGTTGAAACCTAATAAAGGAACCTTTGTCATTCACAAATTAAATTTGAAATACTCCAACGAGTTTCAACTACAAAGTTCTTTGGCAACTAATTTCAACGGACGCTGCCAGTTAAGCTGAAAGTTTTATGGACACCTTCACTTACACCCACCCACACACACACACACACACACACATACACCCAGACTTTCAACCTTTGCAGGTACACACATATACATATATATATGTATATATTTGCAGATATATATATATATATACTCGTATACGCACACACACACACACACACACACTCACACTTAGGTAAGGGCGCAATTAGATTATAAGTTGGCACAGTAAAGAACTTTTGCACACAAAAGTCCACGTGCAAATTTATGGAAATTTAGAAAATGTTCGCATGCCATTAATTTTTAAAAAACGCAGCCAAAAACACATATGCCGCAAGGCGAGGTGAGGTTTTCCAAACTTTTTGCTGGCAACGCATGGGGCAGCATCAGTGTAACGGGGATTGGGGCACAAAAAAGCAGAAAAGCAGAAAAGTGGAAAGAGGCGCCTCAGTGTAAGTGTAGGTATAAGTGTTCGTGTGTGTGTGAGTGTGTGTGTATTTAAGTTGAGTTGGAGTGTAAGCCGCAGCCTGAACCTGAACCTGGGCAATGGCGATTCAGCTGCTCCTCCGTGCTCCGTGCCGGAGCACAATGGAATTCCAGACATGCACGACCAAAAGCAGAGCGCTGCCTTTATAAATTTTGAATACAAAGCAGCATTGAAAAAATTGAGAATAAAAAACAAGGAGAAAAAAAAAGTACAAAATGGCAGGAAGAAAAAGGGATTTCGTTTTTCTCAGCTTTTTTCTTAGTTTTCCTCTTTTTTTTTTTTTTGTTTCCACTGTTTTCTTATTTTGAAGTTCTTTTATTTTATTTGTTATGCAACGTTGGGTGCAATTCAGTTGGGCATAAGCCTGGAGGCGGGGATATCGCGCTCAAGGATGTGGAATCCTTTTTGACTGCTGCCAGAGCCAATAAACGCATTTTATTGATTTTTAAATGGCAAAGATTTTTCTCGATTTCCGCTCATTTGACTGCAAATTGAAAATTGTCTCGTAATTGTTGTGCAAATGATCAAAGTTCCGACCATCCAGTCGACTCCGGGCTCCAAGCTCCAGGCTCCACAGAAAGGCCTTGAGTTATGGGCGAGCATTTGTTTTGGTGACCTTAAAGTCTGGCCACTCACTTCTTTGGGTGGTCAGATTGTGGTGCAAGAGGATGTGCCCAAAGATTTTTGGATTGTATCTGAGAGAAGAGAAGTCGCCTCTGGTCTCACTCAGACGCTGCCTTCGGACTTCAGTTAAATTCCAAGCATCAGGATAAAAAGAAAAAAAGTTGACGTCCAATGGAAAAAATTGCCAATTTTTGCTTTTCTTGTCGTGCATAAAAGCGGCCAGGACACAAGTGATGGATGGGGGAGGGATGGGGCGGGCAGTGAATGGGAATGAGAATGAGAATGGAACTTGGAATGGGAATGGGAATGGGAATGTGAATGGGAAAGGAGCCGAGAAATATTTCAGCGTATAAAACTTTTATGAGACGTACTATTAGTGGGTTAGCGGGTTGAGCCACCAGCACCGCCAGAATTCATGGCAAATTGCACTCTGTACTCCTGTGCAGTGCAGCAACAATGGCTGCATAAATTATTTGCAGGCGAGCAGCTCGCGATTTTAGCCCCGATCCTGAACTCGAATACCGTAACACCCGCAGCAAACACACAGCACAGCACAGCACACACACATACACACACATACACACACACACACACACACACACACACACTTACCACTGAATTCCCGTTAACCCAGGTAACACCTTTCTGGGCTTCTGCATAAAATTTAATTAACGAATCGCTGCAAGAGAAACTCTCGTAAATTTTTTGGGTTCGATGCGATGCACGAGGACAAAAAGGTTGTGCCTCACACCTACACACAGCAGCTAGCACCTGCACACAGGACCACCGCACCTGCTAACCTGTTCTTGTACTTTCATAATCTCATGTAACGCCAATTGTGACGACGTCGTCAACAGCAACAACAGCAACAAATACAACAACAGCAACAACAACTTCTAGAGTGCAATGACAACCAACAACCGACAGTTGGGAAGTGACAACCTTCACATTCCTTTTGCCATGCGAGTCATACGTGAACTACGTGGCGATCGCTGCCAATGCGAGTGGTGCATGTCAATAATCAAATACAATTTGCATAGCAATCAACAATGCACACAGCTACCCCAAGCCACCCACGGTCACCCCACCACCTAGATATATGCACACGTATATATCCGTTTGCTCCCCTAGAGATTTGCAGGAGCCTCCTTGCTATAAATCGAGCTGCATTCGCCACGACTTTTGTGCAAGCAAAATCATAAAATATACATTTCGTTCCCTGATATCCTTTATAGGCGGGTATCATAAATTTCGGACAGTGTTTGTAACTAAAAGAGTCTCCAGGTATAATCCAGGTATATATCCTGCTAGTATATTATATCAGGAATAACTGAAAAGTTAGATAAAGAAAGGATATATAGAAAGAAGGCTAGGGTAGGGTATTTGATATTCGGTTTAGGGTATATCCTGGCATATTTATCACGATTGCAATACACCAAATATTGTATGCTTTCAATGTACCCTTCAAAAATATCCTCCCAACTTACCCTCCAAGTGCGAATTTCTAATGCAGCTTCCCCTCGACCTGCCATTCACATTGCAAGCAACATCTATTTGCACCAAAGGACCTCCTTAGAGAGGAAACTAACTTGTTCAAAGGCGAAGCAAAGAAAAGTTACACAGAAAAGATTTTAATACAAAAAAGTTTTTAGGAGCGCGAAGGACACGATTTATATACAAAATGGCCGATAATCGCGACTGTAGAAGTATCGATAATTGTGGTTATCGGAGAGCTGGGAAGTTGAATTTGTATTAAGCACAAAATATTTGCGACTAATTCCAGTTCTAATCAACGTCCTTTCGTATCCTTTTTTTATTGTTGCTTTGATTAAAAGTAAAAGAAGAGCTATGGGAAATATTCCTACTTTATATCCTGCCTGCTGAATCAAAATCTGAATAATACATTGTATATGTATGATATATATATACACGCTCAAAGGTTGTATATTTGCGGATATTTGTTCAGTATATATTTCAGTATGTATATTTTTGCAGTATATTTATTTGTAACCCACGCCGAAACTTGTGCTCGCCGCTTTCATCGCCTACTTTTGGGAACTCGGGCTGATTTAACGAATTACGTATACGCGACGTGGGGGCAGGCATAGGCAGCGGCTACGGGGGGAATCTATCTGACTGGTGGCGGGTAGTGGGAAGTGGGAAGTGGGAAGGGATGATGAGATGCATACGCCTGAGATTCGTTATGAGAGGCAATTCGATGCCAAAGGCCCTGGTGGATGGGGGAGCATACATATGCATGAGCGGGGGCACATCGAGTGTGTGTATTGTTTATTGTTGTGTTTTTGTTAACGCCCCCCTCTGCGTGTATATTTGTGTATGTGTGTGTGTGTGTGTGTGTGTGTGTGTGTGTGTGTGTATTACTGGGATTTGGTTGTTGTGTATTTGATTTGATTTGTGCATAATAATAATTTAATGCGCCCCAAGCTATGCAAATAAAATTCACAAACAACTCGGCAGCTTCCGGGGATCAGGTGAGTTCTTCACCTGAAGCAATCAATGCGGCAAACGCAGGGTAACAAGCGCTTTGCGGTGCTGGGAGAAACGTTTGGTGTTGATTTCATTTGGTGGCAACAAAAGCAATTACCTCGACCGACGACGAGCGATGAGCGACGAGCGACGTGCGACCGTGGAGCATCGACTCACGACCGACACCCGAACAACAAGCGGTCCTTGTGTCCTTCCTCATAGCAATTGCCATGTGTGCACCTACCCAAGTTGCACTTGTTAACTCTCCTCTGGCCATACCCCTCCCCCCCACACACCCTACAGCAGCCCATAAAGAGCTCAACATAAACATCCTTGCAACGTTGCACGGCATTAAGCATTCATTTTGCATGCAACAACTTCTACAGCAACTCGCATGGCAGCAGGCAACATATGTTGCATGTCAAATGCACGGCTTCTTGTCGACTCCGCCCGCCATAGCGCGAATGTCTTCTTCATCTTCTCCGGCCTTGCCTCCCACCTACCACCTGCCACCTGCCACCTGCCACCTACCAGCTCCCATCTCCTACCTTCGCGGCAGCCCGATGTCTCCTGGCAAGCTGGGATGTGTGGTGGCAGCCACTGGAGCAACTGCAGCGTTGAACGCAATGGCTGCCTACTCCTTCAGGTGGCATTAAAATAATGCACACGTGCACTTAACTTTATCCACAATTGTTTGTTTGCCAGCAACTGTGTGCGTGTGCATGTGTGTGTGTGTGTGCATTTGCCTTGGCATGCTCCTGTGTGCGTGCATGTGTGTGTGTGTGTATTTGTGTTTATATTTCTGCTGCTGCTTCTACAAGCTCTTCATCTCCCCCACTCCGTCTGCTCAAATATTGAGACTCGTACTTGGAGCACATTAACGGGCGTCGTCGGGCGGCAGTTGCAGGTGGTAGACGTCCGCCTTCGGGCTGCTGCTGCTGCTGCTGCTTTGGCGGCCATTCAACCTGTGACTGCAGCCACAACACACACAGCTTACACACACCATAAAACATAAAACACAAAACTCACAATGCACAACAATGTCGCTTGGCGTCTGAAATGAATGCCACGCCCACTCGCCCACATCATTCAGCTGGCCAACGTGCAGCATTGTCGCATAATGAGCGCGAATGTCGTTGTTGCTGTTGTTGTTGTTGTTATAGTCCTTGCCAGGACTATTGTTTTGCTATATTCCGCCATCGCAAGGAATATTCGTTCCTTTCCAGAATTTGCATGAACATTTCATAATTTTAATATCTCCATCTCACTCGCACTCGCACCCAATCATAATCCCCGTTCAACTTTCGCTCTCTCCTTCTCTATCTCATTCTCTTTCTCATTCTCATTTTCTCTCTTTTTCTGCTTGCAGCGCCACCAGCATCGATCGAGATCAAAGGCTACACTCACAACTCCAAAGTGGAGGTGCGCGAGAATCAGGACCTGACGCTCAAGTGCATCGTTGCCAATGCAAAGCCCGAGGCCCAAATCGTTTGGTATCGGGGAAACGTGGAGTATAAGCCAGGTTAGTATATAGTATATAGTTCATATATATATATATCGTATGAATACCTATACAAGTATGGGTTGGGTATATAGAATATGGAATGTACTAATGTAATGGAGGGTAGGCACAATCAACACACACACACACATACATACAGAGACTAGCGGGCAGGCACACAAACACACACGTAATGCCATTTACACACACAGCTCGTGACAAGTGTCACAACACTAAGCCATCAAATTTAATGTCCACTTACACAGAAACATTCAGTTCGTACCCCCGCATCCAACGCATGTGCCTTCTAATGGCCGCTGGCCTCAGCTTCTGCTTCATCTCCTTATCCTCATCCTCATCCTCCAGCTCATCCTTAATTCTGTATCGACCGTTGAGCGCTGGCTACCGCCATGGAACGCTGATCCACTCAGTCCAAAAACAAAAAAAGTGTAAATGGATTTTGGCAGCCGTCGGATGGGCGGATGTCTGTATGTTGTATGGGCAGGGCGGAGCTCAAATTGTTACTAGTGTGGGTGGGGGATGGGGATGGGGAGGGGGAAGAGCCCTTTGACTGTCAACCAGTTGGTTGGGGCACATGTGAGCCAGATCCGGGGACGTCGACTTTCTGCTTGATGACGGTGCTTAAATAATAATTTTATACCCTAACAAAATGGTTTCTGTCAAATGCCAATGCTGACGCGTCGTCCTTCCTATTCATTTTGCCCCTTGCCTTGCCACTCCGCCCCCTTCTACCCCTGCTTACCCCTACTACCACATCATCCATTCATTTGTGCCTTGTCATTTTGATGCTGCCCGGCAGCAGGCCAAAATTGGAAACGGCTCCATGGACGCTTTCGGGAAATGTGGAAAAATGCAAATGTAAACACTGAGCGATGCTAGTCAGGAGCAACCAGGACACGGCGCTTAGACGCCTTCACGACATTTAATTTTCATAATGATTATGATATGCAACGTAAACACACATATACGAACATAAACACACACCCACACACACACACATACATAAAGATGAACGTATAGGTGCTCTGGAATGGGCGTCAGAGATGTGCCCGAGTGGGTGATGCGCTAGTGGGTGATAAGCGAGTGGGAGGTGGGAGGTGGGAGGTGGCCGCCTGGATGTTGCCATTTTTGGGCGCTTCCCGCTCCCTGGTCGCCACTGAGTGTCATTTGGCGGCTAACGAAATCATTTTAACACAACTGGCGCGTTAAAAATGCTTAAAATGTGAAACGCACAGCGGCGACGGCGACGGCGATGGCGATGGCGACGATGATGATGGAAATTTTTGGGAAAAGAAAAAAACCGAAAACGGAGCGCAAAAAAGAAAACACAACACACAGGCACGGGCACACACACACACACACTCACACTCACACTCACACACATATTTAGACACGCGCACACTCACACCCACACCCACACCCACAGCCATTGCCACAGCTACAGTAGCGAAATAAGAAAATTCGCAAAACGGCGTAAAATGTAGGAAAATCCGCAAGGAAGTGTGGGCAGCTCTGAAGGAAGCACTGGACGAAGAAGCTGCATGATGAATTATGTTTACGACGCAATATGTTGCGCGCCCGACTGGACCGACTGCGGAGGAAAGGCAGGACGTCTCCGGCCACAAGACCGTCAGCGTCACAGCCACCGTCACCGACCCCGTCTGCGTCTACGTCTGCGTCTACGTCTGCGTCTGCGTCCGTTCCAGCGGCTCCTTTCGTTACTTATACCGCAACAAGACTTTACGACAATGGCCTGCCCAGTCCTTGGGCCGGCAGAGAGCTCTGTGTGGCATCATTTGCAAGCTGTCAGTGGCTCTGACTCGTCGACTCTTCGACTGTAGCGACTCTGTGGTGGCTCAGTGGTTCAGCGGCTCAGTGTCGGCGTGTGTGGTGGTCGCGAAAATGATGGTTAATGCCAGTTCAAGGCGCAGTCTGGACGAGAGCAACATGGTCATTATCCCGTTTGCTATAACGCAACTTGACTTCGCGTCTTCTCCTCCATTATCCTTCCAAGGATAGTGACAGCAGCAACATTTTAGCAACATTTCCACAGACTCCATGACTGTGATGAGTATTCCCTCTGTCCCCGTACTCCTCCCCCCTTCCCCTTCCATCTTCTCTCTTTTTTTCTCTATATTGCTCTCTCTTACTCTCTCTCTCTTTCTCTTTCTGTTGCGCTCTGTGTCATCTGCAGATCCTCCTCGAAATCAACGGAGCCATTGACAATTTATGACTCAAAATTATGTCACAAAATGTTGATGTTGTCGTTGTTGCTGGCAAATGTTGTACAAAATATGCGCCTACAAATGAATTCCATTCGAATGGCGGGTATATGTGTAGTGGGTGAGCGGCAGGCGGGTGGGGGTGGGGCGGGGCGGGGTGGGGCAGTGCTGAAATGGGAGGGTGACAAAACTTCATAAAATATGCGTTAAACTTTATGACAACGACTTAGATGTGAGAGCAGGGCAGCGACTGGGGATGGGGTAGGGGATGGTGGATGGAGGATGGCTTAGGGGAAGGGGAAGGGGGT
Organism: Zaprionus lineosus; assembly: GCA_035044505.1. NCBI lineage: Eukaryota > Metazoa > Arthropoda > Insecta > Diptera > Drosophilidae > Zaprionus > Zaprionus lineosus. The sequence continues at coordinate 1,170,367 of JAWNNX010000655.1, read as the reverse complement.
GGGGACGGGGCGAGAGCAAAGGAAGTTGCACGTACGCGAAAATGGCGTGCAAATTTTGCAATGCCCGGCAATAGGGGAAACATCCACGCATACCCACACACACACATAGAGTCACACATACACACACAGTCACACATATACAGTCACATACACACACATGTATAGACAAAGGACACACCCGCTATTTTAATTTTCTTTGTACATAGCTCGTCTGAGAGCTGTTGATATTTTGTTGTTGTTATTATGATAAATCGCAGACATTTAACGCAGCGCACAAGAATTTATAGCCCAGACACACACACACACACACAGATACATACACACATACGCAGAGTAACACACACTTACACATAGACAAAAGCACAGTTGCATTTTTGGAAGTGTTTGCTTGTTGCGCCATTATTTATGACAATGGAGATACGTATGTGTGCGTATGTGTGTGTGTGTGTGTGTGTGTGTGTGTGTGTGTGTGTGTGTGTGTGTATGTGTTTAATGTGTACCCTACTTAGAGGATCTTTCACATCTGGCAGCAACCCTCGCATCTGCCATCAACCCATCAGGTTTGACTCCAGACGACAGACAAATGAGCCATAGAATTTAATACGCTGCAAATTATTTTATGATTCTTATTTCAAATTTTCATGGCATAAACGTAACTGTTATTGTGCAATAATCATAGATAAAGTGTAAATAGTTTTTTTTTGCAATATTAACCCAAATCTCTTCACATCTCTTCTCCTGCAGATAAACGCGATGACAAAGTGGAGGAAACGTCACCCAAACGCTTCACGACAACCTCAAGCCTGAAGCTTAAGCCCGGAGCTGATGACGATTACACGGAGTACACCTGCCAGGCGAAGCACAAGGCATTGTCACCGGAGCTGCCTATGCGTGCCACCGTTCAACTGTCCGTGTTGTGTGAGTAGATACCGCCAGATACCTTTAAATGCCACTAAATACTAGCTAGAAAGCGCCAAATACCGCCAGATACCGCCGGATAGCCAGCCATTTCTGTGACAGCTAAATGCCAGCTGAGTGTCGGTGGGAGCAGCAGCTGAACTCCGGTTGAGCTGCAGCTTGAATGCTTTTTGTGTGCCCCAGCTCGTGGTGCATCATTGTCCAATATATGTGAAGTGTGAAATGCCAAATGGCGACCTCATTAGCCGTCTGAAATGGCCAAGTTAGCAATACAATGGGACTGCCTAGCCGCACACTTATGCTGAATGCGTGGGAGGGTGCAACCGCTGCAGCTGCCCGGGTTACGCGGGGGTAACACGGGCAACACGGCCAACACGGCAATGCCAACCGTCAGGATGCCGATGGTCACAGCCGACGGTGTCATGGGCTCCGTGGCCTCCATGGCCGCTAATTGCGCAATTGGCGCGCGTATTAATTAGTTTTTAAATTCTAATGCGTTGCCCAGCTGCTGCGCGCATTAGCAGCTTGGGGGGGAGCCAACCGTGGAGGGGGGGTGGGGGGCAGGGACACTGACGCGTAGCTGGGGTCGAAGTTCGAATGGAGGGGGTCTCGGGGTCGGGTACATGGCGTGCCCAGTGTACCGCATTTCGCGAATTTCAAACTTCTGTTATTGATTGCTCGGACCTGGCCACGTTCTCGATGTGTAGGTCTGTAGGTGTGTGTGTGCGCCCTGCCACGCCCACACACATTACGTGCCCCATATTCAAATTAATTATGTTTGTTATTTATGCATCGGCTGGTGCCAGAGCTTAAACTCCTCTGCTACCGCAGGACCTGCTACTCCTGCCATTTCCGCTACTCCTGTCGCTTCCGCCACTCCAGAGAGCCCATGGCACTCGTGGCACTCATGGCACTCATGGCCACTCCTGCCACTGCGTCACCGTCACAGCCACAAGGCTGTTATTGGCGCTGCCATTTCAACCATTCGCTGCTCGCCAGGACCTCCACCTGTCCGTTGACATAATAGATTTAGTTTGTCGAACGTTCGAATGAAATGTATGGCCATTCAATTTTACATTGAATCGATCAGGAAAATTAAGTGAAAACTACCGGAAGGAAAGGTTCCGTAGAACCATAGCTAAGGAAAATGAATGAAAGTTCATTTAGTTCGTCCTCTGACTACCATGCAGATGCAGATGCTTTCCAGCAATATCCTTTCATATATCCCTAACTTAATGCGTAATCCAGTCCGCATCCTTGCAGCTTATACATAACTAAAGTCAGTCCTTTGACTGGGAAAATACACTCTATCGTTTTTACGGAAAATTGCCGAGCCGCTGGCCACTTCTGTGGAGTGTCCTTTGACCAATGTGAGAGGAGGTTTTGCGGTGCTTAATTATGCGCTATTATTGCACCCCATGTTCCCCTTCCTCCCCCTGCGCTCGCCAACAGCCTTCTACTACTGGCAAGGACCAGCCGGGCAATAATCGGATTCAGCTGGTCACAGTCTGGGCCGTAGGGACGCTCCGGACACGGCCGATACGTTGGCCGTACAATATTTTAAGTGATTTTAATTTAATTTTGCGGCGCTTTATTTTACATACCTGCACTCGCTTCTGTGTCCATATGTGTGTGTGTGTGTGAGTGTGTGTGTGAGTGTGCGTGTGTGTATGCATTTGGAATGCCAACAATTTGTTCAACTTCCCTTCTCTTCATTTGGCAAATGAATACGCACCTTGAGCCGCAATTAAATAAAAATGTTTATAAACATTTTTTTTGCTTTTTGTTTTACACAAATTAAAGTAAAAATTGTTATTGTTTTTATTGTTGTTATTGTTGTAGTTGTTGTTATTGTTGTGCTAAAAGTTCGCATAGTTAACTGTTTTTTGTGGTATTAACACTGTTATTAAGCCGCCTACAAACACGTAAATTACGGCCAACATTTTCATGGGACACGCCCAAAGTCCTTAAAAACCAAAAAGCAAACAACATACAAAAAACAAAAAAAAAAAAAACGAGTAGTAAAAACAGAAAATTGTTTAAAACAACGACAAAGGCAAAAAACATAAACAAAACGCGGAAAACTTAACCAAAACCAAAGCGGGGGGAAAAGGGAAATGGAAAATGGAAAATGGGAAATGGGAAAATAATGCGTTTGACCACATAAACGATTTGCATGCAAACACTTCAATTAAAAATTGCACAACATTTCTGTTCCATATGCACGGATGGGCTGGACACGCCCAGGACACAGGGAGTCCGGCCAACAGTCCAGTCCCGGACAGTTGGACAGTTGGACATTTCTGGCCACATTTGTTTTAGTGTAAATTGAATTTATTTGTGGCAGATTCTGCAATTAAATACGCACCACTCGCAGGAAGGGGGGGATCTCGATGTCCTTGTTGTTGTCCTTGTTGTTGTTGTTATTATTGATGTTATTGTTGTTATTAGCTAGTGTTTCCATTATCCATTAAATGGCAACGAGTCCATGAACACAATGTTGATACAATTTCTCGTTTATTATTTTTCAGATCCGCCGGGTCCTCCGTACATTGAGGGCTATTCGACGGGAGAAACGCTGCGACGGGGACAGACGGTGGAGCTTGTGTGCCGCAGCCGCGGAGGCAATCCACCAGCGCAGCTCATTTGGTATAAGAACAACGCTCAGATTCGCATGGCCTACAGGTAAGTGCCTGGCTACAGGACATCAGCTATGAAACTGCAAAGTCCTATCTTCTTCTTCTTCTTCATTGTGTTGCAGGACCTCGGGGCGACTCTCGGAGAACATTTATACCTTCACCGTCGAAGCTTCTGACAACAAGGCGCGATTCCGCTGCGAGGCGAGCAACGTCATGTCGCAGACGCCGCTCAAGGCGGAAGTCGATCTATCTGTTCTATGTAAGTGCAGCAACATTCACCATGCATGTCCCATGCCCAAACCCCCTACACCCCACACCCCACACCCCTTACTCCTTACTCCACACTCCACTCTCCACACCGATGTCACTTATGACCACCCGCCACCTGCCCGGCCCAACAGTAGCATCAAAGAGAGCTTTCTGCCTAATGCTGGCACTTGACGCTGCAACCAGATAATTTGCGTGTGTCCTGGAATGCCCCAGAGCCGGCTCGTTATGCCCGACAGCCAGGCTCAGTCCCAGTCCCAGTGCCCCTCCCCATCCCCAATCCTCGACCAGTTCGAGGTATGCCTGCCGCTTCCTGCTCGTCCTTTGCATGTTTGCCTAATTGTATTTCGTTAATTTTCATATTTGCACACACTTACGTCCGCACACACAAAAGCACACACACACACACACACACATATATATGCACACATACACACACTGATACATATAAACCAACATACATCCACTTACACTTGCACTCAAATTCCGGGTGTGGATTGTGTCAACAGTAAGTCCTTTGCTCGTCCTTTCTGGCTGTATTTCACAGAGCTGCCACTTAACACGCGACACAAAGCGAAAATAAGCCCTGCAACACCCAGCCTTCCGCTCGGCCCCACCCCCTGGTGTTGCTTTCTTTTGCAATTAAGCTTAAGTTTGCAGTCTGAAGGAACCAACCAGCCGCTGCTGCCAACGTGCCTGCTGCCTGCTGCATGCCGCTTGCCATCTACCCACCCACCACCCACCACCCACTTGGCTTTGTCAAATCAAGCAATGCAAATTCTTTTCAAGTGCCAAATAGCGTCGTGCCTCCACCCCCGTAGCGGCGGCAGCTACAACAATTGCAATCAGGCAAAGACACAGGCTGAGGCAGCAAACAGGAGGCAGCAGGCAGCAGGCAGCAGGCAGACCAATTTAAAAGGACGAACTCTCGCGACGTCTCATCCAAAATGTCGTTAGAGAAGTGCATTTGCATGCAGCTGCAGTAGCGACTGCAACAGATCCTGCCACGCGCCGTCCGTTGGGAGGGGGGCGGGGGGCGGGATCTCGCATGTCTAACATGCAAATGGACGACTTGAGGGCCACGCCGCGTATGCGTGATATTCAAATTCGGAATGGCGAATGGGTCTCGGTCTCAGGTGAATTGACGTTGTTTAGCGATTCATCACCTGCTCGTGGCTGATATGGAAAGGCTTAAACGAGCTCACAGCACGTACCTGGTCTACGCTTGACGTGTCCTGCTGCTAATCCCAATTCCAATTCGACTCGCACGTGGCCAACTTATGTCCAGTCCAATTCATGCGGATACCAATCAAATTGGCTCTTGTTCTGCCCGAACCTACTTGTCGGTGAGCAAACATGTTTGCTCACCTTGCTCGTCTCCAAAATTCGCCTCACTGGCTGACCGGACTACTAACACACTCACACTCACGCATACACACACACACACACACACTCACACCTACGCACTACACATCACATCAGCTGTGCACGCTTTTATCCTAGCATCACGCATTATTTATGTATAACAAAATGTGGCACAAAACTGAAGACGTAGCAGGAATCCGTTCGACTACCCCACCCTCTCGACCCCACCCCCTCCCAACCCCTATGTGCGTGGAGAATGAAGATGTATGGCGAAAGATGCAAGAAGTTAAGAATTCATAATGTTTATTTATATGCGAAACATATCGACTCGAAGTTTTGTATTCCCCCGCCGCCGACCCAAGCATCGGTTCGGTCCAACTCGGCGAATGCGTAATGTATGCACAGCTGCTGTTCCTGTTCCTGCCACTGCCACCGCTGCTGCTGCTGCCTGCTGCCACTGCTGCTGCCTGCTACTTGTATGCGTGCACTTATCCATCAAGAAGAAAGGCAGTCAGTAGTCAGGAGGCAGCTGCAGCTTCTGCCGCCTCTGCCGCTCGTCGTCGCCGTCGTCGTCGTCGCTGGCATTAGGTAATAGCTTGGCACGGCAGAGATGCCTGTCACTCAGTCAGTCAGTCACTCAGTCATTTGCATTATATCTTCCTCACATACCTCACAATTGAGAAAAATGAGCGATACACATTGTGTGTACGAGTGCGTCTCCATATGTGTGTGTGCGTGTGTGTGTGTGTGTGTAGCGTAAGCTATGTGGTATGCCACAAGTAAGAATGTGTGCTTCAACGACGCAGGCTTATTAAATATTAATGTCGAGCAAAATTACAGAAGCAAGCTCCAAGCTTCTAACCGAGCGCCTCTCTCTCTGCCCACATCTCTTCTTATTCCTTGCTCCGTTATCTGCACACTTCCTGCTCCCGCCCTGCTCCGACCACGCACATCTCTCATCTAAGATTCTCATCTCAAATTTATCCACAGTCGCACCTTTGCAAGTGACTGTGGCGGGTCCGACGGAGGCGCGTGTCGGTGACGCCGTGCCACTGATGTGCACCACTGCGCCATCGAATCCGCCCGCGGAGATCAAGTGGATGGTTGGTGGACGCCAGATACGCAACGCCACCTCAAGGACAACCGTTAGCGTCGAAGGTGAGTTTTAATAATAGATATTAGGCCCGAAACTGAATTTGACATGAATTTGAACAACATTTTCGAAAAAACCACCTCTTAACATTTCAGGCGGCTGGTCGACTAGCTCGAACATAACCACGCTTGTGGAACCCAACAAACGCTCCCTGGTGGTCATCTGCCATGGCCTCAATATGCAGCTCACAGAAAATGTCGTCTCCACGCACACGATCAACATTCTTTGTAAGTATGAAGTGCTTAATTTATTAAATTGGTCACAAATTGTCCCATAACTGTATTTTGGCCTGGCTAACCGACTTTTCAGCCAACCAGCCGACCAGCCAACCAGCCAACCACCTTAACCCTGCCCAATCCTCCCCCAAAACATCCCGTTCAGTCCTTCAATCGGCCATGTGTCCAACTGCCCAACAGGACGTGGCACTGAATGTAAAATTCCAGTGGGTCCTAATTGAGTTTTCGCAAACTTTTACCGCTACTTGTTTTTGCACTTCTTCGTCCTTTTGCCCATTCACATGGCAATAAAGCTTCAGTTGGAGCAAAGGCCGTGACAGGATATAAAGATATTTCCATTAAAAAGTGTCGGTATTAAAGGAATTATACCAAACTTTAGTTTTAGGCATCATCAAGGCTATCGATAGACGTTCCGATTTAAGGATCATAGTGTCATCGAGGCTTGATGTCCTTTCGACAACTTAATTTCTACATTTCACAGAGAACAGAAAATTAAGTCAAATTTTGAGTATTGCTTTATAAAAATAGAAGCCTTTTGTGTTTAGTTGTTAATTTTTGTTTAAAATGATGATGAGTGAATATCCGCGATGTGCGCCGAGCAATTGCTCGGATGAGATGAAGGATGAATCCGAGGACAAAGTGAAGCCTGATAAAAAAGCCAAAAAGGGTGCCAAGTCTAAGAAAGCCGTCAAGAAAATGAGTCCAGACGCAGCCGTGCGGTATGCCATGTGGCAGGCACATCGGCACCGCGTGAAGGAAGCACTTACCAATTTAATCGAGCCACCGCCCTCCTTCGTGGCCATTCGCCTATTTGGAACCCACGAGCTACGGAACAATGCGCACAGTTTCATGAAGCGGACCCGTGAAAATATCCAATTGTTGGTACAACTGTCGACTATAAATCGCACGCACGGCAATGTGATACCCTTTCGATTTGAGAGTCCTGTCACGGTATCTGGCGTAGGACATATGGTGAGCAATCTGGAACGCATTGAGCGGGAGAATGCGGAGCTGGGTAAAAGGATCTTGGATGCGGCCAGTGAGATTGACACTGGTCTCAAATTGAACGCACGTCTGGCCAATAAACGCAAGATCATCCCGCCCTTCGTCATGCCCCATGAGGCAATGGCCAAGTACAAGATCTTTAACCTCAAACTGCCCACGACTAACAAGGAATGCTGGCAAATCTTTCGTCCTTGCATTTTCTTTGATGTGTACCTAAAGGACGCACGCACCCTGGGCCGATTTGTCGTCCAATTGTACACAGAGGCTGCCCCGGTCGTGGTCCTGGAACTGTTCAACACCTGCATGCAGAAGAAGTTCGGCAGTTTTTGCATCAGGCGTCTGTTTCCCAATCTCTGGATGGACGTGGCGTTGCCCCTGCCCGACAATTCGCCACTCTTTGGGCCACTTGAGTACGACGGGCAGTCCATTGACCATGGGGAATCGAGTTGTGTGCTCTCATTTAGCAAGAATCACGTGTTGGGATTTCCATCTAGTTTAACATTTTCCTTGTCCTTCAAGCCGCTGCCAACGGTGAACGGGACACGCGTGGGATTCGGTCGTGTCATCCAAGGCAGTAAAATTTTCGAGTGCCTCCAAAGTTATGGCACCAAAAATGGTAAACTTAGTCGAGGCATCTTCTTCTCGAACTGCGGCGTTGTTTGAGTCCCTTCAACGAAGCCAACGAACTCATTTAATAATTGACAAAATTCTACGAAGTATATACAGACTTTTGATGGGATCATGTAGTCCTTGTGAATCCAGAGATAAATTGGAAAATGGAACTTTATTTATGACTTGGCATTGCTCCCGAAGCATTACAAATTGTATGTGAATTTTTAGAAAATTAATTTTTAAATTTTCGTAACTCGTTTGGATTATAAAACCATGTTGGAATTTCCCGAATGTGTTCCCACTCAAGACCATGTATCCACGGAGAGGGAGGGCAGTTCAACGCCCCCGAGGCGAAGGAAGAAGAAGAAAGTCGCTCCGAAAAAGAAGTGTTTAGTTGATTTCGCCCTAGGCATGTATGAGAAGGCGTTCGAGACCCACCGTCGCCGAGTTGACACTGCACAGGCCACTATCGATGCGAGCTCACCTCCCTTCCAGGCGATTCGCCACACGCACATCTGTGAGCTGCAAAAAATGGCCACGAACTTCGATAGGCAGACCTCAGCAAATATGCGAGTCCTGATAGAATTGTCCAAAATAATGCGGACTTCCGGCACCGTGCGTCCATTTCGATACAAAAATATACTCATTCCATCTGCCATGCCAAAGGAGAGGCATCGTCTCAAGCAGATGGAGCATGACAATATTCATATTGCCAGACGCATTATGGCCGTGGGATCCATTGTGGAGACGGGACGCAAGGCCATTGCGCAGAAGGTAAAGCCATTGAAGCCGCAACCCTTTGTTATGCCCAAGACAATGAAGAAGTATAAACCATACGCAATGGATTTCCCCAAAACGAATAGGGAACGTTGGTGCCTCCTTCGCCCTGAGATCTTTTTTGACTTTTCCCTTTCGGACTCGCGTCCAATTGGCCGACTTGTTATTCAATTGTACACAGACGCGTGTCCTCAAGTGGTGTGCCAGTTGGTTCGTGCTTCATTGGACGCAACACGGAGTACGTTTGTTGTAAGTCGTGTGTTTCCCAATATTTGGCTAGACATGAAATATCCCCTGGAGAAGGATTCGCCACTGACTCAGATCTTGGAATACGATGGCCACGCCCTCGATAATGCTGCCTTTAAATATGTGTTGTCCTACAGTAAGGACTATGTAAAAGGCTTTACCAATTACCTTAGCTTCTCGATCTCCTTCAGGCCACTGCACGGGATCAATGGCTCCCGCGTGGCCATCGGCCGTGTCGTCAAAGGGGCCAATATACTGGATGCTATCCAGAGTTATGGGACAAAGAACGGAAAGCTAAATCGTGCAATCCTTGTTAATCGCTAGGAAACAGTTTAAATTTTTTGTTGTACATTTTCCTTTTGACATTAAACTATTTTTTATCCTTGTAATCTCATGGGTACCGTTATTGATCCTGTCCCGAGCAGGGATTAGATGGAAAAGAACTAATGTCCATCAAAGTTCCAAGTTGTTCAGAGTTGCGCTGCGAATGTCATTACCATAGAAGTTTCCCTAATAAAATTCCAATTAGTCGCTGGCCCGGCGAACGCGTCAACGGCTGTCAACTTGGCTAGCCCAGACGTCAAAATCGACTAGCACACACACACACCCGCCCACAGACGCACACCCGTCGTCCGTTCTGCTGAGTCCATAGTCACACATCTGCCAACTTCACAGTCACATCCCGAATCGATGTCTGGCATCAATTCCGTGTACCACGTAACAAGCGAAAGTGTCTTGAACTCCATTATGCGATGTTCGACGTCACTCTTAATTTGCCTCAATTATAAGGGGGGAGTAAGCAGTGGGGAGTGGGGAGTGGAGAGTAAGGAGGAGTTTAGGCGATGGGCAAGAGCTGCGATAGAGCCCGGATCCAGTGGAGATTGAAGTGAAAAGGCAAATGGTAAATGGCTGACTAACTGCGTCGTCTTTGTATGATAAGCAGGGCAAGGATATGTGCGTATGTCCTGACGCACACACACATGTAGACACGCCTTATGAATAATAGGCGTTCTTTCGTTGTAGTTTTTGGCTTTGACTTATTAGCCAGCAGACCAGCAAATTCTATATGTGTGTGTGTGTACTTGAAGGTCCTGCTGGTGGCCCAAGGCTGTTATCCACGCGTCCTTTATGTGCACTCCTGCAGCGCTAATTAATTTTTCTGACCAGCATCAGAGAGCACGGTCCAAAGCAGCAGCAAACCCGACAGTGAGATTTACATTTATTACCCATACACCGGACCAAAATGACTAACAGGCCCAAGGGTAATGAGCGAATCCCTCCCAGTTGGGTCCACCTATACCCATTCACTATGTCCTTGCCTATATCCAGGGAGCCTGTTGTCGTTTTGTGCTGACACGCTGCCAGTTGAAGGGGACGAGGATCGTAGAGTTTTCCCCCAACGCCAGCGGCTGCCCAGAGGATGGGACGCCATGGAATTTACAAATATTCAAGGCCGTCTTATGTGTCCGTGCGGTTGCCCAGGGGATGCCCTCAAGATACTTTTACTTTATGCGCGGCAAATTAAATAATTTTAATTTTTATTGTTCAGACGATGGCGCAGCGGTTGGTCCTGTTCTGTTCAGGATTGCTTTGGCTGCTCTTCTGGTAGGCCATAATTTGTTGGCTCGTGGCTAAGTTTTTGGGCCAACAATTTTCAGCTTGTTCCCGATCCCAGCCCCAGCCCCATCCCACCTTGCCTATGCCTTTCCCTTTTCCCATCCCCATCCCCACTTCCATCCCCATCCCCATCCACATTCCCTTTTCCATTCTTTTATTATATTTCATGTTGTTTTTGTTGCTGTGACTTTTTACATTTTTTTGGTTATTTGGATTCGTTTTTGTTGTCCTTCAGTTGTGTGTCCATTATGCTAACGCTTTGCTCTATCTTCCCACAGACCCACCCGCACCGCCATTAATTTCGGGCTATATGGACGGACAAATTATTCCGGCAGGATCTGTGCAAAAACTGCTTTGTGTTTCATCAGGCGGCAATCCGCTGGCAACGTTAACGTGGTACAAAAACGACAAGCGGGTGAGTTTTTGCATTTGCAGCGCAGTTGCTGCATTTGCACCACACAACAACAAATGCGGCGGTGGCAAACACCGATGTGTAAAAAAAAGAAGGACTTTAAATTGAAGGAACGTGTAAACGAGTAAGGGAGTACAGTAAGACACACCCCACACACACACACACACGCAGAGAGAGAGACTCGTAATGCTATCAACGGCAGACAACAATAATGGCGCTTTTGTTGACCATTTCCGCTTCCGCTTTATGGGCTTAAAGTGCTAATAAGGCTGCTCGACGCTCGGTGGTGCTCACTTCTCGCTGTGGCTACCTTAATACCCTTCAAGCATATTTGATATTGTCCTCGGTTTAGTCCAAAATTTAATCTTCACCCACCGCCCACCATCCACCACCCACCGCCCACCGCCTGCCGCCTGCCCTGCACAGATGCATCTTATAGCTGCTTTTATATATATGTGTGTTTCTGTACGTGTGCTTTGTGTTGGATGGTGTATATATGAGTGTGTGTGTGTGTGTGTGTGTTTGTATGTGTTGTGTACTTCCTCCCGCCTGCTGCTGTTGCAGCTGCCGTAAACTTGACATACAACACATGGCAAGTGGCTACCGCCGCTGGTTCCTGTCACAAAAACGGAAAGGAGCAACTGCTACAACCCGAGCAACGCCATCTTCAGCGCCATTGCGGTTTCGGGTGGCTTGGCACCCACAACAGACGCCGCTGACTCCTGGCAGATCCGGTTGCCAGCGCGAGTACAATTGCGGGCGCCCAGGGTGCCCAAGGGGGAAGCGCGCTCATCTGTGCGCGCAGATTAAATGATATTTTATCAACAAAATTAAAACGCCCGAGGGTTTGGCGCAGCCCTCGGCTTTGCCCAGCAGCTGCTGCTGCTGCTCCTCCTCCTCCTTCTCCTGCTTTGCCGCGTACTCCAATTTCTGCTCCTGCTCCTCCGCCACTTACTCCCCACTTAACCACCGGGGACTGTCATTTTGCATATGCACCACATTGCCGGAGCTTGTTTTGCGTTTAGCCAACTTCTCGGTCTCGGTTTATGCTTATCAGACCGTTTTTTATACCCTCAATTAAATGGCCAACAACGGGTTAACGTGTCGCATATGTAAAAGAGTTAACGGGAATCCAATCTCTGACCCCTTGAGCTCCGGCAGCATTCAGCTGTCCATCATGCCGCATTCTTGGATTACCCCAACTCGAATGCTCTTTCCGTTCCTTTGATTTGACTCCCGGAATATGCTTGTTTTTGGCCAAAGCGATGGCCTCCTACCCTTGGATCGATGCAGTTTATCATTGGCTGCTTCTGCTTTTCAGATCAATTCCGTCATTCGGACCGCCGACAAATCCGTGTCGGCCGAAATAACGATTCTGGCCAACGTCACGGATAACCAGGCGCAGTATCGATGCGAAGCGTCCAACAGTGCCACGGAAATACCGCTGTTCGAGTCGACGACACTGAGTGTTCACTGTAAGTAGAATTGTTGTTGCTGTTGGTGGTGATGGTGGCCAAGTTGTTGGCATTATTATCCGTTGGATGTGCTTACAGTTGCGCCAGAGACGGTAAAAATACGCATTGAACCGGAAGAACTGCGACCTGGCATGGAGGCGACCATCATTTGTGACTCCAGCTCGAGCAATCCGCCGGCAAAGCTCTCCTGGTGGAAGGATGGCATACCCATTGAAGGTACGTAAACGCCATCGAATTGGAACTTTGCCCAGGCAGCATCGTGTGCCATGGACTCGGCGGCGCCATTGTCAAAATGGCAGCTGCTGCGTCCAAAGCCGCCGCTTGCATTTTTTAAGGCGTTTCCACGACAACATCCGGTTTGGTTGCCAGCCAGTCAACCAATGCAGGCCAGTCCCAACCAGACCAGATCACAAAATCCAACGTCCAGTCAGTAAAATAAAATCACGCCCATTTTGTTTTATTCCTTTGCCATAAACGTGCCTGCACCTCTCCATCTCTGCCATCTCCGTTTGTCTGCGTCGGTCCATAAACCAACCCACCTATGGCAGGCATTAATAACACGTCCAAGCCTGGCCTCTGGGGCGGCACAGTCTCTACGCTCGAGTTCAGGCTAAACATCACCCAGGAAATGAACGGTGTGGTCTACACCTGCCAAAGCGCCAACGCGGCGCTGCAGCGGAGTGTCCATGAGGCAGTCAGCCTGGATGTGCTGTGTAAGTAGTTCGTCTGGACACTAATTGAGCAATTAGAGTCCAATCTGAATCCCGGAATGAATCGTAATTTCAATTGGGATTTAAATTGCTTGCACAGATCGACCAAAGTTCGTGCCGCCGCCGTCCTGGACCTCCGTTGGACTTGAGGGGGAGTCGCTGCAGGTGCCACTCCAGGCCAATGCCAATCCGGCGGACATTGCCTATACATGGACAAAGAATGGAATATCCATACCGCAGGCCTCCAGTGGCAGTGGCTCCACCCCTGAGCATCGCATCTTTGCTGATGGTCCCATCCTCAACTTCACCAAGTTGCATCGTGATGACGCTGGCGTCTACACCTGCACGGCGACCAACTCCCAGGGCAAGGCCTCCCTCAACATAACGGTTGTAGTTGAATGTAAGTAGTCCAAAATTTTAAAGTAGAGCAGTTGCTAAGCAGGTGATTCCCACGTAGATGGAACCATCATAAAGTCCATCTCCGAGAACATTATTGTCAATCCCGGCGAGGATGCCATGATCTCGTGCAGCGTAGAGGGAAAGCCGCTGGCCGAGGATCATGTTAAGTGGGAACGCGTCGGATACGACATGAGTGTTAAGACGACCAAAACCTTCACCAATGGAACTGCCTATCTACATATTAAGAATGCCCAGCGCGAGGATGTGGGCAACTTTCGCTGCGTGGCCGACAACCATGTGGCCAATCCCACCAACCGAGATGTCCTGCTAATAGTGAAATGTAAGCTAGATCCATAACTAATAACTGGGACGAAGGTATGCTATTTCTGTGCTCCGATTGCAGTTGCTCCGGAAATTGCCAAGTCTCCGACGCTATTGCGTGCGGCCAGCGGGACTGGGGAGCGGGGACGTCTGCCCTGCCGGGCACAGGCATCGCCAAAACCGAAGTTCACTTGGCGCCAGGACAAAAAGGATTTACCCATTAACCACACGTTTAAGTACGAGGTGGAGGAGCGTAAGATTGACTCCCTCACCTATGAGTCCTCGCTCATCATCGAAAAGGTTGCGCCTGCAGACTATGGCGCCTACGAGTGCGTTGCCCGCAACGATCTGGGCGAGGATGTCGAAACAGTGCGCCTGGACATCACCTCACCGCCAGAACCACCGCTCAGTCTCAATATTCTGAACGTTACCCACGACACCGTCACCGTTGCCTGGACTCCTGGCTTTGATGGAGGCCTGAAGGCTTCATACCGTGTCCGCTATCGGTACGTAATGTTCTTCCAGCCAATGCAATTCTCGAAGTTGATTCCAATGCAATTACTGCAAGTGTCACACACACACACACACACGCACACACACATAATCTAATGACATTTGTGCCACATCCCATCCCAACCCATTCTCAAGCGCATTTGATTCCCTCATTACAGGATGGCCGACCGCGAGCAATACAAGTACGTGGACGGGCTGCCCAACAGTCACAAGCTGACCATCGGCGGACTCCGGATGAACACGTTGTACCTGTTTTCGGTCATGTCATGGAACGATTTGGGCCACAGCACTTACCTGCCGGACCTGGCGCGGGCACAGACCAAAGGTAAGCGCAGGGGTTCTCATATTCAAATTAGCTCCGTGTAGGTGGAGGGGGCAGATGTTCCAATCGGGCCTTGGTCCCGCGGGGACTTTGCTGTACATGGATTTATAGGTAATGCCACTTGGCAGCTGATGTACACCAGTTGCTGGCCAAGGAGTCCACTATACGTGGCGGACGAGCCAGTGTTTTCTTGTCCAGTCCGTTGTCCTTGCTCGTTTACTCAATGATCTCTTTCTTCTTCGCTGCTGCACACTTAATTGGAATTGTATTATGGCCATCAACGATGTCCACGGTAACGACATCACCAACAACGATATGCTGCTCACGATACCCACGATAACCGCGATGTGAACGACACCAACAATGCCCACGATGACGATACCTAAAACATGGAAACACACAGAAGCACCGCCTCCCTCGCAGCCAGCATCCTCGCTAGGCGGCGGACCGCCGACCACCAGCCAGACACCATTGGGCGGCACATCGGGTATGCTGTTGGTCGGAGTCGCAGCTGGCATCACGGTGGTGCTCCTAAACGTGTTTGTCATCGGCTGCTGCCTACACAAGCGCAACGAGAAGCGTCTGAAGCGAGGTACATTATCATCATCAACAATCAAGGACGAGAATAATAAGCTGGACAAACTTTGGATAATGTTGTTGTTGTTGTATCTGCTTATGTTGTTGTTGCTTTTCCTTCGTACTGTTATTTCTGATATTGTTGTTGTTGTTGTTGTTGTTGTTGTTGTGGCTGCTGCTTCTGAGGAGCGTATCATTTAAATTTATAATGCACTTTTCCTTGGATTCCCAACTTCACCTGTCATAACAATCTTGTTGTCTGCGTTGGCAAAGAGCTGGCCAATGGTTACGGTTAGGGGGATTGGCCATGCTCCGTCCTCCTCCATCCTCCATCCTCCATCCTCCTCATGCCGCATGTCAAGCTGCACGTGCCGCGTGGTCAGCCTGGAAAGGCGCTAATTTCATTTGGCCCGTCACATGTTCCGGTTGCGTGCGCCATTGCGACTCCATGTCTACTACGTGATTCGCGTCTGTTTTGCATGGAAGCATGTCCACGTCTCACTCCCACACGGCGTACATCGCTCTCCTCCCAACCCAGCAGCCCTTACATCGCGGTCGACAGGCAGGCCCAAGCTACTAGCTGAAACTAAAAGTAGGACACATCCATTGGAGCTTCGGAGCTGTGGAGCATCGAAGCAATGGAACATCGGAGCTTCGGAGCAGTGGAGCGTCCCATTGCGATGCTGCGTCATTTTTATTACAGTCTCTCATTTTGGTGTTCGTTTTCGAATTTATTTATTGTTTTATTTTATATATATATATATTTTTCTCCTTCTCCCCCCCCCCCCCCCCCCCTCCCACCACTATCCGTTTTTTTGCATTACTTTGTTTATTTGTATGTTTTCACATTTTACATTTTATTTTATATTTTTTTCGGTTTATTTTCATGATTTCATTTGTTGGCTGCACGGGGTTTATTTTGACTCGCGCGGCATCGACGTCATTTGGCAGGACTTGAAATGCTGCCAGCGGAGTTAACTGAGGATTCCAGCAATACACCAAATCTGGTCATAATTGGCATCTCTCTGGCGGCATTTGGATTCCTTCTGGTCAACGCGGCGCTCGTCGCTTGGTTCTTTGTGCATCAGAGACGGAAAAAAGGTTCGTTTCGTTTCGTTTTGTTTTGTTTTTTTTTTTTTTTTTTTAATATTTATTCGAAGTTCCATAGTTATTGTTTATTTGTTTGCATTTTTATGCCTTTGTTTGTGTTTATTTTGTGTCCTTATTTCGAGCGTTGTTTGAGGGTCTCCTTTGATTGGCTTTTCGACTGCTTGCCTCGTCGGCTTGTCCGTCGTAATTCAAGTCTTTAATTGTGTTTAACTTGCAAATGTTATCCTTGACGTTGTCTCGGACTTTAGACTTGGACAGCAGCATCACTTCAGTGGCTCTGGCACCACTTCCGTGCAACCACAGGAAGCAAGCATGTTGTGCAGCTTCCGCAGCTCGCGATAGACGTAAGAGGATGGATGATATGACGCAGATAAGGATGAGGCTGGGGCCGGGGATGGGTACAGGAATGAGGATGGGGATGTGGCCTTAGATATAGCTGCTCACTTCATGATGTTCACTAAACAATTTCCTGGCTATACGAGGATTGTACGTAGGTTACGCACAGGAAAAGCTCGAAAGAAGGATAGTTTTACAGATAGAAATAGATGCTGAAATAGAGAGAAGGATAGGGGCAGGATAAGTGGCAGGGCAAGAGGAAAAAGGAAACTCGCACAGGTCTGGATATCTTATATGCTCGTCTTTTAATTTCCGCGAGAAAACCAAGCCGGAGCCAAGTATGGCAAGGAAATGGCAGAGGCAAGAGCAGAGGCAAAGGCAGCGGCAAAGGCAGAAGCAGAGGCAGAGGCAGAGGCAGAAAAAAGTAGATCCACTCCGAGCAGTCAACAAGGATATAATGATGACAGAAAATAATGATGCATCCTGGCAGCGGACAGCAAAGTCGACCCGGGGGCCGTGCCAAGTGCAACTGTTTATTGAACAACGATGCTGGCAGATACCCCGTCCGGTTGTCCATCTGTCCAGCTGCCGAGCTGCCGGGCTGCCCGGTAGCCGCTCCAAAGTTGGCCCCATTTGGTCTCCTTTGGCCAATGGCGAAGACAAATGTGCATCGTTTTCTTAGCTGAACGCACAATCTTTCGAAAAATCAGATTGCTCTGCTTTAGCTTTAGACACCAGACACCAGACACTCGACACTCGACACCCGACACCAGACACCAGACACCGGGCCATACACAATGGACAATGGACAAAGGTGAAGAGAGTGTTGGGGAGGGGGGTGGTGGGGGTGAACGTGGTACTGAGGGCTCGGGCATGGGTCAAAGGAAGACAGATAGATAGCATGAAGCACGTGTTCGGCAAGTGTTAGAGGCAAGTCCTACAGTCCTGTAGTCCTGCCGGCCGCCGGCCGCTCAATTTGCAGCTAAAGCTGAAGATTGTTTATTAATATGGAATTATATTTCAACAGGCCAAAGGCAGGCAAACGAAATATAAATATGCCTTCCACTCTACACCTCCTCGCATACCCCCCCATGCACCACCCTTCCGTTACCCCCTGCGTTACCCGCTTGGATAGAGCAATTCGTTGAGCTGGGAAAATTGCAAACATTTCGTTGGCAAGTCAGGTCTCAAAGCCAAACCAAGTCGGAACGTGCGGAAAACGAGAAAATTTCTAGCGCTCCAAATGTCAGGGCACAAAAATTTCTTGGCCAGAAAGATGAGCCAACGTTTGGCCGGGCGTGCTAACCAAATTATTTTTCATTGAGCCAAATTTAGTGGTTTGACACGCAAAAATTCAGTAAAGGATCCAGGCAGTCAGAGCCGCACAGGATGCAGGACCATAAGCAACAGCAGCATTCGCTTCGAGCATCCTTTCTATCAGTCCCAATCCCAATGCAGCGCCCTTCCCCAATTTCATATGCGCTGTGTATATTTTATATATATACATATATATATTTTTATATATTTATATATATATAATATAATCCTGTGGATGTATATGTGTAGGAAGCGTGCACAGGGAGCAATCGACTGAGCTCCCACTCCATGGGCGCTGCTTCGTGGCCCCTTTGACTCGTGCTTTATTTGCCTGTACACAGACAGGACAACATAGGCGGGATTCCAACTGCAAGCTGTCCCTCGCAACAAGCACTACAATTGTCGAGCGGTGCTCCTGGTACTCGGTGCTGGGTGTTGGATGCTCGGTGCTAGATGCTCGGTGCTGTATGCTCGGTGCTGGATACTCGGTATTCGGTACTTGGTGCTTGGTGGTTGGTGCTTGGTGCTTTGTGCTGCTCGCGTGCCTGGTGTTCGGTACTCGGCCAGCACTCGATGCTCAATGCTCGGTCCTTGATGCTCGTTATACACTCGGTGCCTGGTCCTCGGTATTTGCAGTTGTAATGTATGCTCATATACTTTTGGCAAACATTTGACTTATGAGTTGCCCGACTTTAGTGACTTTTTGCCCGGCTGTCCAACTTTTGATGGTTTAATGGATCTTTGTAGCCCCACATTAAGGGTATGTAAAACATTCCCAGGGAGAAACTTTTTAATGCACTTTATGAGGTAACTTAAACAATCGCTTTGTTCATCCTCATCCCCATTCCCCATTCAGTGTCCGGACAATGCTCTAGAAGTCCAGTGTCGTCTCACCCGGCAATTGAGATTGAGAAATGCCTGGGAGTCTGTCTGTCTGCTGTGTGAGGAATCCTTCGTCCAATGATTTATTGTACACATGTTGAGATTTAGTTTATGTTTAGTTTATGCTTAGTTTATGATATTTATGATAGTCAAAATTGAAATTTACTTCCATTCGTAGGCCCAAAAATAATTGCCAAATGCTCCTCCGTTGGCCATTCAAATCTCATGTTTACGGCTTGTTGCACAGAACTTCATTATGTGAAAGTTGAGGGCTTCTTCTGGCTTCTGGCTTCTGGTTTCTGGTTTCTGATTTCTGGCTTCTGCTTTCTGGCTCTGGTTCGACAAGAGCTGCTGGTGTCCTTAATCGGGATCTGTAGTTTCTACTTTTGTCTGCATCCTCCAATTTGTTCTGTCTGAAATGTAGGCCAAGATTTTTGACATTATGAGCGCGGCACAAGGCGCAAGGCACAAGGCGCAAAGCGAAAGGCGAACGGCGAACAGCGAACGGAACAAGGCACAAGACGGCAGGGCGCAGGACGCAGGGCGCAGGGCGCAGGGCGCAGGGCGTAAGGCACTCGCTGCTGCCGGAGCATGAACTACAGCCGCAGGACATAAATAAGATATTTTTCTTAGAATTCGGGCTGGGACTATTATATGATACGGATACGGGTACACTGGCAATTTCTCTCATTTCCAGTGCATAGTTATGTTTGAACAAATGGCGTGCCTGGATATGGATGCAGGAGCGTAAACTCTTTCCACCGCATTCCTGCTCCAATCCAGCCGTCAGCCCCCCCAACCCCCATCCCTTCCCCCTTCCCATCGCACGTTGCCCATTGCCCAATGCACAAAAGAATATCATATTTCAGCCTTAACAGCCGCTTGTTACTGGAACTGTTAAGCGAGCCACGAGGCTCCAACTGGAAAACTGTCTTCTTCAGCAGCAGCAGCAGCAGCGGCAGCGGCAGCAACAACACGAAGGATAACAAAAACAACAATATTTTTTATGACAATGTTCCCGCTTGGCAGCCAAGCGCTGCCCCAATCTACCCCTACCCCTGCATGAGCTCCTCTCCATTCCGCCCCCCCTCACACCGTCGGCTGTTCCTGTCCTTTGCCTCGGTCGCCGGTATTCCAAGCCACCAACCGCTGCCATAAGCCGATAACTGACAATGCCCAAAAGCATTTTTTGGCCATAAAGGAGTTGTCAGGCAGGGAAACTGGTGCGTTAGCCAGGATGACAGCGGTTGGTTAGTGTCGGGAAATGGGACGCATAGCATGGATGGGAAAGGGACTGACTATTGCTGGACTGAAGGGAAGGTGGCCAGAGAAAGGGACTAGTGACTAGTGGACAGCTCCAGCCCCGAAGATATTTCTGCATATTTCAATGTTTTCGCTCACAAAACTTGACTTGTGGGCTGCCTTCTATTTGTTGTGGCCCTTGGATATGCATTTTTAATGTGCATTTGCGCTTTTGTGTCAAAATGCCGCATGACGGAAAAGAAAATCACCCGCCGCCAGCCACAGCTTCATCCACATCCACATCCACATCCTCACTCTCCATCCCATCTATCCTATCATCTCTTCCATACTCATCTTTATCCACAACTTCAACCTCATTCTCATTCCCATCATCAACTTTATACCATATTACCATCCTTAGCTTCAGCCTCGCATTCGCCCCCATTAGAGGATGCCATCCGAACTGTACCGCAACGGACAGAAACACGGATATGGCTAAGAAGCTTTCACTGTTGGCTGTGGGCTGTTGGCTGTTCGCCGTTGGCCGCTGCCCGTTGGCCGAAACGCACACTGCCCATTCGAGATGAGCTATGCCAAAAGTCTGCGGCTGGCAGCTGGTCGGCGGTTCGTCTATTTTGGTCCGGTCAATGACTCCACTGGACATTGGCTGGAGCACATATATCATTCCCGAATGAGATGACCATCCTGTAGGGGCAAGCGGCGTTTCAATGTCCCAATGTTTATTGCCATTCGGTTGGCCCGTAGATAGCAAGGAGCAACCTTTTAACGAACGTAGAATGGAAATTTTTAAAGACCAGGACCAGAGGGAGCAACCAACTCTTGGGGTTAGGCACAGTCGTCGCTCTGCATAGAAGTGGCATTTGGAGTGGCCATGTGTTAATTTGAGGCAATGTGTATAATCTCGACCATGTTGGAGAAGTCGAGGAGCACAGGACTCACCACGGACACTAATAAAATATTCACATTGACAGGCCACCAACGGTCACCAGTAGCAGTAGCAGTAGCTGCGGCTGTGGCAATGACTGTGCTGTAACTGAGGCTGTGGCCAAATATGAGTCCTCAAAATATGGAATCCTGTAGAGCAATGACAGCATAGATACAGATACAAGGAGCCGGGTGCGACACTTTAACGAGTTGGCCAAGGCGAAACTTTTGTGCCAACGTTGCCACAAGCGATAAGCGGGGCGAACCGCTTCAAAACAAACGTACTGCGCGTCCCGCAGCCCAACCCCCCGATCACGTCTTTATCCTGTGAAGCACTTGACTTTGACACTCTTTAAACAATTGACTGGGGCCGCGCCCAGAGGCTGGCCATCGAATCCTTGGAGATAAGCGACCAGAAGGCTGTCATACAATTGGGCGCCAATGCCGATGCCGATGTCCGAAAGTTGAAAACTTTGCTGCTTAGCGCAGCTTGAAAACTGACAACGCCAAATTGTTGCTACAGTAAAACTTGGCTATAAGGATACAACTGCTTGTCAAGCACAAACTTAGATTTACTTTTAAGGCTCTTCATGTGAATTCAAGTCATTTTATTTGACAAAGCAAACACCTTTAATGAGTGCCTCTACGATTTTGGTCTCTTACAGCCATGTTCCACTGTAGCTTGTCCAAGTTTGTGCCATGGCAAGCAACTGCTTAAAGCCTTCAAGATTTTGTCAAAGTGCGAAGCAAAGTGTCAGCAAAAATGACGCTAAACTCATTTTTTGTTTTACGAATTTAAACGGATTTTCTTTAAACGTCTTTAAGTTCGCCGTAGGGCATTTCCACTGTACCTGCTTGGCCGGGGCCCCAACATATTTGTTTTAGCAATTTGTTTACCAAAAAGTGCAGGAGCTGCACAAGAACTATGGCATTCAGTTACGTTACCCGCAAAAAGTCGTCTATAAGTCTGAGATTAACTGCCAGGATTCGTCTCCTTTTTTACTTGGCTTTCCTTTTTTTTTTTTTTTTTTTTGTTGTGTGCGGCTTTTCCTGTTGCTTTGGGTTTTTTGTAGCCGCGACAGACCCCGGAGATTAAGAGAAAAACCTTCAAAGCAGACGTACCCGTCAGCGGCGACGTCATTAACTGTCCTGGCGACCACAAAGCTGTCTAAGCCTTGTCATCTACTTACATATATTGGCAG
The DNA here is from genome assembly GCA_035044505.1 of Zaprionus lineosus. Classification (NCBI taxonomy): domain Eukaryota; kingdom Metazoa; phylum Arthropoda; class Insecta; order Diptera; family Drosophilidae; genus Zaprionus; species Zaprionus lineosus. The sequence goes on along the minus strand of JAWNNX010000655.1, from coordinate 1,147,770 downwards.
CGGTGCAAAAAGCGAAAGAAATCCTGTTCGCCGCCTGTCATCCTAACTCCCCCCTCCCCCCTCCGCCCCACGTAGCTGCCACCTTCTGTCCCACGCTCGGTTTCTGGTTAGCAGATTTTGGCTTTTACGTAGAATAAGTGCAAAATTTGTAATCTCTGTGTGAGTGGTGAGTGGTGAGCGGTCGGAGATCGGAGGTCGTTAGTCGGTGGGCGGGTGGCGTGTGGGCGGGGGTCGGGGGTCAAATAAAGTGCATACGGAGGCGACTCGGTAAAATCAACAAAAGCTCCCAGTTTCTGGAATGCGCAACAACGAACAGGACCCAGGACCTACGATGTCCACCAATCCACCTATCTACCTGTCCATCTGTCCACCTGCCACGCCTCTCCCTTACCACGGACAGCTACTACGGGTCTGGGTTATTTGTCGTATGTGCGCCCGTGCAACAACGTGAAAAAAAACACTCCCCATGCCAGGGCCTATGCCAAGGACAAAGACCGCGCGGTTGGGTTTTGACAGTGATAAGCCCATTGGCTGACCATTAATTCCATCTGTCCATCCCATCGGCTGGCTAGTCAAGTATTCCACGGCTAAAAAAAAAGTACGTAAAGTGCTTTGCTTTTACCTTGATCTTTATCTCATTTTTTTTTCTTCCCTATTTTTTTTTTTTTTTTTTTTTGAGGTCTTCCATGAATTTCATTCGGAAAAGCCTCGCAAATTGTGATAAAAAATTATCGAGAAAATTTGTGACTTTTCCGATGACGTTTTTTGCTGGTGCACTTAAGCGCCTCTGATCCTTAAAGAGTTTTCCGCTCGAAGTCGTGGAAAATGATATTATTATAAAAAAAAATATTATTAATCCGGTAAAATAATGATACTTAAATCCATTCGCCAATGCGATAATAGTCGCTGCTGATATCACGTCCTTTATTCCTGTCATTAATTACAGACTATTATTTATGCATTATTCAATGTGATTAACCCTTATGCAGCTGCCTGTACTTCTGTTCGTGACGCTGTCACCGCTGCTGCCCCCGTCGCCGCCATTCGCCACGTGTCATCGCGTCATCGTGAATGGGCGAGGCGACAAATGGCAGAAAGATTGTTTTTAATTCACTAAACTATGAACATGCTTATGCATATCTATACAGATATATATATTATATATATATTTATATAATTTATATATCGGGGAACATCGGATGACAAATGCAGAGCAATTCAGAGGAAATGTTTATGTGTTTTTCCCGTTCCCACGCGCTGAGGCTGTCAGGCGCAGATGCTTGCCAATTGACGAGCCGCAATTAAATGTAATTTATAAAAGCAAATATAATAAACAAAATTAAATAATCTTTAATTTACTTAAATAACAGTATTTAAAATGCGAAAATTGTAAATTGTCAGATTGCAATCTTAGAACGTGACTCAGGGATCCCAGAAACGAACTAAAGACTTTTGTAGTACAAAATTTTTTATTTTTAAATATTCGACACATATTTTAAAAGTTAGAAATCGTTTTTAATTTCATATAGTATTTTTTTAAATATCCTTTTAAACTCTTATCCTGTTCCATCCTGCAAAAAGGCTTGCCTTCTTTTTGTGCCACAAAACTGAAACGCGTAAAAGTCAAAATATTGTGGCCAATCAATTGATCCTTTTGCCGCACTCTCCGCAACTTCCACTTCCTTCCACTTTTATATTTTAATATTAATTAAATATTATAATTTATGGTATAACAATAAAAATTTAAATACATAAATATATTAAAAAAAATTGAAGCCATGAAAATCGATTGAAAAGCCAACTTCATATTAACAATATTTATGGGCAATTTGAGCTTTACAATTGAAAGCAACAACAAGCAGAACAATAACAATAATGCATCTAATATTCCAGGTTAATTATCGAACATGTTTTTTTAATTAAACTAATTTAATTAATTTTCTATTCTTATTCTCTTTCAACACGAAACGCCGAACACCTGAACCAATCATTCAACGGAATTCGAATGTGGCAACAATCAACAATATCAAATACACTCAATGTACACACTCTGCTGCACACTCCACACACACACGCACACACACACACACACACATGTATTGCCTGCCACTCACACCACATTGACTTTGTGGAAAACACGTGTTAACCATGTGGCGCGGTCATTTTGTCGTTGCCATTTGTGAAAATGTGCCATGAATCATTTAATGGTATTTTATATACAAATTTAATTGCATTTTCACTCTTGCTAACCCACTCCCCCCGCCCACCCCCTCCCTCTGATGCATCCGCACCTGCAACTCATTTCATTGCGCATCGTCGAACTGCACATCGTGCATTGATTTTAACCCTTGACCGCGGCCAACAACAAAATGCGTGGGCATAAAAATGGACGATGGCGTTGGCATTGGGCTTCTCGTTGTCCCTGGCGTTGGCGTTGGCGTTGGCGTTGGCGTTGGTGGCACTGCACCAAATGTGAATAATTTAACACAACGGCTTCAACACACTTACACAAACCTCGAACCAACCAAACACACACACACACACATACACCCACCCCTCCGCCCATTAACCCACCCACCACCCAACCCATTGGCTGTCCAACATTTGCTTGCTTTGCACTTTGACAATCTTTGCTATTTGCATTTGATTTGCATTGCCTGAAACGATGCCCATGCCCATGGTCATGCACACACACACACACACACATTCCCTACACTCACACACACACATTCCCTACACTCACACACACACACATTCCCTACTACCCATACTCACATTGTACACGCCCATACCCTTTGGTGACTACAACAATCCTACCTTATCCGGGCCTACGCTCCGCCCGTGCGGTGTTCCAAATGACTGGCGCACTGCGTCGCCGCCACTGCCACCGTCATTGCCACCGCCACCGCCACCGTCGCCGCCCAATCAATTTTCGGCATGTCACTGCCAATTACACCTTTTCAATATTTGCGCGCATACTTTTTACCATTTTTTTGTTGTTGTTGTTGTTGTTGGTCGTGAACCTCGTCGGATGCTGTACGCCGCGTCCAAATGCAATCCCTACTACGGCCCATTGTCGCATCCAGTGGCGGAAACTACAAATCAACCTGGCAAAACGGCGACCATCGAAATGTACGCGCCAAGCTCGTACAATGACACCGTCACCGGCGAGACATTGTCCAGTGTGTCGGAGAAGAGCGAGTCCTACTCCAATGAGGGCAGTCAACCGGAATATATTGTGAGTACGCCACACACACACACACACACACACACACACACATATATAGTCACACACATAGATACCTACAAGGACAACTATAGAAAGCAACGAGGCTCGTTTTTAGTTCCACTTTTTATACCAAACTATTATCCTTTTTCCCTTTTCTCTGTTGTGCATGAATATGCAATTTGTGGACAGGGAATGGGATGGGGATTGGAACGTAGAATGTGACAGGGATTGGGATAGGTAACGGGCATGGAAATGGAAATGGAGTACTGCGAATGGGGTACAATGGACTTAAATGTCGAAGGACTCTCGGGCGGAGAGGCTGTAAGAAGCATTTTGGTAAAAATATGGGCTGTCTTAAGCTTTTGCCAGGCGCTTGAAATTACAAGCTAACGCCGGAACCAGTCTGAGGGGAATGGCTGTTGACATCGAGGTCGCCGGAACTGCCGGCGAGCCGGTCGGGCTGCCAGTCAGTCATCCAGCCGGAAGCAGCAGCATGCTAAGACTTCGTGATTAATTACGCCCTGATGCTGATGATAATGATGAGCGCGAGACCAAGCCAAACCAAACCTAACCAAACCAAACCAAACCAAACCAAGCCAAACGAAGCCAAACCGAGCCGAACCGAACTGAACTGAGCCGGGGGTAGAGCGAAGGGGCGACGACAGGAGCGGCAGCGAAGTGGCAAACAAATCGTTTCAAATTATTAAAATCATTTATTACCAGCGTAATCTTGCTGCGGCAAGGCAACCGCAAAAAGTGCCGGGCTAATGTCAACTGTAAATTGTAGAGTGTAAACTTTGTAAGCTGCCAACGGTGCGTATTATAAATCAGGGCGGCGTTGCGTATACGCGACGTGCGCCCTTACAACGTGTCGCCAATGTCTTTGCTGTCATTGCGGCTGTCAATTACGACCCAATGACTTTCAACGCCTCCCAAACAATACCTTGAGTATGGAATAAGGAGTAATTACTCAAACCGTTCACAGGCATCCTTATAGCACATTCGCATACACACATACACACTTACACACATACACACGTACACAGATGAACGTAAAGATGGAAAAGTGGGATGCAACCTGATTGCATTTTCTGATTGTTTTTCTCACTGCTTATTTTTAATTTTCTGTTTTTTGTTGTTGTTTTTCACTCATCCGTTTTTTATTTTCTCTCTCTTCCTCTGTGGCAGGATGAGGCACGCAAAAAGGCAGCATCGACATATCTGGTGGAGAGCGCGGACATGCCGCCGCCCAGATACCAAAAGGATGGCACTCTGCCAGCTTTATATCCGAATAATATGGGTAAGTCAAGATCTAACTGACCAGATATCAGTGTCAGTGCCTCCAACCTAATGAATGTCCCGGCAAAATAGCACCAAAAACATACAAAAACAAAAACAAAAAAAATTCAGAAAAAATTCAAAAAAAAAAAAAAGCAGACAGAATGGGGAGAATTTAAAACGAAAAATATCGTAAAGAAAGGAGACGAGAAAGGAGAGAGAGAACTTATCACAAAACGAGCGCATAAAAAGCATTTTAGATAATTAACTTTTGGCCAAAACAAACTTTCAAGTTCAGAGTTCCATGCGCTGTCAGCACGTCAGCGGGCGTTTCATGTTACCCCCCTCCACACCTCCCCCCTCTCAACCACCACTCCTCAAAATGGTTGCTCCACTTTGGCAACCAACCATCCACCATCCACCACCCACCGCCCACTAACCACTCACACTGGTCCGGCCATCGGGGGGGCGTCCGCCTCAGCCACTGCCCTAGCCATGAACTACTGCATTTGTTGCCTGATTTTATGCCATGATTGCAATCAAAGCTTAAAATAAAAGCGATGTAAAAACGGAAATCGGCAAAATGTGGAGAGCCACCGCTCGCGCCAGCTGAAAATTCAATTTGAGTGCAACATCTCCATCTTAATTGTAATTGAGGAGCAAAGTTTTTGCCAGTCTTGATTTTCAATTGAGTCATGTGTACATATATCTCCTTCTATCTGTGTGTGTGTGAGGGTGTGTGTGTGTGTGTGTGTGGGTGTGTGTGGGCAGACACTTTCAACCGCATCGAAAAGCATAAAAACTCAAATCACGTTCGCCCTGCGCTAATTTAAGAGTGCGTTCTCATCAACTGCCACGGGAAACTACATCCAATTGAAGCGGTCCAACGGGGCGTATGAAAATGTTAAAATAATAATAACTCAGGCATTGCATGGGAAAACCAAATTTTAACACTGCAAAGAAGCCAGCAGCACACACACACACACACACAGAGAGAGAGGCAAGAACAAAAGCTAGAAGAGGAACAACAAAGAATAATAATAAAGAGAAGAAAAAAACTAAAGAAGAAAACGAAGAAGAAGAAGAAATAACAAAAATAGTATTATAATAATAACATTGAGACATCGCTGAAAGCATTGCCGGAGAGACGAGTGCTGCGACTGCATTTGAAATGCAAAGCGTAAAAATAATAAAAATACATTAGCTGCAAACTTTTGCTCTTCCTCCTTATTCCCCCTCCCTATCCCTCTCCCTATGACTGTTCCTCTCTATTCCCCCCCTCCTACTCACCACTCCCCACTCCCTGCGCTGTGTTGAAAATAAAATACAATTACCTTATGTCAACGAATTCGGCAAATGGAGTTGGCGGCCACGAGCCACGAGGATATGGGGGTGGCCTGAGGGTGGCAGCAGCGGCGGGGACACACTTCAAAAGTAGCAGCCATTACAACAAAAACAATGCCAAGCACATTTGATAGAGCTTGCCACGCCACAAGTACGACTTGCCACAGATAAACGCAAACGCAGACGACTCCAGTACGTATAATTATGTATGCGACGGTGTGGTAAAAACACAAAGAAAAAACAAAAAAAAAAACAGGAAAAAATACAAAAAAAAAAAAAAATAAAAAAAAACAAAAATAAAAAAACAGAAAAAATAAAAATAAAAAAGAAACTTGAACAAAAACACAAACGCAAACGAAAATGAGAATGAGACGGAGAATGGAGAGTGGAGAGTGGAGAATGGAATGGTGAGCGGGGACGGGGGCGGGGGCGAGAGAGCGCGAACGAAAGAAAATAGAAAAAACAACAAAAAGAATAACAAGAGGAAAAGATGTGAAAGCAAAACCCCTCGTGGCATAAAAATTAAAATGCTTGCCGGAAGCTGAATCTCAAACAAGCGCCCAAGGCTATAATTCGCCGTGAGGATGAGGCGCCAGCACGCAGGATGCCCAAAGACAGGCAGAAACATCGGTACACAGACACAAGCGCGCATATTTATTGGTGTGTGTGTGTGTATATGGATTTATACAAACTGATAAATATATGTGCGTAAGTGTGTGTGTGTGTGTGTGTGTGTGTGTGTGTAGACACGCATACAATCGTAGGCAGTTGAAGAAGCAGCGCGAGAATTCTTTTTGTTAGTTGGCGCCACCTGCTGCTCCCAGGATTGATGCTACACTGACGCTGCCACTACCTCCGCCACTGCCACTCCCCCTGCCACTGCCACTGCTGCATCCACTACTTCTATTGCTGCCACTGGTGCTGCTGCCACTACTGTTACTGCCACTGCCACTGCTGCTGCTGCTGCTGTTGCCTCGGCTAAGATCCAAATAATAGATGAGCAACAGCCTCCATGATCCAAGCCAGCGTCGTTTTGATGATAACAGCCCACGGCTCATACCTCGGGCAGATGCAATCCCCCTGCACCCGTTGCCAGCTGCAAAGCGCATTTTTAATGAGACACCATTCAACATGCCGCCATGTTAATGAGCAGCAACATGGAAGGCCTCCCCGTCCCGTCGGACAGGCAGGCATCCGGGGGGGTATCCGGGCTGCAGAAATACCAGCGAGATGTGCATGTATGCATTTACACAATTGTACATGTTTGTATACGTATATATATATACATATATGTATGTGTGTGTGTGTGGATGTGTACATGTGTACATACACATACAGCTGACAGGGCAAACAAAATTAAGTGAAAAGCCAAGTCCTGACCGACCAATGGCCTTGGCCGCATTCAGGCCAAATTTCGAATTGTACTCCGACATTAACGACATTTAGCATATCCTAAGCGTTTTTTCATGTCCTTTGTCTCTGAATTCAGTTCAGGATTCAGTGTCCTTTGTCACCGAGTTCAGTTGGTTAGTTGGCATCAAATTAAGCCTCATTTCATTTTCTCAGTCTGAGTTGTGGTCGATAATTTGAAACGAGTTGAAAGCTGAAAAACTGAATGACTCTTTAAAGGTAGCTACTAACTTTAGTACCTACTTTTTACTTGGCAAATCAGAGTCCTTAAACACCGAGTTACGTATGTGAAAGTCTGCCTCCATCCAATTTGTGGTCAATTATGGTCAATCTACCTTTTCTTTAATATCCGAGGATATAAGACACATTTCTTATTGCCGTTGCCATTAATACGAAATGAATGTGACTAGAAGGATAACCGGTGGCTGACCACGCGTATTTCAAAGTAAGAAAGGAGGCTTCTTTCTGCCACAGCAGCTCCTGCAACAATTACACACACACACACACACACACATAACATATGCACAATGATGAGTTTTCTGCTCTGATTTGGCTCTAAGTGGCAAGCGTAGATGCCTTCCTTCCTCCTCCTTCTTCTTCCTCCCAGCCTCTTAATCCCATTCCTTCTTCATATACTGTTTGTGCTTCTTCTTCTTCTTGTTCTTCTTTAGTTAGTGCGATTTTCAATATTACGGGATATGCTGCTAGCTGATCGAAAAATCAATAATTCATGAGAACTTCCTTTACTCCGCCCAGCACCCAGCACCCAGCAACCGGCACCCACCACCCGTTATCCTCTGCCCAACACTCGACCGCCCTTCCACACTCAGTTCCATGCTCGTTCCCCGTGTTTTTCGTAATATACAATGTACAACATACGCATACACAATACGCATATGCAAAGTAAACAAGCCACAAAATGAACATGGGACCCTTAAGCAGCTCAGTTCGAGCAACCGAATTTCAGAGCAAGGACACCGTGTGTCAGGCTCCCGGGTGTCTTCGATTTGTCTTCCTTCTTCCTGCCATCTCCCCCTCCCCCTCCCCCCTCTCCGCTCTTACAGCAGACCTTGCCTATGACAATGTCACCACGGCCGCAGCATCCCGAAGTTTCTTAACAAAATTATTGTTGCCTACATTTGAGCGCTCGCTGGAACTTGAGCCATACATCTATATGCCTTGTGTGTTTAAATAGGTGTGTGTATATGGGTGTATGGGTGTGTGTGTGTGGGTGTGTGTGGGTGTGTGTGTGTGTGTGCGTGTATGTTTATTTGCGTAAATGTGTGTATATGTATATGGGTGTGTGTACGTGCGTGGGTAGCAGTGGAAATGGATGTGTGGGTGTTTGTCGCCGTTGCCGTTGCCGTTGCCTTTGCCGTCAATGTCTAAGTCTATTTTAGAAAATTACAAATTTGTTACGTTTGTGGCTTTCACGCCTTTTCAAATGACAGGCTCGTTGGCACGGCGAGTTTGTTGAGTGGTTAAAGTGTTAGCGGTATCCTTGTCGCAGCTTAGGTGCCCCCCTCCACAGGCACTGAGCACTGAGCACCACAGCTTTGAGAATGCCTAGCAATTTGTCTCATCATAAGTAAGCGTCATATAGGCAGAAGCTCGGGGAAGGTTTGTTTATCGACGAGTGTCAAATTGCCGTGTGACTTTAACGGCTTATTGACACTTTCATTAATGTCGTTATCTGAATTGAGGCTGAAGTTGCCTGGACACTCAACGCAATTAAAGCGCCTCGTTCGATTCACACGCACGCACACACACACACACACAAGCCTTCACTTTCGAAATCAAATGAACCAGAAAGCAGCAAAATGTTGCATCAACGTGAGCGACACGCAGCACGCCTGAAAGCAACTGCATGAGGATTCAAAGTGAGAAACTGAATGGAGCAGTTGAAGTATTCAGTTTGATGTGTAAATCCTTTGCCGCCTTCGCTTTGGACTGCACTATTTTTTTTTTTATTTTTTTCTCGTCTCTTCATCTTGGGTACCAAATGCGTCGTCAGACGCAGTCCTCAAAAAATGGAAAACTGAAAATGTGCGGCGCACAAGCCTGAGGTTACCCACAAAAAGGAAGACTACGTCAGCTTTGCTCATTCCCAGAAGATATTAAAGCTCTCGGAAGCAGCGAAAAATCAATAGACAGTTGAAGCCACGCCAGAGGTGGAGCTTGGCAAACGGAAGCAACGCCTGCCATTAAAATTGTCATAAATTCATCCATGAATAATAAACGATCAGGCAAAGGACTTCGATTGAGTTATAAGTGTTATTGCGGCTGTTGAACTGCTGACCTACTGCAAGGATACAGGGATATACAGGGATAAATATATATATGAAATAGCACCCTTTTTTGTAACAGCTCCTATAATTACAGTTAACCACGATTACCGAATATCCTTTTAAATAATTGACTTACGTTTGTCAGGACATTTTCAGCAATTTTCAGTACTCAGTGTCTCCTTTCGGGCTTACGACAGTTTCCATCACTGTCACTCGCCTGAACATCCCTAGCAGTTTAAGTCCTGTGACGTCACAGTATTAACTAACACCAACGAACTGTCCTTTTATGTCTTTCCAGTGAATGCATGCACGTTGCCACATCCAAGGCACAACAATGGGCACGCTGCAGTCGTCGCTGCCGCCGCAGCTGCAGCCCAAATGACGCGTGACGATCAGATGCTCATCACGAAGGGTGTTTACATACCGTCCCCATCGCCAGCCCCCCCGCCAGATGGCTCCTACTACAACATGAATAGCGACAGATATCTATCGTATCCACCAATGGTAAGTGCCCACACCTCCATCTCCCCAGCCACATCTACATCCACATCTCCAACCACATCTACATCCACATCTACATCTACATCTACATCTACATTCACATGCACATCTATATAGACATCCACCTTCACATCCACATCTACATCATCGCTGTGGCGCTTAGCCCCAACTCACTTGCATAGTCACGCCTCAGAGATTCCTTGAGACTGAGCTTAGATTAGCTGCAGCTGCAGCAGCACCAGCAGCAGCAGCAGCAGCAGAGTGTCAATTATTGGCATCTGCAAGCGAGCGGCAATCCTTGATCCCTAATATCATTGTACGCTATCGCGAGTCCTTCTTTAACTGATGGTATCCCCTACCGCTTATGGCTAGTCACGGCCATGGATTAGCTTGGGCAATTAGCTGATGTTTCATGCAGGATGACAGGAGCCGCCATCAACTGGCAGCCGCGCTCGCAAATCCTTCTTCATTTGCATCCAAATGTGACCGACAATGAGCTAAGAGGAAACCCTCTGTTTACATGTACACACAAATACATACACATATATATTTATATATATATATATACATGTATTCTTTTATATAGGAAAATATATTTTTTCGATCAGGCGCCTGGGACAGAAGGCAGCTGCTCGTTGCCAATGCTCGTTGAGCGGAACGGCTGGCAGTTAACTCGGTTCGACTTTTATAATCCGCGTGCCGCATGCAACGCTGTAAAGACAAATGACAAACTCAAAAGCATTAAGCTGCAGCCGGGAGGAGCTGGAGCTGCTGATGTGGCAGGGAGGAGCTGCTGATGTGGCAGGGAGGAGCTGGAGCTGGTGATGTGGCAGCAAGAAGAAGCTGAAGTTGTGGCCGGGTGTAGCTGGTGATGTACCCGGAGTACCAGTGCTGGGATGTTGGGACACTGGGATCCGCGCTGCATTTGCTTTGTTCTTAGTGTTGTTGTTGTTGTTATCCTTGTTGCTGCTGCTGTTGTTTGCACTTGCGAAAGTAAACATTATTTTCTCAAGACAACAATTTAATATTACACATACGCAACAAGGACGAAAGCATCCATATCGCAACTTACATTTGTTCCATGTGCTTTTGCCGTTGCCACTCCTGCGAATCCGGCCACTCCTGCTACTCCCGCTTCTCTGCTGCTGCTGTGTGTCTTTTGCTGACATTGTGTGTGCTTTTGTGCGTTTCTGTGTGCCGCTTCATTACATTCAACAAAGTTTTGCGCCGCATCACTCATAAAGAGCAGCCACTACAGTTCCGTTTGGCTTTCTCTCTATCGCGCGGCCCATCCAACGTGCTCGGGCGTGTCGCCGAGATTTTGATATCAAATATGTAGTACACATTTGTGGCATGACAGTCAAAGTGTTGCAGCCCCAACACCCACCACCCACCACCCACCATCCAGCACTCAGGACCCATCGCTGGGAGATTCGAGGCTCATTTGTTGCTATTACCAGTTTGCGTGGCATGCCACATGCTAACCCAGCTAAGTGTTGCCGAACTAACCTCCTGACCACACGCGCGCTGTCAAGTCACATGTCTCTTCTCCCTCTCCCCCCGCCTCTCCCCTGCCATCAAACACGCCAGTTACCATCTTGTCTTCGTGTTGTCGCATTCAAAAACCCAATATAAATTCCGCAAATTCACACAATAAACATGAGAAAATCAATTCTCGAAATTTATTACCCTCGTCCTATTTGAGGTGATATGAATCCTGTTATGTGTGTATCTCCTTTTTTCTCTAACATCACTTCCGACTGCTAAAGGGCTGCAAATGTGACAAGTTAAGACGACACTCGATGCGGCTGACAGACCCGTCTCCAACCTCCAACCACCTACCGACCGCCTGTCTACTGCCTCCCACCTCCCCTCTCCTGTCTTCGCCTGTCGCCTGTCAGCTGGCATTTTATGGCGTTGCCAGACCAATAATTGTATAAATTAGATGGGAGGGAAATGCAGTTAGTGGGCAAGGCTCAGGCGGCTCATCCTCACAGGATATAGCGACATACTTTTAATGTAATAATATTTATGCCATCCCCCCGATCATTTTTCTCTTCTTATTTTTTTATTTTTTTATTTCTTCTATTTTTTTGTGGGCCTTATGCTTTATGCGATTTGGCCAGTTACTCAATTCTGTCCGTCTGTTTACTCTGGATAACAGTTAAATGATGGAGCCGCCAGTGGGGCTATCAGTGCTCTATCAGAGGACAGCTACTTGTTTTGACTTTGCCAGCTGCGCTGCGCTGCGCTGCTCCGTAATGTCCTATCCCAGTCAGTCGCTCCGCCCGGCGTTGCTCCAATGCACATGTTAGTCATTCGACATGGGACAGAAACCTTTTGTTTGCGGTTTTTAGTCAACGAGGGAGAAAAATTCAATTTCGGTTTAGTTGGCCAACAATGGCATTGTGTATGCGTGTGTGTGTGTGTGTGTGCGAGTGAATGTATGTTGCTGCCTATACTCTTCCCGCCCGCAGGCAGCTCCCAGACCCCCGTCCATTCACTGCGAGCCTTTCCTCGTACGTACACATAAGAAATGTTTTGTGGAGCCAAATTGAATTATTTGATAAACATCATTAGAAAAATTACAAAATATATATAGAGCACTCAGCACGCGGCGGCAAGTCACAGGAGTGAGCAGGATGCGCACACTACCAGACAGATAGAACTGCAAATATATTGTATATATAAATAAATATATATATATATATATATATATATATATATATATGTGTATGTGTGTATGTGTATAGTATTGAGAGAAGGAGCAGGACTATTTTTGTATCAGCTGCGGTTTTTCTAAAACATTTCCCCAGTCCTAAATTACTTTTCGGTGCACAGATGTTGGCGCTGGCCCCAAACACAACTAAATGAATAAAAACAATTTATAACAGTAAATCAAATTAAATTTCAATCGAATGCTTGACAGAAAACAAAAAGATTTCTTTGCCCCGCCCCCTCCACACACATCCCTCACTCCATTTAAAAAAAAATAAACAAAAGAAAGTAAAAAAAAATAGGAAACGGCAATTGCGGTGACAGGCAACGCGTGGACACCAAGTTGACCGAAAACCGGGACAAGCTGAGATTGCTCCAATGTCCATTGTGCACTGTCCATTGTCCACTATCCATTTTCCACTGCCCATCAAGCTGATCGACGTGGCGCATACGTAATTTACAAAGAGAAAATCAAAAATAAAATGAAAATTCGTAGAAATGAATTTTTTATACGAAGATTCGCCGATCTCGCTGAGATAAGCCCTCTGTTGGCAAAGTCTCGAAACTCAGCTCGAGGCTCGTGTAAACTATCGATAGAACAATCGTTTCATTCCCCCCCAACTATCGATAGAACGAGACAAATAAAATAATACCTCCCGATGGTTGCACATTGCAAATTTTCTAGTGTAAAACGAAACTTTATACATATGAATACACATGTATGTGTGTGTGTGTGTGTGTGTGTGTGTGTGTGTGTGTGTGTGTGCATAGTTGTTGGCAAAGCCTCGACCCGTGTTCGGGGTGTACACCAACATGTAACTATTTAAGCGGCAATTTGTATTTTATTGCCAATTGCGTTCTGTATGTCCAACCAAAACAAAAAACTTTCCACCCGCCACCCACCAACTCCCGTTACCCGTTACCCCTTACCCGCCGCCCGTCAGCCACCTCTGTATATACCCAGCATACGCGCAACCCGATACTCACCCGCAACAACAGTTGAAAAGTTAAATGTTGGCTATGACCCGCTGTCCCATTTAGATATGCGCAGCATTCATGTCCAACTTGGTTGAATATACATGGAATGGAGGAAGGGGTAGAGGGGGTGGGTAGAGGGAGGGGGGAGTTGAAAGGGCTTGCTTTGGCATCTGTCCGTATGGGTATTCGCTATCTGAGGCCAAATACGTGCATGTGCAGAGTGGCCTCATCCAAAGTTAACTACGACTCACTTTGTTAGCGAGTTTCGCACAGTTTTGAAATTCAATTAGTTTTGTGCGGGCTTCAGGCACTTGGCATTGTCTCATGGTGGAATCTGGAGTCGTGTCTGGCGTGTCATAGACAGCAGAGCAGCCAGAGACGCACTGCTCATATAACGCATACGCACTGTTGTACGCGCTGCTTTCACTCATGTTTAAAATTCAAGGCTCAGCGCTCAGTTGATGTCGATTAAATAAATAACCGAATACACTTGGAGTAGTGTTCATAATTTAATTTGCCAGGCCAAGGATGCGAATGACGAGAGACAGACAGAGAGCGAGAGAGGGAGGGAGAGAGAGGGTGGGACAAATTGAAGGATCGGTGTGCGAGTGGAAAAACGATGCGGGTCAGTTTTGAAGAGGCCCGGCCTGTGGCTCTGACTCTGACTCTGACTCTGACTCTGACTCTGACTCTGGCTGTGACTCTGGGTCTGGTCCTGGCTCTGGCGCCGTTTCGACGGATTTAATGTCTAAAGTTTGATGACTGCGCGAAGTCCTTGGGGTAGACATACATTTGATATTCTATTTACGCAAAATGAACTCCTTGGCAACTCGCAACTTTCCTTGGCATTACAACTTTAACAATAACGACAATAATGAGCCGGCCTCCATCTAACGTGGCCAGAACGAAATTAGCGCCACGCGAGCCACAGAGGCAAGTCCTTTAAGTGTGGCAAAGGACAAAAGTTTTTCTGCGAGCGAGCCACAAGAAACCCCTTTAAGCAGGCACCAATGCTGAATCGCCTTTTCGGCTCTGGTGTGCAACAAATTGTTGGTCCTGCCCAGCACACACACACACACACACACACGCACCCTAATACATACACTCGCCCTTAACACTTGGCAAACTCAGTTCAAAGTTTTCGTTAAAGACAATTTAACTTTGTAAACTGATACAAAATGTCCGCCTTGGTATACTTAAGTCCTTTTGTACAAAACTACCAAGCGCAGGCTCAAGCCTTCTGTGCTCCTTGTTAATCAGTGGCAACGTGTTCAGCCCCCCACCCCGCACACACCCCACCCATATCACCCATCAGCCATTGCTCAACAAAGCAACCGCCACCTACCATACGCCACCCTCCATCTGCCACCCCCCATCCGCCACCCTCCACCCTCCATACACCACCCTCCATCCGCCACCCTATACACTTCGTCCTTGAAGCGTCACCCGCGACTGCCTGGGCTTTCGGCTAATGTGTTCCTCGATGTTGCCACAACTGGCGCACTCCTTGGCCGAATCGCTGGCCACGCGGCGTAAATAAGGCATACGCATTGGGTAATTTTCGTTCGGCAGGAATTCTCGTCTCGTCCTTGCAGGACTTCAACAATTGTTGAACATTAATGATTTGATGGTGCAGTGTATCCGCTTTGATCGCGTTCAATATTCCAATTAGACGCTCAACTCGCCGTTCAACTTGGAAGTTTTTCTTAAGGAAAAGTTGCCACTGCATGCGTCCATTTGGGTCTTGTATCCCATCCTGTTAAGGGATGGTGGGGGCGGGGGCGGGGGCGTGGCGTTAACTTAGTCTAACTACTGAAAATACTTTTGCGCGAACTGAATGCCGGCATGCGAAACAATTTTCAAACTGACACAAAGTGTCACGTCAATTGAACTAGAAGATAATATTTCTAGCTAAGGCAACTTGCAACTTGCAACTCGCAGCTTGCAGCTTTCAACTGGCAACTTGCAACTAGGAACTTGCAACTCGTAGCCTGCAACTCACAACGTGCAGCTACAAGAGAAAACGCAGTAAATTTTTTGCCAACTCGCAAATTGTCCACAACTTTTCATACATTTATTCAATGCACAACAATTGAGAAAGAAGGACGAAAAAGAAAAAAAAAGGAAAAAAAATTCTTAAATGTGTTTGCAGTTTTGAACTGTGAAGGTCCTTGCACTTGCACCAGGATTTATAATTGTCACATTGCTGGTCGTCCATTATGAGCAGCAGCCATCGATCGAAGACTGTGCACTGAGATGTTCCTGACTGCCATAATTCGCTATATCCTGTTCTCATGTCCTTGCTACCAATTACTCATCCGCATATACAAACAGGAAGGGAATTTCTCGTAATCCTTAAAATACAAACAGAAATAAGAAGAAATCATAACAACAACTGCAACGGGAATGCAAAGGACCTTCGCTGACTTGTTGCCCGCTCAGAATATTTTCACTCCTTATCCTGTCCTCCTTCTGATTGGGCAGCTCAACAATTTTCATATCTATGACGACGATGACGACGACGACGACGACGACGACGACAGTTAAATGAGAAAAGTTTTGCATTCTGACGCTGAGCTGACTGAGCAACGAGCTGCAGCGGCTAATGGCGCGGCAGCTAATGGTGGAAGCGGGACCCTGGTGAAGTGCTCGCAAGGACATCAAAAACATAGACAATACTTACACTTACACCAACACTCAATCATCCGATCTCTCCTTTCCTTCACTCACTTACTCAATATCTCTCTCTCACTCACTCACTCACTCTCTCTCTCTCTCTCTCTTTCTCTTGGTATAGGAGTACCCGGCGGCGTTGGACTTCAGTGTGCCGCCACTGCCGCTGACACATCTGCAGCCCATGCCCATCACGGTGACCTCGCAGGCGGCGCTGCTGGCGAGCAATGGTGGCGCCACGCTGGTTGGCAATGGCAATGCCGTTGGCGGTTCCGGTACATTGCGACGCGGCATACTGCGTGGCGTTGTGGGCGTGCCGCCGCCCGATGTCACGCATCACACTAACGCCGGCGCCAGTCCTATGCAAATGCTGCACGACCTGCATCCGGTCAATCTCAGCGCCACAACGCTAACGACAAGCACAACGCTTAACGGCAGCATGACGACGGCCCTGCCACTTGGAACGGCGACTCTGCCCCGCCAGCCGCACAGCATCCTCAAGGATCCTAATCGCAATAAGCAGCAGCAGCAGCAGCAGCAACAGCAGCAGCAGCAGCAACAACAGCAGCAACAGCAGCAGCAGCTGCTAAACGCCAGTCTAGTGGGCGTCGGTATGGGTGTGGGCGTGCCCGTTTCCGCGCCCATTGGCAGCCTACAGATCCTGAATCTTCCGGCGACAAGCATGGGACTGGGCAACAACTTGCTAATGACCACCAGTGCCACGTATGACCCTGCGACGCTGAGCACCTTCAACGCCAGCGGCGCTCCAGGCGTTCCGGTCGCCTATACAGATGCAGACGGACATCTCGTATAGCTGTAGGCGGAGACTGGGGCCAGCACTGAGCCCCGGTACTGAACTGCCCGCTCGCTACATGAGCGACACGGCCATTGATCCATCATGGTAACTACTCACTTGCATCGGCATATACCTAAATGTACTCGACTTCTACTCGTAGCTAGTTTAGGCGCTTCATCCAATCTCCTATCTCCTTCTCTCTCTCTCTCTTACACACTCACACACACACACTTTCGCTCACTCTCTCTCAATCTATTTAACTATCTCTCTGTCACTCCCGCTGTATATCCTAGACGTGTACAGGATTCATCTAAAGCAGCAGCAGCAGCAGCAATAATAGAAGCAACAAAAAATAACAGCAGCAACAACAACAACAACAACAGCAACAGCAGCAATAATAACAATAACAACAACAACAACAACAAGAAAGGACTATCCATTACCTTATTCAAATCAGCTAGAGAATTAGTTTATGTAAATTTTTAAAACGAGGCTCACTCCCAAAAAAAAAAAATAGGGGGAGGGGCGGGAGGAAACGATTGGGCTGTTTATTTAGATAAGGAACGCAAGGATCTCATTGCTTGGCCATTTTCAAGAGCTGGCTGACCATTCGGACGGACTAACGGCCGGCCACTTGGACAGCCAAATAAACGGAGAGTCGAACGGGCGGACGGGCGGACAGGCGGACAGGCGGACGGTCGCTGGCTGCTTGAGGATTTGCGTTTGCTAATTAGCTTGGCAGCAGCAATAACAACTTCTATAACAGGAGCAAGAACTTTTGAGGCGGCCAACTGTAGGGGATGTGGGCGGGACGGGGGGTTGAGGCGGCAGCGGGATGGTCAAAATTTTTGAAATTAGTTCAGTAAAAGGAATCAAAGGAGGAGAAGCTGGGGGAGAGCAGGAAAAGCTAGCGCGCTGCCGTTTGACAGCTCCCTGGGGCGTGCTCAGGCCTCAAGTCGGTGGGCACGTGATTGCGCTGGGCGCACTGGGCGTGGCCGGAATGAGTGGCGTGAGGGATGGTGGGAGGGGGAGGTGGGAGGTGGGAGAACAAAAAAAGCATAAAAGTTGAACAGTTGACAGCGGCAAGTTACGGCGAGCGATTAGTTTTGTCTCCCGCCCCCTAAACTGTTGCCTCTGCGCCAGGAGAGGTTAGTGCGCCAGCATATTGAAGCTATCTACCCCCGCTAGTCTGCTCCTGCCGAGCATAACCAATACAAACAACAAAATGTGCTCCTGTGATAATACAAAACACATTTGTTGCTTGGAATCCTCACTAGCAGAGCGGCCGCGACTGAAGGAGCAGATGATGCGCCACGCCCATAGCTATTCCTCTTGCCGGGGCACATTATGTGCAGGCAACGTTGCTACCATATTCAGAAGGCAACGCGTTTAGCTCCGATTGTATGATTCTGCCTCGGATTGCGATCTATGGGTAGTCGCTAGCCCCTCCCTGGACTTGGGGCCTTAAGTGCTTGCCGCACATTTGCTGCTCGTCGCAGCTCAGCGAGCGTGACATGCTCATCTTGGGTACGCCATTAACTTCTGTTGCTGGCCGCGCTGGAGCACATCATGACAATTCTATTATGTACCATCAATGCCAACCGAGCAATGTAAAACACACGCTCAGCTCCTGCCCCTGCCCCCTGCCCCCCCTTCCACTGTTTCTTGCTGCCTTCTCCCTGCTCCCAGTCACCGTTTTATGGCCAAGGGCAAAAGTAGACAAATCCAAGGAATCGCACGCACAACAAGGGTGTATGTATACAGAAACTTGCGGGTATGTGTATGAATATTAGTGCGCATATATCTGTATGTCGATTTGTGTGAGAGTGTGTGGCTGCATGTGTGTGTATGTGTGTGTGTGTTAATTAATATTCATCGAGCTGTAATTACCAAATTGATGCTGCCTTTGGCACTCTTTCATTCTCTCAAATGCAGCCGCAGATAATCGCAAATGCACCCACATCCTTATTCACACTCACACTCACATTCACACCATTACATCCCACACACACACACACACACACACACTACAGTCACAGTCACAGTCACACCCACAACCCACAACCAAAGTCAAAACCGAATTCACACGCACACCAAATTCGCCCTCATTGAAATAGAAGTTGAACCGAAGACAGACCTCCGTTGGAGTGGAAAATAGATATCTGCAGTAATTAAAAATTAAATTAAATTAAATACATTCGAAATTAACGCACACATGGACAAGGACAAAGAAGAAGGATGCAAGAAGTTAGCGGAGCGGAGCTCGGAAAAGTATAAGTAAATTTTCATGATAAGCACGACACAAAAGGCGCATGAGTGTGCAGCTCCTTTCAAGAAGATGTGTGTGCAAGTGCTGTACATGTGTGTGTGTATGTGTGTGTGTGTGTATGTATTTATCAATATTAAAGGCCTTGCAGGTCCTTGCATCTGCTTTCCACGCCCGCACATTGTCACGCCCGGCGCTGGCTTTGTGTGCGCTCCTCGCTGGGATTTCCGCTATTGAATAATTGTGATTGCTGTTCCGAGATAAAAGTTAAATGAGCAGGAAAATAAGGAAAATTATAATAGAGCTTAATACCGCAAGAGAAAAGGCAGTTAAGCTGCACAACTCGTTCATTTTCACGCACACACACCCACACACACACACACATCCATAATAAATGTCTCGACTTTTAAGTAATTGATTCTTATCAATGTATGACGCTTAAGTACTCAATTCGGGATTGTCCCGTCGAGGCGATTGGTACTTTGAACTCAGCTCGTGAATAAATGCAGTTAATCGTTCACTCATCGATAAATAAATGATAATATATCGATAACTGTAGACCAAATGCAAATGCTTTGGGGAAACAGACCGACTTTTATAGGAACCTAAGGACGACCATCCCAAGCCGAACTTAAACATGACTTTACATTAATAAAATTGTTATATCCTGCCGCAGCTGCAGCTGCAAGGACCCAAATCTGTACACGTCTGGGCGAGGGGAGAGATGGGAATGCGGATAATAAAATATATGTATAGCTTGTACCCACATAAAGCTGCCAAAATTGCATTAAAAGCATTTAAATTAAATTCTAGAAGTAAGTAGCTAAGCGAACTAATTAAACAAGGATCAAGGAGCATGAGTGGGAGTGTACTATGAAAAATGATTAATTAATTAATAAACAATACACCGGGGATCATCCCCATAGATGATGTGTTGCCACATTTAGACCTACTCAATCAATATGCCAAATTTAATTTGTACAATAAATGGAAAACTCAAAGAACTCAGAATGAAATAAAACATGTAAAAGGACAAATGCAGGTACATACTAATAAATACACTCACACACACACACACACTCACACACAGACACACACACATGCATAGCTATAAATGTAGAATAAATTTCGCATCTCGTACTTGTAGAACTGTGTTTAACATATAAGCAGATATATGACGGCAGCTGTCAGTTACCCGATGACATACTGTCAGATCCATATTAGTGTATAGGCTATTCGAAGGACTCTCCCCCCAGAGCCCCAGTGCCCCAGTGCCCCTGAGCCCTAGTGTCTATCAGTGTCCCGAGTAAGAAAAGTAATACCAAAATCATAAATCTTGCTGTTTTTAAAGATTAAAAACTATATAAATTCATTGCACTTTATAAAAACAAAAAACAAAAAACGAAAAAAAAAAAAAATATCTTGATCATTAGAAAATAATTGAAATCGTATCGCATGAGTATGGAGTATGAGTGTAAGGACGAAGTCATGAGGAGCTGATGAAGTGATTGATGGAGTGATGAAACGATGAAGTAAATTAAATAGATTTTTATACAAAACTTAAATGTCTTCCCCGCATAATAGAGAAAATACTTTTCGTGGTTTTATGATGTATGCACGTAAATTTAAATTAAGGTTTTATTTAAATAAATCATTTATAATTATAATTATACTTATATTTACATTTATATTTATTTAGTTCGTAATGCTAACATATGAAATGGGGGAAACTAAATAAGACTAAACATTAATTATTATGTTATAATATTGCATATTAATTATAGGTTATTGCATAAATTCTATCAAATATTAAAATATTTAAATATTATTATATTATTGTATTAGAGCATGGCCAAAGAGATTTGTTAACCGAGACGAAAAATGTTTATTTACACACACACACACACACACACACACCTTCAAATCCTTCATGTTTATTCTCAATTGCCTTGTATCCTGATTTGGACTAGATTAAAATGCGACATAAAAAATAAAAATCTCAAAGTACATCGTGAATATCGTAAAATCACAAAAATATATATAACTCTCTTGTTAATATTTGCATATGTAATATGTAATGATAGAAAGCAAAAAACATAAAAAAAAAAAAAATGAAATAATAATTAAAGAAAAAAAACAAAAAATAAATAAAATCAAATAGAAAAAATAAAAGCAGCGAAGAAACCGACAAACAAGACTTGATTACTGAATTTAGGTTAATGAGAATTCAATCTAAAAACCCGCGTATTGAACTAGAATACAAGGGGTACACATAGATATATATATACACATATATATATTTGAATAGTTTAACGTATGTAAAAAATAAAAAAACACACACACAGACAAATGCAAAATGATCGACTAATGTGAATGTTTTTATGATGATTAAGTTACTTTTTATGTAGCATTTATTGAAACTAAACTGAAAAAAAAAAATTAAAATTAAAATAAATATAAAAAAAACAGCTAAAGGTGTACAGAAGCATGAGAATATGACAAAACAATAAAAACAAGAGTAAAAAAAAAAACTATAATAAATTGTAAGTTTATTTGCTAAACACAAGGAAGAAGCTACAGTCAAAAGTTGTATAAATAAATTGGAAAAGGAAGTGGGAATAATGCATATGAAATTCACTGCATTTTTAAATGAATGAAAATCTGTTAATATATGAATAAAAAAAAAAAAAATAAAAATTAAAAAAATAAAAATAAAAAATAAAAAATGAAAGAAAACAATATTCAATACAAATCGGAAGCTGTTTTAGTGTGGCGGAGGATATCTATTAAAGCAAGCGGACTAAAGTTTGTGACGTCAAATAGAAGATAAGGACAAAGGACAATTTAATGGCAAAACTTTCAAATCAATTTCCATCGAAGGCAACGGCAGCCAAAGTAATACAACGGTTGCTCTGAAGGAGCACGAGATGTCGGGTGTGGTCCACTTGGCACTCAGGCAGCCAGGGGAAAAAAATTTTTTTGTTTTTTTTTTTTTTTTTTTGACTCCATAGACGTTGAGAGATTGCCGCGCGTGTGTTTGTGCGTAGAGGAGCTAGAGATTCCACAGTGAAGTGGTGAGGGGCGGTGGGGCTGGAGGAACACTTGGAGGTGTGAGTAAATGACGCCCGCCCGAAAGTATCCACTATTCGTCTTGCTCGGCTGTGGCGCGCGCAAAAAGGAAAAAAATTGAATTCCTTGTAAAACTTACGAGCTGGCATTAATTTAACAGCTCCTCAGCCTAGCCAGCTCCTGGCAAGCTCGGGGCAAGTCAAGTCGAGTGGGGCGTATGCCCGTGACCTGCGAATAACACTTCAGATTACGTATACGGCCCATTGGACGTGTGATGTGTGCGTTGCGTACAGTGCCCCATTTTTTTTACTGACTGACTGACTAACTGACTGACTGGCTGACTGAATGACTGACTGACTGACTGCCTGACTGACTGACTATTTGACTGACTTACTTACTGGCTTTATGATGCTCATTCGATGAGGCTAAATCGTAGCTCGTATTTCATTTAAATTGAACTTAATTAGTTCCGCCAAAATAGCAAATGAAGCATTTGGGCCTCCTACAAATAAGGACGTACTTCTTCTTCACAATTGGATCTATTTCACGTTCACGTGCCGAATTCCTTTCTATTTTCAAATGTGCTTTAAGCCAAAGGAAACACTCTACTCTGCTCCGCCCTGCTCTGTCCTGCTCCTGATGGTCTTTCAATTAATGCCCGGCGACTGCAAAAGAATAGAATACAAATTGAAGTTGGTGAGTTTCACCAAAGGTGTTCACTTGGCAGCTGAAACTACGGTCCGCAATTGAAGGCCTTTGAGAGCCAGAACCATTGTCATTGCTAAGTGTCGACTGTCGCAGCTCTGAAAGGATTAACGCAGCTAAAGGAAAACTCTCAATCGCGACACCTCCAACACAGCCTCAGCCTCATCCTCAGACCCAACCCCAACCTCAGCCCCAGCCCCAGTCCCAGCCTCCCCCCCCGCCATCGCCTCCCACATCCGGCAGCGCCACGAAGCACAGGCAGTTCATCTGGTCGAGTAAATGGAAAAGTTTTGTTAGTACACCACCTTGGCCAAAACTTTATCCTGCGAGTGGAGAACAAAACAGAAAAATAAACGCTGGAAGACTCGCTGCAGCTGGTCAAATCACGACAGGCCACGAAACAATGGCTTTCCCCATGGCGTTTGAAAACTTTTTGTGAGCATAATCATTGTCACGGCCATTGACGCAGAAATTTGCAAATTATCAGTTTTACTTCCTGTGCCTTACAAATGCACGATGGACGATCCTGCAAATCCTTAAACGTGCAGTAGCTCACAAAACTTCAGTGAATAGATCACGTTAAAAGTCTTATCTTTGTTTCAAAAAAAAAAACAAAAAAAGAAATTAACTTAACTAACAATGGGACAAACATCCTTGTGCCTTGTTAATGGATGTTTGACTCAAAGGATACTTAGTTAAAAATAAACTTTGTTTAAATATAATAATTAAAGAGCTTCTTCTAGTTCAAGCAATTCTCACATCTCCAGTCATTTGTAATGAAATCACATTTCACTTGCATAAGCAATTTGTTATTCCCATACCCTGGACTCATTAGGAGCTGCCGCTTAGAGTATATTCATCAAAGGATATCTTTGTGCATACAAAGTTGGATTGTCAAGTGGCTGGAAGGCTTCAAGAAGGCTTTGCGTCCATTATAATGCGGAGTAGTTAAGATTTAAGTCCGTTTGAGTTTTCTTTTCAGAAAACCATAAAATCCGCAAGGTCCTTAATTTAAAGGAACACAATGCAAGAGATGAGATTTGGATATGAGATGGTATCCCCGAGTTGGACGCAAACGCATGTAAGCTCCTTACTTGCTGTTATTTTTATTTTTGCATTATCCATGGAACTGAAAACTGAGAGCTGGAAACTTAGAGCTGAAAGCTGGAAACGAGTTACGCATTTGTTCCGGCAACATCATCAGCAATGGAAAACTAAAACAAAGTCCGCCATGCAAAGACGCATTTCGAAATCCATTCTTGCGGCTTAGATATAGATATATATATATTTATATATATACATATACCACATAGGGAAATGAGTCCGCCCGACCGATTCTCCTTGGCAGCTGTGAGAGTGTCTTTTGTTTGGTGCCTTCACAAAATTCATTTCGAGGCATAGAAGATTTTAATATGCACCACTTTATCTCCGCATTGCAGTGGTGGGCACGCCCACAACGATGCAAACCCTTTGGTTCACATGGCTCACACAAGGCTAATTTATGCTCAAAGTTAGCTCACTGTTTATCTTCTTTGAAGAGGCCATGAATAAGAGTGTGTGCGTATGTGCGTGTGTGTGTGAGAGTGTGGGAAGGGAGGCGTAAGTCAAGCCGCTCGAAAGGATTTGCAATGAAATGCACAATAATTCACAATACGCATCCTGTGCACAACCCATGACACACAGAAAGAGGACGAAACTAACTTACAATAACAAGTATCAAGTTCTTCCAACTGAATAAATCTCCATTCAAATTGAAACTTGCTGAATAAGTCATTTACATATTCGACCTTCGATGTCTTCCCGGCTAATATGCGATTTCATTCATTAAAAGGTGACAAACAGTTCTACTTTTATCTGATGATGGTTTTTGGCAAGTTCAAGTTGAATGAAACGCACACACACACACACTCACACACGCGCGCATACACGCACGATCATATGTGTATCGTATGGTGTGGTGAATGCAGAAAACCAATTTTATATATACATATATATATATTTTTGTATTTATTTTTACCACTTCTATTACAAATGTCTATAATATACGAATGTATACAAATGGACGTCTGTTTCTTGGGCATTTCGTCTTGGCAACTGTTCAACAATCAATGGGCACTCCTCGGAATAAGTTTACAAATTATACAAAGAAAGCAAAACACAAAAATCTTAAAAATGTTTGTTATTGTTGCCCAATGTATACGATGGTATCTTGGTATTTACTCGGACGCACGCTCCACGAACACCCAAAACAGCTGTTTAGGCCTTTGAGTTCCCCCTCCGCACACCGAGCGCTCGCTTAGTATCTCTGTGAGAGAGAGAACAAACGCAACAAGCTGCTAGCCGCTAGCCGCCAGCCACCAGCCACCAGCCGCCCTACTGCCTCGCCTACTTTACCACACCGTTATTTGCCGGCGAGCGAGAGAGAGCGCAAAAATGGCTGACCGAAGAAATTGACTTCGTGTAACCGTGTCCCCACTCGTCGGATAATCAGGCAGCACACGAAGCAATGAACAAACTTTAAGTTATAGTTCGTTCGTAGGCAGAAGTTTGCAAGTGTTGGTGCCACTGTGCAGTCAAATATTATATATTTTACTCTGGGCTGCTGCCGTGGGATGCGTATCGCAGTATTCGGCGTTCGGCAATCGGTAATCGGCAATCGGCATTTTCGTAGTCGCTGCGGTTGGTTCCGTGCTCGTCAGTCTAGAGAGTAATATCGACACGAGAAGTAAGTTGGCCGTGGGCTCGTGGTCCGTTGGCCCACAGCAGCAGCATCGAGTATAGAATTTATGAGTGTGTGCGCATATACATATACATATCGCTCCTAAACGGGAGCATGTGTTTGGGGCAACGTCATGGAAAACGTGGAAAATCCATGCGTTGAATCAGCAGACGGCATACAATTCCAGCGCGTGTGTTAATCCCTTTGTGGCCAAATGAAAAATTGCATAAGAAATGCAATTAATTAATAGAATTAACATGTGTTAAAAATATGAACAATTTGAAAAAATTCGGATTCTGTGCTAGTTTCTTGTGCTGCCCAGGGCTTTCATGGTGTTATTTTTGGACATGTGTGCGCTCGGCTATTCATCGGGCGTGTTCGGGCGGTGTTCGTGCGGCGTTTAACCCAAAAATAAACACACGAAAGTGCTGCCGAGGCGAAGTGTCTTTGATATATTGAAAGAAGTAGCTGATATTGAAATCTCAGGACAAACCGTTGTCGATCTATTGCCGGGTTAATTATCTACACAAACACACACACATACATGCAAGTGTATATACTATGTACATGTTTGTACCAACATATACATACATATGTACACACATATGTGTGTGTATACATATTAATTAGGAGAACTCGACCCTGCGTTCATTGCGTGCCATCGGACCCTGGATTACCGATAGCCGCAGTGGGAGCGTGAATGAGCGAGTGAATCCTTTTGCATAGCGTGACTTAAGTCCTTATCCAAGGCTCAATAACAATAAATATCCAATTCAGCGTTCAACTCATCCACCAAGCAAGGGAATTACTGCTTGCTTAAGTGTCCTCTTCGATGCTTGAATAAAATATTATAATCCGTTCTATAAATAATACATATTCGTGTATATACAATATATTCTAAATTATATAGAACATAATATACATAATATACATACATATTCCGTACATAATAATAAATATATTCGGTCCACGTAACATCCGAGCATTTGCATCTACAAGTCTACAGTAATTTTGGCAGTAGACCAAAAAATACATACAACTCAATATATACCTATTTATACAATTAAACACTCAAAACATTCACACATGTTTGGCGATTCGAAAAGCACGCGAATGGTGGAAATAACAAAATGACAAATGACACAGAAATGCGACACGGAAGAGAAAGCAGAGAATAACAGAAACAGAAACAGAAGAAGAAAACCGGCAAAACGAACAGCTGGGCGAATTTGGCAAGCAAAACGAATGTGCAGCTAAAATCCGACGAGCCCTCCACTAGGAGGCATGAGTATTGGGTGGTTATTGAAAGAGAGGGAGATGAGAGAGGGAGAGAGAGAGAGAGAGAGAGAGAGAGTATTAAGAAAGAGAGAGAGAGAGAGAGAATAATAGACGACTAGTCACATTGAGAAAACAAAGTTGCTCCCGCGAAAGAAAATCTATAAAAATAGAGACGATAAAATAATTCTCCGAATTATCGCCAATATCGTAAAACTTTCAACGCGAATTAAATTTAACGAGCTACTCGGTTGATCGTAGATACTCGGCTGCGGATATAAAATACTTAATTTTCAATATAATTTTTTTTGTATAAAAAAAGTGAATAGTGATTTCTAAATTTTCATTTACTACTTGTTCTACACACTCTAGGATTGAGACCTGCTTGAGAATTCCGGGCAATTAATAAATAATCGAAATATTACACGCAATTAAAAATAATTGCGATTGGACGCTGCAGTCGTTGCGTTTTCAAACAAAATGGCTGAAGCGGAAGGTGGCTCCGAGCAGGATGATGTTTCATTCCTGCGGACGGTAAGTACCGATGTAGTCGTTAAGTATGTGGACAATAACAGATAGCTCATCCCTAAGTATCATCCATATGACTGTTGTAATCCCCATGAAAAGGGTATTTTGATCGTAAATCGAATATCGTTAATAAATATTAATCACACACATAATCAAATGACATAAAAGCTGCTTACGAAAAGTCAATATGTTTACAATATGTAAGTTCCCAAATTGCCGGAACCGTGGCCGGGGGCCATCTGTGAGGGGATCTGTTCAGGAGTAACGGAATCATCTAAAATCAATTACTTTCACTCAATAAAATATAACGGGGATTTCACACAATTGGCATCATAAAGCATACGCATAGACAGCACACAGATTGGGACTCGGGAATGGGAGTAGGAAGGGGACGGAAAATGGGAGATGGAATGGGACTGGGAGTGGGAGTGGGAGTGGAAGTGGAAGTGAGAAAGGGATTGGGTAGAGGAATGGGAATGGAAACGGCAACTCCATAAAAGATATACGTATGTATTGGGCTTATTTATGGGCCTCAATACCAATGCAGCTTCCATACACACCGCCAGGTTTCTTTATAGCCGCCAATAAATACAAAAGTCAGGTCCACAATTTCAATCACGGCAGCTTTGCCAGGTAGAGTTTAAAGCTTTCACCAGATTTGCCATTGGATCACTTTGCATGCTCCAAAAATATTGGTGTGTGGGGGGAGGGGGAGGGGTTGGGTAGTAAGTAAGTAAGGAGCAGGAGTCAAAGGATGAACATATCAGCTGACAAATGCAGCTATATATCAATGCCTACACCTGCTGCCGAAAATGACAGTCATTATGTGTAAATATGTACAGTTATGTATGCTTACAAATGAACGCCAGTTGGCTATCCCATGGCCACTGACTCATCGGTGATCCTTGGAGGACCACCTTTGGGCCAAAGAGGTCAGCATCGACACCTTGATGCAATAAATAAACATTGTGCTAGGTTTCCCAATAAAGCGGGTTGTGTTTTACTTAGTGACACGCACACCTTCCCTCAGGGGGTGTAATATGTGATTATCAGTGTGAGTGTGTGTGTGTGTGTGTGCGCGTGTGTGTGTGAATGGAATGAGAAAAGTGCGGGTGTGCGTGTTGTGGGTGTTCTGGGTGTTGTGGGTGTTTTAGGGGTGTGCTATGATAGCCGTATCATGTTTGTTTCGTTGAAATCAGGTTTCCGCCCGCAGGACTATTTGCTTCCGTGTGTGACCGCTGCAGAAATAAAATAAATGTGGCCCAAATTTAGGCTCGAATAAGTGTAGATGTTTTTTGTACTTTTAGCATATTTTATCGTATGTTTGTCTACACCTGTGATCTCTCGGGTGGATGCTGGCGATGATGTTTTCCCAGGACAGGTACGCCTGGGGAGCAATTCACATCCTGCACACCCATCGCCTTCCATCACCTGCGGTAGGCAGCCTGTCGATATTTCTTTTCAAGTTTCAAATTCTGCCTGTCCCAATGACGATAGTCGTCCTGAGCCTATCTGTGCGTGTGTGTATATGTGTGCATTTGTGTATCTGTGTATCTGTGAGCATATTACCAGAACAGTTAATTCTCCTATCAATGCATTGCCAATACCAGAAAATAACTGTTGCCAGTCATCAAGTGGCTAAACTGCAAAATTGGCAAAACACTTACCAAATTGACGTGAAGGCAAATGCAAATTGATTCATTGAACACTGCCCCATGGATGACCTAATCCTGGATCCTGGATCGTGTCCTATGACTATGTGCCATGTCCTGTGTGCTATACGCTGTACGCTGTACGCTATACGCTGTACGCTGTATGCTATGTCCTGTGTGCTGCTTGCCACGTGCGATGTCTGAATTTCATTTTAAATAGTTGTAGGCTCAGAGGCCACAGAGCAGATGGCAATGACGCTGCATCGGGAGACGGAATTTCATTTCCATTTAAATTATGTAAATTGATCGATTTGAAATCCATTACCGTTCATTTAACTTTGACTACACACACACACACACATGTATACAACGATTCTGGCCACAATCCCAACTGACTTGGCATCGACATCGGCTCAGCTAACAGGCTCGGTTCAGGTTACGGAGAAGCTGGCTTGTGGTTGGCACCGATGCCTCCAATTGGGCAACAGCCACGTTAGCACCACCAGCACCACCCCAGCATCGATTCGTAGTCCCACATTTTGCGTGTGCATTGCTTCTGGTTGACTGGTCAATGGGGGCGGTCGGGTTAACAGTTGCCAATAGGCTATTTGAATGATATGCCCATCCGATTGTTGTTGTTGTTGCCTTCAATTGTTGCCAGCCGAATCATGAATGATGCAGCTAAATTTCACAGTCCACAGTTGAGGCAAGCACACACACACACACTTATCCCCTCACCCATTAACAATCGAATCGGAATCCTATTAATATGATCTTTGCTCTTGCAGGAAGATATGGTCACACTCTCCTGCACAGCGACAGGAGAACGTGTCTGTTTGGCCGCCGAGGGATTTGGTAATCGGCATTGTTTCCTGGAGAACATTGCCGACAAGAATGTGCCGCCGGATTTGTCCCAATGCGTTTTCGTCATTGAACAGGCCCTCTCCGTGCGTGCCCTTCAGGAGCTGGTGACTGCGGCAGGATCAGAAACTGTAAGTACTCTATTCATCGATTAGCTATGCGTCACGTTTCAGCATGTGCGATGCGTCCACAGGGAATTAATTACTCTATTCAAATACAAAATACCAAATACCAAATACAGTATACCAAATACCAAATACCAAATACCAAATACCAAATACCGAGATATGCATGGGCATATGTTCCATAAGCCCGAACGTATAAAAAGCAATAAAGACTCTTACGATTGTTAACTTTTTATATATTATACATATTGTAATTGAATTCCGTGTTCCATGTTGTACGCTACTCCCAAGACCTCCGCTCACCCATCTCCTACAAGAATTCAAAACAAATTCCATGGTCGGCTTTAAAACTGAAATTATGGAGATTTATTGAACTCAACCTCAATCAAAATCATACATAAAAAATACATAAAAAATTGATACGCTTTGCCTCTCCGCATGATCTCACTATATTTTCCATATCTTCTGATTTACACAAATTGTAACCTATAAATTTTTCGTTATTTTTCAAAATTTTTTCTAAATCATAAACTCAACAGGATAGTCAAGTTGTAAGTATACAGAAAGTTCTTTAATGGTACATATTTTGATTTAAAATAAACTCGCGCTTCTTTCTCTTAATCTTTTACTACTTCTCTTTCTCTCTCTCTCTATATCTATCTCTATCTCTATCTCTATCTTTATATCTATCTCTATCTATCTGTCTATCTGTCTCTTTTTATCTATATCTCATTCTACTGGTACTTAGTCGTAGTTCGCAAATATCGCTATTATCGCTACTTGCTTCTCTGTCACTCGTCCAGCGAGCTTCAACTAGTCTAATCCACTAGCCCTTAAGATGCGTATAACAAGCCGTAAATGTTTTCCAACGACTTCTAGAGAAACAGAAACAGAACCAGAACCAGAACCAGAATCAAATTCAGAACCAGAACCAGAATCAGAACCATTTAAAGTGCTCTCCTTCTGGATCGATTGCTTCGGAGTTCGGAGTTAGCCTTAAGCGTTCTTCAACCTAACCCAACTTGCACTCCCAATTAACTAGCAAAATAAAGCACAATTGCGAATGTTGAATGCCACACTGTTTTTTAAGAAAAAACCCAAAGTTTACCTTTTGTTGTTACTACTTTTCTTTACACTTTCCTCACACTGTTTGAAGTAGAGAGTAGAAACCACTGCGTTCTTTGTAATCATTTTTCTAGCAGCGAATCCTTCGACTTTCAATTGACTAATTATGTGATCATTTCACAGGGTAAAGGAACAGGATCTGGCCACAGAACCCTGCTGTACGGCAATGCCATTCTCCTGAGACATCACAACAGTGATATGGTAAGAGTTACGGAGAGATGATCCAAGAATTAATCCTGATTGACTTGTGTCCTTGTAGTACTTGGCTTGCTTGTCCACCTCATCCTCGAATGACAAGCTCTCGTTTGACGTGGGTCTGCAGGAGCACAGCCAGGGGGAGGCCTGCTGGTGGACAGTGCATCCGGCAAGCAAGCAACGTTCAGAAGGTGAAAAGGTGCGCGTGGGTGACGATTTGATTTTGGTATCCGTGGCCACCGAACGCTACCTGCACACGACCAAGGAGAACGAGCAGTCCATTGTTAACGCTAGCTTCCATGTCACCCACTGGTCCGTGCAGCCCTATGGCACCGGCATCTCGCGCATGAAGTACGTCGGCTATGTGTTCGGCGGAGATGTCCTGCGTTTCTTTCACGGCGGCGACGAGTGCCTGACCATACCCAGTACCTGGGGTCGCGAAGCAGGTCAAAAGTATGTCACTCCTTATAACGGTTAAACTTTATACTTAACGAATCCTGAACATCCACAGCATTGTTATTTACGAAGGAGGCGTGGTCATGGCACAAGCGCGGTCCCTATGGCGTCTGGAGCTGGCGCGCACAAAGTGGACTGGTGGCTTCATAAACTGGTACCATCCCATGCGTATACGTCATATAACAACGGGACGCTATCTGGGCGTCAACGAGAGCAACGAGTTAATCCTGGTTAAAAAGGAGGAGGCTTCGATTGCAACGACGACTTTCTGCCTGAGGCAAGAAAAAGACGACGAAAAGAAGGTGCTCGAGGACAAAGACTTGGAAGTTATTGGATCGCCGATCATCAAGTATGGTGACACGACGGTCATTGTTCAGCATTGCGAGTCGAGCCTCTGGCTTAGTTACAAGAGCTACGAGACGAAGAAGAAGGGCGTGGGAAAAGTGGAGGAGAAGCAGGCCATATTGCACGAGGAGGGTAAAATGGATGATTGCCTGGACTTCTCACGCTCACAGGAGGAGGAATCGAAGACGGCCCGTGTCATCCGTAAATGCAGCAGCCTCTTCACTCAGTTTATTACGTAAGTGAATCACTCAAATCCTGGGATGAGTGCAGCCTAATCCGGACTTTATTTATTTAGCGCCTTGGAAACCCTGCAGTCCAATCGCCGGCACTCAATCTTCTTCCAAAAAGTCAATCTCAATGAGATGGTCATGTGCCTTGAAGATTTAATCAACTATTTCTCCCAACCCGAAGATGATATGGGTAAGTCCTTATTAGATTCACCCACTCCTTCATTTTCTGACCTCAATTTTCCAATGCAGAACACGAGGAGAAACAAAACCGATTCCGTGCCCTGCGAAATCGTCAGGATCTGTTTCAGGAAGAGGGCGTACTTAATCTTATACTCGAGGCCATCGACAAAATCAACATAATTACCTCTCAGGGCTTCCTGGCCAGCATTCTGGCCGGCGATGAGACTGGCCAAAGCTGGGATCTAATCTCGACGTACCTATACCAGCTCCTGGCAGCCATCATAAAGGGCAACCACACCAACTGTGCTCAGTTTGCGAACAGCAATCGCCTTAATTGGCTCTTCTCGCGTCTGGGATCACAGGCGTCCAGCGAAGGATCTGGCATGTTGGATGTGTTGCATTGCGTGCTCATCGATTCCCCGGAAGCACTTAACATGATGCGTGACGAGCATATCAAAGTAATCATATCACTGCTGGAGAAGCACGGCCGGGACCCGAAAGTCCTTGATGTCCTTTGTTCGCTGTGTGTTGGTAACGGAGTCGCGGTGCGCTCCTCACAGAACAATATCTGCGATTTCCTGCTGCCCGGCAAGAATCTCCTGCTGCAAACTCTACTTGTGGACCATGTGGCCAGCATTCGACCTAACATATTTGTGGGACGTGTCGATGGTTCATCCATGTACCAGAAGTGGTACTTTGAAGTAACCATGGACCACATCGAACAGACGACCCACATAATGCCACATCTGCGCATAGGATGGGCCAACACCTCCGGCTATGTTCCGTATCCTGGTGGTGGCAAGAAGTGGGGCGGCAATGGAGTTGGTGACGATCTCTACTCCTTTGGCTTCGACGGTGCCTTCCTTTGGACTGGCGGTCGCAAGACGCTAGTAGTGGATTCACTCCCTGAGGAGCCGTACATCCGCAAAGGCGATGTCATTGGTGTGGCCATAGATCTCTCCGTGCCGGTAATAACATTTACCTTCAACGGCGCCAAGGTTCGAGGCTGTTTCAGGGACTTTAATTTGGACGGCATGTTCTTCCCGGTGATGAGCTGCTCCTCCAAGCTCAGCTGCCGGTTCCTGTTTGGTGGTGACCACGGCCGTCTGAAATATGCACCACCCATGGGCTTTTCAGCATTGGTCCAATGTCTGATGCCACATCAAATCTTAAGCTTAGATCCGTGCTTTTACTTTGGTAATCTGAGCAAGAACGTGCTGGCAGGTCCTTGGCTTATTGAGGATGACACACCGTTTGTGCCCAACCCCGTTGATACCACGGGCATCACTCTACCCAGTTCAGTGGACCAAATCAAGGAAAAGCTTGCGGAGAACATCCACGAGATGTGGGCCCTGAACAAAATCGATGCGGGCTGGGCCTGGGGCGAGCTCCGCGACGACTACCATCGCATCCATCCCTGCCTCACCCAGTTCGAGAAACTGCCTGCGGCCGAAAAGCGATACGACAATCAACTGGCGGTCCAAACACTGAAGTAACCGTTACCCATGTTTCACTCAAATTACGATCCTTAAAACTCTTTTCTCTTCCACAGGACAATCATATCATTGGGCTACTACATTACCATGGATAAGCCACCAGCACGTATACGACCCGTTCGCCTGCCCAACGAGATATTCATGCAGGCCAATGGATACAAGCCAGCGCCGCTTGATCTCAGCGCTGTGACGCTTTCGCCCAAGCTCGAGGAGCTGGTGGATCAGCTGGCGGAGAATACACACAATCTGTGGGCACGCGAACGCATTCAGCAAGGCTGGACATATGGCTTGAACGAGGACTCGGAGAATCATCGCAGTCCACATTTGGTGCCTTACAACAAAGTCGATGAAGCCATCAAGAAGGCCAATAGAGATACTGCCTCTGAGACCGTACGCACCTTGTTGGTCTACGGCTATGTCCTGGATCCACCCACTGGAGAGGGAACCGAAGCTCTGCTGGCGGAGGCGCAACGCCTGAAGTTCGCTGCTTTCCGGACGTATCGAGTGGAGCGCAACTATGCCGTCACCTCTGGCAAATGGTACTTTGAGTTTGAAGTGCTCACCGCTGGTCCAATGCGCGTGGGCTGGGCACGTGCCGACTGCTATCCGGGCGCAATGCTGGGCAGCGAGGACACCAGCTGGGCATTTGATGGACACAACGTAAGTATGAGTCTCTCCGTGGGGATGGGCCCCACAAAAGTTGACATATGGGAGCATATGGGAGGACGTGGGTGACGGTTAAAGACGTACAGGCCATGTGCCTGCCCCTCATGGTAGCGGGATCTATTATAACCGATGGATAGGAACGCCTTAATGCAAGATCAATTCAAACCCACCCATGATTATAGGTAACAAAAATGCATGCCGGATCCATTGAGCACTTTGGTGTTCGCTATGAGGCTGGTGACGTCATTGGTTGTTTCATCGATGTTAAGGAGCAAACCATCAGTAAGGACCCTAGTCACGCTATCAACGTGCTGCAACGTTGTTATCCTTATTTTTTCTTTTTAATTCCAATTTCGTTTTGGTCGAACGCATTTTGTTTAACTCTTCTCTATTTACTCAGTAATTTTGTTTTATAATCATTTTATTTTTATTAATTTAGCGATACTCTCATATTTGATCATTAACAAACAACAGCAACAACAACAACAACTACTACAACAACAACTAGTACAACAACAACAACAACTGTTACTACAACTACAACAACAGCAAAAAAGCAACAAAGATCTAAAGCGTTGTTTTGGGTTGACCATTCAAAAAAAAAAATAAAAAAAAAATTAAGAACTTTTCATTCAAACTTAACCTTTAACCTCTCTGAATCTGAACAAAATTAAACTTATGAAATTTTATAGGAAGAGAAAGTCTACGGTGGCAACAGTGAATCCTTTGGGAAACAGTGTGGACCCGGGGATATAATTGGAGTCTTTTTAGATGTAGCCGATCATACAATTAGTAAGAACTGATCCACTCATCCTCTTTTGTTGTACTGTAAACGCCCCTACCCCTATCAAGAATTGTACATCCGTGCTTTTGATATCTACTAAATGTCCAACAGCCAAATCAACCGAATGTTCCAGGTCCCCGCTATGACTATGACTATGAGAGCCAAGTACACGCAACTCCAAGCCAAGAACACAAAGAACTCCTTGCCGATTGTATAGACAGCCAAAGCCTAGCTAATAGCTTAGTATCCTTTTAGATCATAAGGAAGAACTTTTGAAAAGCATCCATTTATATCCATATATCCATATACATAATGTATATATATCTATATATATATATATGTATGTATGTATGTATGTATGTATGTATGTATAATATATATATGAGATATATGAATGCTCAGGGTATCATTTCAATTGCAACTTTTTGCAGTCCTTTCTATACAATGATTTATGATTTTTCTTCATTATTGATTTTCGAATTTTCGAATTTTGAATTTTGAATTTTGAAACTTTTGATTTCCCCTTTCGATATGTCCAACATTTGTCCCAAGCCCTAACACCCAATTTCTGTTACTTTGACACAAAGCCTAACAATCGCATAAAATCGAAGGACAACCTGAGCAAAAGGTGACGACACATCAGCTCATCTTAAAGCTTGTTACTTACTTATGTATATTGCCTGTAACTACACCCATAGTGCTAAGTTACAATTATTACTAACCGATAAGTGGAATCGGTATCGATATCGATACATTTTGAAATCATAAATTTGCCTTCCAATTTTATGATAATTTTGTATTCAGCTCTTTGCATGTTAAGCTACGCATTTCATATCGTCATTTTGTTATCGAAATTCTGTGACTATCGATATCGATATCGTTCCCGACCATTCAGCAAATAATTTATTCAAATTTGGCATGGAAGCTAACATTTGAATTCGTTTAATCTGCTTCTCTTTTATTTCTAACTAAACGAATTACCCAATTACCAATTGCAAAGCTGCAAATATCTAATCCGCACGTAAAAATTCCATAGGATTTTATTTAACTTCTAGTGCGAGGCGACTTTATGGGAAATCCTGATTTCTGTATAGCGGAAGTGGCGGCTTTAAGGATTAAAAAGAGCGCACATTTTGTTTAAATGATGCCGCGACTTTGGCTCATTTGGAAATCCTTATTTCCTCTAATGTTGCCTCGTTTAGATGCATACTAATAATTAGTTAAACTATGTACTAAAAACTCGCCACTTAAATGATGTTCTAAAAATTTTGAATAGGCTTTTCCCTGAACGGAGAACTTCTTATGGACGCCTTAGGCGGCGAGACAACATTTGCCGATGTTACCGCCGAGGGTGTTGGCTTTGTGCCTGCCTGCACCCTGGGTGTGGGTCAGAAGGCGCGCCTCATATATGGCCAGGATGTGGACTCCCTAAAGTTCTTCACAACATGCGGTCTGCAGGAAGGATACGAGCCGTTCTGTGTGTAAGTAATCCAAGTCATAAAATGTAGAATATTTCTAAAAATGTTATTCCCTTCAATAATATGCAGAAACATGCGTCGTCCCGTTACACATTGGTATACCAAGGATCAGCCGATCTTTGAGAACACTGAGGAGATGCCCGATTGCCGCATCGATGTAACACGTATCCCGGGAGGTGCTGATACTCCGCCCCATTTGAAAATCTCCCACAATACATTTGAAACCATGGAGAAGGCGAACTGGGAATTCCTGCGTCTCTCCCTGCCTGTCACCTGTATGAGTGAGTTCATCAGTGAACAGGAAAAGGCGCGACGCTGGGAAGAAATCAAAATCCGCCAGTACCGCCTGATGCGCGAGGCCCAAGAGGCAGCCGCCCAGCAGCAAACCCAAAATGCTGCTCATATGGATCACATGCTGAAGAGCGGATTCAATATGAACGACATCAAGGGTCTAACGCGCAACTTCGATGATCAGACCGAAGCTGAGGCGGAGCATATGATGCGTGGACCCTCTCGACCACCTCGGAAGGGTTCCTTGACACGCAACATAACGTTTGAGTCCGACATGACGGCCGCTTTGGATGAGATGCAACGTTCATCCTCAGTGCTGGACATGAATGGTCTGGGCGATGACTTGGATAAAGAGAAGAAACGCGGTCGCAGTCCCTTTAAGTTCTTCTCCAAGAAGTCACGTGATCAGAGTCGTGAGAAGAGTGGAGCCAGAACCGCAGACACATCACTGGAGCGCAGGAACACAGTGGCTCATGGCAGGAATGTGGTCAACCAACAGATGACAACAAGAACTCCAACCTTGCGACTTAATAACGTGAGTAAAAATTCGATAGAATCTTAATGGATGTAAATATATGTCCTTATATTCCAGGCCGATATACCTCCTAGCCCAGTGCCCCAGGGACCAAAGCAGTTGAGCTCAACAAACTTGGGCCAACCGCCCGTCGAGTCATCTGGCAACGAGATGTTCGACGCCGAGTGCCTTAAACTCATCAATGAATACTTTTACGGCGTGCGCATATTTCCTGGCCAGGATCCCACACATGTGTACGTCGGCTGGGTGACCACCCAGTATCATTTGCATAGTCGTGAGTTCAACAAGAACAAAGTGCGACGAGGCTCGGTCTACATCGAGGACTACTACGAGGTGCCAATTGAGCGCATTGACCGTCAGAGTTGCTACGTTGTACGCGCGGATGAACTGTTCAATGAAGTGACCCAGGATGCCTCTGGAAAGGGTGCGTCTCAGGGTATGTTTGTGGGTTGCTTCGTGGACACCGCAACGGGTATCATACGCTTCACATGTGAGGGCAAGGAGACGTCACATCGCTGGATGATGGAGCCAGATACCAAACTCTTCCCGGCGATATTTGTGGAAGCCACCAGCAAGGAAATCCTGCAGATTGAGCTTGGCCGAACCCCAACCACATTGCCCCTATCGGCGGCAGTGCTGCCCACCAGTGACAAGCACATAAATCCGCAGTCACCACCACGTCTAAAGGTGCAATGTCTGAAGCCCCATCAATGGGCACGTGTTCCCAACACATCGCTTCAGGTTCATGCCCTGAAGCTGTCGGATATTCGCGGTTGGTCAATGCTCTGTGAAGATCCAGTTTCGATGCTGGCCTTGCACATCCCCGAAGAGGATCGCTGCATTGATATACTGGAGCTCATTGAGATGGACAAGCTGCTCTCCTTCCACGCCCACACACTCACACTCTATGCCGCCTTGTGCTACCAGTCCAACTACCGTGCTGCCCACGCTCTGTGCCAGCACGTGGATCAGAAGCAACTTCTCTATGCCATTCGCTCGGAGTACATGAGTGGACCGTTGCGTCAGGGTTTCTATGATCTATTGATTGCCCTGCATCTGGAATCCCATGCTACCACCATGGAGGTATGTAAAAATGAGTACATCACACCATTGGGAGCTGAACTGAAGGAGCTCTACGGTGAGGATGAAATGCGTCACTCACTCCGATCGCTTATCACGGAGTCGGTGCGTCCTCAGCTCCGCATGACGGAAATCACGTAAGTAACTACCACTTAAGTACCCAATCTGTGAAGCTCCCGTAGCCTTCTTACCCTTGAACACTATGTCATATGAACACGTGAATGCCCATTGTCATGATGCACCATGTGATTCGACTGATTCTTTCGATTGCTCATAACCCATTTTATTTCCAATACTTTCAATCAATCGAAATCAAACAAAAAAAACCACCTGCACTGATCCAACACTACAATATGCACCATATGAACCGATACCGATACCGATTCCGATACCGATACCGATACCGATACTGATACCGCCACCGATCACAACAACAACAACAACAACAATTCCACCCGCTCAGACCCCCTGTGATTGCAACATCTAGTATGCCAAGTGTTTCCAGTGAACCGATACCCAACATCGATCAGTTGTACTCCCCGAAGTTCCCATTAGAAGTAGTCAGAGAGTTTGTCATGGAAGCTCTTAAAGATGCTGTGGAGATCAACCAAGTGCACAACCGTGATCCCATTGGTTGGACAAATGAGAACCTATTCCTGTAAGTGTTCCATCGAAAGTTGCCCCTTTGAAGTAGCATTAGCTCCCAGTTTTGATCAATCCCCCAATCCTTTTTTATAGACCACTTGTCAAGTTAACGGATCGCCTACTATTAGTGGGTGTTCTCACCGACGAGGATGTCCAGAAACTATTGGTAATGGTGGATCCAGAAACTTGGGACTCCACCTTCGAGAAAGGTGGGAATGAGAATCCGCTACGATACAGTATGGGAAAATAGACTAATCCTTGCAAATACTTAACTTTCAGAGGGAAAAGATGAGCATCGAAAGGGTCTGCTCACCATGAAGATGGCCGAGGGAGCGAAGCTTCAAATGTGCTACCTGCTGCACCATCTGTATGACACTCAACTTCGCCATCGTGTGGAAAGCATTATAGCATTCTCCCACGACTTTGTGGGCGACCTGCAGACCGATCAGTTGCGTCGTTATATTGACATTAAACAGTCCGATCTTCCAAGTGCTGTTGCGGCCAAAAAGACCAAGGAGTTCCGCTGTCCACCCAGGGAACAAATGAACCAGATTCTTTGCTTTAAGAATCTTGAGGCTGACGATCAGGACAACTGCACCTGTGGCCTTGAGCTGCGCAGCCGCTTGAGCGAATTCCATGACATGCTCATGCAGAAGGTATCGCTCAATGCACTGCAGGAGCCGGATGGTATCGAGAGCATTGCGATCGAGGAAGTCAAAACGGGACCCATAACCAAGATTTACAATTTTATAAATACCGTTAAGGAGTTAGAGGAGGGACCCAAGGAAGTGGAGGAGCCTGAGAAGAAGACACCTGAAGAGGTTTTCCGCAAAGTTCTAATCAAAACCATTGTCAGCTGGGCAGAGGAATCTCAGATAGAGAATCCAAAGTTGGTACGGGAAATGTTCAGTCTATTGGTGCGACAATATGACACGGTTGGTGAGCTGATCCGAGCTCTGGAGAAGACCTATGTCATCAATAATCGAGCACGAGATGATGTCGCTGAGATGTGGGTTGGATTGAGTCAGATACGCGCCCTGCTGCCTGTACAGATGAGTCAGGAGGAGGAGGAGCTAATGCGTAAACGACTCTGGAAACTAGTGAACAATGCCACATTCTTCCAGCATCCCGATTTGATACGCATCCTACGTGTCCATGAGAACGTAATGGCCGTAATGATGAACACTCTGGGCCGCCGGGCGCAGGCACAGAGCGATGCGCCGACCCAGACAGAGGGAGCCGAGGGTATGCCCTCGAAGGAGAAGGACACCTCACACGAAATGGTTGTAGCCTGTTGCCGCTTCCTCTGCTACTTCTGTCGCACCGGTCGCCAGAACCAAAAGGCGATGTTCGATCACTTTGACTTTTTGCTGGATAATGCAAACATTTTGCTGGCCAGGCCCAGTCTGCGTGGTTCCACACCGTTGGATGTGGCATACTCGAGTTTGATGGAGAACACAGAATTAGCTCTGGCACTTAGGGAGCATTACTTGGAGAAGATTGCCGTTTACCTGTCCAGATGTGGCCTCCAAAGCAATTCGGAGCTTGTGGAGAAGGGTTATCCCGATTTAGGTTGGGATCCCGTGGAGGGTGAAAGATATCTGGACTTTTTAAGATATTGCGTTTGGGTTAACGGCGAGAGTGTCGAGGAGAATGCGAACCTTGTCATTCGTCTTCTTATCCGTCGTCCAGAATGTTTGGGACCGGCTCTAAGAGGAGAAGGGGAAGGTCTCTTCCGTGCAATCGTCGAGGCCAATCGCATGTCCGAGCGCATATCGGATAGGTGTAAGATGCAAGACGAAGCGGAAGGCACCATTGTTGGACTCAACTTCACACATCCGCTCCCTGAGAGCGAAGAAGACGAAGACTACATCGATACCGGCGCCGCCATTTTGAATTTCTATTGTAC
Source organism: Zaprionus lineosus (assembly GCA_035044505.1). Taxonomy (NCBI): domain Eukaryota; kingdom Metazoa; phylum Arthropoda; class Insecta; order Diptera; family Drosophilidae; genus Zaprionus; species Zaprionus lineosus. Next base: position 1,105,940 of record JAWNNX010000655.1, on the reverse strand, counting down.
ACTCGTTGACCTGCTGGGCAGATGTGCCCCAGACGTGTCGGTCATTGAGCAAGGCAAGAACGAATCACTGAGAGCTAGAGCTATTTTGAGATCTCTTGTGCCACTGGAAGACCTTCAGGGTGTGCTCAGCCTTAAGTTTACGCTCACACAAACAGCACCCGGCGAGGAGAAGCCCAAGTCGGATATGCCCTCGGGCCTGCTGCCCAATAACAAACAGAGCATAGTTCTATTCCTGGAGCGTGTCTATGGCATTGAGACGCAGGATCTCTTCTATCGTTTGCTTGAAGATGCCTTTTTACCAGATCTGCGTACGGCCACCATTTTGGATAAGAGCGATGGATCCGAGAGCGACATGGCCTTGGCCATGAATCGCTACATCGGCAACTCAATATTACCGCTCCTCATTAAGCACTCGAAATTCTATAACGAGGCTGAAAACTATGCCAGTCTCTTGGATGCTACATTGCACACGGTCTACAGATTGTCCAAGAACCGTATGCTCACCAAGGGGCAACGTGAGGCAGTATCCGACTTCCTCGTCGCCTTGACATCACAAATGCAACCTGCCATGTTGTTGAAACTGCTGCGCAAGTTGACTGTCGATGTATCCAAGCTGTCGGAATACACAACGGTCGCACTTAGGGTAAGCTCCAGTATTATTAAGGATTGCAAGGATAATTAAATAAATTTCGATTTATTTGTGCTCCCTTAACAGCTTCTCACACTGCACTTCGATCGCTGCGCCAAGTACTATGGCTCCACTCAAGGCCAAGGCTCGTATGGAGCCTCGTCAGATGAGGAGAAGCGTTTGACCATGCTGCTCTTCTCGAACATTTTTGACTCGCTGAGCAACATGGACTATGACCCGGAACTGTTCGGTAAAGCTCTGCCATGTTTGATAGCCATCGGATGTGCCCTGCCACCAGATTATAGCTTGTCAAAGAACACCGACGAGGATTACTACGGCAGGCAAATGGGCGCACCGGATCAACCGCAATACGTGCCCAATCCCATCGATACCAACGCAGTGCACTTGGACAATGATCTGAACTCTTTGGTTCAGAAGTTCAGTGAACACTATCACGACGCATGGGCCAGTCGCCGCCTGGAAGGTGGCTGGACATACGGTGACATTCGATCGGATAACGATCGAAAACATCCTCGCCTTAAACCCTACAATATGCTTACCGAATATGTACGTAGTTCTTAGCAAGGATAACGATCAAATCTTCCTAACAGGCATTCTCATCGTTAACTAAAATCATGTCACATTTGTGTATTTAATTAATGTTATGTAAATTATATAATTTAATGTAATTAACATACTTTACAGGAACGTGAACGATACCGTGATCCGGTGCGTGAGTGCCTCAAGGGTCTCCTGGCAATTGGCTGGACCGTTGAGCACACCGAACTGGACTTGCCGCAAAACCACCGCGGCTCAACGCGCCGTCAGTCGAAGCCCCAAATTGTATGTATATGAAAATTAGAAAATAATTCTAACAATTTTCCAAATTTTCACTAACGCTTTTCCAATCGTTCCTTTACTTCACTGGAAAACCTTCATTCATATTGGCAAAACTGCAAATCACACAAAAAAAAATGTATCTACTTCTGGCGCTGGCCTTAACAATAGAATGAATTTCAGAATGAGGGCAGTCCCTTCAACTATAATCCACATCCGGTGGATATGAGCAATCTGACTCTCAGCAGGGAAATGCAGAACATGGCCGAGCGCCTGGCGGAGAATTCCCATGATATTTGGGCGAAGAAGAAGAACGAGGAGCTGAATAGCTGCGGGGGCGTCATACATCCACAGTTGGTGCCTTATGACTTGTTGACCGACAAGGAGAAGAAGAAGGATCGCGAGCGTTCGCAGGAGTTCCTTAAGTACATGCAATACCAGGGATACAAATTGCACAAGTGAGTCTTGAGTTCCTTAAAATTTGATACAGGATTCTTATCCTCAATCCTCATCCTTGTAGACCCTCCAAGGGAGGTACCCTGGAAGAGGGCGGCGCCACACAAGCAGCCGTCGAGTTGCGCTTCTCCTACTCGTTGCTCGAAAAGCTTATCCAATATCTGGATCGGGCGACAATTAACATGAAGCTCCTGAAGCCATCGACCACCTTCAGCCGACGCACTTCGTTCAAGACTGCGTCCCGGGACATCAAGTTCTTCTCCAAGGTGGTGCTTCCCCTAATGGAGAAATACTTTTCGACGCATCGCAATTATTTCATAGCCATCGCCACGGCCACCAATAACATTGGCGCCGCCTCCCTCAAGGAGAAGGAAATGGTCGCGTCCATATTCTGTAAGCTGGCGGCCTTGTTGCGCAACCGTTTGAGTGCCTTTGGGCCAGATGTGCGCATCACCGTGCGCTGCCTCCAGGTGCTAGTCAAGGGCATTGACGCCAAGACACTGACCAAGAATTGCCCCGAGTTCATCCGCACGTCGATGTTGACATTCTTCAATCAAACATCCGATGATCTGGGCAATACCATTTTGAACTTGCAGGATGGAAAGTACAGCCACCTGCGCGGCACACACCTGAAGACCTCCACGTCACTTGGATATGTTAACCAGGTTGTGTTGCCGGTGCTGACGGCAATGTTTGACCACTTGGCCGCTTGCGACTATGGCAGCGATCTTCTGCTGGACGAAATCCAAGTGGCGTCCTACAAAATCCTGGCCGCCCTATACCACTTGGGCACCGATGCCACCTTAACGCACGACCGAAAGTATCTGAAGACGGAAATCGAACGTCATCGTCCCGCTCTGGGATCCTGTCTAGGTGCCTACAGCTCGTGCTTCCCGGTGGCGTATCTTGAGCCGCACTTGAACAAGCACAATCAGTACTCCCTGCTGAACCGTATAGCAGATCACTCGCTGGAGGCACAGGACATCATGGTCAAAATGGAAAGCTGTATGCCCAATCTGGAGGCAATTTTAAGTGAAGTCGATCAATTTGTGGAATCCGATAAAACCTACAACGATGCACCGCATATTATTGATGTAATACTGCCCCTCTTATGTTCTTACCTGCCCTTCTGGTGGTCCCAGGGACCCGACAATGTCAGTCCCACGAGTGGCAATCATGTGACCATGGTCACTGCCGATCACATGAACTCGCTCCTGCGGAACGTGCTCAAGATGATTAAGAAGAACATTGGCAATGATAATGCTCCTTGGATGACCAGAATAGCGGCCTACACTCAACAGATAATCATAAACACCTCCGAGGAGCTGTTGAAGGACCCGTTCCTGCCGCTGGCTGAGCGGGTGAAGAAGCGTACTGAGAATATGCTTCATAAGGAAGAAAGTATGCGGGGCTTTATTAAATCAGCCACCGATGACACTTCACAAGTGGAGACACAGCTGCAGGAGGATTGGAACCTGCTTGTCCGTGATATATACTCGTTTTATCCGTTGCTCATCAAGTACGTGGATTTGCAGCGCAATCATTGGCTTAAGGATAACATTCCAGAAGCCGAAGAGCTTTATAACCACGTCGCAGAGATCTTCAACATTTGGTCCAAGAGTCAATACTTCCTGAAGGAGGAGCAGAACTTCATCTCTGCCAATGAAATTGACAACATGGCCCTCATCATGCCCACAGCCACACGTCGCTCGGCCATATCGGAGGGCGTGCCCGCCGTGGGTGGCAAAGTGAAAAAGAAGAAGAAGAACAGAGACAAAAAGCGCGACAAGGATAAGGAGGTGCAGGCCAGTCTTATGGTCGCTTGCCTCAAACGCCTACTGCCCGTGGGTCTCAACCTGTTCGCGGGTCGGGAGCAGGAGCTTGTCCAGCACTGCAAGGACAGATACCTAAAGAAGATGCCCGAATATGACGTTATAGAGTTTGCACGCAACCAACTTACGCTTCCAGATAAACTGGATCCCTCAGACGAGATGTCCTGGCAGCATTATCTCTACTCGAAGCTGGGCAAAACCGAGGAGCCCGTCGATGAACAGGCACTGGAGAAGGCGAACGCCAACTCCAATGAGAAGGGCAAGGACAAGACGCAGGAGACTGTCGATCGTATTGTGGCCATGGCCAAGGTTCTGTTTGGCCTGCACATGGTAAGTATCTGGGGTATGGATAGATCTAAAACATACTTGGACTTAAATATGGTATTGCATAAACATTACCTCATCGTCTATCAAGTATCTTTTTCATTTATGGATACTGATTTCTTGGAACTCTTCTACAATCTTATAATCTTGTAATCTTATAATCTTATAATCTTATAATCTTATAATCTTATAATCTTATAATCTTATTATCTGAATCATTTAAACCAATTTCTATATGTATAAATATTCAGTTAATGAATTTGCACATTTGAACTTTTCTTTTATATTCTAAACACCCAACAACAACTTGAAATCATATCAACGTACCAACAACCAACCACATTACCAACTGTCAACTGTCTTCTATACAAAACCAAAAAATAATTTTCAACGGTTTTTAACCCAAAATGCTGACCAACAATCGTGAACCAAACAATTACAGATCGACCATCCACAACAGCAGAGCAAAAATGTCTACAGGAGCGTTGTATCGATCCAAAGGAAGCGTGCCGTAATCGCATGTTTCCGTCAGACATCACTACATTCTCTACCCAGGTTATTACCGAGTTATTAACTGCATATTTTATAACTTGCCTGAAACTATATAACTAATTACATTCATGGCGAAGGCTCGATTTATGTGCATTACGAGCCGAACGTATTTATTTACGTGATTAATGGTATTCCGGTATTATCTGGTATATCGGAGCTAACGTATAGGCAACACTTTAGGACACACCGAATAACTACTAAAAATCAATCATACTTAACGACTACACACACACACACACACATACATATATATAAATTTATATATATATATATATGAGTTTAAACCTGCTTGACTTCACACATCACATCAATCGCAATTTATTTTTTTCTTAATTTTCCCCCCGTATCAACCAACCGATATTTGTACTAAAAGTGTACTAAACGCAATACCGCTCTGTGTGACCATAGTCCTAACCTAAGCCCGAACTAACATTTGTATTATTATATTTATATTTTTATGCTCGTGCTTGCAAACTATACGCTTCACATAGGCAACCGGATCCAAGAACAAAACAAAACGTTGGAGTTCCAAAATTTCGGTCGCTCGACGCCAGGCGGTTATATCAAGCTTACGCGCCAAGCATCTATATCGTATGAGCAGGTGGTAGACCTAATAATAACTAATGACTAACACATACATGCATATATGCATACATACATACATACACACGCACACACACACACACACACACATACATACATGCAAACCTTAAACCTTAAACCATGTACAATATGAATCTCTTATCTGTTGGTCCGTCTTAAAGCAGAGAAGATCGTTTACGATCTAAAGACAATATCAATGTTACTAGTGTACCCAATTTCTGTATACGATATTCAATCCAAGCAAGGCTTTCAGTCGACTTCCGATCAGAGCTTAATTATTATATATATTACTCGTTATGTGTATCAAAACTAACCTCAAGAACTAAAAGCATGCACGCCACGTAGCTGGAGGCTGAGCCAATCCCCTAATACTTGTCCCTATTCCGCAGACATCGTGCCTGTAATATATTCGCACGCACCTACTACGAGCAATGGCTGCAGGAGGAAAACGTGGGTCAAGAGGTTATGATCGAGGACCTGACGCAGACGTTTGAGGAATCCGAAAAGTCCAAGAAGGAGGAGGAGGAAACAGACGGTAAGCCAGATCCACTCACTCAACTGGTAACAACCTTCTGCCGGGGCGCCATGACCGAGCGCAGTGGAGCGCTCCAGGAGGATCTTCTATATATGTCGTATGCCCAGATAGCAGCCAAGTCATGTGGCGAGGAAGAGGAAGAAGGTGGCGACGAGGAGGGTGGTGAAGGTGGCGAGGAGGGTGAAGGCACTAGTATCCATGTAAGTCCCCAGACCCAAAACACATCATCCTTAACACATTTAATCATATCTAACCCAATTTTGCTACCAAATCACACACAAAGTGTCGAATATCGAAACTAATGGTAATTATTAACCGAGTACTAAAATTAATAAATAAATTATTATTTAATATAAATATTAAATTCCATAATTAATTGACATTAATTGACCCTAATCCTTGTGCCCGGCAGGAACAAGAAATGGAGAAACAGAAGCTGCTCTTCCACCAGGCCCGTCTATCGAATCGTGGCGTTGCAGAAATGGTGCTGTTGCACATATCCGCCTCCAAAGGTATACCTTCGGAGATGGTCATGACGACACTCAATTTAGGCATTGCCATACTGCGTGGAGGTAACATCGATATTCAGATGGGAATGTTGAACCATTTGAAGGAGAAAAAGGATGTGGGCTTCTTCACCTCCATTGCTGGGCTGATGAATTCGTGCAGTGTCCTGGACTTGGATGCCTTTGAGCGTAACACCAAGGCCGAGGGTAAGTTCATAAAGTAGATATGTATGATCCTGGAAATCCGTATCTTGTATATCCTGCTTTTAATTTGCTGTTCCCCTTAACGTTTATTTTTACCCGTTGCACCATTGATCAGACACGATCTCCTCCTCAATTCCTTTGAGTTTTTGTATTGATTTAGTTCTTCCTTCCAACTACTTTCCCAATTACCCAACACACACGCATGCCACCACCACCACCACCACCAATCCCGTACACGTTTGTATCTGCATCTTCCCCGCTATCGTTGTAAAAAACCCACCCAAATCTTGCAACAACACAACAAAGAGTATATTCCAAGTGCGGGTGCAGGTCTTGGTGTCGGCTCCGAGGGCGCTGCGGGTGAGAAGAACATGCACGATGCCGAGTTCACGTGTGCACTATTCCGGTTTATCCAACTCACTTGTGAAGGCCACAACTTAGGTGAGTTCCTCTCAAGATTATTACCACATCCCCGCATCTACATTGATGATCCTCATCCTTGTAGAATGGCAAAACTATTTGCGCACACAGGCGGGCAACACAACCACCGTGAATGTGGTCATCTGTACTGTGGATTATCTTCTGCGTCTGCAGGAGTCCATTATGGACTTCTATTGGCACTATTCGAGCAAGGAGATCATCGATCCTGCTGGCAAGGCAAATTTCTTCAAGGCCATCGGCGTGGCAAGTCAAGTTTTCAACACACTCACTGAGGTCATCCAGGGTCCCTGTACACTCAATCAACAGGCTCTAGCCCATTCCAGATTGTGGGATGCGGTTGGTGGTTTCCTCTTCCTGTTCTCCCACATGCAGGATAAACTCTCAAAGCATTCAAGTCAGGTGGACTTGCTGAAGGAGCTGCTCAATCTACAAAAGGATATGATCACCATGATGTTGTCCATGTTGGAAGGCAATGTTGTTAATGGTATGTCCTTCACAATTTTTCACAATTAAGGATGTGGTTCACCTGTGACACTCCTGCATTATTTCAGGCACCATTGGAAAACAGATGGTGGACACTCTTGTTGAATCGGCCAGCAATGTTGAGCTGATCCTTAAGTACTTCGACATGTTCCTCAAATTGGCCGATCTTATCGAATCGCCCAGCTTCCATGAGATTGATATGAAGAATGAAGGCTGGGTGGTACCCAAGGACTTCAGAGACAAAATGGAGCAATCAAAGAACTACACACCGTTAGTACAAGCCCCTAAACTACTACACTAAAATAGTTACTAACTAGATTTCATTTCATATTTTTTTTTTAACCAATGTAGAGAAGAAATGGATTTCCTTTTGGCTTGTTGCGAACGCAACCACGAGGGCAAAATCGACTATAGAGCCTTTGTGGAACGTTTCCATGAGCCATCAAAGGAGATCGGTTTCAACTTGGCTGTGCTGCTCACCAACCTCAGCGAGCACATGCCCAACGAGCCGCGTCTGGCGCGGTTCTTGGAGACCGCCGGCTCAGTACTGAACTACTTTGAGCCGTTCCTTGGTCGCATCGAGATCTTGGGCAGCTCGAAGCGCATTGAGCGCGTCTACTTCGAAATAAAGGACTCCAATATTGAACAATGGGAAAAGCCACAGATTCGTGAGTCCAAACGTGCCTTCTTCTATTCGATTGTCACTGAGGGCGGTGACAAGGAGAAGCTGGAAGCCTTTGTTAACTTCTGTGAGGATGCCATTTTTGAGATGACCCATGCTTCGGGACTTATGGCCACCGATGATGGTGGTGGCAATGTTAAGCGTGACACTGCCTACAGTTCCTACATGAGCGAAGAGGAAGAAGAGCGTGCCGCTCGAGATCCTATAAGACGAACCATAACCGCTGTCAAGGAAGGACTCAAGTTCGGAGTACACATGCTCAGTCCATCGAATATAAAGCATCAAATCGGTGTAATGCAGACCAAATCCATACCGGAACTGATCGTTGGCTTCTTTAAGATCATCTTCTACATGTTTTACTACACGGGCTATGCCCACTTCTGTGTGGTTCGGTACATCTTTGGAATTTTATTGAACTTGATGCGTGGCCCAGCACCGGAACAGGAGGAGGAGGAGGCTGTCGTGGAAGAGGAAACATTTGGAAGAGCACTGCCGCCGTTACCGTTGGAGGAGCCGCCGGGCACTGTGCAAGCATTTGGTTTGGATATAAACAAGGAGGAAAATGGAATGTATAAGGTTGTGGTACATGAGTCGTCAGCGAACTCTTCGGTTGAGGAGGGCGGTGAATCAAGCCCAGAAGATGGCTCTGCTCCTGTTGGAGAGCTCCTTGAAGGCGAACCTCACCAAGAGCCGATATCCATAGTTGATCTCCTTGGCGGTGAGGCTGCCAAGAAGGCAGCCCAAGAGCGTCAGGAGGCACAGAAGGCCCAAGAGGCTGCTATGGCCTCCATTGAGGCGGAGGCTAAGAAGTCATCGGCAGCCCCACAAGAAACACCGGCTGTCCATCAAATCGACTTCTCACAGTACACACACCGCGCCGTCAGCTTCCTGGCGAGAAACTTCTATAACTTGAAATACGTGGCATTGGTTTTGGCCTTCAGCATCAACTTCATGTTGCTCTTCTATAAGGTAACATCCTTTGCTGAGGAATCCGAAGGATCTGGTGAAGAGGAGCTCATCTTTGGTTCGGGCTCAGGTGCAGGTGCGGACATGGAAGGATCAGGCTTAGGAGGCTCAGGTGATGGCGGGTCAGGAGACGAAGACTTTGAAGATGAGATACCGGAACTAGTGCATGTCGACGAGGACTTCTTCTACATGGAGCACGTATTACGCATTGCTGCGCTCCTTCACTCTCTCGTATCACTTGCTATGCTCATTGCCTACTACCACCTCAAGGTACCATTGGCCATATTCAAGCGTGAGAAGGAAATTGCCCGGCGACTGGAGTTTGATGGTCTTTTCATTGCGGAGCAGCCGGAGGATGACGATTTCAAGTCCCATTGGGATAAGCTAGTCATCTCGGCCAAGAGCTTCCCGGTCAACTATTGGGATAAATTTGTTAAAAAGAAGGTGCGTCAAAAGTACAGTGAAACCTATGACTTTGACTCCATATCAAATCTGCTGGGTATGGAGAAGAGCGCCTTTGCCGCACAGGAGAGTGAGGAATCCGGAATTTTCAAATACATTATGAACATCGACTGGCGTTACCAGGTTTGGAAGGCCGGCGTAACCTTCACGGACAACGCTTTCCTCTACTCTCTGTGGTACTTTAGCTTCTCTGTAATGGGCAACTTCAACAACTTCTTCTTTGCCGCACATTTGCTCGACGTGGCCGTTGGCTTCAAGACTCTCCGCACCATCCTGCAATCCGTCACCCACAATGGCAAGCAACTGGTACTGACGGTCATGCTGCTGACCATCATCGTGTATATATATACTGTCATTGCGTTCAACTTCTTCCGCAAGTTCTATATTCAGGAAGAGGACGAGGAGGTGGACAAGAAGTGTCATGACATGTTGACTTGCTTCGTTTTCCATTTGTACAAGGGCGTTAGAGCGGGCGGAGGTATTGGTGATGAAATTGGAGATCCAGATGGTGATGACTACGAAGTCTATCGCATCATCTTTGACATCACGTTCTTCTTCTTTGTTATTGTTATTCTCCTGGCCATCATTCAGGGTTTGATCATTGACGCATTCGGCGAGCTGCGTGATCAACTTGAATCCGTCAAAGACAACATGGAGTCGAATTGCTTCATATGTGGCATGGGTAAAGACTTCTTTGATATAGTGCCGCATGGCTTCGACACGCATGTGCAGAAGGAGCACAATCTAGCCAATTACATGTTCTTCCTTATGCATTTGATTAACAAACCGGACACGGAGTACACCGGTCAGGAGACGTACGTGTGGAATATGTACCAGCAACGTAGTTGGGACTTCTTCCCCGTGGGTGACTGCTTCCGCAAGCAATATGAAGACGAGCTGTCCGGTGGCGGTGGAGGTGGTGGTGGCTAAAAGTCCACCAGTCCATTTATTTCTTTTGTATGACACTGGACAACATTTCATGTGCCAATGCATATTTTTATATGGTTGATATCGTTATGATAATGATGTTTGAATTCTTTTCCTAGTCAATAATAATTTAAAGTTAATCTAAGTAAACGCACAAATACATACACGCACACATATACATACATATATTTATGCACATACATATGTATGGAGTGGAATGGAATGGATGGACCTATTTTTCCAAAATTATTAATGACGATTCTAGCATATATATGAAAGATGTTCTAACCTCAAAATAAATCGATTCATTTTTACCGAAGGCAAACTAACGTTTGTTTTTCTTTTTATTTTTATTCACGACACAAATAATAACGAACACAATCAACAAAAAAAAATAATAATAAACAGATTAGACAATCAAATAACATACAATATAAATAAATAAAATATTTCTGTTTTCTAAAATCACAGCTAAAAAGTGTAAAGACTTGCGTCCATCATATTTAATGCTTACTGCATGGTGGACCTTGAAGGACTGTATATTATATATAAATATATATATACATATACATATACATATACATCAAATGTGTGCGACTTATATACAGAGTGATTATGTAACTTGCCACATACATATGTAAATAGATACCCATTTATTTAATTTTAATACGATCCTCCCCACGATTGCCTCAAAACAGTCTGACTAGCGAAAATTGTAGAGTTGAAAATAATAAAGGATAAAAACAACTAAAATTGCCGCAAAATATCAGCAATCGAGTCGCTTTTTTAAACGAAAGAACTCGGCATTGTCAATGGTGTTCATGTTATCCATGTAGAGATTGCGCAACGTGCGAACACTAGACAGACGCTCCTCAATGTCCGTATACATGCGGCGGCAGCGATAAATGGATAAAGTGTGCAGACATGTACAGTTCACGATTATAGCATCGACGGAGTGATCGGTGAGTTGACTACAGCCGCTGATGTCCAGGGAGCGGAGGCGGTGTAACTTCTGGGTTGCAATCTTGATGCTCTCATCGTTAATGTTATAGCAATCGGATAGATCTAGTGTCTCGATGGATGGGCAGTTATTAACCAGGGCTTCCATGCCCAGCAAGGAGATTTGTTGGCAGTTTGAAAGCAGCAGCTTATTAAGCTCAATGTGTTTTAATCCATATTTCAGGGACACGTCGCTTATTTTATTGCACATGCGTAAATTCAGGGATCGCAACTCCCGTAACTCCTGAATGTTGTGTCCTTCAAAATCATCCTCATTTATAAGATTCATTTCGTACGCAGCAAACATTGCCAGCTTACGTTTCGCATCACGCACTATCTCCTCTTCCGCTTTACTTCGAAGAGATATTTTAATTGATTGCAAGGAACCAGTCATATTATCTAAAGGTGGATAAAAGTTACTCATCGGAGACGTCTGCTTCAGTTGCAGCTTGGATAAATTGATGCCCGTTAGTGCGGCGTCAGTTAGCTAGAAATTAAATATGTTAATTTTTTATAGCTATATTATAATTTATATAGTACACTTACCATGCAGCAGTTCTCCAGTGACAGCTCGTGAAGAAGTGGGAGCTGACTTATGATGACCTGGACAACATCGTCCGTGACACCATTGACGCAATGGTTCAGGTGCAGTGTGCGCAGGGCACGCAAGTTTCTGGCTATCTGCTTTATAGTCTCATCACAAATCGATAGACATGAAACATTTAGATCATTCAACACATGGTTCTCCTCCCGAGCGATGCCATCTATTATGCCAATGTTAGTTATACCAAAGCAATTCGAGATATCCAAGCGACGCAGGCGAGACAAGTGATAAATATTAATAATACCCAAATTTGAGACGCAAGGACATGCGTTTATCTTTAAGTCTTCGAGCTGGGGATTCGAGCGCACAATTGTTAATAGGCAGTCGTCGTTGAGACTAGTTGATCCAGATAAATTCAACACAGTCAACTTAGATTGTGTGGATATGAAGCTCTTAATTGTAGCGGCATTTAATTGTGTACATCCGGCCAAATATAGACGGTGTAGTTGCAAGCCTGGCTGACCATTTTCATCAACTCCAGTAAAATCCATTAATGAGAGGAGCGATCGGCCGATAAGTGTATGACTAAAGTCAAGGGCTCGCAAATATTTTTGGTGCTTAACGAGGACGGTCAAAATGTTTTTAAATGTAAGCACCGATTCACTGGGGTGTCTTGGTTCACCTGAATAAAAGCGACGATAAACTGCATTGTGGAACGAAATGTTGCATCCGGACATATTAAGCAGCTCCAGCTTAGGCATCAACGCAGTTAACCGCAATAGTATAGCGTCAGTGAGATACTGATTTTTGCATATTGTTAATTCCCGTATGCCGGCCAAATGTGTCGATATTTCGTTTAGATTGCACGCGTATGTGTCCAGAAATGTTGCTGACATAAACAGGGGCAAACATTTAATCACCGAGAGTGACTTTAGATGCGGGAGTAAACGTAATATTCCATAAAACTGTTTATCATTTAGATCGACATTTTCTAAGCTAAGCGAGTGGGCGGTTTGTCCCATAAATGTCATGAACTCCTGCAACTGTCCAAGAGTAACATCCTCAAGGATGAAATGACGAAATTGTCTTTCGCATTTTAAAAAGTCAACTGCAGGAGTATGCTGATCTGAAAGACTTATTTTCGAGAAGCGTACACTTGTTCGAGCTATAAATTCGGTCTGATATAATGCATTCCTCCATCGGTGGCAAGTGGTACCCGCTGCCAAAAGATCTGAATATCCCAAATATTTGTAAATGTGCAGCACAATCTATAATAAAAACAGTAGTCAATAAATGTCAGCTGACTTTTGATCACGAGCAATAACTGGACAAAAGGCAACTTACTTCTAGAGGAAGGTCTGCATAGTTATGAAGGCAATAATCCAAAGATGACATTTTTGTGCAAATACTATTTAAAAAAATTTTTAGATTAAATATCAAACTGGAGCCAAACTATCTTTAACTACTTGCACTAAATTCTAAATAAATGTGACCGTATTTGACAAGCTAAAAAATACAAGTTGATTGAAATACTAAAGGTATTCCTGAATATAATAAGATATTTTGAAAAATAAAATTTCTTTATGTAAGTATATATATACATATATTTATATTTATGTATAAAAATGCAAACCTTTGAAATTTAGTTTATTAAATTTTTAATAAAAATGTAGTTGATCATTTTATTAAAATACCATAAAAAAATAATATTTAGTAACAGCTGATTTTTAATATCGCGGCCAATTTTATTTATGGAATCTGGTACTACTTAAAATTCTATGACATCAGTTTTATCCATTTGTTTTGCAAAACTTTTATTAAGTTTCTGCAAGAAAGTAGAAAGTTTTCATAATTAAATCGCAGACTATAAAAATAAGTCGCATTGCCTATCATAATGACAGACTCCAAATTTCAAAACTTACCCGGCATTGTAAGTAGTATTCTAATAAAAGTTTAACTGATTGAGACACAATGACGTTCGTTAATATTAAACTATTAAACCGCTTAGGCTTATGACCAACCTGATGTTTATGAAACTCCTGATGAACCAGAAGCTAATACATCTGACTATTATGATGAGGAACCCGATAATGATGCAATTGAGCGAATGCATATATCACCAAGCGCCGCATACAAACGCTTTAACAACGCGTCGCTGGAGGGCAGCGTAGATTTTACGGATCGAATTGGACGTCGTGTGTGCCGTGGTTACGATGTACGTGGTGGTGAATATGAATTGGTTGGTCAGGGGGAAAAGGAGACTCCTGTGCAAAAATGTCAACGCTTGCAAATCGAAATGAATGAGTTGCTTGATGAAGTTGCTGCATTGCAGAATGATCGAAAAATTGCAGATGAAGAAAAAAAGTCTTATGATGCGGTTGCTACTGTGATAAGCACAGCAAAAAGGGTATTAGATTCTTTAAAGCTAGAGCAAGTGCTTGGAAAGGAACAAATGGCCAATGATAAACAGGTTAAAGCATTAGTTGCTCAAGTTGAGGAATTCAAAGAATCTGGTGTTCTGACGGCTCTACCAACACCTGGTGTTGATTTAGCTTCTACTGCTCGTGTGGCAAGTCTAGAACAACGGCTACACCAACTTGAAAAAGCCGTAGGAGCACAACCTGAAAAATTAAGTCGCTTGGCTGCAACCACAAATACAAGTAATATTGTCGAAGCTGTGCGTCATCTAAGCACCAGGGCTGCATTACTTCAACCAGATAAACTAGACGCAATTGAACAAAGGCTTACATCTTTGGGTAACAAAATGGATTCCATAGCAGAAAAATCCAGTGGTAGCTCGCAAGATGCAAAACGTGATCAAAAGGTATTAGAACTGTATTCAATTGCAAAACGTACGGAACCTGTTGTGGAAATATTGCCACATGTCATCGAACGAATGCAAGCTCTTGAATCTCTGCACAAATACGGTAAGAATAGCGTTTAAATTTAAAGGTATAATTCTAACATTGTTTTTATTGTTGCAGCAAACAATTTTGCAAAAATTATTGCAGAAATCGAACAAAAACAAGGCACTATCACCAGCAGCTTGGTTAACAACAAAGAACTGCTTCATTCTGTGCAAGAGACTTTTGCTCAAAATTTGGAAACGATTAATCAAAAAGTGGCTAAAGTTGAACAACGTGTTTCAGCTATTGCAAACACAAAATAATTTAAAGAGCGTATTCCAATCAAACATTAATAAAAACACTAAAAGAACAGTATATTTATAAACAAATGAAATGTAATAAATATGAAAAATATCCATTTATTAACTTACACTTTAGAGAGTTTCTTGAAGCATTAAAGTAAAGAATTATCTACCGCCCAAAAGTATGCAGTTAAAATAATGCTTGTCGATCAGTTTTTTCTGTCACCTACGCCCACTCCAGAATACTGAGGATCTTTGGACGACTAGTCGACTAGTGATTAAATTTAACAGTAGGAACGTCTTGATATAAAACGAACAAACTAATTCTTTTTAATCTTAAAGGCAAAAAGTCTTGATATAAACGACTTTTGCCGCATAGTTTTGTACAAAAGTAGTAAAAGTTATATAAATTTAAGCCCGATTATTTTTGAAGCTTATATGCATCAATATATCGATATATGTAACTTAGAAAATCGAAGTATACAGATACATGCGATATTTATATCGATTGCCGCAGCATTTAGTTCTTGCAAAGTTAAGGATTAATATATATTTTAATTTTTTATGCAAACGAACAATTAACAATATTATTTGAGAATCATTCTGAAATTAATTGCGTGTAAGTAATACCTAATGCATGGACTATGAAACGACGTTTTGTGTGTTACATTTAATGGCCACGCCATAGTTTACCAACACAAAAAGTGATGACGAGGCGAACTCCAATTGGATGTGACACAATTTCATTTAAAACATAGTAAGAATATTGTTATTGCATTTTAGGTTGCAGTTAATATCCAATCAACATGAAAATTAAGGAGCTGCAAAAAACAGTGAACATTTGCTGGTCGCCAGCTCAGCAGCAACAAATTTTATTAGCTGCCGGTACTGCTGCACAGCAATTTGATTCTAATTCAAGTCCAACATTGGAGGTATACTCGCCTAATATTACTGATGCAAGCTATGATTTGGAATTGAAGGCTAGTGTACCTAGCGAATTCAAGTAAGTGGTTTTATTATATTAAATAAGGAAATATGTGATAACTATTACTGTCCAACAGATTTCAAAAGCTAATTTGGAGCCCAATTGGTATAAATGCAACGCATCCAAATGGTTTAATTGTAGGTGGATGTGAAGCTGGACATATCAATGTATATTCAGCAGCCAAGCTATTAGCCAATGAGGAATCCCTTATAGCACGACATGATAAGCATACTGGAGCTGTCAGTGGATTAGATTTTAATCCATTTCTTCATAATCTGCTTGCATCGTGTGCATCAGAGTCTGAAATTTACATTTGGGATCTGAATAACCCCGTCAGTCCACTTAATCCTGGTCCAAAGACACAGCCTCTGGAAGATGTTAAAAATGTTGCTTGGAATCGGCAGGTGCAACACATACTCGCATCTGTATTTAGCACACGCTGTGTTATATGGGACTTGCGCAAAAGCCAGCCGATTATCAAATTGTCAGACACCCAATCGCGTGTTCGCTGGCATGCTATTGAATGGCATCCTGAGGTGGCCACGCAAGTTTGGCTAGCTTCCGAAGACGACCAATCGCCCGTTGTACAACTATGGGACTTACGTTACGCAACTGCACCAGCAAAGACATACCAAATACACGAACGTGGAATGCTGGGCATGTCTTGGTGCTTACAAGACACTGATTTAATGGTATCATGTGGCAAGGATAATCGCATCTACTGTTGGAATCCAAACACAAAAATACCTGAGGGTGAAATCCTTTCAGAAGTAGCAACTACAACATCATGGTACTCCGACGTACACTTCTGCCCACGAAATCCAGCGTTGATAGCCAGTGCTAGTTTGGAAGGCGCTGTTTCTATTTATTCCTTAAACGGCGGTACCCATCATTTGGTGCAAACTTCGGAAAAGATTGCTGATTCTTTTCCAGGCATGGATCAATTTGCACAAGCACCTCCACCTCAACAGACTACTCAGGTTGTTTACCATGACTTAACAGTTGCTCCTAAATGGATGAAACGTCCGTGTGGCGTAGCCTTTGGGGTAGGTTAATTAAATTTTCACACATTATATGTAAATTTAAATACATTAATCTCGATTTCAGTTTGGTGGTCAGCTGGTCAGTTTTGATAATAAGTCAAAAATAGTGAAGGTTTCACAGCTAACAACGGAACCAGAACTTGTAGAACGGGCAAGCGCCTTGGAACTCTCTTTGGCCGAGGCCAACTATGCTGACTATTGCCGGCAAAGAGCTGACAGTTCAACGGATCAACATGGTCGCTATATTTGGTATTTCATCAAAGCAAACTTTGAACTAAATCCTAAAGAAGAAATGCTTAATCTCCTAGGTAAATTATTGATGACGCAAGAAAACTTCTTTTACTTAATTTTAAATCCATTAATAGGGTACAACAAAGACGACATTGATGGTAAATTTAATAAATTTATTAAAGAGCCCGAAAGCAATTCACAGTCTGACGTGGATACGCTGACAACTCGTATATCAACTCTTACACATGTAAGTTTCCGCTCAACATTTCACTTATGTTCTAAAATGAATCTCTTATCTCGGAAGAACATGTGTCATAGTTCACGTTATCAGTACAGAGTCTTGTTTTTATTTCTTCATCTTTCCTTTTATATTTTCTGATAACAAATTTTCATGCTTGCTTAACATTCTGGTGCTTTGTATTTGCTTAGAGCGACTCTTCGGAAGTTGATTGCGACCAAAGCACTAATTCTAGCACCGATAATTCGGTAAGAAAGAACTTATGCATTTTATCACTCGGAACATTTAATCATTTAGGTTTTGTTAGTTAATCAATTAGAAATAATTCACTTTTATAAATCAATTAAATGTATTTTTTAAAAATTAGCAAACCGTTGATAACAAAACCGGCTATGATGGTACATCGATTGATCCGCAAAATCTTGGCGATATTCCTGCTGCATCCAGACCTCAATTTAAGATTCCAACCGGTGACCGTAAGTAAAGAATACGAATGGATTTCACATCATACACAAACCGCTTAAATTGATTATATTACAGATGTTGATAGTTTAATAACCGAGGCTATACTTACTGGGAACACGGAAGCTGCCGTTGAGCTGTGCTTAGAGGCGCAACGTGTACCAGAGGCACTTATCATAGCTTCCACCGCTGGAATAGAAACACTTGTTCGTACTCAGAACCGATATTTGCTCCAGCAAAAGAATGAATTGTCGAATGTCATATCGGCTTTAGTTTCACGGGATTGGTTGGACTTTGTGAACCACTGCACAGTCGATTCATGGAAGGAAGCTTTGGTAGCTGCACTAAAGCATAGTGAGAGGAAGGTAGTGGATATTTGTGAAAGACTTGGTGACCGTTTGTTGAACGAGAACTCACAAAGCATAGAATTTACTCAAAATGCCATGTTATGCTACATATGTGCCGGTAGCGTTGATAAGCTGGTGACTGCCTGGTACCAATTGAAGCAACTGGAACAACAAAATAAAAATTATAAGCTCAATACCAATGAGTTGCAGGAGTTGGCTGAGGTGGTAATGTTGCTGAGCAAATCATTGGAGCAGCAAGGTATTGCGGTTGACTTTGCAGGACGCTTTGCTGGATTTATTTCCGAATACAGTGGACTACTGGCCTCCCAGGGTGCTCTTACTGCTGCTCTTCAATATATAACGACATTGAGTAAATCCAACTCGGAAAGCGAAGATTTGAACGCATTGCGCGAGCGGATTAGTAACGCTGTAAATGCAGATCAGCCAGTGGCTCCCACTGCAGCTCCAATGAACTATATGCGCCAACAGGAACCACGCGGCTCATTTTTCAAGCCAGGTAACCCGATGCAATACGGTCAGCCACTTAACCAATACAACACCACGACGAACGGTAGCTGGCAACAATCACCAGTACCTACGTTAGTTCCTAAAGCTCAAGTCCCTTATCAAGCAGCTCCACCAACCACACAAATATTCAATCCGTCACAAGCTAAAGTTGAGCCACTTACTCATCCGCCGCGACCCTCCAGCAATGCGAGCTCAACAGGTGGACCTCAAGTGGCGTCAACAGTCGGTACTAGTCTACATTCGCGATCTAAATATGTCTTAGACCCGTCTGTAGCAGCACCTTCCAGTGCGTATGGCATGTTATACAATCCACTTGCAGCCCCAGCGGCAGCTCCTTTCCCTGGAGCAATGGCACCAGTCCCAACACAACAAACTAATATGCCGCAAGCATATAATAGTAGTGCATTCAATACTAATCCTTTATCGTCATCCCAACAATATAATCAAAATCAATTCGCTGGAGCTCCACAAAACAACTACTTACCGGGCGTTGCACCTATAGACACAATGCCGGTAGCAGCAGCCGCACCAGCTCCACTTGTGCAAAATATCCAGCGTAATCCCACACCACCACCAGGATGGAATGATCCACCCGCTTTGAAATCATCACGAGCAGTAAGTTCCGACGTATATTTCATATGTTAAGTGAAAGTTGTTAACATTACGTTTTCTTAGCCAAAGCCACGGCCAGCAGCAGAGCCGGTTGCAGCGCCAATTTTGCATCCTTTGTATGGCGTTGATCCTAATCAGAATCAGAACAATTACATGGATCCAAACCAATATCAAGTAAATATTAAAAAACGAATGCTTACATTTATGATAAATCCACAATTTTTTTTAGCAGAACGTGCCACCCGCGGGTAATAATGCTTTTTATAATCCAGCGGCCAACAACAATGCCCAGGCCTTTCCACCGCAACAACAGTTAAACTATCAACCGACGGCTTTGCCTAATCAGCAACAATACTGGCAGGGCCAACCCCAGCAGCAGAACTTTGGATATTCCGAGCAACCAGCACCCATACAAGAAAGCCGTCAACCAGAACCCCCAAAAGAAAAGCCTCCACTACCAGAGGAATATATTTATTTACAAACTGTTCTAGAGGAGCTTAAAGACCAGTGCCTTAGCGCAACAAATGATCCGGTAAGGTCATAATTTAAGTTTAAATTAAGTTCCTTCTTAAATACATCTTATCGATCTTTGCTTTGTCACAGCGCATGAAACGCAAGTTTGTGGACGTGGTGAAACGTTTGGAAAATCTGTATGATTGTCTGCGCGATGGCAGGGTATGTCTTAAATTTATAAATAACTCTAAACAAAAAAATAACCAATCCTTTATATTATGATTGCAGCTGACTAGCACGACGGTACACCATCTCAATCAAATAGTGCAATACATTCAAATAGCCGACTATGCTAATGCCCTTGAGGTGCATACGCGTATTGCATTTGGTACAGACTTTGCCCAATGTGCAGGCTTCATGCAGGGCTTAAAGGTGCTGCTGCAATCGGCATCAGAATTGCATCTGGTATTACGTTAGGATTCCATTGAAAATGGTAATTTCCATTTATGTGTTCCATATTGAAATTTGCTACAACTAATGTATGTTCAAACAAATTGTGTTTCTGTTTAATGTTTTATGTACTCCTCATATTTGTTAATACAGATAAACATTAAGTTAATCAAAACGAAATTGCGAATCGTACATCGTTTTGCAAGCTTACATACGGAATTAAATCAAAAAAATATATATTAACAATACAAAATAAAGGTATTTTTTTTTATAACAATTTTGGCTGATTACGTATATTATCTAAATCCAACATTGGGCTTGGACACTTAGGGGTTACCATGGCGGGAGAGCCAGTGCGCTGCACTTTATGTATTGCCGCCTGGGGAGACGAATTGTGGTCATAGGCCAGTTGCTCTTCTGGCAGTAAACGATATTTCTTTAGATATTTATAAGAAGCATTTGACATATTATTAGAACTTTGGGTAAAGTTGTCAATTGGACGAAGTGGAGTTGTGTTAGTCCTCGTATTAATAGCAACGTCTGTAGCAATTGTGGGTGACAAATTTAGTTCATCCATTAGTTCATTTATTTGCCGCTGCGGCAAATACTTAAAAGCTAGTTCATTCATTACTAAACTTTTTTCTGTGCTGGGCTTTGAATGAGAAGGCGCAATCGGAATTCCATTTGTTGCGGGCGGCAGGTCACCAGACCTTCTAACTTGCGGAGAGTTTGTTTGATATTCAGTGGATTGTGCCATCGGTTGAACAGTACGTGGTGATTGAAACAATGGGTTTGCTCTATTTGGAACTTCATGTACTGCAGCTACGTCATCTTCTTCGGCTATATATTCCTGAACAATTGGATTTATCCGCTTGGTTGGTACCGTGTCTATGACAAAGTTAACGTTTCAGAAATGCTATATATTATGTGTATATAACACTTACTTTTGTTTCCAGGTAAAATTTCGCATTGAGTAGCTGTCTCTTTTAATATCTTGAAGTCTGTTTGATGCCGCTCCGCAAGGGATTCACATAGGCAGCGCAATTGTTTTTGTTCTTTTCTCATTACATTTAAAAGATTAAGTATCTCATTAACATCGGATTTACTTGCCAAATTACTAAGCTCAGAAGACAGCGCATTTGCTGACGGAGAGGAAGATGAAGCTGATATGCTTTCTGGTTCAGTTTGGGTGCTAACACAAATTGTTAGAATATCATTTTTTGCACTTGAAACTGGTAAACGTGGTGTTGGGACGAATGCTTCAGTGGCAATAGCTTCTCGAGTATATTGAGATGACCGAGGTGTTAGATTTGCAAGATTGGAGTTAGAAGCCAAGGAATGCACAGCCGATGTACGATCACTGTCAAAACCTCGAGTTCTCGGAATGAAGTTATACTCATTGTTAGCATTAGTTGTACTAGTTCCTTCAGAAGATACTGTTGAAGGTGAACGTGGCCCAAGCTCTGTTGAAAGAACTGGTGAAAAGTTTACCCGCGGCAAAACTTGTTTCTTCCATGTTGGAAAATTAGTAATGGATCGTTGAGTTGGCAGTTCTTGTTGATGTTGATGCTGCTTTGAATTGTCCTGTTGCTGGGGCGGCTGCCCAAACAAAATTGAAACTTCCGGAACTAATGGCTTTATAATCTCATCGGTATGACCCAACGGTATCGGTGCACATGGTCTAGGAGCTGCTCGTGGCAGCATATCTTCTGTCTCCGGCGTAAACATTTCAATAAAACTTCGTTAAAATCGAATTTAGGCGCGATACAAAGTTGCACACCACTAACGATCAGAGCTGCTTTTCCACAGGGATGGAAGTTATTTTAAAGGCAATGTAGATATATTTAATGCAGCCCTAGCAGATAAATGACAGTCTCTGTGTCATAAAAAAAATATATATATAAATAAATCGAACGTAGCTTTGCAAATCAGTGAAAATAAATTGTTAGTTAATAATGCCAATTTCAGAAAATATTGGAGCTATAGGGGTCAACACACCTCCAGCTCCACCAGTAGAAGTGGACGAGCCACAACAAACACAGAGAGTCCGTGAATTGACTCAAACCGATCATCTTAATAAACGCTTGCTTAAATCATTATTGGATTCTATGCAGTCTACGACTGAATCACAGAACGACGCAATTGATGCAGAATCAAACAACGGTGATTTTGAAGATTAAGTTTTTATATTTACAATGCTTGTGAAAGTCAAGAACTTGGTCATGGATTTCCTATACTAATAAAAACTAGTTGTTATTCAAAAATATGTGCCATCCCAATAATTTTTCTAAATTCGACGACGCTTGCTATTTTGCATTGGTGGTGGTGTGGTTGATGGGCTTATAGATTCGTTTGACATAGAACCGCGTGTGCGTTTAGCTGGTCTCTTTGAAAAATCCGATACCTTCGCGGGTACCTTCTTTTCAGTATCTTTTGTTGCATTTGTTTGTCCTAAGGCAGATTTGGGTGCTAAAACTTTTAAGAAAACTTTTTATACTTTATATTAATACGAATCTCCCAATATTTTACCTTTACTGTTGCTCTCTGCAATAGCACTAGCTGCCGGCGTACCAACAGAAGTTTGCGCCTCTAATGTTTCCTCTGTCTCATTTATAACATTCTTTTTGCTTAAGAACGAGGCATAATCTTGTTCTGGTAAGTTGAACTCCCGCTCATCATTTGGGAATGGTAAACACTCGAGATCATCAAGTTCTTTTAGTTTATACATTGTTGACAAATGTTTCCATATTAAAACACTAGGCATTTCTCGGTTTAGAGATTTTGAGAGACGTTCCGCAATGCAAGACATATAAAAATGTTTGTTGATGCCAACAGGACGTAAGCCTCCCATAGCGTGGAACAGCTGTAATTCTTCTTCCGCAGACCATTCGTCCTTAGCCATTATTATTGCTCCAAAATCAGGCATCGAGGGATGGATATAAAAAATATACAATAAAACGATAACAATAGCGATTAATTTTAATTATCTGTGATTCAATACTTCAAAAATTATTGATACTACAACAATAGCAACAACTATCATAGCGAAAATATCGGCTCTGATAAGAAATCAATCGATATCACATAAGACATCGATAGCTTTAATATTATTTTGGTATGTTTTAAATTAAAATATATTTGCTTGACTATTGTATATTTACAATACCTCTATTTAAGTATGGCATTTTATAACAAGGTATTAATAATTCGACAACTATTTATATATCGACAAGGAATATCGCGCTTTCAAAACTATTTTAAAATACCGATAGGTAATCGAAACTTGTCTCCTCTCTTGTCGCAGCTAACTTTGCGTCAGTTTTTTTTTTTTGGGTGTGTATCTTTTTGTTCGAGTCATAGGGCTCGAACTTTTTTTTTCTGAGTTTTTATTAATACGATTTAAAAGCTGGTAATTTAAATATATTTGGTACAATTATAATGTAGTCGTGCTTGTGGGTGTCTATTTTACTAAAATCTATTTCTTGGAATCTAAATATGCTGTGTTTTTGTATGCACATATGAATGTGTGTGTGTAAGTTTTACGCATAATTTCGGCTCAAGCGAAATAAATCAATTTTAAATCGAAAACTTACATGTCAATTAAGTTTTGGTTCAAATAGTAACAATTTTCTGTTTTTATACGTAAATTTTCAAATAATAAGGTATAGCTTTTCACTTTTTGTCCATCAAAGTGAAAATAAAGGCCTCTTTGCCCAAAGACACAAGTTTCTTTTAGTTATTTATATTTTTTTACGACTTATCAACATGCATTCATATATAATATATAAAAGCACACATGAAAATGCCTATCTATGCCTTTCTTTGAAAGTTTTTCATGTTTTAAATTTATTGATTACAATTGAGATTTAAATGTCTTCTTAAAGCTTCTTTAAACCTATACATATTCCTGTCCTATTCTAATATTTCTTTTCAAGCTGTACCTTTAATTTTGTAACATCTATGTCGTTTGTTCAATGTCGTATCCCGTGTTCGTGCTACTACACGAAAAGTTATAAGTTTAAAAAAATATGTTTTAACAATTGTTTCGTTACATTTGCAGCGTCCTTTTATTATTCATCCAAAAACAGCACCCATATAAAAAATTCAATTTTATAAGCATTTTAAGCGTTTATCAAAAAAGCACACAACCACCACTACTTAATTTAGAATTTGCTTATCGTATCTGAGTATTGAGAACATTTTCAACCATAGGCCTATCCGAGACAGCCGTAATGGACGTAATGTCATCATCCCTTCAACAGCAGCGCATTGTCGTTGATCAGCTGCGCCGTGAGGCAGCAATCGATCGACAAACCGTGTCGGAATCATGCGCAAAAATGATGAAGTACATCACGGAGCACGAGCAAGAGGATTACCTTTTGACTGGATTTACTAGTCAAAAGGTAAACCCCTTCCGTGAAAAATCATCGTGCACTGCTCTTTAAAGAAATTTGCACGTTGATAACGACATGGAGTAACGTTTTCTTTTTTAAACTCTAAAGAACTACAAACTAAAATTAAATTATTATTGAACAATAAAATGATTCAACACCACCAGTGTGACAAAATATATATGTAACCAAAAATATATGTTTGAACAATATAAAATTACATATACTCAAGCAAATGAGAGCAAAGAAAATATATTGCAAAGAAGAGCCCAATTTATACCAACTATAAGGGCAACTTCAAATATGTAACCACAACGCAAATAAAACAATATATGTCAATATTGAAAGATCTTACGAACTTTTTGGCATTTAATGGAAATATATCACCAGAGTTGTTTTGCAACATATTCAAAGCATACACGGATGCCTCAACATAGAGGATAATAAGAACAAATATTAAAACAATAGCAACTAAAATTAAAAAATATTACTATCAATATCAATATATCAAATCAATATACCGATTACTTCAAAGTATAGCTATAAACATAATAAATAATAACAATACCAAACACATATATTGTCTACTTATTTCAAATATCTATTTAACCATTAAAACATACTTAAATATTGTATGTGCAAATATATATTCAAAAAGTCTAATCAAATACTAACAAATGTAATTCCGAACAAATCGGATTATAAAAATATATTAAATATCTTAACAACTTTTAAAATGCAGAAATGCAAAACTTAAGAAGTTAGATCAACAGTAGTTTGTTTATTAAAAAGTTCTAATAACAATATATATTATATCTCTTGTTGAAACAACAATTATAGACGAAATTATATAGTTCTTCGTCATTTTTAAATCAAACTTAAACATAACTGTTCAATATAAAGGAACGTTAATATATTCAATATATACATGAACTTAATAATTGTTACTTATTCCAGATAAAAAAAATATTAAGATTTTTGAAAACTTATATAATGTAAATTTAGATTTAAAACAGATAAAAACAAAATAGAATAGAAATCGAAAATTGTTGTTTTCTAAGTGAAACATAATGCAAAATATGTGTAATTCTGCGGATGTATTTAAAAACAAATTACGTTTATTATTTTATTATAAATTATTTTCAGCATACAATACAATATTATGTGAATCATGAGAATCGTCTAAACCCACAAAACTCATAACAAACAATCAATAAATAGAACGCGGTTAGGGTTATCAAAATTACGAATTGTAATGGATCTCAAAAAATGTAATTGGCATGAATGGTAAGGCATATAAAGCTGAGTTATTTTTTTATACTCGAATATGGGCATGGGCATAATTGATTGGTCTTGGAATATAGCGTAATGTAACGTTCTTCCCACTCGAGCAGCACTATCGTTTCATATTAATTTTGAATCAAAAACAAACAACATTCATTCTTTCTTGCATTCCACACGCCAACCCAATAAAAATTGGATATAGTTATTGCCTTATTTAAATACGTGCCTTAGAATCATGCATTAGAGCTACTAACTATTTGTTTTTACTCTGTTAAATAATTCTGAATTGTATTCTATTCTTAGAAAATTGTTCGGAATCCTTGACAGCTTGTAAAATTTTGATTTTTTTGCGGCCATATAACCAAAACTGCAGTTGGTTTAATAGCTATATTTAAAGGAATACCTTTAAATAATTTCAACAACAATTTTCGATAAAAAAAAAAAAACAAATACATATTATATATATATATATGATTAAAGAGTTTAAAATAAATAACTTTTTAATTATTAATATTAATAATGGCTTGCTGATGAACAATGGAAATATCTTTCAGACCATGGATATTTTCTCTTGTTTTCATCGGCAAATATTCTTAAGAACTAAATGGAGCATCTAGTTAAATATATGAAATTATTATTTTGGGCAAAACACTTCGTGATTATAAACACTTTAAAAACTTTATTAACTTCAATTTAAAAACTACAACGATATCGTATTTTAAATCTAACTATATATTGAAATGTATCTGCAAAAACCCATTCGCAATATATTGTACTCAGAAATAACCGTTTGCTTGAATTCAAAAAGAAAAAAAAATAAATGCTTAGATGAGTTATCTAGCGGAGCAAGAACTTGAGTTTGATTTTTAGCATCAACATTCAATTTTAATTTTTTTTTTTAAATTTTATACTTTTGCTAAACCCATCCCCATTGCTAAATCCCATTTTAAAATAACCAAACGATTCAATTTTGTAAGTTAAGTTTATTAATACAAGAAGCTGTGTATGAGTGCATGTGTGTGTGTTAATGAAATTTTTAATTTCCATTTAGAGGATTCTCGCGTGTATGAAAATACATAAAAATTTATTATGTTTTAGTACATTTAAGCGAATTAAATAATGTTATAGAATTTAACTTTCATCATCACTGCCAGCAGGCTGTTGGGGTTTGGGTCCTCCGGCACGCTTAGCCATGATAATCTGGTCAACCTTTAAAATAGTAGCAGCTGCGCTGACGGCATACTTGAGACCCCAGTATTTTGCTTGGTAAAGATCAAACAGTTTGGCTTCAGTAGTGTCGATCGTAGTTGGTTTCTCTGCTTCGATATCGTAGCCAATATTTTTTCCTTTTTCAGAATTGTGTGCAAGATACAATTGATTAACGATTTCAGTACCATTTGTACCGGAGTTTTCTGCTAAAGCCTTGGGAAAAACTTCGAGCGCTGTGGCAAACTTGCGAACAGCATACTGGTCTAGTCCTGGCAAAGTATCAGCATATGCAGCAAGCTGAATAGCTAACTCGATTTCTGTAGCTCCTGCTCCTGGCAAGTACCGACCATCCCGAGTCAGGCATTTAAAGTTATTAATACCATCGTCCAAAGCACGCTCAATGTCATCCATGAAGTTATCTGTGGCACCACGAATGACAATAGTAGCAATACGTGAATCCTTACCCTCATTCCTACAACGCAATAACATGTTTAAAAAAAATTTTTTACTTTTTTTATAATAATTGTACATACCTGAATGCAACAATAGTGGTGTCACCGAGCTCCTCAATGCAGACCTTATCACAATAACCCAATTCTTCCTGGCTGGGTGTTGTAATGCGTGGAAGCACCGTGGCGTTAACTGTACGACTTAAACGGCGTAGATCGAATTTGGAATTTAAACGTACTGCCATTAGGCCGTATTTGTTTAGGAAATGCAAGGCCATATCACCAACTTTACCACCGGCTACAATAACTTTTACGCCTGTTTCTGCGATGGCTTTGATTTGGCTTTCCAAGAGG
Organism: Zaprionus lineosus; assembly: GCA_035044505.1. NCBI lineage: Eukaryota > Metazoa > Arthropoda > Insecta > Diptera > Drosophilidae > Zaprionus > Zaprionus lineosus. The sequence continues at coordinate 1,077,775 of JAWNNX010000655.1, read as the reverse complement.
CTTTCTTCACCAGCTGAGAACTTTAAAAGCTCGTCCGCTGATTTAATCAGAACAGTACCTTTTGTCTCCGTTTGTATAATATCAAAAGGACATGAAAAAATGGCAACCTTTGCTTTTTCAGCGCAGGTAACATCACCTTCTACAAAACGTTTGAAGACCATTCCGCGCACCACCTCTGATTTTGTTAGACCACTGCCCAGAATTTTACATACACGAATGTTATCCACATTAAAAGTACCCTCGTCAGGCAATATGGAGACGCATGCCTTGCTGACTAGGTCGTTCAGGAAATCTTCCTGACCGTACTGTTTTGACATTAAAGATGCTCGCATCACTTCTTTAACTTTGTTAACATCACGAAAGTCCTCAATTTTGTGAGATACCAGTTTTGGTAGAATTTCGAGTGCTTTGTTCAGCGCTTTCTCATAGCCATCTGCTATTTCGGCAGTTGTGATGCCCAAACGAAGTAGCTCTTCTGCGGACTCTAGAAGCGCACCAGCAAAAACAACTACAAAATTGGTACCATCACCAACCTCAGCATCCTGCATTTGACTGGCCATTACAATAAGCTTTGCTGCCGGATGCTCAACATCCAGTTCACGCATAATGGTACCTGCATCGCTGGTAACAAACTGTTTTTCAATGTGATTGATAATCATTTTGTTCATTCCATTGGGACCATAGGCAGAACGCATTGTTTGCGCAAATTCCTTGCAGGCAGTGATGTTTCGGAACACTGCCTCCTCCAGACCGCTGTACATCTATTAAAATTAAAAGAACATTAAAATTTTAAATCAAAATGAACATATGCGATGACTAATCACGCGCTCGCATTTGCGACCGCCTGTTTTTTATAGAATTTCAAAGAAACTTAAATTGATTTAATTTAATTTTTATATTTTTATCTTTATTTCACTTACGCGGGCGCCATCCTTTAACATTTGCGCCAATCCGGGTGCTTTTGGGATAGATAATGCCATTTTTATGCACAGATATTCAACAAACCAAAAAGCTAAAGCAAGGCAATCAGTCGGTAAAATTCACTTAACCTCAAAGCAGTTGAAACGAAACTTCTGGATTGCCTACAAGACTCAGTTTTACAAAAAATACTTTAAACGCTTATGAAAAATACTGACAGAGTATTTTAATTATAGATATAAAAATTGAAATTCTAAAAGTTCTCAAATAAATTGGAACTTTCTCATATTGAAAGTGAAGAAAAAAATCTTTTATTTATTATCAATAAATATTTTGCAAAAAAGGAAAGTTAATTCAGATTTCGAACTTTATATTTTGACTAGATGCAAGTATTTTCATAAAAAGAATAAGTATTTTTAACTTTTTATACAAAATCTATACATAGTGCAAATCTCGATAGATTACATAAACATAGAATACTTATAATATACAATTTTAATAAAAGATTTAAAAATCCCGCCTTATTGTATGATCGTTGGCAAAATAATACTTAAAATTTTGAAATACCAAACAAAAATATCTTATATATGCCCAATTTATTTGCTTTACTGCCCAACACTGCCCCTAACGCACATTTGTCCCATACTGTTTCAGCATACAAATTCAAAGAGATGTCGGTGGCTAAGAAGCACGTGTCGGGATTTTCACCGAATGGTGGAAAACTTTTTGCTCTGATTGACGATCAGGGTGTACTTCGAATATGGGACACCGAGGCCAACACGTTGAAACAAGAGTTTACACCGAATCTTCTGAATTGTGGATCATGCACAGCGCTCACGTGGGTAACCGTGGGTGCTCCACGTCCAAAGAAGACGCGAAGATCACTACAGCAACAAAACTCATCAGCTACTGAACAGTTGTATATAGCGTTAGGAACAGTGAAGGGGACGGTTGTCCTCTACTCATGGGCTGAAGGAAATGTACGCTGACTTCTTTTATTTTGCACATATACAGGAATACTAAAACAAACTTTTATCTTTGTAGATTGAACGGACACTGAGAGATGACAGTCACAATGGACCCATTAATTCAATTGCATATGATACTGACGGTTTTCTTTACACTGTGGGTATGGACTGTAGATGTCTTGTTTGGTCTTTAGAAGAGGAACGATGCATTGGGGATTGGTCAGTTGGGCCAGAGAAACCTCTACAAGTAGCTTACTTATCAAAAAGACGAGCAGTGGCTGTGGCCTCACGTCAAATAAAGATATTTGATGCTGCTACAAAGGAACTAGTGGAGACATGTACGGGACACTCTGGCGAAATTAACGCAATCCATAGTTTTGCTAGCAAAAATGATGAATATGTGATTACAACCGCGAAAATGGAGCGGGTTATCTCCTTCTGGAAAATTGAAAAGAAAGGCAGGAATAAGACGTCAGCTTGTACCCTGCTAATGGAAGATGTAGCACACAGTTTAGCGTGCGAAGTTCGCGACGATGGGCAACTGCGTTTTGCATGTGTGACTCGTAATGGCAATATACACATATACATTCTTAACGATGATAGGTAATTTTTAATAGCTTTATATTATATGAATTATTGTTATACTTAATATTTTACAGCCTGTCCTCTGCAAAGTATATTAAGCCTAAAGTTTCGCTGCAAATAGCTTCAGATGGCGCAGAGACTGTGGAACCAATTCACGCAGTGGCTGCATATTTTATTCAAGATGCGGAACGCACTCATGAAATACTTTTTGGTTATGGCTCCCGTCGTTTGTTGCAGTTCGAAAAATATTCCCCAAATTATGCTGAAAAGTTAAATGTATTAGTGCGTGCGGACCCAAAAAAACTTTACACAAAAAAGCAACGAAATGAGCAGAGCACAGATGCAGCTCTTAAAATTCAAACCCCGATTGTTCGACAAAAGCAAATAGAATACAACAGTGCTTTGCCAATATCCAAGAAGAAGGTCCAGAACGAAGTGCCCATGGAAGCACGTCTTCAAAATTTGACAATACAGGCTAGCATGAAGACTGAGGGCAAATTGCAAAGTCAAAGTAAAACGCAGCTTTTGATGCAGGCGTTACATAGTCATGATAGAGCGTAAGCTATTAGATTTGAATCACAGCTTGATAATGATTGCTAAAAAGTATTTTTTGCATACTTTCTTTTTCATTTAGTATACTGAAAACTGTTTTGGAGACTGATGATCTTAAGACCATTCAGTTAACTGTTGATCGCCTGCCTCTTGAGTACATAGGCCCATTAATACATGAGTTGTCGATGCTCTTACAAGGAAAGGCAGTTCAGTAAGTATTGTTTAAACTGGAACAATGTCTAACGTAACTTGTTAATCACACATGCCCAACATTATCTATTGTTCCATAGTGTACTTTGTGGGTTACGATGGCTACAGATTCTGTCGACAACACATGCCAGCGTAATGATGTCCGAGGATAAAGAAGAGTTACGTGAAAAGTTAGGTGTCTGTCTCGGTATAGCACAGCAACGGTTGCATTGCATCACGGAAGCCCTGCAGTAAGTCATTTGATACTTTTAAATTAACATTTTAATTTAAATATTAATCTTTGCGATCAGATCTTTATATAACAATTACTTTATTGATTCCTTGTGTTGATTTTTTTTTGTTGATTTTTTGGAGCCCTTACCTTTTATGGGATTCTCGACCGTACCATGACGAGACTCACAAATTTTAGCATAAAAACTTAACTTATTATGTAAGATAGTGTCAATATAAAATCTTTGAAATTTGTTGGAACTCATAGCTCGTTTGCCCATTGTATAATATAACGTACGGAATCCTTCAAAGCGGTACGTTATCATCACGGGATAATGCTTTTGCAGCACGCTTGAAACGGTTATAACGAATCGTACCTTGGCTACAGCCAACGGGTTTGGACATCGTGGAGTAGGTCGTGAGAAATGTGCATCAACAAAATAAATGCTTCCTTTTAGGGCTACATCATGGCGACGTGTATTGGACAGCACAACACATTTTGTATCCAGAGATAATTGCCAAAGGGTGATGAAATCGCGAATAATTGAAATCACATTATGATATTGAAATTCTCCAATTTCTATATGACGGATGCCACTACTTGAACTTGAAACCATACTTCCATTTGAAATTGTACCACAAATATATTTAACGCGTAGATTCGACTTTTCACTGATTGGATATTTATAGCAGAATAATTCACGAGGATCAGATTCTATTATTGTTACTGCTTCGCATATTGTGGCTGTTATCACGCCTTTAAGGCAATCAATGTCAGCATCGTTACACAATTGCATATTGCACAAGCCAGTCGATTTGTAAAGGGAGTCATAATTTTTCACTTCAAAATATTTAGTTGTTGATTGTACGCTCGTTCTGTCCTCAGTTTTGGGGGAATCTAAGATATGGCTTTGGTGCCCTGAATCCATTGTAAATTTATTTTCCACGAAGCTCTAATTTGGAGGGGGAAAAATGTTAATGTAAATTCTTTAAAAAAAACGTTAGATATTTTAACAAAACGATATTTTTACATAATTATAATTTTTACTTTGAATATTTACATATTTTCCAGAGTCTCAGGACGAGTTAGCTTACTTATAAATCAAATGAAACGAAATGCCAATAACCACTTGAATGAAAGCAATGTTTTAGTCGTTGAAGAGGATCCAAGTAATATTCAATGCATTAAAGCCTCACATATATTTTTGTGCTCTAAAACTTTTTACTTTTTAAACAGTTGATGAAGATTCAACGCAATTATCTGAAGATTATATGCAGAAAACAAAACCAAATGCAAGCCTTGTCATGGACGATGAAAAAATGGAAGCGGACGACGATTTAGCTGCCGATGAAGAGGATCTTATAATGACGCAAGGCTCTTCGGATGAAGATGATGACGAAGATGAAAACGGTCAAGACACAGATGCCTCCGGTGGTTAATGGATCATTACCTTTTAGCTATCATTGTCGTTATAAATTAACATGTAAACGCTTCTTATTTTTAAGCTATAAAAATGGATTTTTCCTCTACCTGCACACACCAATGGAAGAATTACAAAATTATTTTAAATACGCTGTTTTAAATTTCACAAATTTCCACATTTATTGCATGTATAAACTACACCAAACAACAACAGTTATAGGATATATATTTTTGCTACTGATAGTAAGAATTTTGCCAATTTGCGAACAAAATGCCTAACGAATAATTCCAATATTGATGCCAATAGTTAGACATATATAATCTTGTGCCGTAAATAAATTGATAGTTTCTGGGTAAAGTGAGTAAGCAGCAACCTATACTTGAAGTAATATTATTACTTCCAATTGGCTTTTATGAAGTTGATAAGACCATTTGTGGAACTGTCATGACTGGAGACCTCTTCGCAGTGGTCCAGCTCCGGCTCGATGGCCTTGGCCAGTTGTTTACCCAATTCAACGCCCCATTGATCAAATGAGTTGATGTCCCAAATTATACCTTGTACAAAGATTTTGTGCTCGTAAAGTGCTGCAAAAAAGAGGATCAGGATTATATAGATATTAGATTTATATTGGTGATATATGTATTTACCAATTAATGCTCCTAAGGTAAATGGTGAGATTTTCTTGACAACAATTGAGTTGGTTGGCCGATTGCCACAGAACACCTTATGAGGCAACAGATTCTCTAACTCATTACCGCAGACGCCAGCTTTAGTTAGTTCGCTTCGAGCCTGATCGGCGGTTTTTCCCATCATTAATGCCTCGGTTTGAGCAAGGAAATTTGATAATAAAATTTTGTGATGCTTTCCACCGGCAATTGGGTTGTGTGTCTGCGCAGGCGCAATAAAATCGCATGGAATCAATCGAGTTCCCTGATGTATAAGCTGATAGAATGCATGTTGACCATTTGTGCCAGGCTCACCCCAGACAATGGGACCAGTGCTGTAGCCCACTTTCTTTCCAGATTTGCTAACAAACTTTCCATTACTCTCCATATCGCCTTGTTGAAAATAGGCCGCGAAGCGATGCAAATACTGATCGTATGGCAGCAGAGCGTGCGTCTCCGCCTTAAAGAAGTTGGAGTACCAAATACCTAGCAATGCTAGAATAACAGGTGCCTACAAATAACCATCAATTAATTTTAAGCTTTAAACAAATTAAAAACAGCTTACATTTTTATTTAATGGAGCCGTCTTAAAATGGGTGTCCATGAAATAGGCTCCTTCCAGAAGCTGTTCAAAGTTTTCAAAACCAACGGACAAGCAAATGGACAGACCTATGGCCGACCATAAGGAATAACGTCCACCTACCCAATCCCAGAAACCAAACATGTTGTTGCAATCAATGCCAAAGGCAGTAACCTTTTCCTTATTGGTTGAGAGTGCAACGAAATGTTTAGCTACTGCTTCCTCCTGCAATCAAACAAAGTAATAAATAGGACATAATGTCAGAGTTGATAAATTAACATACATCCTTCGCATGCTCCAGAAGCCAAGTTTTAGCCGATGTAGCGTTTGTGATGGTTTCCTGGGTTGTAAAAGTCTTTGACGCAATAATGAACAATGTTGTTTCGTAGCTGACAGATTTCAGCACTTCTGCCATGTGAGTACCATCAATGTTTGACACAAAATGCGAATGTAATCCCTTTCCATAAGGTTTCAGTGCTTCGGTTACCATCAGTGGCCCCAAATCGGAGCCTCCAATGCCAATGTTAACCACATCAGTAATCTGTTTTCCAGTACAACCACGCCAAACTCCAGAGATTACTTTGTTAGTAAACTCCTTCATGTGCGCTAATTCAGCACGCACTTCAGGCATTACGTTGTGACCATCAACCGTTACGGGATCCAAGCCACGATTACGCAATGCCGTATGCAGGACAGCACGATTCTCAGTTATGTTAATATGCTGACCAGAGAACATAGCATCTCGGGCTTCGGCAACACGACGAACATTCGCCAACTCCAACAACATGGGCCAAACATCTTCATTTATTCGGTTCTTCGAATAATCCAAAAGAATTTCACCATCATTGGGTGTGGGTAGACGCAAGCTGTTAACAAACGAAGAGTAAATTTAATTGATTAAATTGATTTCACTTAATAGTATATTGTCATTGGAACGTCGTTAAACGAAATTAAAACGTCATGATTTTGACCTTTGCAAGGACAAAGTTGTGAAAGGATAAATGTGGAAAAACTTGTAAATAAATTATAAGTTAGCAAATGCTAGTCATGTTATGCTTGCTAAGTTATATTTAAGAGCCTTGACCAATAAAATATTCATCAAAATCAACGTCCTTCAATAAACTAGTTAAAAATGGTCAGTTACTATTGCATACAAATTTGTGCACTCATAAAAATAAAAATTATAGTTATACTAAAAATATTTAAATGGCAAACATTTAAGCTTACCTGTATTTTGAAAACCGCTTTGAATCGTTTACAAACAGATCTTTAATAACAAGATTCTTGTTGTTAGCATCGTAATATTCCTGAATCTTTTTGTAGATAGCTTCTTGATTGAGAGGAGGTAAGGTACCAGCCATTTTCCTTTATGAAGGTTTTGTTAAAACAACTTGACACAAATAATGTTTAACAATCACTAAAAGTTTAAACTTTACTTTAATATGTTTATAACACTTTCTTGCTTATTTAAGAACAATTTATTTTTAATTTGAATTTGGGCACGGCCCAATGTGCTGATCCAGAGAGTCGCCGTCGTTATACCAATTATTTGAATGATAGTACCGGAACGTTAGTCCTTACCCTCCCACCAGCTGGAAATTTGTGCACCTTCAATGTCAAATGAAAAACAAACGCAGTGCTGCCACGTGGTCACCTGCAATGGATTTCTTAGAAAAATTTAAAACTAACAAAAACTAAAAATTTGAAAATGAATAAAAGCCAAAATATATTAAACAAAAATTTGAAAGCTATATTAAATTTAAAAATTTTATACTAAATATTATTTTTTCTTTTTACCAGAGTGGCAGCTCTTACATATTATGTTGCCAGTCTTGCCTCAAGCATAAATATTGGTTCCCTTATGGAAATTAGTAATTTATAAACATATTGTTGAATGTTAAACAACATTAGAATTATTAATATTTATACGAGTTCAGTGTTTATAGTATTTGTTTACTAACCTTACTAGTCGTCTCGTGTACACTCAACGAATACGTTAATCGATCATTCAGTCGTAACGTGTGTGGTCCATTCCCAGCATATGAACAACCCAACACTACAAAGATGGCGACGCGCTCGCTACTTGTTAATTGACAGAGCCAGTTGTTTTTTTTTCAGAAAACATAAGTCTTGCAATAAATGATGTAAACAAACTATGCAAGACCTACATTCAAAAAATGTGCTTAACAAATTCATAATGATATTCTATGAAGCACTAGTTGCTTTAAAAATAAAAACTAAGAGTGAAGTGAAACCAAGACAAGCATTACAAAAGCAAAGGTAAATGAGCAACAAGTGTCAACTATTCAATGCATTGTGTGTTAACAAAATGTTTAATAACTTAAAAGTGGTAAAATCCAAATACCGCTCTTGTCCACAAAATTTAAAATGAATTAAAATCTAAAATTTAATTAAAATATGTTAAACTAAAACTGCACACGTAACCTTGTGAATGCGCGTAATTCAGTAGCAATAACTGAGCTTGGATAGCCATAACGCGTTCGTTAAATGTTGAGTGGTTAGGTTTTTCAAATGAAGATTAATTTGTGTTATAAATTTATTTACAGCGGTCTAAAAAATCGAACAACAATTTAATTAAAAGACGTCAGGTACGTCAACTATTAAAAGAAGCGCAACATGGACACAACTGGCAACAGTAGTAGTAACAGCAGCGGCAGTAGTAACACCAGTAGCAGCAGTAGTAACAATGGAAGTGGTCGTATGGCTGATGGCTGTCCATGCTCAGCAGCGAGTTCAGGTGGTTCTAATACTCCCACAATTCATCACAATGAACAACCACAAACGAAAAGGCAAAAAATTGATAAGCAAATTCGATTAGTTGGAGCAAAACCACCTCCTGATATTCATGATGCTGCAGATGTAATGGATGCGAATGGCAACAGTAAAAATCATCATTTGTGCTCATCGCTTTCCTCCTCTTGCTCCACGCATTCATTATCAAGCAGCACAAATAATTCACCTTCAACGACGCCGTGTAGCTCGCGGGCAGCTTCCTATGCGCAATTGCTAGGAGGTGTACAAAATTTAGTTAACAATATGTTGCCACAAAAATACGAAGCAAAGGATGAAGTGGATCGTGCGTCACAGCTTTCTAACTTGTTGATTGCATCAAAGGAAGTTTCAACAATACCACAGAATCAAAACAACTGCCCCAGTAATGTTGTTACCACTGGCAGTAGCTGCTCCTCTTCTACAATATCAATATCTGGTATAGACGACATGCTGGAATTTGAGCAATCCTTAACCCGCCAATGCCTGTGCGGTGTTTCCGAGCGTACGCTTAGAAAACCGTTTCAGTCTCACTATTCTCACGACTCGAATGGCCAAAAACGCATCGCCTACCTGCGTGAATGGCCCACAAACAAATTATTGCAGTTCCTGTCAAATCTGCAATTGCTCTTTGACATTTACTTGAAGCAAAATGCAAAAGGGTTTATATGTACACGAATCATGGATGTGTGTGATGCACTTATTCGCAATGATCATAAACTAATCGATGAGATTATTGTATTGGCCGGATATAATAATTCCTATGTGCAATTTCTGGCAGGACGTGTGCTAGCCGCATTTCTGGTTATTGCCAAACAGGAACTAAACGATGAATGGTTACAAAAGATTGTCGATCAGCTTTTTAACTACGAGGTCTTGGACGAAGCTGCAGTACAGAAAATACACTTTAGCTTAGATATAATTAAACGGATCGTTGAGTGGAAAGATGTTGAATTGCATCCACTAGATGACGACTACACGGCCACTAATTCTGTATCAGACACTTTGCCAGCTTTAACAGCGGATACTTCAGTCAGTTACATGCATTTTCCCGTCCAGGACCAGCCGCTAGCAAATAATTACTTTGCCTTGCAATTTAGGGATGCGGCTGATACGGAGAACACCGTTGAACGGCAGCATTTTAACGAAATGAGTGACCTCTATGATAGCAACAGTACACCAACCAGTAATTCATCCGCCAATTATATACCGCCCAATGGTTGTCATGTCGTTGCCCTCACTGACTCCGAAAGCTTCGATACTACGCACCTGAAATGTGTAACAATACAAAAGTTAGAACACAAATGGCCAACGTTGGTAAAGAACATGTCAGAGCTAATGGCACCAGCCCATCAAGACACAGCGGAGCACTGTGTCCTCAACTTTCTACAATTGTGGGAGAATATAATATCGGTTAAGGCGAATTTATCCATAGATGAGACTCGTCCCTTTTACGCTCAACTGGATAAATTTGAACTTTTGTTAAATCACAATTTGTCATGTACAATTTATAAGCAAATGCTATGCCTTTTCAATGAAGCCCTCTGCTATGGCTCCACATTAGCGCTGCAGGACATGCTGCCAGAGGAGACGTGCAAGTTGGCGCATCAAATTGTTTGCCATGTTCGTAGCCTTCGCATTCTTGAATCTTTGCCTCGACGTCAGCCCGAAAACATTGTTGGACTAATTGGTTACAACGGTGCGCCAGTCAATTATACCAACGGATCACTTGTCACTTCTATTCAGGCGCGAGAGGGAGCGGCTAACGCTGGAGCATTGGACCTTATCGAAATGGATAAAACCTTACTGCAAAAAATGGTGCTTTTGGTGCTAAAATCAATAGCAGTGACTGTTAAGGAGATACGGAGCGATTCATCGGATTCTTCAATTGATTCAACTGACTACGATGCATTTCAAGATATTTTAGTTATTGAACGGTCCATACGAGATGTTCTGAGTAAACTGGAAACGTTCATTAAACAAACACTAGAATTTCATCCGGAATGCCATTTTAGCAAAATACTAATACATCTTTTTGATGACCAGGATGATCATTTGATTGAAGCGATGGTTTGCACACTAGATGTCACTTCGGGCATTTCATTTCGCAACAATGCGTTTCCAGAGCTTGTTGCTATGTTAAATCCTGTATATACATTCCTGGAATTTCTAAAAATGACATCGAATAGCTCGGACCTTTTGCTGGATTTACTTGTAAGCAATGAAACTTGTTTCCTCTTGTATCTGCTGCGGCTCCTTAAGTACATTCGCATGAACTGGGCGATGTTCGTCCGAAGCTGTCATACCTTTGGAATGGGGACTGCAATGTTGGACGAGGCTATGGGCGTCCTTATTCGATTGCGTTTGCAAATATCCCGTTTGGTATCCCGTCAGCTGTATCCATATGACATATCACCTGTATTGCGTTTACTGGAGAGCTGCGAAAGCCTCTACGAAGGCAATGAGCTTAGTTGAAGTTAATAGATATTTATAGATACGGTAACCACAAGCCTTATGCAATTAAAATACGTAATTTATTTTTTGTATTAAAATTGAATAGGAGAAAACTAGCACAAAATTCTATAAGGTTTTGTAGATTTGTCACATACTTAGTACATATGCACTGATACTGATACTGATCAATTTCTCGTACTCTGAACATGCATAGACTTCTTTTTATATCTCAATCTACATCTAAGCAATACAATACCTAGTTATTCCATAATGATTGAACGATAACTCTTAAACATTTAAAAAGCCCATGGAAAAGTATCATACATACATTGTACATCACATGTTTTTTTTTTGGAAATAGTATAGATAATAATATGCAATTCCAAACGAAACAAATCGAAGCATTAATGTAGTAATTTAGTAATTTAGTAATTTAGTAATTTAGTAAGTTAGTTATTTAGTTATTTAGTCTAAGATTGTTTTAAATCTTGCCTTAAGTAGTATATTAGTATATAAGTATGTTCTGGTAATACGGCTCATCTGTGCAATTTATTAAACGTGTGTATATTGTAACCTAATAATTGCATGGGCGTAAGAATAATGTATTTCGTATGTTTAAAATGCCTTAATAATATTACACTTAATAATATGACATTAAAAAGAAAATGAAAAACATTCGTGAACGGAATTAAAGTTAACATTGATCAAGTCTTCTTTTTGGGCAACCTTTTAAAAGAGTTTCATCGACAAAGGGAGTTAGTAAGTGCTTTAAAATTTATATAAATTCGATTGTTTTAATAATTTGAAAATCTTGTGATTTAGTGGCGATTTATCATGCGAACCCGTCGCTTTGACTCGGTACCCACATTGCCCATTGGCGGTGGCATTGTACCCATTGTTGTGATGGCATTCAAATCTGCAATGTTGCCGAGGCTCACAACTGAGCCGCGCCTTTCGAGTTCAGGGCGCACAATTTGAGCTGCACGAATTGTTTGATAGTTAATGCTGATAGGAACGGATAAACGGCGTGGACCCAGCTCTAAAGAGGAAAGAATAATGTCTTTTAAATGCTACAGAAGAAAGAATCCATTACCCAAATGCGAATCAACCGAAAATTGTGTGCTTGTGATAGCTTGTATAGGCTGGCAAGGGTGAATCCTTGGATACCCACCGAAAGAGATTTGTTTACGCATCCCTTTTTGTACATTGCTGGCATTAAACTCATTCTGCCGGCTAATTGTGTGGCTATAATGATCCAGTGATAGAGACCGACCGTCTATAAGCATGTTTGGTTTTCTGTGCAGTGGCTCAACTTCAGCAATGGTAGAGGGGTGAGGTTAAGAATATTAGTTTTGGTATATATGTATGTATATTGATATGGCACACATTGAAAATGAAATTCTCCAACGAACAAGTAAATATAAATAAACAATTATTTAATACAACTATTAAATACTTTGTAAACGATTATAGGAGTGCAATAGAAAGTTTTATTGATTTTTATTTTTCAGTTTTAAGTAGACAAGTTCATATAGGATTTATGTGTATATGTATATATATATATAGGTATATAGGCACACAGATTAACCTAATTTTACACATTGAAAAAAATAACAGAACTTACAGTTACAATTATAGAAGACCAACTAAGTTATTGATGTTACTGACAGATAGAATAAGACAAATGGATAGAGTGAAACTGCGTGAGGTTTGGTAAAAAGTTGCAGTTTTTTTTTTATAGGGGAAGATATGTTTTACATCAATTGATTGGATTGTATTATATACACATAATAAAAGTCAAGTCAAGTTTAGCTCACAACACATATTACAATAAAAACATTTTATATATTCGATTTGATCCCTAATTGAAAAGCATTCAGTTACAGTTAAAGAAGATCCTCTTAAATCTTTGGCAAATTTTTTGATGAAATACCTTTAGACGCCCGTCGATCGTGATGTGATGTTCTCTGATCCTTTTGTGCATATGATTGCAGCGAGCAACGACGTAATCGCTTGTCACCTTTGTTTTGCTATTACAACGATGGAGAATCGTATATAGAAATTTGAAGGAATATGTTAATGTATATTTACCAATTTATAATGTTGGTTGATGTCGGATGCAGCTCTTAACAAAAGATATATAAACACTAAAGCAAACATATATATGATCGGCTCAGCTGTATTTGATTTTTTAGATGTGTCCTTTTTCTTGCTATTATCTGTGGCTTTAAGAGCTTTTGATTGCTTGCTCCCAATGCCATTTATGAGGTATTCACTTCGTTTGCTAGATTTCAATTGATTTTGTCTTTTTGTTGAGTGGTTTTGAGAAGTCGTTAAAGAAATAATTGAATCATTTTTTTTCTTTACAACTGGAGCTTCCTTGGTAAAAATTTCTATTTTTGAGCACTGCTGCCGATTCTGATATATTAACTTATTGCCGATGGCGCGAAAGAATAATTTTTGGTCTTGGGTTTTTTCTTTTAGTTTGGGTAATTTTAAGGCATCGACACCTGGATTAAAATAATAGTTATAGTTGCTCTGCAGTCCAGCTATCATTAAATATGTTGTGCAGAGAACTGCGAGTACACCTAAAGGAACCACATGATGATTGTTATTATGATTTTTGCTAAGTTCAGATAGCTTTATGTCCTGTGCGTTATTTGTGTCATCGATTAAGACTTTTTCTTCAAGTTCTGTTGGCATTTCCCTATTTAATAGTGTTAATTCAATCTCAATTTACTCAAGTCTCTTAGAGCGCAGATTAATATTTTATGGGCGCAAATATGTATCCATTAACAAAACATGAGTCCTTTTCCTTTTGGAAAATCGATAAAATTACTTTTGAAATATTAAAAATATGCACTGTGTTGATAGCATAATAAATTAATTTAAAACATACATGTTAAAATATATTTTTAAAATTTTTTTTTATTTATTGCTTTAGCTTTATATCCTTTAATGATGTTTAAAATAAAAGCACTGCGTTCTACCTCTACGAATAAATACGAACGAAATGTGTATACCACGTACGGCAATGTCATTCACAGTGGATAAAATAAACGAAATGAAACGAACAGCAGAAGTTGACGACACTTTTTTAACTTTGTAGTTTTTTAGAAAAGTTCAATCTTAAAGATGTTAGTTGATCAAGTATGACTATAAAAAAAAAAAACAACAAAATTAGCTATTAGATAAAATAAAATTGGTCAAACTCTTACCACTGATTTCAAGACTTGCCGACTGATCAGTTGTTGTGTTTTGAACTTTGACGTTCTCAACAGCGTTTTGGCGCTTAAACATGGTTGTACGGAGACTGTCCCCTAAAAAAGTTTGTATGTGAGTTGAAACGTACATACATGTTCTTTGTAAAACTTACTTCGACGTAAGCATCCATGGGCCTTTGGGTCATTGGAACTAACGTACATTTTCTCAAGACAAAGCACAGACATTTTATGAGTGCCCCGAATACTTTTATCTTTCTTTCGACTGTTACGTGTTTCATAGAGTATACTGTTTGATGGAATTTCAGGTATTTCCATCTGTTTGTCTTCATCCATGCATGGGTTTGTCAGTTCCTTCTGTTGAGAGTCGTCATCTGGTTTCAACTTAGTTTCATCTTTATTAACCGCAACGCAAATTTTTCGCAGAACAGAGCGTAATATTTTATACCGTTTTATAATTCGATTGGTATCAACCTGAGAGGCACATATAAGGATTGCTTTGCATTCACGCAAAATGCGCACAAAAGAATCAAAGTCTTTAAAGGATTCCAATAAAAGTTTTTGGTTAATATCAATCTGCAAGTGTTCTAGTATAATGTAACCCATATCAAGCAAGCTCTCTAACTGAACTTTATCGAACTTCTTTTCGGCAGCATTAATACCAGCTGTAAGAATTTGTAAATAGCACTCAATAAACGCATGGCTATCTATAAGTTCATAGAGAGTGCCTTTAAATTTAAGCATTTCTTCTTTAAAGTGTTGCTCTAATAATTCTGAGTGCATATCTGGGGCTCGCGCGTAAAGTGAAGGTATCAGGCTGGTATCCAAATATTCAAACGATGCTAAACAGCTTCGAATAACAGTCTTAACTGAAATAAGAAAATGTTTCATTAAAATACTTAATCTTATTTCTTATAGAAATCTAACTTTTTGTAGAAGGCGTAAAGGTAATTGCAAACACTCCTATCTGCGTGGCCCGGTCCAAGTTGACATCAAAGTCCGCTATATACTCGTCGGCAGTGGTTTCCAAATCAGCGGTGTTTGCACTACTACGCAGTATGTTGCGTAGTTTACCAACTGAAATCCTTTGAAAGTCCATAAAACAAGTAAGTATTAAACGTAAAAGTGTTTCGTTGATGTAATCTTCAAGCTTGTGTAGCGCTTGCTCTAGTGTCATAGCCTTAAGTTTAAGATTGTAGGAGTTGCTTCCCATTGTTGTAGAATACAGTTTGCATTCTTCCTGAAAAGAACTGCAATCCCGCATTACCTAATAAATAAATAATATTTTATAATATTAAGGGAGAAATAAACCAAAGTTACCTTTTGACAAAGTGCACTTAACGCTTTCTTATCCTGTTGCAACGCTACATTAGCAAAGGACAGAGTTTGACCCAAAAGAACGTCGGTTTGAGTCTTGATTTGCGTACTCAAAGCCTGCATATTCGAAGAATTGGAAAAGTTATTGATGTCACTATCATTTTGGTCATCACTGGTAAAATCACATAAGGTATCAAGAACAGAATCCAGCAAATTCACAAAGGATTCTTCCTCCACAAAATATTTTTTCACCGTCCCATCGTTGAGCTCGGAAGATTCAACGCATGAGTACAAACGTTTAAGACAAAACGATATTCGAGTAACAAAATGATCACGGGAACCCTATTTATAAACATTGTATTTAAACAAATATTGTGCTTTTTTTTTATATTTTTTTACCTGAACTTTTGAGCCACTAGTGCTTTCAGCTAAAAAAGTGTACTCCAAGTATTGGATGCATACTAAAATTTGCGTTAGGCACAGGCAGATTGTTTCTGATATTGAAGTTTCATTTTGTTGGCTTATAAAATGTTGCACTGCGTTGGAAAATAACAAAAATTCTGCGCAGAAATCCTGTAAAGATCAAACAAACATTTTTATGATTGTTCTGGCTTTCGATGTGCTTAGCTAAAATTTACGTTTAACCAATTTATGTCGCCAATGTGGATGGATCCACAACTGTCTAAATATCGAAGACATGAGTCCAGTTTCTTTTTCAATATGTGCATGTTTCAAAAAAACAATTCACTTGTTGCACATTCAAAATAAGTAAACACAACAATGAATTTAAATAAGTGGCTTGTCATATAAAAGTCTGGCAACACTTTGCAATTTGTATGTTGACATAATTGTTGCCACATTTTGCAAGTTTGCCTGACGTACAGACGCAGACGTACACTGTTTTCGATAGCAGAACTTGTAGTATTCTTATTTCATTAAAAAATTAGCTCTTGACATATACTAGCTTAGTCCAACCTTTGTTTAATCATTCATTTGAATACTAAAACGTTAGGTTTACGATAAGACTGCATATATTAGGCAGTTTAAATTCAAGTTCATATATTAAATTTTGCGCAGAGGGTACACAACGAAAACGACAAGTGCAAAAAAAAAATGAGCACGTCAAATGCAAGTCGTAAGGAAACGGAGCGTACTAAACTTATGCAGGAAAAATGCCAAACCCTTTTAACGCAAATGCTACGTGATGACGATAACAAATACTGTGTAGATTGTGATGCCAAGGGTAAGTAAATTATAATATACATATTTTTGTGTTTACACTTATGCAAATTAAATGTACTGTATTATTATTTCTATATGATTGGGAGGGGTTTCACCCATATAACATGTATAACCCAATTATAGTTTTAGCTTGTATACTTTGATTTTATCGCTATAAACGAAAACATATAGTTTGGCTTCTCTTCGTTGTGGTATTGCAATCACCAAAAATGTTTTGCCGAACCATAAAAACCAAACGAATGCTTATCAACCAGATGTGTTGATGGACCACTATTTATATGATAAAGAAATGTAAAAACAAAGAACTCAGTTCTCATTCAATTCTCTTATCTTATGGAATAAATATTGTTGCCATGTTGGAAATTTAATCGTTGTAAACACTATGTGTAAAAATAGTAAGGTTTTCTATTTATCTTAATATCTAAAATTTACTTCATTAATAAAGAATTAATATTCTTTATGGATTTTAAATAAACTCTCAATTTTCAGGTCCCCGATGGGCTTCGTGGAACCTTGGAGTATTTCTTTGTATTCGTTGTGCTGGCATTCACCGAAACTTGGGCGTGCATATATCTCGGGTGAAAAGTGTCAATTTAGATGCATGGACACCCGAGCAAGTGATATCTTTGCAACAAATGGGAAATTCCAGGGCAAGAGCTGTATATGAGGCGCAACTTCCTGATGGTTTTCGACGCCCCCAAACAGATACCGCACTTGAGAATTTCATAAGAGCTAAGTATGAACATAAAAAGTATTTAGCTCGTGAGTGGCTACCGCCGTTGCCACCAATGGTTGATTGGGCCAAGGAGATAGACGAGGAGCTTGAACGACAGAAGCGTAAAAAGAAGTCTGCTCAATCGAGCTTAGGAATAAACAATATAACGACTGGAACTACCGAAAAGCGTCTCTCTACAACCGCAGCAAAATCTTCACCGTTGCCTGCCCCGCTGCCTAAGCCGAAGCCTAATCAAGTTGGAGGCTGTAGTCCAAAAACGTCGCATCGAGTACAAAATAACACTACAAGCAGTGCCTGCGAAAGTGATCTATTAGGATTATCCTCACCTACAAAGCCTGTTGCTGACAGTGGTGTCCAAGATCTGCAGAATGACAGCTTTACGAGCTTTTTGAGTGCCAGCAGCAATGTTACCGCATTAACAACGCCAGAAAAAACGAATGGCAACAATGGCGACGCCACATCGAATGCGCCCAACCAGCCGAGTTCTTTGGCACAGCAGGAGCAGGACTTCTTCAATCAAGGTACACTAGGTACAAGTGAAAAGGATCAAAGTGGAAAACTATCCAAAGATAGCATTTTAGCATTATACGGCAATGCACCGACGACTCATAATCAACAAATAGGTTTTGGTAATTTCACGGGCATGGCACCTGGTGGGTATATGCATCATCAGCAGCAGCAGGTTCCTCAACAGACACATCATCATCAATTTATGACACCTCCGAATTCAGTGAGCATGTACAATGCCCCTGTTATGGCTGCACCAAATGCATTTAGTAACGCACCCACAGGTGGGCTGAATTTGGTAGGCAATGTCGGGTTCGGTGGTGGACAGTTTCCCAATTCTAGTGGAAGTCCCTACATGGGCGGAAACAGTTTGGCCGGACAAGTACCAACACAAAATTTAATGCAGACAAATCAAAGTCTTTTTAGCGGAATGTCACTGTTAAGTGGCACTGTGCAACCACAGTCAACACCACAATCACAACAGCAACAACTTGGACTTGGTATGAATGTGATGCAACCTATGCAAAGTGGCTTACCTTCAACTGGATACCCGGCTACAACTGGTACAACTGCCACATCCGTGACATCAAACTTAAATCAACAATTTGGCAATTTAAATATCGGTAATGTTTGGCAATAAATCAAAACTCTATGCATTCCCTTTTATAAGGATCGTATGCCGAGATTAGTTATCAAATTTTTGAATAACTTTTTGTACCTACTTGCCGCCAATCCAGTGTTTATGTTTGGACATATTAAATAGGTGAATTGTGTATTTTTTCCTGTTTCTCCTGTTTATTGGTTTATAAGTCATTGTAAAAATATTATTGTCAGCATTTTGATACGCTTGCATATGCGAGTACATACAACTTGATGACGTACGAATTTTATTCCAGTTCCAACATTGGTTAATTTATTCATGCATACATTCTGCGTAAATCTAACTAAAGATATCTAATACAAACATATACACTTGATAAGTTCAACAAATCCTCTTTGTAAGTGGTATGTGCGCGTTCATACCTGTGTGTATGTTCATCCATCCAGCCATAAGAAGATTACCTAAACTGAGAGATGTATATTTGGCAACAGTACTTGTAAGTTGAAAATAATTTATACTTAGCAGATTTATGTATGTATGAATGTCTTTCAATGCTTAATTGAAAATCCGCTGAATAAAATAAACGAACGTACTTTTATTTATAAGTGGATAACATTTTATTATAAATAAATATTCATTAAATATACAATAATACAAATTAAATTATAAAAGTACTGTTTCATTTAGATCTCTACATCTGGGTAATATATCTAACAATCGACAATAATTGATGGTCCTAATTATACTGAATTATATTGTATATGTCATTATTTTGCTTATATAATTTTAAAATATTTTTTGCTTAAGCTTTTTGAAATTTCAAACTAGAGATGGCGTAAGGTACTATCTTTACACCCATGGTGGTCGTTAGTATTATTATGTTAAAAAATCTGGTATCCCTCCGCAGCGATTTAAAGTCTTTACAAAATATATTTAATTTAATTTACGGCTTGTATTAAATAAATACTGAAAAAAATATTTTTTGGACTGCTATTCTAATTGGATGTATATGGATGTATGTATATTATAAAATACAATAGTATCAAAATATATGTTTCAAAATACCAAATGAAATTTACTAAGGAAAAAGCAGAAAGTATGAGCCATATGTTATGCGTTCGTGCTGATACCATTTTAATGCAGCCCTGAAACGAAATATTTGTTCTTCACACCCCGCCGCCGACACTTTAACACGTCAACCTAAAATTAAATAAAATATATAAAAACAATAGTAAAAAAGTAATACCTTTTTTAAAAAAATTTTTTTTAAAACAATGAGTGAAATGTCTAAATCTGAAGATCCAGCCTCAAAAAGAGAAAAAGACGATAGTAAAGAAAATATACCAATAAATGTGAACAAGGAACTGTCAACAAAGGAAGCGTACTTTGCCAGCTTGACGGTATGGGCACAACAAGAAGCACTCATGCAAATGTTTCCCAACTATCTGCTTGCCAATTATTATTATGCGCAGTTAGCACAAACATCGTTACCTTTTGTAGCATTAGGTAGTGAACAGCAACAGGCACATCAGTCAGGACCCCAGCAGCCAGTTCAGCAAAATGCAAATCCAAATCCAAATCCGAATGCACCTGCGGATCGTGGCAGCTTTAATAGGTTTCGGGTGCTTAGTGAAGTACAGCAACAGGAGATCATACAGAGAGTTGGAGGAATTGAGATGGTGGTGGCGCCCTTTTGGAAAAGAGCTATAGCGGAGGCCATAGACATGTTTATATTACTCATATTGAAAATTGTTGTTACTTATTTATTGTTTCCCATCTTAAATCTTGAATTGTACTCGGATGTATTGAAATCATTAGAAGACGATGATATATCTGGTCTTTCAATGGATTATTTTGCACTCTCGTCTAACGTGCTAACAATTGAGTTGGTTACAAAACCTGTGGTTTGCTTTTATGAATGCCTCTGGACAATATTTAATAATGGGGCGACACCTGGCAAATCAGTAATGAAAATTCGTACTCTATATGTTGAGGCTGTTCTACCTTTGCAAGCGCCCGCCATGCCTCAGTTTCTGTTTCAGCTACAACCACTTCCATTCCGAGCTCTACTCTACCCTGCAGAGACACCTTCTTTTTTAAGAGCTATGATGCGGGCATTTGCTAAAAAGATGATCATAACGTTTCTATTTCCCATAATGATATTCTTTAAAAACAACCGCACAGCGTACGATGTCATTACAAAAACAATAGTGGTTGAGACCAGTGGGAACCCAAATCCACCTCGAGTGCAGGTGCCTCAACAACGGCCTCATCAAGAGTAGTGGATGTTGTGAATTTAGAAATTCGAATGGCTTTAGGATGTGAAAGATGGTATGAATAATAATAAGCACTTATTTTGTTAAACCTAATGTTGAGCTTAGTTTATACGTGTCAAATTATTGCTAAGAGGATAAATTTATATAATTAATCTATTACCAAATATTTAATTCAAAAACTTGTATCCTCTACAAATATAAATTACCTTTACAACTGTGAACCAAGTTTTGAAATAGTCCCTAAACTGGAGACTTTTACTTTTGTCGTTGAATTGTTTTAGTGAAAAATACAAAAAGGAATTTAACTATAATTTGTAATGTAAAAATTTATTTAACTTGAACATTTTTTAATGTTTGCGAGATAACATTGCCTTTGCCTGGTACATGCAGTGGTGAGCTTTTATAGCAGGCCACTAAGTCATTATTGGTCATAAGATCAGGAGCACACGTTTCAAATATCTTTTTCTTCGGATTCAACTGAGCATCTGGTTGACGAGTGTAACCTTCACAATGCACCAGATCTCCGGGTACGGCACCATTTGGGGGACTTAATACTTCCACCTTGTCAGGAGTTGAAGCACACATAACCATTGCTTCAGAAGTTACACCGCGCATTTTTGCTGGCTTAAGATTGCATAAAACTACAACCAGACGATTTTGCATTTCTTCTATTGGGACAAACTTTACAAGTCCAGACACAACGGTTCTTGGTGCTGGCTCCCCACAATCGATCTTTTCCAGATATAAGCTGTCTGCATCTGGATGGCGTCCAACTTCAACAATTTTTCCAATTCTCATATCTAATCTACCAACATCAATTGGTAATTCTGGAACGGAACTTGACTTTTCAGCGGCAGGCTTCTTTTCCTTAACTTTTTTTTCCTTAGGTGGAAGTGCAGCCTTATCACTAACTATCGGTGCAGATGTTTCATTATTTTTGGGCAAACTCTCAGCTCCTGGAGTGGCACTAGTACACATTCCGCGTGCACCGGGCACTGGGATTTGTCTTTTACCATTCCGTATTTCAAGCGCCACAAGTTGGGCAAGGGCCACCTCGATTTCTTTTGTAAGTAGAGCGTTTTCTTTGATAAGCTTCTCCCTTTCTTGTTCCATTAGCAAGTGCTCTAACTCCGCCATCTGGAATCAATTTTCATACAAAAAACTGTGCAAACACTAGTCATGAAAAACATTACCTCAGATTTAATTGATTCCACAAGATTTTCGGCCAGCTCATTGTTTTCTACAACCTTCTGAAGTCCAGCCATTTTAGTGTTTTTTATAAATGTGTTTCGAGTAAGATTATACGCAACTCTACATGTGGCACCCAGCATTGTTTTTCGATAGACATAAAATTGATTAATTGATTTCAATATGTAAGAAATAGATTTAAATTAATATTATCTCGGGCTATTTATAATTCTTTGATATACTATTATAATTTTTGGATCTTCAACTTACCTATATTTACGCGTATTTAGTATAATAAATTTAATTTTATAATGGTGTAAATATAATCATTTTATTTAAAGCTGTTTAAATTTTTTCGAAGTAATCGAATGTTTCTGCTTAACAGCAAGCAGCTAAATATCGACTCTCGAATGATACACAGTTACAAATGAATATCGGCTTACTCAGATGCTATTCGATAAGAGAATCGTAAAGTTTAATTATATGCAAATACGCAACAACAACTTAAAGAAAAACAATTTTGATGTTAAAATAATAGTTTTTGTACAAATATTGTGTTTTTGTTCGAATGGATTTCGTTTATTGTAGCGGCACCGATCCAATTGGCGCCAATGAAGATACCTTGAGTATGCCAACATAAACATTTGTAACAAGACAATAATTGTTGCTTTAAAAACTTTCTTTTTTGTACTTGATGATTCTATTTAAATAATAAATTAATTTGTATTTTTTAAAGGTGTTTACGATACTGTTCCCCCACGCAACTCTGATAACTATTCCCCTAGCTTTAACGGCTTTAATGTCGCATCCAGCGATACCGACTATGTCGCTAATCCAATTCCAATTCTTGCTGATGGGGGGGAAAATTTTGGCGTCTCTACAGTGGCCTTTGACGACTATGAGGAACTTCTTTGGATGGGAAATCAGGGTGTAAGCCAAATCTATAAAATCTACAGAGTTATATGTTATTAACATATTTTCTTATAAAATTGAAATAGGGCCATGTTACCTCGTACTATAACAGCTCCTTACAAAAGTACACATCCTTTCAAGTACACGCCAGTGACATCGTCCGTCAGATAATAACTGTTGATACAGGAGTGTTAGTCTTGACGCAGACATCGCTGCGACACCAAATTCGTCGGGGAATACCAAAGTTTACGCATAAGTACGTCTTTATTTTTAAGTTCCTCGGATACTTACAAAAACATTTCTCAGGTCCAGCAACATGGAAGAAATGGTCTGCATGCTGCAGTTATCACCACATCGATTAGTTATGGCTGGCTTGCAAGAGGAACTTATTGACTTTGATATGCGAACTCTGAAAGAAACTAGGTTGGAGCATGTTGGCTCTGCTGGATGTACAGTGTTGCGCAAGAATTCCCGTTATCTCTTTGCAGGGGATCAATTTGGAACAGTAACTTTACGGGATCCCAATAGCCTTAGTGTGGAGCATACAATTAAAACGCATGCACATAGTCTATCAGATTTTGATGTGCAGGGAAACTATCTTGTATCGTGTGGATACAGCGGTCGACAAAATAATTTGGCAATTGATCGATTTCTTATGGTATATGACTTAAGAATGTTGAGATTAATATCTCCCATTCAAGTTCTAATTGAGCCTCAAATGCTTAAATTTTTACCCTCGCTTACTTCGCGCCTTGCCGTCGTATCTAGCTATGGACAATTTCAGTTAGTTGACACTGTGGAGCTAAGTGAGCCACGCGTCTCAATGTATCAAATTAACACGAATGGCAGTCAATGTTTAAGCTTTGACATAAGTTCATCATCGCAGGCTATGGCATTTGGTGACCAATCGGGTCATATAAATACTATCGCCTCAACACAAACTCCTCAGCCACAGTTTAACGCCTTTTCGCGTAACACTGAGTTCGCGGATGTTGTACCACAATTGCCAATAGTTCCAATAACAGACACTAATTTTCCATTGTCCACAGTTATGTTACCTCATTTAACTACTGGTACTCGATGGTTTTCCGATTGGCCCGAAGAGCTACTGCGCTACGGGTACAATCGATCAAAAACCATCGATCCAGATGTGCTCAATAATATGAAAATGCAAGGTCCAATTGGCTACTCCCCTAACCCAAGAGTCGCTCGCAGAAATCAAATTCCGTATTTACTTGGTGAGCAAGCACAAGGAAATGCATCTAATATTAATGGTAATGGTAATGTAGCAGCAACAAAAGCAGAAAATGGTGTTAAAATAATACCAAGACGCTATCGTAAAGTCGAACTGAAGTATACTAAATTGGGTACCCAAGATTTTGATTTTGAACAGCATAACCAGACTTGTTTTGCTGGACTCGAAGCAACTTTACCTAATTCATATTGCAATGCGATGCTACAGGTAAATATTGTATAATCAATTATATAACAAAATAGTTTAAATAAATATTTATACATTTAAGATTCTTTACTTTACGGATCCACTTCGATCGAAGCTTATTGACCATACATGCCTCAAGGAGTTTTGTCTATCCTGTGAATTGGGATTTCTTTTTCACATGCTGGATAAAAGCACTGGTGGGTCTTTTATATTCACTTAACTTAAAACGTTTATATGATATATTACAATAAAATTGTAGCTTCGACGCCTTGCCAGGCCAGCAATTTCTTGCGCTCATTTCGTACAGTTCCAGAAGCCTCAGCTTTGGGTTTAATTTTATCAGATCGCTCAGCAAATATAAACCTGATAACCTTAATTCAGGCAAGTAGTTTAATAAAACTCTAGACTTGGGCTTTACTAAAATCTAATCTTTAGAATTGGAACCGATTTATATTGCATCAAATGCATTATGAAATAATGGAATCTGGTAAAAACTCCGTTTCAAATGGTTTTCAAAACTTTGTAACTGGCGGTAAGGTATTCCTTTGAAAATTTTTAGATATTTTATTATTTACATTTATTCTCTAGGAGAAAGTATATCCACAGCAGAAAGTACAACGTCGTCTGACATTTATGATTCTTTTTCTGGTCAGTACGCATTTTGGATGTGATAAATATTATATATTATACATGTTATTTATTATACATTTCAGACGAGAGTTCAAAAGATGATGAGAGGGAACGTAGCAAGATAAGCGCTGAAACGGATATAAGTAAAATTTTTGGTACTAAACAGATTTGCATTAATCGTTGTATAAAGTGCCAGGCAGAGGTAAGCAATAATTTAAGTAAAAACTTTCTATTAAACATAATATTTTGTGCGATTTATTGAAGAAATCAAAAGAAAATATCCTCTTGGCTTGCAACTTGTCTTATCCAACTCATATTAAAGACAACGAACAGTATTTCGACTTTGGAAGTATTTTAAAGCGATCTCTAAGTTCCGAAAAAACAATTCAAGCCTTTTGTGAGAATTGTAAGAAGTTTTCACCCACCAATCAGAGTGTTAAGGTAATATAATTATTATTAAATGTAATCTCAATGGCTTACATATTTTGGTGTTTTCTCAGGTAACCTCTTTACCGCAAATGCTAGCAATTAACTGTGGTCTTAATAATGAGAAGGATATAAGCTTTTTAAAACGACAACTAAATCGTAGTACTGAGAGACCGTCGACTGAAACCGCCTCCTTAAACACTACCAAACCGTGCCGTTATGGTATAAATTGCTCAAGAAGTGATTGCCACTTTATGCATCCAGATCGGTTAATATTAAAAAAAAATTAATGTTCAAGTTCAAAATCTTATAAGATCTTGTATAATTGTTTTTGTTTTTATATTTCAATAGAAAATCGCCTTCACACACCAGCCAAACAAATAATGCCAATAGTTCACCAAGTGTCAGGCAGAAATCATGGTTTCCATTAACATTTAACATGGGCATCTCCGACAATGGTGAGCTATTTGTACAATCAACTGCCCAAGATGCAAAGGCTGACCAGGATGACGAAGATGAGGACCAGCAACAGCAGCAGCCGCAGGAAGAACAGCAAGAATGCCAGAACAATAACGGTCGGCGCATGTATTCCTTGCACGCAGTTGTTTGTCAAATTGATGATGGGACCCAAAAGAACTTGGTTTCTTTAATAAATGTGCGGCAGAAATATCATTCAATGAAGTCAACCTGCATGGACTCACCCGATGAACAACAACCGCAATGGTATATTTTTAACGATTTCAGGTACGTTTTATTTTGGGCTGTGAAATGAACCTGAGGTGATAAAGCTTTCTTTAGCATTTCACCAGTTGCACCACAAGAGTCCGTCTGGTTTACATTGGACTGGAAGGTACCATGTGTGCTCTTTTATCATAATGTAGAAGATGACTTAGAGTCGGAATTTAATGCTTTTATGATTAATGAGCCGGAAGTATCCATTAGTAGTGATTTACCAAATCTACTAATAAATCCATTTTTGCTGGTAAGTGTTAAATACAATATTTTCCAGATCCACGTGTTAAAGGTGTATTACCCTTCTATCTAGGAAACGTTAAAACCACTTCCTAATATGATCGACGCGGATGTAACTATAAAACCGCTACATGCAAATGAGATTCCAAAAGCCGGAGATCTGATTGCGATGGATGCTGAATTCGTAACGTTGAATCCAGAGGAAAATGAAATCCGGCCGGATGGAAAAACAGCTACAATAAAACCCTGCCATATGAGTGTTGCACGTATTTCTTGTATTCGTGGGTAAGTAATGGTACCTTTTTTACTATTCATCAGGAATTAAATTAAAGCCACAATTACAGACAAGGCCCGGATGAAGGTGTGCCTTTCATAGATGATTACATTTCAACACAGGAAAAAGTTGTCGATTATTTAACACAATTTTCGGGTATCAAGCCTGGTGATTTGGATGCAAACTTTAGCAACAAACGCTTAACTGCACTTAAATATTCTTATCAGAAATTAAAATTCTTAGTTGATATTGGCGTTAAGTTTGTTGGACATGGGTTAAAGAACGATTTCAGGTAATTAAATTCTACGAAGTGTATAACAGATAATTAAAGAAAAATCCTTGATAGGGTCATCAACATATATGTACCGTCCGATCAAATAATTGATACTGTGCATCTTTTTCACCTGCCCCATCAACGAATGGTTTCATTGCGTTTTCTGGCATGGCATTTCTTGGGTAAATATTTTTAAGCGAACTTCAGAGTCAAATGAAATATATTTTTTATATTCTCCGTAATAGGTACTAAGATACAATCTGAGACCCACGATTCCATTGAGGATGCCCGTACCACCCTTCAACTTTACAAGCATTATCTTAATTTAAAAGCAGAGAAGAAGTTTACGGTTGCATTAAAAAATCTTTACGATCGTGGTAAACAACTACAATGGAAGGTGCCCGAGGATTAAAACATTGTTATTAAGTGGTTAACATGAAGAACGCATAATCAATCAAGGTAATTGCCAGTACAAACACTACACCGGCCAACAAGATTGTAGTTTTTTTTTGATAAAAATCTTGTATTTGAAAGTGAATTCCATTTATATGTAAGATCAAACCGTCTAAAATAAAATCAAATTAATATATTTTTACTATCAACCTGTATCCTGTCAATGTGTACCGGCAAATATACATACATTTAAATAGAAAATAAGACCAGAGATGCATTGATACCTTCCTCCCGAATGCTAAGTATATACGTATAAAAATACAATACTTCAAATAACGAATTCCTTAGAAGATCTGTAGTCTATCTCCAAACGAGTTTTTAACATGGCAGATTGCCTATCAATGCTTAACTTGTTGACGACTGTATCTGGTTTTTAATATTGCTTTAACGAACATGTTTAAATTAAAACCAATTGAGTATCAACGGTAACACTCGAAGCCTAGACATCAATAGATTATTACAGTATGTACTGTGTGTGTACTATGTATGTACTGTGTGTGCATGCTGTGTATAATATAGCATTATCTGTTTGAATTAATTATATTTGTACGCTCGTTGGGTATTGCCCGACAGATTACTATGTCGAATCCGTTTATATGCAAAAAAAAAAATCAAAAACAAAAAAAAGGAAAAAAAATATGAATAAATTAGTAGACAATGTGTACATGTGTAATAGAAAACGATTGAATGCAACGAATACGATCTTATATACATGCTATCTATTAACTAGAGTTAGAGCACAAATTAGTGGGAGCCCATTAATATGGTGTATTTATCACCTTATGTCGCATATGACATATATATTTGAAAAACAAGAAATTGGCAACTTGACGACGATTCAATTAGATAAGCCGTTAGGTCAGTAAAGTAATAAAATCATCGACTCTGAATTTCCCGACTGCAATCTCGCGAATGGGAAAATTCTCTGCGTTATCTTACGGTTGACTACGACAAGGTATAAATACTGGGAAGCATCCCATATTGGCATTCAGATCGTGACGGTGGCTGGAATAACATTCACAACATGAGATCGCAAATATCACTTGGACTAAGCGGCTTGCTCTTGCTTTGTGCTGGTAAATATGTTTGTATTTTATATTCATATCAATTGAAAATATTTAAAGTATTTGGTTCTTATGCAGCTGTGAGTTCGCAGAATACGTACGACGGACGTAATGGTCCGCACATATTTGGTAGCCCTGGCGAGCAGGTATACATACGTGGACAAAACGAAGGATCATATACAGTACCTGGAGTAGCCGGTAATTTCCGTAACTCATATTCAACCGGAGAGCATGTCTATACAGATGAGTCGGGTACCACTTTTGTACATCGAAAGGGTAACGCCAAGTCACCAGGTAATATAAACTACTGAGCACGTATTTGTGTTAACATGTTTAAACGTGTAAACATTTCTACTACTCAGGTACCCATTCAATTAGTGGTCCAGAGTTTGTTGCTCATCGTGGGCAGGTCCAAGATAATAGACAAGCTAATGGTCCAAACGGACCACACAGTAATCGCTACCGTCGTGACTTTCATGTTGGCCGCCCAGATCGTACGGTAGACTATTCAAGTGGTGGTTTTGCTGTTCAACGGCAAACTCGTGAAGCACAGCCACAGTCTGGATACGTAAGTCGCCCAGATGGACGATCAGTTAGCTACGGTCCTGGAGGCTTTGTTGCAAATGGATACGATGGTCGCACTGTGGCACAATCTCACACAATTCGGCGTCGTGGTACTGTTCAGGGCGAGAATTTCGTTGCCCGCGATGATCAAGCCGGTGTTTGGAATGACAACGTTTCAATCTGGAAACGTCCCGATGGTCGCACTGTAACCGTTGACAGTGATGGCAATGTCATTACATCAGGCAGTCCAAATGGGCGAGGTCCTCAACGGGTAAGATGTGTTTTCTAATCTAAAATCACATATAACATTAATCATCCAAATTTTCTACAGTATTCTGGCTGAGGCCCATGCTGAGAGCGGTTGAAAAAGGATATTTCTTCTCGAATAGGAAGCTTATACCTTATTTATAAAAATAAATGAGCCAACCATTTAATAATTACGAAATATTTAAAATAAAATAACGCATTGCTGATTACCTACCTTATAAAATCAGTGCAAATTCTTAATTTAATTCATTTAAATATTTCATTAAAGAATTTATGTGGAGCGCGTGAGTTCAACCTTATATATTTATATATTAAAATAAAGTGATGATAATAAGAAACGAACTGAAGAATACAAAAGTAATCTATATTTTTTTTATAAGAGTATTCGACTGTCGGATCTGAGAAGAACATGTATATGCGATTTCTTTGGCGAGCATTGCAAATTTTAAATATAGAACATGCCCGACTGAATCTACTGAAGCATCCATAGTATAGAATGTATGGGCATATAACTATGGGAAAACTTTTGTACTTATATTTGTCATTTCAGTGTGTCTCTAGACTTTTTATAACCTGAGACTTTTAAAATATAATTCATTTTTGAAAATACTGCTTTCTAAATTACTAAAACTCATCAAAAAAAATTTGTTATATTTTGAAGTAAAAATTCGTTGACCTTCATGGAAAGGGTTTGCCACTTCTTTCGCACCAATTATATATTGGCGAACTGTGAAGATGCGATGTATAAGAAGTCATATTCTTTGAACCTTTCGCACTTTCAAATGGCGGAGCTACCAGAGATAATTGAGCATTGCCAATCCTTGATGAAATTACTTCTTAATCAGAATAACTTAACAAAGGTAAAGTGATAGATTATTTATAATAAAATTATTAACTGTAAATATGTAAATGGTTATGCTAAGCCTTAGATTCGTTCTAGGTACCATCTGCTCTTGGAAATCTAAGCCGTCTACAAGTCTTGGCGCTGGATTACAATAAACTTGATGAGTTTCCTATTTGTATCTGCCAATTGGCTCACCTAAAGTTCTTAAACATAAGTTGCAACAATATAACCAAACTGCCACCAGAGCTGGGAAATTTAATATTATTGGAAACCTTTTGGTGCAACAACACTGGCCTACTAGAGCTACCTGCTGAAATAGCAAATTGCCTAGAGCTCCAAACACTCGGAGTACGGGGTAACGAGCTTAAGCAATTACCTAGCTCGCTTGGTGAATTGAAGAAGCTATGCTGGCTTACTGTTGAAAATAACCAGCTGCGGGATCTACCAGTAACGTTAGCATCATTACAAAAATTAATACATTTAAATCTAAAGGGCAACAAATTAAAACGCATACCACATTTTCTAAAAGACATGCCCGCTCTGAAATTTGTGTTTTTAAACAACAATCGAATTACTGAAATACCTTCCCGAAAGGATCTTAAGCAATTACAAAACCTTATCATGTTAAATTTATCGAAAAATCCAATAGCCATTCAACCTGAATTGTTACTGTTGGCACGGGTAAGAATGTTGCTCTGAACAACTTATCTATTGCGTCAGATTCTTTTTTCCTTACAGGTTCAGGGAAATGTATACGTTGATGTGATGGATGATACACTTTGCAATGTCAACGGAAACGTTGGAAATATTCACAGCTTTAATGCACAAGAAGATCCGAATGAGGCTGATGAGCAAGGTGAATCCTCTTCTGATTGGGCTCATAGCACGCGCACCAGTCAATTAGATAGTTCAGATAACAGTGAATTGGAAACCACGATTGAGGAAGTAAGCGAAATGCTACCTGAATTGTCTCGTTTTGCTACTTTTTAATAAAATATATTAGCAATGTTGATTTTATTTTATTTTTAGTTTTATTTGTGTAACTACAGAACAATAAACCGATTGAAATGCGCACATTACAGTATTGTACATTGTAACAAAAATTTTACAACAGTTTTGCGTCAATATGAGCAAGTCTTAAAGGTAATATTTAACTAGCCATTTTTTTCATTAGATCTTCGTCTTGCATAGACATGGCAGTTAGTTTTTTACCAATTTTTTCATGAACGTCCAAATATTTTGCAACGCACCTGTCAATACAGACCATTTCGCCTTTGCCTATAATAATTTAACATAAATATTAAGAATATTTATTATTTTATCTTAACTTACCCAATTCTGACTCGGTGTATCGTGAAGGGATGCACTTCTTATGGCAAGCGTTTGTCATGCGGTTATATAAATCCGACATCAATTCGATTTCCATTTCCTGCATCAGCTGTAATTTCGCCTGCTCGGCCACGCTTATTTGGGGCATTGCCATTCTTATTTTGTATTTATATTTGTACTGTGTTCAACACAATTTAAATTTCTGTTTTTATAAATTTAGGAATTTTCTGTATTGTTGTCAGTCAAATCGTCTGTCAGAAACAGTGTGATCGTAGTCACCCTGATTTGATTTCTTCATGCGGTCTCGAACTTGCAAGTTTTCAAACCGACGGTTCTCAACTGATTTCTTTGACAGTACAAAAGCGTAAACACCACCAACAGTTAAGAATCCCCTAATGATAACGCAATTTTAATTTAAGTTTTACAATTTAATCACCTATTGTACAAACCAACAAACAGCAATTCGCCCTGCGTTTCCAAGCGGCATTGTCAGTGAACAAAGTGTTACTGTAAACTTTTAACACAAAAATCCCATTTAGTACAAATATTATAAATGCCAACTGCGATTATTTTTTATCGATAGTTCTAGTTTGGTGTTTGTTCAAACACGTAAAACTAAATTAAATATTTTTTAATTTAAATATGAATGAAATAAACACAAGCATATAATTAAATTATGAAAAACTTGGACCCGTGCATGAATATTGTATTGATTCAAGCTATTAAAATGATGTAAGAGTTTACTAAAGATGCGGTAAGAATACGATTTTATTGACAGTGCATCACAAACTTTTGTTTTTCAATCAGTATATGTATGTTTTCTTTTTTTTAAATAAATATTGATATTTGTAAGAAATAAAAATATTATATAAATAACAAATATAAATCAACAAAAAATTTCGGTGATCAACAATTACAAAAATAATAACTTTTAAACTTAATTTCTATATAACAGAAGATTCGAAATACCTCTTACTGAAATTTAAATAAACAATATGTACACAGTACAAACTATTTGTAGCATTTGACTATGGAATGTACAAAACTGATATTCAATAATTGTATACGTTGATTCATGAATTTGCTTTTGAAGTTATTTTGATTTAACTTGGTTTTACGCCAAACCAACTCATTTTCCAATTTAACGTATCATGCAGCAGCTTCTCTTCTTCCGACGACAATTGAAGTAGCGTGGAAACAGCCTTAACAAGATGACGAGCTTCGACCTAATCAAAGATATAAATTTTTAACGATACAATCATAATGTTTCAAAAGGTACATACCTCCCTACTTGTTAAAAACTTAACAACAACATGTTTCAGATATTTAAAATTAACTTCATCCATTATAATGCAGTTTGGCTTGTTCTCTAATTGAAACTTTTCAATGGAAGTGTTCGTTATTCTAAAGGCGGGTACAGCTTGTTCAGTATTTATGTCGATGGTAGCCGTTTGGGAGCTACGAAATTCCTTCTGTAAAGTTTTCTTTAGATCGCTTAACCGTTGATTAAGTGTTTTTATTGTCTATAACATTTGAAAGAGACGTTTGTTTATTTAAACACATAAAACATCATTTATGTTAAGAGCTCACCTTATTTTTTTCGACAATCTCCCGTTGAGTCATCTCATATTTTTCCAAGTTGATTGCATTTTGCTGTGCTGCATCGTTAAGTAATTGCAAAGACTGTTGAGCCTCCTTTACATCATTTTCCAGTTGTTTGTTTTTATCATGTAACTCATTCGCTTCGACTTGTTCCATTCGCAGTTCTTTTTTCAGCAATTCTTCACTTTGCGAGATTTCGGCATTTCGCAAAAGCGCAGTCAACTTCTCCTCCCGTTCTGTTTCCAGTTTTATTTGGGTGTCAGTTAACTGGTCCTGCATCGCCGTTATTTGAGTCCGTAGCTTCTGAGATATCTGTTCGTTGTTCTTAACATATTCGCTAAATCTGTCATCGGCATTCGTGAGTCGCAGTTTAAGGTTTTTACAGTCGGCTTCCAACGATTGCTAAGTTCAAGTTGATTTAAATAACTTATACAATACTTTATCATGTAAATACATACATACATTACAAAATAAATTTAAAAGAAACAAGAGTGATTTTTTGGGTTATAATATAATTGATTTTGAAACAGCATGCAATTTAAAGATAAAAACATATGAAAAATTGTGCAATCACTTTTAAGTTAAAAATTACTAAAATGTACAAGCTTATAGACTAAAAGTGTGTTAGTAACAAAATTATTAAAATATGGAAATAAGGCTACAACTAATAGGATGTAAGTTTGTTGTAAGTACCACTGCCAACTCCCAAGTTTAGGAGATACTCACAGATTTGTTACGCTCGAAAAGAATTTTCTGTTCATTGTCCTCGCGACACTCCTTTAGTGCACTATTCAAGTCATCTACTTCGTCCTCCAATAATTTAATCTACAAAAAAAATGAAGATGTTTAGGCTCTTGAGAATTATTAAGTATAAAATGTTACCTTATCGTCTCTCTGTTTAATTTCATTGTTTGCTTTCTCAAGCTGAAATTCAACCTGCTTTCGATTTTCTACTGAATCATCACGTGCTTTCAGTGCTTTTCGTTTTTCAGTGGTTTCCTCAGCCACCTGTTGGGAAAGACGACTAACTTGCTTTTCTAGAGCAAAATTTTGTCCACTCCATGAGCTCTTTATATCCGATAGCTGCAAGTGTGCTTCTTCAAGGTGTTGTTCAAGCAGCTTGTGTTCAACCACAAGTGCCTGCACAATCTGATCCGAACTTAACTTGGGCAATGCTTCCAGCCGTGCTTGTTCAACAATTTTCATTCGAGCTATCAAGTTGGAATTTTCCTCCTGTGCGGCAGCCAGTGTTGTAGTCAATTGCATCTTTTCTTGCTGTGTAGCATGACGCATCTGCTCCAGCTCATCACGTAAATCTTCAGCTATAGATTCCATGGTACGCAATCTTTCAAGCTCCTGGTTAACATTTTCCATTTGCTGTTGATATTGTCTTATTGAATTCATATGGTCAACTGCTTCTTGTTCACGAAATCCGAGCAAGCTCTTAAGTTTATCAATTTCAATCTGTTGTAGATTTTGAATTTTTTCTTGCTCCTCGCAATAAATGTCCTTCTGTGTCTGTGCAACTCTTACACTTTCCAATAGAATCTCGTTGGTTTTGTCGACTCGTATCTTTTCCTCCTGCAATTGTTGCAAACTTTGGTTCAAGCTGGCTATTTTTGTTGAAAACTCATTGCACTGGCCCCGTAATTGAACAAGTTGTTCGGACTATTAAAGAAAGCAATTTAAAATTATTTATAAATACTTTGTGTGAGTCCGTAAAAAAAGTTAAGCTATTTTCTTACCTCGTTGTACATACTGCCAAAGCCTCCGCCCAGATCGTCGGCAAAATTTGAGTTAATGCTTAAACGGTGGCTACGTAGGCGATAATTATTATTATTGTTTGTATACCGTTGAGTTGTTTGCGTTGTTGACGTGGACACATCTTCTCCGGTCTCTTCCTTAATTTTATTTTTCAGTGTAGCAAACATTTTTGGTTTACTTGCTACCTCTTTTCTTCTCACTCTACCAACCAAAAATTCTATATAGCTTATCGCAAGGCGTCGCGTAAGTTTACGTGGGTGTCACGTTTATTTCATTGTCCCACTTAATATTTGCCTAACGTTGTTTTGTTATCAAAAAATGTAAATTCATTTAAAATTGCAGTCTACTTTTCTTCTTCTTTAGACCACTACGTTTTTCATAGCTTACCACCCTGTTAGTTTTTTATATCTGGTAGCTCCTTAAAGTCTTAAAGCTTACATCAATGCTCGATTGGTTTAAATTTATCGATACTTTTTACATACTGACGCCAATAACATATGGCAAGCGCGCAAAAATTTTCCAATTGTTAAAAAAATCTACGAAATCCTTAAGTTTATGAAATACTAATTATTTTATAATTAAAATCAAGTAAAATGAGTAAAGAGCAGTCAATTCAATCGCCGAATGACTTCTCTGACAATAATGGCACTTGCACTTCGTCCTTAAAGGAAATAACATTAATTGAAACTGTGACCAGTTTCCTGGAGGAGAATGGCGCTGCTGATGTGGACCCAAGAGTTTTAAAACATTTGGCTGAAGCACTGTCCAAAGGCATAAACGCTGACGAGTAAGTTCTATTATTATTCTTTCTAACAGTGGCCTTACCACACGCGCCTTTGAAGTTTGCCTAATGATGCATTTTTGCAAGTGCACTGTGTATTTTGGCTTTGGTCCAACATTGAATTTGTATGATTTTGCAGTATAAAAGGGCGACGACTGCTGTGTCAGTTTATTTTAGGGTTTCATAAAGAAATAAGTATATTATCCATCTGACTTGAGGCGAAAGCCTTTCAGTCACAATTTCACAAATTAAATCAAAATAGAATATTCAACTGGCGGATCAACGTTTGTGCTCTTCTCGTGAGTCTTTTGGTTTTATTTGTTCATAACATCCATACATGCAAGCGGTTCACATATGATTAGATTAAATAACCCACCCCATTTTACGCGAGAGCGTAACCAGCATTTACCATATGGTGGGCGAGCTGTACGCTCCGGAAAACATGAACAACATCTGTCGTTCATTCGTATGGGTATTGCTGAGCGCATTTTTCCTACGGAGAGAATCGAGAAACGGACGGATGGTTGGATGGGTGAATGATGCTTCTGGGGTTTTCTCTTCTTATCTCGCTGCGCATTTTTAGTTCTACTCTGGCTTTCGGTTTAATTGGACGAATATACGTATTTAGAACGTCATACAGAGCAGTTTTTATTAATTTTATTTCGCTTTGTATTCTGTTTGTTTATTGTGATTGTATTTCCTCGCTTCTTTATCAATCTCCATAATTTCTCAAATCTAATAAACATTAGTTGTGAGTCGGTCGAAAGTGAAGAAGTTTATAAAAACAAAATATATTTAAACAAATGCATACCTAGATGGATGTCTGCTGTGTGTGTAAAAATATGCAACAAAAGTGAGAATACTTTTCGTTATATGTAGATAGTAAAGTGAGACAATCATTAATGTTGATAATAAAAAAAAACCTCTCCTTAAAGTTCAGTGTAAGAGATACAATACACTTACA
The DNA here is from genome assembly GCA_035044505.1 of Zaprionus lineosus. Classification (NCBI taxonomy): domain Eukaryota; kingdom Metazoa; phylum Arthropoda; class Insecta; order Diptera; family Drosophilidae; genus Zaprionus; species Zaprionus lineosus. The sequence continues at coordinate 1,040,770 of JAWNNX010000655.1, read as the reverse complement.
CAAAATACAAACATATCAATATACAGATTTTTGTGTACTACGTATGTGTGTGTGTGTGTATGAATAATTTTCGTGTGTGCTCCTCATCTTGTTGGTTTCCTTGTTGTTGTTGTTGTTTGTTGATATTGTTTCTAAATTTAGGAAAGAAAAACTAAGTATTACCACGAACTGTTTATGCGTGCTCAAGTTTTCAATAACATCTCATATCTATGATATATTATGGTATACACACAGTAGCTAACGCTGCCAAAAGGATGTAGCAAGTGGTCCACATGAGATGCTTGCCATTGTTTGCCATGCGAACCCCTATTGAGTCGCTTTAATGCTTTCCATTGTTGTTCTTTGCTGAAGCACCACCCTAATTCGGTGCTCTACAGGATGGAAGAAAGTACAGTTTGCATTTTAATCTTAAATACATTTAACATTCGATTTTCTATAAATTTATATAAATATATATATATATACATATACATATATATATATATATAAACTTAAATTTATAATATTTTTTCTTTTTGTTGATGTTGATCGCTTTTGATGTACATATGAGTTTTCCGACTGCATTTGAAATGCGCTCAAATGCAAAGGTGCATCCAAATATGGGCATACGTTAGAAACTAGTATTTAGTTTACGTGTTTTTGTTATAATTCCGTCTAATTGGGGGTTGTTTCCAAAGTTGCAATATAAATGAACTTGTTTTATGGACTAGCCACATAGAACGAGCCTTATAAAGGTCGATCCTAGTTCTCGCTAATATATTTTCCATCGACCTTAAGCTAATTAACAACAGGTAGCAGGACTTAAGCCTGTTGTCCCCTTACCTGTGCGACTATAAACTGTGGAACAGCTGTAACCATAGCTTCATGGACATGTCCGTGCATGTTTTGATCAGGATACGACACCTGTTGTGTCGATAAGGCATACCTTTAGGGGTTTACATTTGGCATTTGAATTTGTTGTTTGTACTCAGTGAATCCCATTGATTTTTGAGAATCTACTGTAACCATAGCACTGTGGCCCGTCCGCAACGAAGTCAAAACAAATCGTCAAACCGCAAGAACATAACAAAAAATAAAAACAGTCGCAGCCCAGAAATGCCCAGGAATGCCCAGAAATGCAATTTTAAAATTGTGTTTTTGCTCATTTCCAAAAATAAAGTGAATGTGCGTTGTTATTAAAAGCCTCACGTGAACTGCGCCAAAATGCGTGGCCCACATGCGTCGTCTGTCGCCTGTCGTCTGTCGTGTGGGCGTGTGGGGAGTGTGGGGCGTGTGCCTGGGGCCGGAATCGGGGCTCATTCAAATTGGTTTAATGTGTAACGTGGCGGAACGTCAGACTTTGCAGATAGATGCCATCAGAAATCTGCATTCATCTTTATATGAAGTGCGTATCCCAGATATGCATGTGCATAGAAACGTGTAGCAGTTTGTGTAAAGAGGCAGCTCCTCAGTGATGCGCAATGGTTTTGGGGACATTTACCTCCCGAAACGCTATGCGTCTTGGCAGCCACTCGGCACGCCAATGACTCATAGTCGCCACAAGCTATGGGACGTACGTGTGGTTTGTGTAACCCTAACGCACACTAGACCTGCCGTGAAGTTGCATTTATAGAATGGTGTGCGGCAACTAATTTAGGATAAGCAACAACTACACTAACCACAACAGCAACAACAACAACAACAGCAACAACAACCACAGCCGCAAGAACAAAGAAAGCCCAACAAAGTTGGTGACGCATTTGGCAAATTGATTAAAGAAAATAAATTCATATTTTTATAGTTAATATTTTAAATGAACTGAAGTGAACAATATAAGAAAAAAGAAAAAAGAAAAGAGACAAAAAATAATATAATAATAACTGCGTTAATGCAAGTCTCTACCTACTACCAAGACAATGGCGGGAATCTTTCGTTCCAACTCTCTAAAGAGCACAAACGACTGTGAACGTACCCCGATTAAGCGTTATTCTGTTTGCACCGGAGGTAGTCCTAGATTTAGGTAAGTTTTCGCTTCTTTCAAAACTTCTTCTCATTATTGTAGCCATCATCGGCATTCTGAGTTCTAGCTAGGATCGCAATATTCCCATTAAGATGTTCCACTGAAAACGTATCTATAGGCACAAATTTAGACCCATAGATGAAGCTACTTTTGACCTAAAAGTCTGACATCAAAAAAGTTCCATTGATTGAAAAACAAAAATGGGTGTGTGGAATCTGGTCTCCGGCAAAGAATTTTAATGCTTCATTGAGTTCTACAATGATTTTTGGTCTGTGAGTGTGTAGCTGAACCTCTGAATGAATATGTAATGGATAATGGAATCGTTAAGTTTGACTTTGAGATAGTTTTTTATTTATTTATTTTTTTTTGTTTTTTAGGGTAAATTAAGCAACGACAATTGAAGGGAAATGAAAGACTCTTTCAAAGTACAATCCTCTCTGGGAATTTTCATTAATAAAAGAAAATCGTATTTTTATAGTTCAAACTTAAAAGCATCGATTTCTACGTATTTTGTTGGTTGATTAGTTCAATGGTTTTGTTGTTGATAAATTACCAGCTAATTATAGGTTTTAGGAGTAGTATTAGATACAATTCAAACCTGTTTAATTGAGCCGCGCACTAGAGATGAGTGCGTGACATGACCTCACGGATGCTCACGGCATTAATTTCCATGCCACTTCGCCGCTGAAAGTCAAATATAAGAGAGTTGAAAAAGATGCAATGAGGCATTTTGGATCTTTCTCTACTTACGTTTCTTTAAAGAAGATTGGGTACTGGACTGCTGGGATAGTCATCGGGACTGGGTAGTCATCGGGACTGGGTAGTTATCGGGACTGGGTAGTCATCGAAATTGGGTAGTCATTGTTAGGAACAAAAGAAGGTAATATTAATTTTTGTTAGATTTATGCACGAGCAGCGTTGCGAGTGGATTTTGGCTCATCTCTACCTTATGAAGTGTGGCCTAGGCATTCGATTGAAATGCGCTTTGTCGTAGAGTTGGAGTCTCAGTTGTATCGTGGTCAGGGTTTGTTGGATCACTGCTCTTCGTTGTTCGCTGCAAAGTACACAAATGCACAGATTGCCACTGGGAATATGTTTGTGCCTTTTGCTGCGGTCACAAATACTGGGACTCCGTTTGGAGCGTTGCGAGTTGGCTGGTCAACTGTATATATTGGATGTGCCCAAAGCGGAACTAGCACAATGGCTGTGCATAGCAGACTTCGAGAGTCGCTTTAATACTCATGTTATTGGAAGTAGAAACTCTGATGGCTCCAAAGACTATGGGCTCTTTCAAATTAGCGATCGCTACTGGTGCGCCCCACCAACAGAAACGCCCTACTATGCCTTCAACGAATGCAACATTAACTGCACGGAACTGCTGCTTGACGATATCACGAGTGCAGTTCGATGTGCCCGGCTTATCATTAGGCAACAGGGCTGGTCCGCTTGGTCTGTTTATCCGGAGTTTTGTAATGGAACCCTTGCGGATGCCGATAATTGCTTTCAACACAATAAGAGCGCATCAAACGTCCCTCACATTCCCATAATCAGCAAGAACTTAGTTACCAACATGACGAGCTCCAACAACTCCCAAACTCTTGCCTCAACCGATATGCCGCCTGTTCCATTGAGCTCCACTACTCCAGGGGAAATGGATTGAATTTGGTTAAAATATTGAAATAAACTTTTCACTGCCAATTGAGATTTTTTTATATGAGAAATAAAGTAGCTTTAAACAAAATGAATCCCGCTTTGAGTCGTCTTTAATTCCTGAAAACTAATCCATTAATTTATTCTTTATTTTTTTTAGCACAAGTCCCGGTGGTTTTCAAGATGTTACACTGGAAAACTCATGTAAGTATAACCTATGGAATGCTTATGAATGACCCAGGGGGGTTAGATTTAGGGATCGTCCGAGTTCTCCGACTTAGTAGTCCAAATATTTCATTATCATGACCCAAAAGTATTTTTTGGGCTCAGTTTGAAAACACATTCGCCACAAGCAACATCACAAATACCTATAATTTTATATATTTTGATATATTTTTTTTTCCGTGGCCGAGTGGGTAAAAGCGGCTTAAAATCGACAATGAATCCTCGGTCATCATCCAGTTTTCGTGATTTAAATGGTTGTGACTGAAGCTGAAATATTGGATAAATATAAAAATATTTTTTTTTGTTTTTTTTTTTTTTACCTTTTCACAGACTCAAGTTTCGATGGCGCTCGAGCTACAGGCGGAGGTATTCGTTCCCCAATGCAAGGCCGTTCCATGCGTGAATTGGAAGAGGAAATGTCTGGGCTGCGTAAGGAGAATTTTAATCTGAAGTTGCGAATCTATTTTATGGAAGAAGCTCACAAAAAGGCACACTCCAAGAATGCTACAGATCCAGTTGAAAAGCAGTTAATCGATGCAAAGATTGAGATGGAGATTTTGCGCAAGAAAATCGAAGAAAAGACTGATCTGTTGAGGGATGCCGCACGGGCCATAACACAGCATGAGGATGAACAGGTTAAGATTGAACGGCAGCATAAGGCGATGGTCGAGCAATTGCAGGAATACGTAAACCTGCTCGAGGTAGGTTTTTCCAAAATAATTAATTTACAATATTATAAAATTAATTCTTTTTTTTTTTATTTTTAATCAGGAAAATGCTAAACACAGGTCTACTGACCTGAGTAATAAAATATCTGCTGAAGATTTCGAAAGCACGCAGAGCGAGGTAAGCGGCTAAATTACAATGCATTTGGTCATTCTTTTTCATACTATGTGTATATAATCCCAACATCAGGTGCTCAGATTGAAGAATGAACTGCAAGAAGCCGAACGGCGGGAATCGGAAGCTAAGCAGACCAAAGCGCTGATGCAAAGCGCACTGGAAGAGCGCCAGGAGTCGCTGAGTGCATGTGAGGCTAAGATTGAGGAGCTTGCAATAAGAAATGCAGAATTAATTGAAGAACTTGACAGTCAAAAAAATTTAGCTTCATTGGCAAATGTAAGTATAAGTATAAATGATCCTTTCTTCAATATATTCTATATTGGCATTGAGTTGAAGTCAACAATGTCTGATAAGTAGTTTGAGTCCTTAGAAAAGAATACGTATTTATAAAGTCGAGCTTAAAGCCAGCTCAAGTGTGAATCGGCACCTTCGTTCCAAGCTAAGTGAAAAAGAGGGAGAACTCCAAAGAGAAACGCAATGGATACGTGAAATGTTAGGTGTTTTGCAGTTGCAAGTAGAGGCAATCAATTTAATGGAAGTGAGTATGGGATGAATTGATTTATATAAAAAAAAAAGCAAAAAAAAAAAAACGGGTAACCAAACTCTGCCATCAATTTTTTTTCTTGTCAAGGAGCTTAACTCTGAGAAGGGTAGTATTATCCAACGACTCTATGTCCAGTTGAATAATTACGAACAAATAATGAATAAACAGAAATGTGAAATAAACATATTGCGGCAAGAGAAATTGTTCTTCCAAGACCTGGTTAAGAAAGAGAGGAACAATAACCTGGATGTTTCCTCATTACCCATTTATAAATTATTTAATATTGAATGTGACGATTGCGTTTGTTCAGGTCGCTCAGGTTTTACGAAAATTACTACGTTGATTAAGGGCAAAGTTGTGGCAGGCGAGCAACTGCCAAATGAGTTTGCATCTTTAACTTCGAAGGTGATAATTAAAAAAACATCGGTTTAAGTTTTTGTGTTTCATTATTTTAACTAATGCCCTCCACAGCAGAGTAAACTATTGTCTTTGCCGCTTTGCTCACCTACCCCAGCGCCAAGTACGGCCTTTTACTATTCACGTATTCCCTTCATTGGAATTCGACAATTGTTGTATCGTTGGTGTCCCGCAATTTTAAGCTAAGTTTTAGTTATGCTACTGCATAACCGCAGCACTGAGATCGGATGCGCCATTTTGTGTTTCCTGACAGAGGAGTACCGTTTATCCTGTCTTCTAAAGGGACCAAGGTATTGATGTCTGCTATGTCCGAAAATCATCAAGGCGCAAGTTTTCAGTGCTCTGTAATACAATAAGCGCCGACGAAACAACGACTGTCGGGATTTCTTTTGGATTTTATTTTCACTCAGCTAGCAAATTATTTAGCAAGGATTTGTGCAAAATTTATTCGTTTTAAAAATGCTTGTAACAAAGAATATCATAATTAATAAAGATACAATTAATGCATATCAATTTTCCTCTTTGTTTGTGCCCATAGTAAAATTATTGCCCGTCCTAAAGACCAACTTTGTTTTCTCTATAATTTCAGTTGAATCCGGAAATTCGTACCAAACTGGCAGATAAAATCTGCGAGCTGCAGGACGCACAGGAGAAGTTGACGGAATGCGAGCGTGTACATGAGCAGGCCTGTCGCACGATTCAGAAACTAATGCACAAGCTGAGCAGTCAGGAGAAGGAAATCAACAAACTCAAGGAGCAACAGGCACAATCTGTAAGAAATCAATGATTTTAAGAGTCTAAGAAGTTCTTTCTGATGCATTTTTTTTTGTAGGTGGATGGAGCTCAATTCGTGTCACAGCCTGCTAATCAGGGCAATTCGCTTGGCGAGGCGGATGTCAGCCAAGAAAACGTTTCTTTCAACATGAAACAACAATATGAGAAGCGTATTGGAGAACAGGATAAAATGATAAAGCAGCTGCAGGCCGAGATAAAGAAGAAGACGGCCAACTTGCAGAATCTTGTTAACAAAGAGCTTTGGGAGAAGAACCGTGAAGTGGAGCGACTTACCAAAATAATCAGTCAACAAAATAATCTCGAACCTGCTACCGATGATTCTGCAAGCGGAGCGGACTTGCAGCAGTCTTTCACTGAAGCCGATTATATTAAAGCTGTCAAGCGCAGCAAGCTACTTCAGCGAAAGGTCGATGTACTTATGCATCGCTTAGATGATGTGCAGGAAAACAGTTCATTGGCAACTAAACTTCGCCAGGAAATACAAACCATGCAAACAGATGTCGAAAACGCGAACAAGTGGCGTCTGGAATGTGCTGATGTGTGCAGCGTTTTGACGAATCGCCTCGAAGAGCTTGCTGGCTTCCTAAATTCGCTTCTTAAACACAAGGATGTGCTTGGTGTATTAGCTGCTGACCGACGTCACGCTATGCGCCGTGCTATTGATCGCAGCTTGGACCTATCCAAGAGCTTAAACATGACTTTGTCTATAACAGGCGTTTCGATGGCTGACCAGAGTCTTGCTCAGCTCAGCAAGCTATCAGAAATTCTATACAACGAGGCCGATGATTGTCACCGCACGTACAACTCACACGAAGACCTTAAGACAAAGGTTGAGAACAAAGCACTTAAGTCGGACGGACAATTGCGCAAGGATCGCCGTTCCCTGCCGTTGCCAAAGCATTTGGATAATCAAAGTGAATCCGAGGCATGGTCAGAGCCCGATCGCAAGGTGTCCCTGGCGCGTATTGGACTCGAAGATACATCTAAAAGTTACGTGTGTGAGCAACATTTCAGTGAATCGGACAGCGAGGAGCACGCAACAGCAAATACTCTGAAGCAGGAGCGTAGCCGCAACGGCGAACGCATCACTCAGCTTGAGTTGTTGATTGCACAAAGGGATGAACGCATATTGGAGGCACAATGCCAGCTAGTCGATGCGGACAATCGATTCAAACAGGAACAGCTGCGTGTTATTGAAGTGACCCAGCAATTGCAACAGTTGCAGGCCCAAAACGAAGCCTTGCAAGCTGATCTACGCCAAATTGGCACTCAAGATGAACAGGAAATTGCGGAGCTGCAGCAGTTGATCCAACAAAAATCACAACAGATTGAGCGACAACAGTTGGCGCATAACACACTTCTGGCGGATGCACAAGTTACCGAGATGGAGTTACAGGAAGCACAAAAGAAGGTGTCCGAATTGGAGGAACAACATGTTCTGGCCCTGGCTGAGATGCACGCTGAACTAACGCAGCTGGAGCAAGAATCGAAGATTCGTTTGGAAGAGCAAGCACGCTTGCAACAAGAAACACTAGATCGGGACTGGGTTGCGGTCTCTCAACACGAGGAACTTAAAACAAAGCTACTTGAACTGCAACGTTCGATCGAGTTCTACATGGAGAGTGAGCGAGAACTAAAACAAACGCTGGTGGACAACGAGCTGGCTGCTCGTGCACTCAAGAAGGAGCTGGACGAGAGTACGTTGCAAGCATCGAAGGCAATAATGGAACGCACAAAAGCATACAACGAAAAGTTGCAACTGGAGAAACGTTTCGAAGAGCTGAAAATTCAGCTAATTCAGGTGGAAACTGAGCAACGTCTGCACAAGTGCCCACAGACCAATCGTGTCCACAGCGATGGCTCACATTCGGGGTATACCTCGGAGGAGCTTATGCTTAGAATGGGCAATGATAAAGTTGGTGCGGCTACAACCAGTCGATTGAGTAATCCCTCGCCAGACCTGGGCATCGAGAGTGATGTGGGTCGTGCCCTGAGCGTGGAGCTATCAAATACTCAGCGTGCATTGCTGAAAACAGTGGAGCTAAGTGAACGGACATCTGTGCAAGATGCTGTGGTTGTGCTGGAAAAATATGGTAAGATATTTATAGTTCAATTTGAATTTGATGTGAATAAAATTTTTTGCTTAACCTTCGATAGATTCTCCACCGTCAAACGAGCCCGCTGCTGCGGAACATGCGGCCATGCCAGTTCACGATTGTGTCAAGGTAGAGCAAGAAATGGCCGAATTGCGCCGTAAATTAGTACGCACCAAAAGAGCATTTGAAGACACATATGAAAAGTTGCGAGTGGTTAACAAAGCAAAAGCACAAGTTGAAAAAGACATCAAGAATCAAATACTCAAAACACACAATGTACTACGAAATGTTCGGTCGAATATGGAAAATGTTTTATAACAATCGGTTTGATTCAAATATATCACCATCATAATAACGAACCGGATTCACAGAACGATATATGTTGTTCCATTAACACGTCACGAAACTACTTCATTTACCTACCAATAATTGTTCAATTGAATTATTATTTATCTATCAGGCTATTATTAGAGTTCACTTGCATTTTTAAAAGACTGTAAAATAAAGAATAATTTAGTGAATGCAAGAATTATTTTAAACGTCCCCAACTAACTTTAATCACTATTAAACTAATATATAATCTACTTTACATTTATCCCACTACCTGAAAAGCACTGAAATTCTCATTTATTCGTTCATATTGAATGATGTAAAAATACATAGTTTTAAGATCATTGCTGACATTTTTTTAACCCATATCTAACTGTATGTGTGCATGCATGAACATAATTAACTGTAGAGACTAATGCCGAGTTTCTTCTTGCCATCTTGTGTAGCACTTACTTAACTATATATAAAATTAATGAAATTAATAATTCGCTTCAATTAATATGAATTCTTTCTCTTTATTTTTCTATTCGCTATGAATTATTGTTTTCAGTTTATAATCGGAAAGGACATTGAAATAATCTTATGAAAGCCCGAAAGAAATATATTTTAATGTACAATATTGTAATATTTGTAAAAAGTGACATTGAAAACAATTTAGACTTAAGTGTTTTGTACAATGATTTTGTAGAATAAATTACATGTACGTGTAGTTTGGTTTTTAAATGACCAAATGAAACAAACTTTTTAAACAAAGTTAGATGTTCAAATGAAACAATAAATTCTGACAAACTTAGCGTTGCCAGAAGGTTAATAAATTCAAACGTTTAAAACAATACTTTGAAAATCTAATTTATTTTATAAATTAATACATTTAAAAAAATTATAAAAAGCCATACTGTTTTTCAAGCCATATTTTGGTATAAAAAAAAAATAAAAAAATAATTTGTGGCCCATGGGGGGATCGAACCCGCGACCTTCGCGTTATTAGCACGACGCTCTAACCAGCTGAGCTAATGGGCCTCACATTTAATTCTGAGCCTAACGTGAAATAATATTTTAGGTATATGTGATCAGTGCTTCTATTTACATAGGTTCCTATGGTAACTATATTAACTATTATATATATAAAAATATATTATAATTTGTACGTTTTGAAAACCTTTTAACTTAAAGTATTGCGTATAAATATTATACATAGTTACTGCGTATTAAATCAAAATAATAAATTAAATTTCTATGGCTGCTTGAATTATCCATTCTCTGAGCTCAGCGACATTGGTGTAAACTCCTGGATACTCAGGCAGACCACATTCGATGCCCCAGGATACAACACCTACTAGCTTGCCGTTTGCAACAAGGGGTCCACCCGAGTCACCCTGGCATGTATCCTTGTTGTCGGCCGCGGCACAGATCATAGTTTTCTTGATTTTGGAGCCATATTCATAGTCAGGGCCACTGCACTCATTGCGTCCCACAATGTGAGTATCGATGTACAATAATTGATTCGAATAACTACCCTCGAATTCGGTTGAGCCCCAGCCAGAACAGCTGGCAGGTGAGCCATGTTTCGGTGTTTTGGTTGCTAAAGGAATTGTTTGAATGTTTGAGGTCATTCGCAGTCTCCTTTGTAGACGCAACACACCAATGTCGTACATTTTGGTGGTTTTACTGTAATCTTCATGAACTATGAACGCCTCCACTTCACTTATCTTTCCGCCACCGTTTTTATAAGTAGATCCGGAGCGGACCTTAAGGGTTTCTAGTGTTACTCTGGGTGCCAGCAGACAGTGGGCCGAAGTAACAACAATCCTGCTGCTGATCAGGGATCCGCTGCAGAAGTGTGCTGCCGATCGGAGAAGTGAGACCTGCCATGGGCGTTCACTGATTGGTGTTGGGGATCCGCCCACAATACGCCCATCAATCTTTTGTTCAATTAACGAATTTTCTCGTATGGTCGCAGCGTTTGCAACCGCAAGTAAAACCAAGAACAATGCGGCGGTCCTTAAGAACATTTTGGTTGTCGCGTTGCGAAATGAAACTACCAGTTATAATAGACTGGCATGCTTTATATACCTGTCAAGGCACTCTGGCACACCGGCACACTCTTTGATTAGTAGCAACCCCTTGTAAATAATCGTTTTATAACTAAGGGGAAAATTGCAATGGTGCACTTCAAAAAGTACGTGATAACCTCATGCAAAGTTATACTTTGGCTATTGCTATAGACGAGACATCTTGGTACTTCGATTATCAATAGAGTACCAAGTGTTCGTCTATAAAGGAAGTGATTACATTGGGAATAGCCATTTGATAGGACACTATCAGAGAGTTAAGGTCTTTAATCCAATATGATATGATAGTCATTTAGCACAGCTGCTAACACATTTTCACTGAAAATAAAATTAAGCCTGAAGCGTATTTTTCTGAAAGTATTTTTGTTATTGATCAACAACTAATCAATAAGTTGGTATTTCATTTATAATTTTAAATAATTATTCAATGAGTGGCAGCTCAACTTTCTTTTAAATGTTATTGTAAAGTAATCGAATTGAATTTCCGATTAAATAGATTTATTTATAGATTTTATACCGAAGATCAATAGATAATATATATATCTATATTAATATATATTCATAATATAATATTTTCTTTAGATTTTTATTCATTTAAGACATCAAATAATTTTCAAGCAATCTTCCTTTTAAATTTGGTAAATTAGAGATTACATTCAATAAAGAAATAATAGTTTATACTGAAAGCTTTAAAAAAATGAATACAAATAAATCATATAAATTAAGCCCAACCTCAAATTTAAATATAACGTAATTAAAATTGGTGGTGCTGCCAGAATATTGAAAAAAATATACTTTTATTCATGCTGGAAGTGCTGGGTTTGTTAATTATTTGTTTATTTTTTTTGATGTCATCAGAGTGGCGTTGTTTAAATAATACTTTTTTATAATTATAAATTATAAATTTTATTATTTATAAAAATGTTATTTCTACACCGATAACATGATTTCTTATTGCATACCAAAACAGCTGATCGCTCAACCTCTGTTAACGATTCTGATTTAACAGTGATGAATTTAAACTCGAAGTCGACAGTCATTTAACTATTTTCTTTAAAATTAAACTCATTTTAATATTAATCGTGTAAATAAAACATATCATAACAATCTTCAATAACCGTTACATTCTATCTACAAGTGTAAAGTTATAAACGATTTAAATACAATCCGAAATAATTATTGTGAACCTAAACTAAATTTGAAGGCGGTGTTTAGCTTTTATCGTTTATTTATATGCTACTAATGTGTTTGTGCCGTTTTTGTTTTTACGCTTAATTAAGCCTACTATCAAAGTTTATTATCAAAATGTTTACTATACAGTAATTCTGATGGATGAAACCAAAGGCTTAAGTTTGTGGTTTTATTGTGTACATTCCTCATTGCAAGCGGCCAAACTTGCGGGTGTTCACTAGTTGAGCTTACCTTACCCACATATTAGACACACACATACACACATAAATAAGGCATACATACATACATACATACATACAAAATATATACAGTAACATATATATATGGTGTCACGTTACCTGTTACAAAATGAGGATGCGGACTCAAGATTTATACCGCGACAGCATCGTCGATCCCGGCCTGAAAGTGCCGGTCTTATACAGTTTTGTGAGTATTGTGATTCATTTTTATTTATAGTTGCTATGATTTTAACAATTTTTTCATACTGCCATTAATAATCAAAAAATGTTTGCATTGGTATTTATTGTTACACATTCATACTAGTACCCATTGCAAAAGATAAGATTTTAGCAATCATGCGTCAACTAAATATTTCTAAAGTATGTGTTTTTAGTCATTGTTCCCAAGAACAGTGCTTTGATTATGTTTGCTATCAAAAAAAAAAAAAATAAAAAAATAATATTGTGGCCCATGGGGGGATCGAACCCGCGACCTTCGCGTTATTAGCACGACGCTCTAACCAGCTGAGCTAATGGGCCTGCTGTCAGATTTATGTTCTAAAACAAATAGTAGGTTCTGTTTAATAACTATAGAACCTTTAATCCATTTAGCTTTTAATGTTTAAATGGTAAAATAATCTTATTAGAATATTAGTTTATATAAGAACACAATCTTCAGATATATTAAGAAATATCTACCATGACCTGGTTTATCTTTACTCAGAAAGAATGGCTTGTTTTGAAGAAGGGACACACAAGTTATCCATTAGTTATTTCTTTCGTGTACGACTTCATTTCATTCGTGGTTGACAACTTTCACTTCGGCTTCGTAAACGCTACGAAGGACTAAATATTGACTAGCGGGGCTTTGTCGGTGTTCCTTAGTTCCGATTGTTCACAGTTAGCGTGTGACTTTGCCATCCTGTGGACCTGTTTCAGAGTATTTGCGCGTGAAAATAAAATATAATATAATATAGTTAACAATGAAACGCGAAAATCAGAGCGCATCCCAGTTAATAGTTTTGAGCTTTAAGGCATTTAAGGCACCTCAGTGGTCACCCGAAATCCAAGCGTATTTAGAAAGTTAATATGTTCCATGATTATAAATAACTAATTGTACATTAATATATGCATATTATCATATATGTGTGTATGTGTGTGTGTGTGTGTGTGTGTGTGTGTGTGTATGTGAGTTTTTGTTGTTAGACTCAACACAACAAATTGGCAATGAAGTTGGGTGTGTGTTGCCAACCTCCAGCTGAAGAGTTAACAACTATCAGTTCGATAATTTGAAGGCCTTCCCGTTTCTAATTTGAGCATTTATCTAATTTGAGTATTTATCTAAATTATCTATAAACCACATAGCTCTTAAACTACTTAAAACTGCGTGCTAAAAGAAATCTTCCTTTAGTTGTCAGAAATAGTAACAAAAATACGTTTTTATTTAGGTTCCGATTTATAGGGATTTAGTAGTTCATTTTATTTGTTTTATTATTATAAATGCATATATGGAGGTACAGAGAAATTGCATGCGTGACAACAATAAATATGTTTTTAAATACAAGTCGGGGAAATGAATTTTTTATGTTCGTCGCTCTATTTAAATCAAAAAGTTGTCATGGGCGGCGCGGAAGGGCTCCGGTCTTTGGTCGTTCTGGCTGTCAGTTGGCTTAGTTCTCAGCACATGTGAGGGGGATAAGTTCAAGGCTGTTGTAAAGTTAGAAAGGAAGTGAAACATCCGTGTGGCTCGAAAGGCTTGAAAGGCTCGAAAGGCTCGAAAGGCTTGAAAGGCTCGAAACGAGGGACATTCATAAAGTGAATGCCAATTAATTGCTTTGCTTATACTAATAAGTATTTGAACAATTTAATAGGTGCCTTCGTCTAAAGTTAATATAACTGTAATATAATAAATTAATATTATGCCAATAAATAAAAATCGAGCCACGTTTAAACTTCAACGAATTTATTCGTGTTGAAGCAACCTATTAACCTACATTTAACAAGTGCCTTAAGAAGCCTTAAATAAAAGAACAAAAAAAAAAACAAAAAATAAAACCAACATCAGAGTAGTAAAAACATGTCCGGATGCTACCAACGCCAAAGTCTGGAGATGCAAAATCAAGATGATATCCGAACCAACACAACCTCAAGCTGCAACCCGAACGTTGCCAGTCAGCGGCGGCGACAGGAGCGGGCGACACAGCATCGGCAGGAGTCCTGGTTTCGACACTCGATGCCACCGGCCATAAATCGCGACTTTGAATCTTTGGAGCATCTAACCCGTGAAACGACCAATGGCCTGGATGAGCAATTGGCCTCGTCCTTCAGTGGCAAACTGCCTGCTCTCAGCCACACAAGCATTCACCTAAACAGTGCCAATAGCAATCTGGGCTTTATTGATTCCGATACACCTAATACACCCATAACGCCGTCTGACTCATTGGCGGGCACACACTCCTCAGTGCATCCCAACTGCGGGGGACATTCTAGACGTAAATCACGTAATCGCAAGGATTCCAAGGGCTCTATACTTTCCAATTCTGTCCGTGGACTTCGCATAACTACCTCATTTCTGCGCAACAAACGTAAGGAATACGAAGGTGAGTGAATCTCCCGGGAAGCTAATTATGAGCTTAATTGAAGCAAGTTAATTAATCAGCTAATCGAGCGAACTATTGCATTTCCATGTAACGTTTAATATATGACAAACTATAGGGGCTAGACCTTCTCTGTAGTTGAGTTGAGTTCACCTTATCAAAAATTTGCTTCTAAATATTTCTGCGATCTGATTTTACAGATAATTCTTTAAATTAATAAAATAATTTCGTTACTCATATATATTATATACATATACAAAAATATATATTATGGAAGATGGTACAGCAATATTTTTTAAAGAATATTTCAAAATTGCTTAACCCAAATTCCTATAATCATTTTTCCTATAGTTCAATGAATGAGAATTCACCTCCCCTCGCATAAGATTGACAATTCACCTCCTCTCGCATAAGAACGACAATTCACCTCCCCTCCCAATAGAATGGGATTTCACTTCTTCTCACATCTGAGAATACAAATTGCTTTTAATATTTTTATGGCGGCCAATAAAAACTTTACTTTTGGATGCCGAAAATTATTATTGGATGTACATGTCGAATGTTGTGTCTCTCAAAAGGTCAGCTTCCAGCAGCCCTTTATTTACGACTTGTTTTAGCAAAATTTTATTGCTGACTTGTTGATTATGTAATTGAGGAAAGTGTTTACTTAGTGTTTTGGGTTTAAGAAACTCAAACAATAAAAAGCGCATATTTGAAATTTGCACTTTATTTAAGTATTCAGTTATTTTTAATTTGAAGTTTTGCCATATATATAGTCATAATCACAATCATAGTTATAATCACATTACTTTTAATTAAGTTTCTATATATAAACTTTGAAACTCGACGCAATTTTTTATAATAGGTTTACCTAGTATTTATAGAGCATGGTCAAGAACATCGTTATCATTTTGGAAGGTTGTTGATAAATATTAAATGTAAACTTAAGATATACATATATGTACATACATATATGGCATTAGGGCAACACACACCAGACAACCTTTTAAAAGCCCAGCGTGTGTGTACCCAGTTCAGTCATCTTAGATAAAGAATTAAATGGCAGTTTCCTTACTGTGTGTAACTCTGAGATCATCAATGTCTTAACATAAAACGTACTTGCTAGAATTTATATTACTTTTTTTTCTCATGACATCATCATGGGGGTTGAATCCAGATATCTTGATGTGCCCGGCTTGAAAGGACACTACATGTTGTGATTGTGGTAGACGACACGTTGACATTTTTCAGTCATTGCAAAAAGCTTTTTAGGCTAAATGTTTCGTGTTAGTTAATGTCTTCTTGTAGATAGGTGCAGTTAATTAAAGGTTTCGATTTCTGCTGTGCTAAAAGGCTTTCCGCTGATAAAAAGTAAATTAGCGAAATTGTTTACTTAGTTCTTTTAATTTTTATTAGTTTTAATATAATTAAAAAAGGTAATAGTGGCAAAAAGTTTGGCCCATGAGGGGATCGAACCCGCGACCTTCGCGTTATTAGCACGACGCTCTAACCAACTGAGCTAATGGGCCAATGTAGGGCATTTGTCAAATATAAAATAACGGCTCGGGCAGTTTTATTTTTAAATATTAAATATATAAATGAATTAATAAGTATAAATAAAATCAAAATGTTCTTTCAATACACTTTACTCACCTAAAACTAAAAAGCGTAAGAAATTTTAAATAAAGTCAAACTATTCAACGACATAAGTTGTACATTCGATACGATTCATCCAAGTGTCAGGATGGCCGAGCGGTCTAAGGCGCCAGACTCAAGATGTAAAAATCTTACCACTGAACAACAGGGGTTGATATGAGCGTTCTGGTCCTCTCTGAGGGCGTGGGTTCGAATCCCACTTCTGACAAGTAGTTGTTTTTTTTATTTTTTTTTTTAATATATTTTTATTTATTTTTATTATTCAAAATAAAATAAAGAGTTAGAATTTATACCCATAATTATAAATAAATTGGCACACAATTCTTTTCTCTTTCAAATAAACTAAATTAAATAAAATTTCAATATGACTATAATGAATTTAAATATGTACGTAAATATACATATATAAATATTAACATACATATTTATAAATTAAGTTACATAAAACAATTTGATAAGCTTAAATTAGAATTTTTGTTGAAAATCGCAATAAGATTAATTGACTTACACATATTTTACTTTCAATGTGTAAACTCAACGAAAAGGTGTGATAATAAAATGTATAGTCAATTATTCTAGTTTCCTAATTGATCAGGCATCGACTGAAAAAAATCTATAGTTCAGAATATTTCGTTCTATCGATCAAATATTGTTGGTTAAAATTGAGCAACAAGTGCCTCCGTGGCGCAATTGGTTAGCGCGTTCGGCTGTTAACCGAAAGGTTGGTGGTTCGAGTCCACCCGGGGGCGACAATTACTTTTTTGACTTTTGGTTTTTTAAATACAGCTATAGAAAATTATTAATGTCAATTATTTTTTCTGCTACAATGTAATTATATACTATATAAGTAATTATTTAACTTCAACTGAAACATGCATATAGAATTTTTATGATATAGTCAATGTCCACGGATATATAATGAACACATTATAAAAAAATGGCAATTATTTTTAAGATTCTCATAATAATATCTCTTAAATTCTTAAATATACTATAAAAACATAAACTTTACTTTAGAAAATATTCATAAAATTAAACAAAGTGTTTAATTTGTTAAATATAATTGAAATTTATTTTATTTATAATTTATAAAAGATTTCTTCTTTTGAAAAGCTGGTAACACTTCTCTTCTACTAGTTTAATATGTATGCATTTGTATAGCCTTCTCTCGCATACTCAGGTGGGTTGTGCGGCGTCTGGTCAGTTGCTCGTCAAACATACGCGCGCGAAGTCGGTACCGCGTTTTTTGACGAACGAAAGTTTCGTGTTCAACTAGTATGGAATAATACATGTGTAGATCTATTTGGAAAGCGTTTAATTTTGTTTTTCAGAACAATAGGTACAACCGTTTCCGCATTTAACAGTTGATTTTCAATATAAAGTGTCTGAAACGAGCGCACGCGAGTGACATTTATTGTGGCGGCAGCCCAAAGCAAAAAAAAAAACAAGAAAAGAAACAAAAACAAAAACAATAAGAGACTTTATTAAAAAGACTGTGCTGTGTTGTGGGGAAACAAGTTGCAAATAAAGTATTATCACTCATACGACCCGTTTCACATAGATATAATGTATGATTGTATTAATGTTTGCGTGTAGCACTGCCAAAATCCATGACCAATCCAACGTTATGTATAATCGTGCACACAAAATCACTTTAAAAATAACAGAATGTGATGTGTGTGGGGGTTGCCACCTTTTCTGTATATTTCAACATTTTGTTTTTACTTTCACAGCGTGCATTAGCGTTTCCCGCCGTTAATAGTCTTTGTTATTGTTGCACTTTTTCTCATTGCGGTTTCCACCATTTACGTACCTTCGTATACACAAACAAATCCCCAATACATGCACTGAACTATATACATATGTGTGTACTGTATGTGTGCACAAATGTTGTTCAAACTAGTTTCTTCATGTTTTGTTTTGTTTTTCGGGGTCTGATTTAAATAAAATCTCATCTCCCCCATTTTATCAGAGGTTTGCTTTAACTCTGCAATTGTTTTTCTCCTCTATTATCATCACATGTTTTTCTCAGTCACTTTTCAGTACAATTTTTAGTCTCGTTTGGTGATTAACAAAACATTTTAAAGCTGTTTTCATCTCCAAAGCATCTGTTGAATAGACCCCATCGACTTCTGTTGGGGAAGTCCATACAATGTTCAGTATTAACTGTTTTGAAACTAAACATAAACTAAGAGCAGAAGGTAAAATTTGTTAATTCTTTGCATCTGTTTTCCTATGAAATCTAAAAGTAAATTAATTATTTTGCTTGCCAAATGGTGCGGATTTTTTAAATGTCATAGTTTGTCTGTGGATACACAAATGAACGTATATAGTATATTTTTAATTTTCTTTTCGTATTTTTAATAATCACAAATGACAAGTAATAACGTCATCGTTCCCCTTTCTGTACGAAAATTAGCCTAAATTTATGGTTCACATTTACAGAGACAAATTTAAATAATCGCCAAATACACAGACTTTTACTGAATCAATTTGATAGAATTTTACCTGTTCGTCACTCTCGATTTAAAATATCAAAAGCTTTTAAAACATTTTAGAAATAAACAAAAAATATATTTGTTTATTTACTTAGAAATATTTCATTTAAAAACATGTGACGTCACTGGCTAAAAATAAAGAGAAATAAAAAAACACAAAACAAACTAACAAAAACATACAGATAGATAGATAGATATATATATATATATATATAGATGGATGGATGGATGGATGGATTGGACCTCAAGTGACGTTATATCCAATGATATATTTTATATATAGAGTCAACAATGACGAATGTTTTAAAAAACATAAAGTAAACACAAGTCGAAGAAAATGTTTAATTGATTTGTTCCTTCTTCTTTTGTTTAAATATTTGCCAGATAAAATTGGCCTGGTTCTACGATAAGATAGGAGGTGGCTCCCGGCCTTTCTGCATAATGTAATCGTTCACTCAACTGCATATAAGCCATACCACATGAACCCCAATAAATAAGGAACCCGTTCCCGACCACTGCACGCAATTGTCGTCAATTATTGTTTGATTGACAATCATTTTGTATTGATTCAATTTTCACAATTGCTGCCCCACTGGACGTACGGGCGTCGTTATCGAGATACCTTTACACAGGCATATACACACATATATATATATATATATATATGTATATGTATATGTGTGTATATGGGGCGTTCCGCACTCACATGTGTTAATGTACATGTGGATGTGTATGCAAATGGCGGCTACCTAACATTGAACCTGATGACAAGTCCGATTTGTACTAAGAAAGCGTTACTTTGTATTGGACTCCAGTCGACTAACCATTTATTTGGGAACCTCAAAATGCTGTGGACTAACACACACGACTCATAGTCATAGAAGTGCAACTATGTCTATAAAGCGAGGCTAGTATCTTGTTTACCGATCCCAATGTAAATGTGTACAATGAGTAATTTAGAGCGCGTACATTCATGTTTCCTCCTCTCCCCTCTCCCCACACCCCACTACCCCTGCCCCTTTGTTGTTGCAACTGTTGTTACCTTTCTAGGTGTTAACCATTTGTGTGTGTGTGTGTTGACTGTACCCGTTCGTGTGTTTAATTTGTCCATGTATATTCCAATATGCATGTACACACATGGATGTGGGTATGTGTCACCTTGCGCTCGCACCATCGCATCACAAGTTCACTTGAAGCTCCTGCAATACTCGAAGTATTAGAAAGTCTGATTCAACTTATTTTATATAAAATCCAGTTATTAATTGCGTTTTTGAATTCTGTGTGCGATTATATAAAGGAACATATATATATATACATATATGAAATTCGGAAACATGAAAGTAAAGCTGCTGCTTGGATTGTATCCAAAATATATATGTATATCTATATATGTATACTTACATACAGTTGTATATAAACCATATAGATGTATTATCTTATGGGGATATTTATAGATACAAAAATAAAAGCAAGACACAATTTTTTTGCCTTTTTATACGCTTGGCCTGCTTTTTGTTTTTGCCATTTTATGTCCAGACTAGATTATAGCTGGTAATATACAAATAAAAAAATTATAATAGTTGCATTGCGTAAATTTAAATTGAGTTTGTAAAAAGCATAAATAAAGCCACTTTTGAGTACAGACGTTTCTTTCAAGTAAAGCGACAAGTGGGAGAAAAAAACTCTTTGCTCTTCGTTCAATAAAAGCAACATTTGGGTTTTTTTTAATAAATAGAAGCGAAGGTCAAAAGGCAATTTTAATTTGCATTAATTTGAGCTTAAATGTAAAATATAGAAAATTTTTTGAAAACCCGAAAAAAGAATAGAACACTTCTACAGTATCTAAAAGTCCCTTAGATACAGTATCTGAAAGTCGGTCAGATACACTATCTGAAAGTCCGTCAGATACAGTATCTGAGAGTCGTTCAGTCGTTCAGAAACAGTATCTGAGAGTCGTTCAGATACAGTATCTGAGAGTCGTTCAGATACAGTATCTGAAAGTCGGTCAGATACAGTATCTGAAAGTCCGTCAAATACAGTATCTGAGAGTCGTTCAGATACAGTATCTGAAAGTCGTTCAGATACAGTATCTGAGAGTCGTCCAGATATAGTATCTGAGAGTCGTTCGGATACAATATCTGAGAGTCGTTCAGATACAGTATCTGAGAGTCGTTCGGATACAGTATCTGAAGTCATTCATATACAGTATCTGAGAGTCGTTCAGATACAGTATCTGAGAGTCGTTCGGATACAATATCTGAGAGTCGTTCAGATACAACATCTAGAGTCGTTCAGACACAGTATCTGAGAGTCGCTTAGATACAGTATCTGAGAGTCGTTCAAATACAGTATCTGAGAGTCGTTCAGAAAGAGTATCTGAGAGTCGTTTAGATACAATATCTGAGAGTCGTTCAGAAACAGTATCTAGAGTCGTTTAGATACAGTATCTGACAGTCGTTCAGATACAGTATCTGACAGTCGTTCAGATACAGTATCTGACAGTCGTTCAGATACAGTATCTGAGAGTCGTTCAGATACAGTATCTGAGAGTCGTTCAGATACAGTATCTGAGAGTCGTTCAAATACAGTATCTGAGAGTCGTTCAGATACAGTATCTGAGAGTCGTTCAGATACAGTATCTGAGAGTCGTTCAGATACAGTATCTGAGAGTCGTTCAGATACAGTATCTGAGAGTCGTTCAGATACAATATCTGAGAGTCGTTCAGACACAGTATCTGAGAGTCGTTCAGATACAGTATCTAAGAGTCGTTCAGATACAGTATCTAGAGTCGTTTAGATACAGTATCTGAGAGTCGTTCAGATACAGTATCTAAGAGTCGTTCAGATACAGTATCTAAGAGTCGTTCAGAAACAGTATCTGAGAGTCGTTCAGATACAGTATCTGAGAGTCGTTCAGATACAGTATCTGAGAGTCGTTCAGATACGTTCCACATTCAATAAATCAATTTCACTTTCGTCCTTGCCTGTGTGGTTGTGTCATGCGATGTGTTCTTGTACTTTAGCTTGTCCTTTTACTTGAACTTTCACCAGCCGTCGTATAAAATAGTCAGAGCTACTAATGTCATCTGTAATTACCTAAACTACCCCGACTTGCAACGATTGTAACTTTATTAATATTTATGATAAATTATCAATGTATTTACCAGGAGCCGAGTCGTACATCTAATGATACTAAATTGGTGTTTCACCCAGACTGTGTCCTACTCTGATATTGATATATTCCTTCTAATCAAGCGCACGAATCGGACCACTTTATGTATCGGCATTTGCTTTGTTCTTCCTTCTTCTAACTGAATGGCTAACTGCTTCTTTCTGGCTTAGTGCGAATCGGACTTTAAGCCGGATTATACCTTTCCAT
Source organism: Zaprionus lineosus (assembly GCA_035044505.1). Lineage (NCBI taxonomy): Eukaryota > Metazoa > Arthropoda > Insecta > Diptera > Drosophilidae > Zaprionus > Zaprionus lineosus. The sequence goes on along the minus strand of JAWNNX010000655.1, from coordinate 1,018,260 downwards.
ACGGACGTACGATTATTTTTGTTTTTTTTTTTGGTTGAATTTTATTTGATGTGAGACTTCAAAACTATCGAGTGTGAAACGAGTGCTCAGCTCTCCTTCCAGAAGGCTAATTACATAGTTGGGTAGATTGTTTATTGTGGCTATAATAAACACGCCAACAGGCAGAATGTGACATGTTTTCAGTCACTCGGCAGCTTACGGCACGCGACTAAAATTGTTGGGCTTTGATTTGGGCAGACTGTCAGGCTAGGCGGAAGGGACAGTCGCTTGGAAGGAATCCTCCGCCGGATTGTCATTTCCGACTCCTGATGATTCAGGTCGATGACTTGTTAATTCACACGCCCGTGTAAAGTTTTTTATTTATTTATTTATTTTTATTTTTATTTTGTTTTTTTTTTTTATTGTGATTCTATATGTGTACAAAATAAGCCTTATTGTTTTTCTGAAATCAATAATTAATTATGGTGCGGAAGTACGTGTGAATCGTGGTAATACTTTGAATGTTGAGCTAAAAATAGAAATCTATTCATAGAGTTGTTACTGTGTCCGTACGTAGCATGACAATTTGAATAAATGTCAAAAGTGAAATCACATTTTGGTCCGTCGGCATAAACTGAGTCATAAATAAAATAATAATTAAAAAAAAAAAAAAAAAGACATCGAACAAGCTGGAGGAATCATCATGATAATATGGCAGATCCCAGTAGAGACAATAATAATCCCAACAACCCAAATGGCATCCATTTGGACAGCATCCAGAATGCCAGTAACGAGGAGCACGGAGATCCATCGCCTTCTGGGGCTGAGCAAGTAGGCAACAATGCCAATAGCGCCAATACATTCCCGCCGACGCAAGGATCGTCATCTGTGCTGCAACAGGTGCATATGTGGTGTAAGGCGTGCTTGCGGCGGCTGAAAGGTGAGGCCCTGCGGCACACCGCCTCAACGGGTCCATCACATTTTACCCAAGATCAGGGCACAAATACCCCACGAAACGTACAAAGTGGACGCGACTCGTCCAACGAGGACGATGCACAGAGCAGTAACAACGAGACGGTAGTCGACGGGCAAATCCCGCACCGACGCCTGAGTCCTGAAGCAAAGCGCCAGCCTGTGAAGCAAGAGAGTTACTTCTCAATGGCCCGACGCAAATTGTTGACGAGAGCACGAAAAAAGCCCTGCAAAGGTGTATATACATTTTTCTATTTATTTACTAATTAATTTGAAAACATTTTTACACATTTTCGCGACATTTGATATTTTTTAAGTATTAGTAATTTAAGTTTTATTAACAGTTAATTTTCGTCCTTTGATTCCGCCGAACGTCGCGTGAAGCCGAAGGGGAGGCGATCAGTTTATTTCTATAGGATATATTCAAAGTGCATTTAGTCGGAACGTGTTTAGGGCCGCATCGAGTCAAGATGTGCTTGAGTATCCTGTAAATGGTGTCCTGGGAAACAGCAACTGACACACACATAAGGAGCCAGTTGCCAAATTGCAGCGCAACCGCAACCCCAAAAAAGAGACATAAATCGCATATGATTTTCGATTGTCCACCTTTTGCGAAGACGATTGGCGCCGCCCTTAAGCACGACTCTTGGACGGGTGGCTTTCAGTTGCCATAGAAAGCTGCAAGAGAGCAGAACACGCAGCACGCAGCACGTCGCATGCCGCATCTCGCATGCCACACGCAGTACACATAAACGGGTGCAACAATATTGTTGAAAATTTAATGTGTGTGTTCTTCGTCGTGTGTGTTCCCCGTGTGTGTGTGTGTGTCCTTTATGTGTATCACAATTATAAATATTGAATATTTATAATCCGAATAATCGAGTGGAAAAGCTAATGCCAAGTGAATTTGTTTAATCGCCTGTATTCATAGATGTAATGAGTCTATAACCGAATGCGTCACGTGTTAAATGTTTGATAAATCGATAAAGCGCACTTTTGGCTCACCTCCGGAGGTGCTCGCGAGTGTCGCCCCTAACGCCTCATTCTTAATCACGAGCAATTAGGGATTGAATTTGCGATTATAAGGACATTAAGGATACTTCATATACCTCCTAATTATATATATATATATATATATATATATGTGGATAGACGGTTACTGGGTTATGCATAATGTTAAAGTTAAACCAATTAGGGGACGTTCTGCTGGGGCATACAGCATACGATGTGAGGAACGTTAAGAGCGCAAGCGCCTGCTCAGAGAACATCGATTGCCGCCCCTTTTCACGCCCACTTGTGGCTTGTTTGTTGTTTGGCCAACGTTACAGCAACTAAAGAAATTCAACCTGGAGATTCTCAGAAAAAGAACGGCCAGGGAGAGCATTGCCTTTCAGACAGTCGGAGAGGAGGAATACGACGTGGACGTGGACGTGGACCAGGAGTCGGTGGAGACAGCGGCGACGGAATTCATTTGCGAGGCCGAAGAATCAAATAGGTTTTTCAGCGCTTCACGTAGACCCTCAGCGACAAGGCGACACTCAACCAGAAGGGGGAGACGCACATCGCGGCAGTACAGTCGCTGGAGCAGAATGACCTTTCGCAATGTGTACAAGGCACTTCGTATTCGTTGGAGCCGTAAGTGTCCTTGGGGCCTACTTTAAACAGATGTGCTTAGAATCAAGGAGTGCTGTGAAATCTATTTTTCGGTTATTGAATTCAAAATTCAATTTAAAAATCATGTTTGTTGCTTGCGTGCGGCCGGACCCAGTCAAGGAGTTGGGCAAGCTAGTGAAGAAGCATAGAATATTTCCAGATGTTGTCTCCTGCAAGCCACACGGTGTAGTCTCCTTGAATTATTCCTGTGATGCTGAAGTTTTACCTGGCATCTACTTGCCACCAATACGGGTAATGCGTCAGCCAGTTATCCGATGGCCCGTCGAGCCAAATGCCTATTATACCATGGCCATGGTTGATCCGGATGCAAAAAGTCGAAAGAATCCAATTTATAGAAATTGGCTACATTGGCTGGTGGGCAACATTCCGGGCTGCGATGTTGTTAAGGGCGAGTCCATCGTCGAATACATTGGCAGTCGTCCACCCAAAGACACTGGCAGACATCGCTATGTGTTTTTGGTCTACAAACAGCACTGCCTTCTGGACTTTTACGAAGATATCATTCCGGATGACCAGTACGAAGGTCGACCCAATTTCTGTGTAATGAAATTTGCCAAGAAATATGCCCTGGGCAATCCTGTGGCACTCAATTTTTTCTATTCGAGTTGGGAGAACGATTATCTGTACTAAAATAAGAGTTAAGATGTAAAAATAAAATCTATTAGGCATTTGATTACTTCTTTTTTTTATCATTCGCTTATCTAATTAAATAAATTGTAATAATCGAAGTACTCATGATGCCTGTGGTACTTTAATTACAGATGAGGATGAGAGGACATCCATTGGCGTGTTCGACGACGATGACGGAGAGAAACGTGTCATAGCACTTAATGCACCACAGCCGACCAATTACTGTAATAATCGGATATCAACGGCTAAATATAAGTGAGTAATCAATTAACGGTACTTATCACCTCCAAGCATTGATTTATTTGACCAGCTGTGCCTTTGGCTTTGGAATGCAAATAGGATCGATAAGATAAGGAGAGATGAAAAGCCTTTGTTAATTTTATTATTTCATTATTTCGATATTTTATTATCAAATTAAATGATAACCAAATAAATCTCTCAATTTGCAGTGCTATCAGCTTTTTACCGTCGTTCCTATTTGAGCAGTTCAGGCGATATTCCAATTGCTTCTTCTTACTGATTGCACTGCTGCAGCAAATTCCGGATGTATCTCCGACGGGTCGCTACACAACGCTGGTGCCACTTATATTTATATTATCCGTTAGCGCAATTAAGGAAATCATAGAGGATATTGTAAGTGATATCTAGTCTAAATATATTAAAAGCTAAAGGATTTTTTTTGGCATGTCCTTATAGAAACGCCATCGCGCCGATAACGAAATTAATCATCGACCAATCGAGCGCTTGGAAAATGGCACTTGGACCACCGTGCGCTGGTCCGAGCTGACAGTGGGCAATATAATAAAAGTAACCATCGATACATTTTTCCCTGCGGATTTAATACTGTTATCGTCCAGGTGAGTAGCGATATTAGATCGAAATTTTAATAGCTTGGAAGAATGCTGACATCCTTGCCTTTAGCGAGCCACAGGCCATGTGTTTCATTGAAACAGCCAACTTGGATGGGGAGACGAACTTGAAGATTCGTCAGGGCGTGCATTCTACGGCAAAGCTGCTGGAGACAAAAGACTTAATGCAATTGAAGGGCAAGATCGAATGTGAGCTGCCAAATCGCCTGCTGTACGAATTCAATGGCGTGCTCAAGGAGCAAGGCAAATCGTGAGTACAAATTACCAAACATTTTCAAAATTTCTTAAAAAACTTTCGAGGATTATGTTTCGCATAGGTCCATTGGTCTGGGTAGTGATCAGGTACTCCAGCGTGGTGCAATGCTTCGGAATACAGCGTGGATATTTGGTGTGGTCATTTACACTGGACACGAGACAAAACTTATGAAAAATTCCACATCTGCACCCCTGAAAAGATCCACAGTGGATAAGCTGACGAATACCCAAATTCTTATGCTGTTCATAATTCTGATCTCGCTCTGCATTACGAGTGGGCTATGCAATTTGTTCTGGACTCGAAATCATTCCGTGACGGACTGGTATTTGGGCATTGGCGATTTCAAGAGCAAAAGTCTTGGCTATAATCTTCTGACCTTTTTCATTCTGTACAACAATCTGATACCGATATCCTTGCAAGTCACCTTGGAGTTGGTTCGTTTTCTGCAGGCTATTTTCATAAACTATGATATTGAGATGTACCATGAGGAATCCAACATGCCGGCCAGTGCACGAACCTCCAATCTCAATGAGGAGCTCGGCCTGATCAAGTATATATTTTCGGATAAGACGGGGACGCTAACGAGGAATGTGATGGTTTTTAAGAAATGTTCCATTGCGAAACATATCTATAAGGCGCGGCGAACACCGGAGGAATCAGAGTTGGTGCAGAACATATTGAAGAAACATCAAACTTCGAGTGACATAGAAGAGTTTTTGGTGCTGCTTTCAGTGTGTCACACAGTGATTCCTGAGAAAAAGGAGGATGGTACTATTGTCTATCATGCCGCCAGTCCAGATGAGCGAGCTCTTGTGGATGGCGCGCGAATGTTTGGCTACATATTCGATACACGCACGCCGGAGTATGTGGAAATCAATGCTCTTGGAGAGCGAAAACGATTCGAAATCCTAAATGTGCTGGAATTTACATCAACACGCAAACGGATGTCGGTGATTGTGCGGACACCAGAAGGAAAAATTAAGCTATTCTCAAAGGGTGCAGATTCCGTTATCTATGAACGCTTGGACGCTCGGGATCAATTATACCGAGAAGTTACATTACAGCATTTAGAGGAATTTGCATCGGAGGGCTTGCGTACCTTGTGTCTAGCTGTGACCGAAATTGATCCGGAGGTATACAGGGAATGGAGTGAAACATTCCACAGAGCTTCGACGTCGCTTCAGCATCGAGAAGCTAAGATAGATGACGCCGCCAATCTAATCGAGATTAATCTACGTCTTTTGGGTGCGACAGCTATCGAGGATCGACTACAGGATGGCGTGCCAGAAACCATTCAGGCATTGCTTGAAGCGGGCATTTACATATGGGTTCTCACTGGTGACAAGCAGGAGACAGCTATCAACATTGGTTACTCGTGTCGACTTATCACACACTCCATGGACATTATTATTCTCAATGAGGAAAGCTTGGATGTAAGTGAGATTACGCTTTGGCATTATTTTCGAAAGGACAATTTATTAAACAGTCTTGAAATTGCAGGCAACTCGAGATGTCATCCTACGGCATTCGGGAGAGTTTAAGAGCTCAACAGCCAAGGATGCCAATGTGGCACTAGTCATTGATGGAAAGACACTTAAGTACGCACTGAGCTGCGACCTGCGTGGAGACTTCCAGGAACTGTGTCTTATCTGTCGCGTGGTCATCTGCTGTCGCGTTTCACCCATACAAAAAGCAGAGGTGGTGGACATGGTGACACAGAATACGAAAGCCGTCACGCTAGCAATCGGCGATGGAGCGAATGACGTTGCTATGATACAGAAGGCTAGTGTTGGTATTGGCATTTCAGGGGTAGAAGGCCTCCAGGCAGCCTGTGCTTCTGATTATTCCATAGCGCAGTTTAGATTCTTGCAGCGCCTAATCCTTGTTCACGGTGCATGGAACTATGCGCGTATCAGCAAACTAATCCTGTACAGCTTCTACAAAAACGTTTGCTTGTATGTCATCGAATTGTGGTTTGCCATATACTCGGGCTGGTCTGGCCAGATTCTCTTCGAGCGCTGGACAATAGGCTTATACAATGTACTCTTCACCGCTATGCCTCCGTTTGCAATTGGACTCTTTGAGAAGTTCTGCACTGCGGAGACGATGTTAAAGTATCCGCTCCTGTATAAACCATCGCAAAATGCCAAACTCTTCAATGTGAAAGTTTTCTGGATTTGGATTTTCAACGCATTGCTGCATTCAGTGTTTCTCTTTTGGTTACCTCTGCTCTTTTTTAAGAAGGAATCCATCTGGTCGGATGGCAAGACGAGCGACTATTTGCTCCTGGGAAATATCGTCTATACGGTTAGTTAAATTGCCCAACGCTTTCCATTGCAGCTATTTTAATACCGATTCTATATCGTTTTTCTAGTATGTGATCGTAACAGTTTGCTTTAAAGCCGGACTCATCACGAATTCATGGACGTGGCTGACACATGCCGCTATTTGGGGCTCGATTGCGATATGGTTTATATTTGTGGTTGCATACAGTCATTTCTGGCCAACCTTTAACTTTGCGAGCAATTTTGCGGGCATGGACATTCAGTTGTTTTCAACGCCAGTTTTCTGGCTCGGACTTGTATTGATACCAGTTGCAGCGTTGCTGATCGATGTGATTTGTAAACTGTAAGTCTGAAACCATTCTTGGAATGATGCATCTAAAAATATTGTCCTTTTTTTTTTGTAGGATACATAACACTGTTTTCAAAACACTCACCGAAGCCGTACGAGAATCGGAAATCCAACGACATGATCCGTCACAGGTGATGGAAGAATCGCGCTCTTCGTAAGTATTCAGATAAATGGGAATAGATTTGTATTACTTCTGGGTTTCCTTTAAATTGGTTAAATATTGGCATCAACTAAATATTTTGTTTATTATCCGAAAGCATAAGAGAATATGCTACATTCTCAATTTGAATTGTTGCGCATTTTACGTATTATTTTGTAGTGCACTTAGTGTTTGTTTTAGCAAGGATCACAATAGCTTGCCAGTTCCTTCCTACTGAGAAACTTATCCCTGTTGTGGTCCTTGTTTAACACATTTATTCCAATTTAACAATTTTTAGTCCGTATTCACAATTTTGTAACACTTTTAATTGTTGTCATTGTTATGATTTTTGTTACTTTTCTTTTATAAGTATTATTAGTATAATTATTTATTATATTTTTATTACCTACTTATTATTATTTAAACTGTTAATTAGTTCATAATGCATTGTTCCAATCACCTAATAGATAATAAATTAACCCAAAAAAAAAACACGTCACAAAAGTCACACATGTAGCTGTTTAAATTGTGTTTGTTCAACTCTCGTGTTAAGTTGTTTATTTAATTAAATGATAACCCAATTAGAATGTGCTGCTTTATAAGCAAACTAAACTGTAGAGCTATTGTTATTGTTAAAAAAAAATAGCGGCTTTTTATATTTAACAAGCTTGAATTTGATAAATTCGAAAACTAATACTAAACACGTAACGACGAGGCCCAATTATATAATTATTCTAAACGTACATTAAACACGAACACTTAATCAATATTTATATGTAAACGTATTTATTATACAATGTATATGTTCTTAAGAGACACCAAAAATCTAGGTTCTATCTATTCTTTCTATCATGATCTGAGGAACAAGTGTTAACAAGTGTAAAGAGCGAACTTATAACTCATGGCGATTATTCGCATAATTTATAGAACTTTTATACACAATTCGGAGGTACAGACATTCCATAATCTGAATCCGTAGTTAAGCTCATTTCTGCATTATTTCTGGACGCAATGCCACAGTCCTCGTATTCTTTTAGATTTAATTTAAACATGATTAGTTTTTAAGCATTGTACAAATACACATATAAAAAAAACTACTAACAAATTATCAAAAATACATTAAGTAGAGTATGAAATAGTCAACCAATGATAATAATTTGAATGCCATTGTTATATAGAATTATTCGTGTCAAATATTTAGATTTTAATATGCAGTATTCAATATACGTTAATAATGCTAAAATGAAACCACAATTAGAATTAATTGTTTAGAAAACATTTATTAAGTTTTGAACGCATTTTGTTAAAACATTTAAATTAAAAACAATTCACAAGTAAATGTTATAAATTATTAAGTTAAGTTGCTTATAGAAGTTGCGTCTGTTGCATTCAAAAGGCAAAACAAACACAATTTTATTAAGACAGAAAACGAAATGGATTTAAACATTATAATTATTAAAGTCATCATCCAGTTGGTAACAATTGTTGACCATTTTTCAACCATGCCAAATTGTTCATTTATTATTAACAATCATTTTAAAACCCAAATCCCAAAAGACTAATAACTTTTAACTTTAACCCCAACTCTTATACTATATGCTTTATTAACAATCTAATGCACTTTATTATATATATTTATATGTATATATCTTTTACTATAACGCTCGAATTGAAATTAAAATTGCATTGCCACTGTAATCAATCCCAATTCCTCCTCATGCCGTGTCCACGTTCACTCCTGATCCTGTCTGACTGATCGAATATATCGAAAACAGAAATGACATCGACATACGACGTTCTTTCAAAAAGATTTTCGCTGCTCCCTGTTTAAAAAAATCAAAATTTATGGAACCACGTTTAAATATGAAGAATAGGACATCAAGCTTTAAGTCACAGACTTTACACGTTGAAAATCTGGATATGGATGAGGGTGGTGCCGCCTATCATTCACATCGACAACAAGCTCCCTACAATCGCTCTGGCACCGTAGCTGACACCTTCAGCAGCAGCGGAGTTCTCCACATGTGAGGAGGCAATCAAATCGCAAATCATGAATTAAATGTTTGTTCTATTTATTATTGTTTGGAAGAGAAATGGAAGTGATCGTGTTTTTATAAAATATGTTGTTAATTATAAAAAGAAAAAAAAAAAAACAAATTTCAAATCAATTAATGAATTGAATTTTCGCATATGCTCAGGGCATGCTGTCATATCCATTTTTGATCTGAAATAATAATCTAAGTATTCTCCGTATGTATAAGAGATTTTAAATATAAAAAAAAAAAATATGACGAACTGTGATACTGATTACTAATTCTGTTCTTGTCATTTAATTAAACAAGAAAAACAATTACTATTTTTAATTATAAATTTATTGTACAATATTGCTCACTTCTAAGAACTATCAATTGTCAAGAAATCAAAACATTCCACTACAAAAACAACACTCTATACATCGTGATAAATTATACCAACGTCTCAAGATACATTTTACACACATGAGTGTACAAACTTTAAGAAATCTAGTTAACAAAATGTATTATTTAAGATTATTAAGAACTTTCCACTTTTATTGCTGTTGTGTTGAATAGATGTATAAGTAAAATTGTAAATTAAGTGAAATCAAACTTTACATAGCTTAAAACTGTATGTCATTCCTGATCCTATATACAAAACTACTACTTACCTTCCAAAATAAATTGAAATCAATTAATATCAAATTATAATATAGAATATAGACATCTGTGCGTCCATTAAATATTAAGGTAAATAATAAATAATTGTCTATCCCAGAACAGGTAACGATTTTTGTGACTATGTAGATAATTTTTAGTACAAGTTTTAGATAGCATCTAAAGCCGGAAACTTTGTGCACGGTCTTTGTACAGTAATTATATGTAATAATTATATATTAATATTATATAATTATATATAGTAATTATATACTAACATTTAATGGTCGGTAACTAACTAACTTTCAGTTAACAAACATGGTTTTAAAATAAAAATGTATTGTGTAACGTTGAAACTTTTAACTACATATACAATTTTAAGACTTCCGTAAGAGTAAGGGATTAAATCCCTAACTAAATATATATATATATTATATGTGTAACGATATGATCCTTCACAAGTTGGTGTACGTATTAGTTTTATCAAAAAGGAAAAAAAAAAAGAAAATAATAATAATGCCGCATTGCCCGCCACCAAACGCATGCAAATTTCAACTACAATGAAATGAGTAAATCCTTTAAAAAAAGGACCGGCACATTTTTTAACATGTTCAACTTTACGCACTTGAATTTTATTATTTTTCAATACTTACTTTAACACACAATAACAAACAACAACAAAAAAGTACCTTGTTGTCCAAAAAGAAAACTAAAAAGAATTAAAAATCAAATCAAAAATCTTCTAAAAAGGAAAAATAGAATAAAGTTAAATACGATTGAATATGATTTTAAAATATGTATTTAAAATTTTCATGAATATTTTCTTTGCGTAACTTTTGTGTGTGTGCGCAGTACTATGTATGCCTTGGGATCAATTATTCGGTGTAAGTAATCCGTGGATCAATTGTCAATTATAAACAACATACTTTATTTGTACATACACGTACACCTTAATCATGATCATTAAGTCACAGACACACTAGTACACACTAGTACACACATACACACCTAAACACCTAAACACTCTTATAGATACCACCCACTATATCATTAGGTGTATTTAAAGGATCACAATTTTATTAACTGGCTCTTCAGTATTCAGAATTAGTTACAGGCTTTAAATGAGGGGACGCCAAAGAGAGAGTAGTTAAGAGTAGTAGAAAAGCAATTTATACTTACTTATTAAAACGATTTAACTAACATCATTTATTAAATTTTATTATTAATTAATTGCATGTTTTCTTTTGAAGATGCCGCCATTACTTTTAAGTTGCCATTTGTCGAATACTAGTCCTTAGTTAACAATTAATTAATTGGTTATTTGCATGACCCATAAAATTGGTCCGCCTGTTCACTTCTTTTGCACCTTTGATTATTCATACTTACTTCTTACTTTTCGCAAGAACTAACATCCCTTGGTCCTTCCTTCCACTTATGATTTAAATGGTCGTACGGTTGTCTAGAATGCTAACAATTCAAAATGAAAAAAAATGTTATGATCCAATTAAAGAAAACTGCATTTGAAACCCAAAACATTATTCATTACTAAATCTCCTGCGATCATCCGCAACCAAAACAATCAAATTAATTCTACAGATTTACTGAAACGGCAAGATTGCTACGTAATGTTTTCACACGTCGTGCCAACACAAGAGTCGAAACGGAACTAGAATTATCGCGTGAGTACTATTCCCTTAACAATCAGTCGAAAATCGTGTATATGTCCAAGGACATTGACGACCAGGTGGTGGTCATACTTCATTTTTTAATGGGTCCATAATAGCTATATAGCTACAGTTATCAACGCTAGTGTTCCGGGTAATTGAAGATTTGGCATGATTGCGTTTTTGACATTTAGTAAATGACATTGTTCATTGTTTTTCTTTTCTGGAAATTACGACGTCCACAAAGGGTCAGATTTCATAAAGAGCCACAAGTCAAATTCATTAAAAAAAAACATTTCATACACACGCAACTATAAATGTTGAACTACATGCGTTCATAGAACATTGTACATTGTATATATGGAATAAATCTAATATTGTCTAATTGTTTTCACAGATGGCTATGCATTTTCTCAGGAGGAGGGCGGTGCTGTTCCGCAATCTATAGTTATTCGCGCCTATGACACGAATTTGCCAAAACCAGAAGGCAACTAATGATTATAATCTGGAAAATATAGTAAAAATATGTATTTATGGCAATGTATCATCTATGCATTAGTTTAATAAACACCAAATCTTGAAAAGCTTCTGTGTGTTAAAGGGCCAAAGAATATTAAACAATAAATTAAAGAATATTATAAGCCTAAAAAGTCTATATTAATGAAAACTGAACATTTTGTGAAATACACTTTTTCCCATCATAATGCATAAAGATATTCTACATGTGTCTTAACATTATTACTTTTTATAAATGCTGAAACTAATAATAACAATATTTGTATCTCTACTGTTAATTATTTTATAAGCTAAAACACTTAAATAAAGATGTTAGAAGCAATTTTATCATTTGTTATAAATATCTTTAAGTTTTTTTCTTTTATATTATTAAGTTTATTGATGAATAGATAGTAATAAGATTTCAATGAAGTAAAATGTTTGTGAACATTTCATGTTTTGCACATTGGGCTGGCAAAATTGAGTAAATAAATATTTAAATTATTTCTCTGATAATTCTTATTTATTCTAAACATGATCGAAAGAAGAATTACATTTTGTTCTATTAAGTCTTTGGGAATTTAGTTTTTCTTTTTAAATAAGCAGCTATCGATATATTGCTTGTAAATTTATCTCATCACTAAATTTACAAAACTTTCGCCACAGTTGTGTTATTATTAAGTAGCTTATCTTCCCTGGAACTGGTTCGATTCATTTGGTATGAGCTACTTCAGTTGTAACGTAGCCCTGAAGAACGACGCGGCTTGTCTTATTTCGTTCGCGTTAACTTGTTATTTTAATTGAGTTTATTGCATTTATACGTTCTGAGCTAGAAAGGCAATATAAAAAAATCTTCAATGGATGATATGCTAAGTCCCAACTTTTCCATACCCAGCATTGGGCATGCACCTACGCCAATACACCACAGTCTCGATGCGGATCAGCAAATAGAAGCATTACCACATCAAGTTTACCATCCGCCAGCTCCCGACCCAACGATCTCATCCTCTTCAGGATTGCAACATCAATCTGATGCTAATAATGTTACAAACAATGCTGATGGAAGCAGCGGAAGTGGTTTGTTTTCCCACGAATCGCCGTTGTCATTGGGTCTTAAACAAATGCAAAGCTATCAACCATCTGCGTCGTATCAACAGCAGCAGAATCAGAGTACTAACAATGGGGGTAGTACACCCCAATCCTTGATGCAACCACAAACTCCTCAAAGTATGATGTCTCACATGATGCCAATGACTGAACGAGGATCATCTGGGATAGGGGGTGGTGGCGACTCGTCTCTAAGTAATATACACCAGACAATGGGTCCCTCAACACCGATGACACCAGCAACACCAGGCTCCGCAGATCCAGGCATTGTGCCACAACTTCAAAACATTGTGTCTACTGTGAATCTATGCTGTAAATTGGATTTAAAAAAGATTGCTTTGCACGCACGTAACGCTGAATATAATCCAAAGCGATTTGCGGCTGTAATTATGCGTATTCGTGAACCTCGGACTACAGCTTTAATATTCAGCTCTGGTAAAATGGTTTGCACCGGTGCAAAAAGTGAAGATGATTCCCGATTGGCTGCACGAAAATACGCACGTATAATACAAAAACTGGGATTTCCGGTAAGACAATAACTTTAATTTATATAATAAAATAAACAAACAATAATTGTTGCTTTTCCAGGCGAAATTCCTTGATTTTAAAATTCAAAATATGGTTGGCTCTTGCGACGTGAAGTTCCCCATTCGCCTTGAAGGTCTTGTACTAACGCATTGCAATTTCAGTAGCTACGAACCGGAACTGTTTCCCGGTCTTATTTATCGTATGGTGCGTCCTCGTATTGTTCTTCTTATTTTTGTATCAGGTAAAGTGGTATTAACAGGCGCAAAGGTCCGACAGGAAATATATGATGCCTTCGATAAAATATTTCCAATATTGAAAAAGTTTAAGAAGCAGTCCTAATTTCCATTAATGTAGCATAGAACGTAGTTGTTAGGTTATTAACTTCTTAAGTTGACTAATTCTAAATCAAAATAAGGTGTTCATGTTAATCTTGATTTGTTCCGCCAAATAAAATTGTAATTAGTTGTATATTTTTGAGGAGTGTTTGGATGTTATTTACACATCACCACAATTTGTATTTTATCTTAACTATATATATATATATATATACTATATGCTTTAAAGACATTGAGCCATTAACGCTCCTACATTGTCAAACTCGATTTTCTCGGTAATGTTCTTGGTCTTAATTTTGCTGTCCTGTATGGCAACAACCACATGATTGGGTCCTTGATGTTTCCAACCGTTACGCTTAATCCAAACTTCAAGAGTGGAATCTTCAATTTCCTCAACTCCACCCAATAACTCCTTTAGTAAGGTTTTATTTATAGTTTGGAAAGTTGTGCTAACAACATGAGATACGAATTTTCGGATGGAATCGTGGAAGCCAGTTATGTGACGGAACATTGCGCGGTTAACTTCAGCACGCTGCCAAAACAGGGTAAAGTCGGCACGTTCCAAAATATCTGCCAAATCAATAATTGTTTGAACATTTTCGTTATTCATCTGTTGTGGCAGCAGCAAGCACTTGGCCATAACAAAATCCGTATGCGGTAAATTGGTAAGACATTTCAGCAGAATTGTGTAGGTAATGTCCAAATTAAGCATATGCGGATTAAACTGATACAGCTTCAGTACTGCCAAATTGGCCTCCAGATCGTAGGTGTTGTTCTTTGCTTGGTCTTGTACGTACGACTCCAATATCTTCAAGTGATCTGGGTTGTAGCTGCAAAAGTAGTCGAGGTTATGTTTTTGTGTATTTGTTGATTAGTTTTCAATGCAAACAGCAGTAATAGTTTACCGTTCAATACAGCCCAACATTTCTTGTATGGTCTGACTTTGACCATTTTCCATTTTTACTAAATGAGCCATTTTTTTTAATAATTTTCGGTATACTTTTAGAATTTATTAGTTTTTGTGCTAAAAAGTAAAATAAATTTCGCGTGGCGTTCACAGAGTTGTACAAAACCTATTGTTAGTTCTTTCAATAGTTCATTTAGTTCCGTTGAAAGAAGTTCGCTGCGACTGCGACAACTCTACGCCATTCACATGTGTTCGTAAAGCAAATTTATCTTATTTAAACGTCGACTGTTGTGAAATTGGCAATCTGATAAAAACTAATTTAAAAAGTGTATAAAGTTTATGTTAGTAAGTACTGTTTTATTTTCTACATGATATTTTTGGATCATACATAAAGTTACTTAATTGCAAATTTATATAAACTCTTATATATATTCATTTATATATATATATATTCATTTTTATACATATGAAAGGAAAGTTTCCTTTCTGGTTGACGGCATTTTTCATTGGAAGTTTGAAGATTTTTGTTGATCATAGGTATTTGAATATCCTATTTCACATTTATACAGGAAGTTTCATTGGAAGTTATGTTACATAAAGTGGTTAGTTGTTTGAACCCAAATTAAGGATCGGTCTTTAGGTCTTGGCTGTCTCAGCATCTGTGCGACCTACATTAGCAGCAGCCGCCAATTCAGCTTGCCGTTGTTCCTCTTCAAGTTCGAGACGTTCCACTTTTTTGATTTTGCTTAATTTTTCTGCAATTGAACATGTCATTTTGTTTATTAAGAAAATAAATAAGGATCTTGCAATTAACTTACTTGCACATCTCAACATAATAGTGCCCCACCAGATTGACCATCCCCATCCAACAAAACAAAAAAGGACACAGAAAAATTGGGCAACAGCAACAATGATATTAATAATAAACGATCCAATTCTAGCTCGGGCGCTATCAAACTGCGAGAATCGTGGAATACCAACACATAGACAAAAAAGCCCAGATAGCAGTGTCCCTGAAAACAAATATTGAACAAATAAAAATTTGTAGCAAATAAAATAGAAACGGATACCAACCTAAGCCTGGAAATATAACATTACAAAAGGCACAAAACCAGGCTAAGTATAACGGTAGAACAGGAATGGCCCCTTTCATTTTTGAAGCATACTCTACGAGATCAACGTGAAGTTTTCGTCGAGTGTCCTTATAAAAATAGAAGATTTCAATTTTAATATAAAAATTGCATTTATATGAATCTGTTATGAATCTGAACACTAACTTCACTAGCTGGTGCCTGCTTTATACTTTGGCGGCGTGCATTCGATTCCCGACGGGGCTTTTTGCGGCAACAGAACAGCATTAGCCAGAAACGTTTACAGCAACTCCTGGAATATAATAAATTAAAAATTATCTTTATAAGGAAACGTATATTTTTAAAGCTTCTCACATCTTGGTCTTGTCTTCTGCCTGTGTTGCTGTTGTAGATGGTGCTACTGAGGAGCCATCCAGCACAGCAGCATCTGAAGCATTGATTCCAAGTTCTGGATCACGATCACGCCATGCCACCTTGGGATCGGTTGATGCCTTAGCCTCACGTTTGCGACGACAGGGAATACAAAAGCAACACTTCTTTAGCTCCGTTTCGTCGCCAGTTTTGGGATCGACCTTGTTCACAGAACGACAACAAAAAATCTTTCTTATACAAAGGCCACATTTTCCCTGCTGTTTTGTGTGCTGGGCTACTGGTTGATGCATTGGTTCCGATTTCATTTTTGTGGATTTGGTCTCTTTCTCTGCCGAATCTTCTTCAGTTGATGTTTTCTTGCGGAAGCACTGACAACAGTTTGATTTTGGCCAACAACTTGACTTTTTCTTTTTGGTTTTAGACTCGTCAATTATCTCCACTTGGGTTGTTGTTGTTGTGGCGCTGCTCCGGGCACTCGAGAGAACTGGTTGCTCATCACCAGAGCTATGAAGACGATCAGATCGTGGACCGCAGCATCGGAAGCAATGAGATCGTCGGAGCCGCATACAAAGGGTGCTACAACAACGGCAGATACCCTTCTTGCCCACATCATCCTTAAGGAACTCTTGACTGCTTGATCTGAAAGGCAGGAAATATGATGATTTCTTAAAATCATATAAGGATATATGTGCATGGAGTGAGGAATGTTTCAATCGATAGTCCTTTGAGTTTATTGGGAAGTATCCGTCAAAACGTACGCTACTATATTTTTCATGTTTAATAATGACCCTAGGTAATAACCGTAGACCTTGTCCTTTTATTGTAATTTCATGGATTCCACTCTTACATTTGCATGGGGCCACTTACAAGTATGTAGGCAGAACTTTTATTATGCAAATCGATTTCGTGTTTCGCGGCTACGGTGCATTTCTTCTATATATCCATTAGCATTTTTAATGACTTTTGTATTCAATCTGTACGATAAATATGAAGTGCACGTCTCCACACACACACACACACACACACACACACACAAACACACATACACGACTTCGAATAGGTCAAAAGTGTTTCGTACAGGCCACCGATAGATGATTTAATGAATCTGCTCAGATTGGTAACTGAACGCATGGCATTAGAAAGGAGCACGCATGGATCCAGAATAAGGGTTATTAAACCCACTTTAAGTTCAAGGTTAGCCATTGCGTTGCCAAACTTCATAATGGAGCATCTTAAATAAACACTAATTAGTCACCTTTCAACTTACACAACTTTCGACTCGACCACGTGCCAACCAAGGGGAAAACCAAACGTTAATGAAATTTGTGTTTGGCCTGTACAGGATTTATACCGCACGAGGCAACGACCAAACTTATTTTAGAGGTCGAGAACTTTTTGGATCGGGGCACTAAGAAAATTTCACTTGCCAACAAAGATAAGGTCAAAGAAATGAAGTTTCGCTTTTATGGGCTAGTTCGTCGCATTGCGTTCAGGCAATAATAAAACTTAATGAAATTAAGGACATTTCTTTTCCCCACTCAAATTACCTAAATAAATATTTGTCCGAATCATATAATGCATTCTGGGGAAGATCAATGTGAAAGAGCACCGAGTTCTTCTTCTTTTTTTCTAACATTTTTGATGAACGCTTTCGATTCGAACTATCATTTAGTTAATCCAAAAAAAAAAAAAACTGATATTAAGTTTTGAACTTTTTCACTCTTCCAGGAGTTGATTTTGTTGTGCTGCGCTTGGCGCGATTGTCCGGCCGAAACTGATTTGTTATTGCGGCATGAAACTTTGGACATGCCACGAAACTAAGTAGGTTGTTATGTATGTGCACACCTCGTCGACTGGTTGGTCGGTCACCCATTTTCATCACCTAAACGGAGTTCGGGTTCGGGCTCGCCAACTGTATAGCCGTACATACAAGCACGTGTGTGTGTATGTGTGTGTGTGTGTGTGCGTACATATGTACATTCATTGAAGGACGCCGGCGCTAAGGCTCACGACAACGTTGAGGACGACAAGCCAACGAACGGATATCCTTAAAGGCGTTTCGTATGGTCTTGCCCCAAACCAAAGCTCCTCGCAAATTTATTGACGCATTTATGAGTGGTTTGGCGGGTCAGAAGGCCCCATATACATATGCATATGCATGAGCACATATATACAACATGTAAATATATGTATATATTTTATGCATATGTATGTATGTATATATGTATGTTTGTAAGTATGTGTGTGTGTATGTTTTGTGTAGTGGCAGTCTAAAGTTTTACGTCTCAAACTTGTGCGGTGGTTTGTGTTGTTGGGGCTTTCCGGGTATGCAAATTTACTGGCCAAGGGGTGTACGATATGCCATGCAATTGTTTTTATTTGGAGACTACAAGAACTTGGCAAAAAGTTAGTTCGCTTATAAAAATGTGGCAAATTGTTTTCTCCAACGGCAAAGCGTCCTAAGACATGACCACTGAATGGTCAAGCGGAAATCTGCTGGTGATCACCAATCCAAGTTGGTTACTTATGCAAGGTTTCTTATGAAAGTTTTTTGTAACTGTTGATTGAGTTAGTAATAGATTTAAGAGATAAAGATCGGACAGGGGACAACTTATCAACTTTATCAGTTTCATCAAATGCCTCCAACTTTATTTCAGGTAACTTACTTTGCATTGCCCCCACTGCCAGCGGTGGAGCCTCCCTGGCCGTCAGGCGATAGTCGCTTATCATCCACTTGAAAATCATCTCTGTTACCAGTGGTTGGCGTCCCGCGATCAAAGTCTACCGGCAGATCCTCATGCGGCATATCCTTTTCATAATCGGCGTCTGGCTTAACTGAGACGGAATGTGCGGTGGTTCCGGGTACCTCAACTGCATTTAGTACTGAGATGGAGGCTTCAATGGGCTGAGTTGGTGGCAGGGGCGATTTTTGAACTTCGGGAGAATTTCGTTGGACATTGCCACCATCTGCGGTATCCAGGCGGGAATTGGAGTCCAGTGTCTTACCCATCATTGTAACATCACTTGGAGCCGGCGACACTTCAGTCTCTAAGGTAAGTCCCTTTTCACTTTCATTAGCTTTAAGATCTCTGACACTTTCGTTGATAGCTTTGTGGGTATCAGCACCCTTATCCGGGGCGGATTTCCCATCGGTCTTTTCGGAACTAGCTTTTAGATTGGTTAAACTATCTTTTGTAGTGACTGTCGAATCGGAGGCACCTGAATGCCCCTCAGCTTCGAGTGCCTGTTCTGGTACCGTCGCTACCTTTCGGCTGTGTGCAGAGTCGCCCCGTTTCTTGTTGCTTATGAGACTCATTCGAGAGCTCATTCTTACTAGGGTGGACATATTGGATCCCTGTCGTTTAATTCCAACATTTCCTGTGGCGTTAACTTCGTTCCTGACTGCGGGCAAGGCTTCTGCTGCCTGCAAAACAGCATTGCCCACACCGACAGCCAACGGGTTGATACTATCAGCTGTCGTATCCTTGAAACTATCAGCCTTTTCAGGTGATCCTTTAGATTTTGGTTTAGCTGAAATATTTTCTGTGGTCTTCTTATTGTTCTGGGATCCTACACGTGACAAAGGTCGCGGTAATCCATTGGCTGCATTTGTTTTTGTTATTGACTTCTCTTTAACAGACGCTCGTCCCTGTCCCTGTCCCTTTCCTTGTCCCTGTCCCTGTCCCTTTCCTTGTGTCTGTCCCTTTCCTTGTCCCTGTCCCTTTCCTTGTCCCTGTCCCTTTCCTTGTTCTTGTTCCTTTTTCGCTTTTGCTTTTTGAAGCTGTGGTGTTTTTGGCTGAGCTTGTGGTTTCCTCAAAGGAGTCTTTGCTGGAGTTTTACTTCCACTTTTCTGATTACTCTGATCTGCTTTATTGCCTATCAAAGAGCTTTTCTTTTTGGCACTTTCAGCTTTGTTTGATTTTTGCTTTGCACTTGCTTTGTCTGGGGTTTGTGTGACCTTTTTACCCGCTGCTGGTCGAAGAGCCTTTGATTTATCAGTTTGACTGATGGCACCCTTCGGTCTTTTGACAGGAGTACTGGACTTAGATAATCTACTTTTCATACTTGTGGGTATGCGGGATTGATTGGGGGACATCGAACTGCGACGTTGGTTGGCAATTGTGACCTCTTTGCGTTCTCTTTTCGGTGAGCGCTTTCCCTGCTTTGATCCTGGACTAATTGATTTTCTTCGCGCAAGCATTCCCTGTGTCGAGGGACCGAGGGGACTTGTAGACACAGATTTTCTTCGACTGGGCGTAGTATCCATGCCACGACTGTTCCGTGATGTGGCCCCGGGTGAAATGCTTGTCGATCTCAAGGATGAACGAACACTTAGTCGAGAGTTTGCCCGCGAATGGGGCTGGTCATTAGCCTGTGCTATACGTGAGTCAGGTCTCGAAGGAGGACCACGAGAGGTTGGACGGCTTGTGTTAAATCGGGTAGGCGTCAAGCGATTGTCGGTAGTTGTAGAAACCGATCCATGCGATTCGAGGCCACTGCGTAACGTAGCCTGAGATGGTGAACGGCTGTTACTTCCTCGAGAAGATCGACCCAGTAAAAGGGAAAAGTTAGCCAAGTCCTTTTGAGGTGAATTTGCCCTCGAGCTGCTGCGTGACTGCTGGCGACTCCGAATCGGTATGCGAGATATGGAATCCCGACGAGTAGACAACTCGGATGGTGTATCCGTATGTGCAGCCTCGTACGCTGATCCATACAAAGGACTTTCCTTGCCACTGTCCTTGTTGGGGGTACCAATAATTGGGGACAGAGTGCTGGGTTTCACTATCTTGGCTCGTTTGCTTTGTAGCTTCAAATCTTTTCCAGGAAAAGGTTGGCGTCTGGGAATATTCATCTTTGTAGGCGGTGGATATATAGATTTACGACGAAGTGTACTTGCTGGCAGTGTTGAGAGTGAGGATCGGCGGAAACTGAAGTCGGAGGTGGTAATGCTGCTTAGATTAGAGCTTCGTCTGTCAGAAGCCGTTTGAGTCGAGCTTCGACGTTCCGGAGACGTCGAGCTTGATCGACGGCGCGCCTGGATGCGCATTTGTTTTGTCAGCTGCGTGCCAAGCATCAAATCATCAAGACTTAACCAATTCGAGGGAGGGGATTGAAAATAATCATCTTCCTTTTTTATAACTCCGAGCAGACCACGCTGCTTTCGTGTGGGATTTGGGTTCGGCTTCAATGGACGAGGCACTGGTCCCGGTGGGATCACTGTGGGTTCCCTTCCTAACTCCATTGTCGATTGATAAAATCGAGGTATGGCGCTTCGGCAGGGATCCTCGATTAAGGGTAACGTTTCCATACTCTTATTACGTTGACCGATGGAATAGGGCAACGCATTCATATTGATGGATCCTCGACGCAGGGCACGTGGTGTATAGGTGTCTACGGATGAGGTCAATGAATCCCTCTGCTGGAGAATTCCTTTAGTTGGCATTGCCAGTTTGCTTGGACTGTAACCTCCACTCATGTTGAATTGTACGGAGGGACGTGGCGAGTCATCGGTAGGCAAATGACTGGGCAGAAGATTACCAGGTGGCAGCTGTGGAAGTTGTGGTAACCGCGATCCTGTTATTGATTTACGTCGCGGCCTCATCTGCGGTTGGGCTACGATGGACGAGGTAGTGGTTGACTGAATGGAAGCGTGTCTTGCAGTGGGCAAACGTGGACGTCCGTGGTGTATCGGCGTTTCGCGAGGGCTTTGGGAATGCGATGACTTAGGCGATCGCAAAGAAAGTATGGTAAATGATGATTTCTTATGATGGCGAGTCTCATCCACACTATTGAATAAAAAATGTTTAATAAGATCTCACGACAAAGGCAAATATGTGACATCTTACCGATTCTCTCCACCGGTGACCACAGAGTCCCTGATGACCACTGGTGACAAATGATGTTGCGCTGGTAACTGAACGTACTCCTCTGGAGAAGTTAATGCCATCTCATGAATGGATTCAGATTTTTGACTTTGACGAAGACTTCCTGATCTTGGCGTACCTAGACCATATGGTATATTCTTATCTTCCAGCAGTTGTCTGTCATTCAGTTGACGCATTAGTTCCTTTTGGTGTTGGTCAAGGTAAAGCTTTGGCGAGAGGATGATATCTGTGCCTATCGTAGGGGATTGATTCGCATGGCTTTGACATCCTAAGCTTGGCACCGGTGACCTTTCTGGTAATTGACTCTCCACATTGGATAGGGGATCTTCTCCTCCGCTGCTGGAGCCGTTCGAGTCTTGAAGCATTGTTGCAAGAGGTGAAAGTGGCATTTCGTCATGTTTCATAGACATGACCATTTTGGAGCTTGGCCTTAGCTTCGGTATGCGACTGAACTCTGGAAAATGCTGGGCAGCGGGACGATACCAATCTAAACCAGAATTCGAGTACGATTCCGACATTGTCCTACAATATTTCCAAGGATTATTGAAAATTAATTTAAATTAAACCATTTTATACCTAGGGCGGTTTTGGGACTCTTGGTCACTTAAAGCTGACGGAAGAGGTTGGTCATAATTGTAATCCAAATTTTGTCCCGTTTGGTCATTCTCAGATTCGACACATAGGCTGCTCCTTCGTTCTGTCTCTTGTGGAGTTAGTAGCATAAAATTGGGAGAGTCCAACTGCTCCGAACTAGATTCTTCACTCGAGTTGGGAAGAACTTGAATGTCAGGTGGTTGAATGCGAGGTATAGTCAGCATGTTAGTCTGCATCTGGGATCTACAGGCGCTTCGGTTGGTAGGGCGGTTGTAGGGCACGTTGGAGAATAGCCTTTTCCGGCCATCTTGTCCAATAAGCGTATCGAGGGCCACCGCAGCAACAAGTGTGTCCTCTTCGGAACTAGGTAACTCCAAGGATCCGGCACGAATTGTCTCAAAAGCTGCAGTCCCAAAATAATCCTCTGGCTGTGGTGGGGGAACTGGATCCCCGAAAAGGCTGCTATACGGTTGACTGTTAACTGTCGACTTATCCGTATATAACGCCTCCGAGACATTGCCTTCGGAGCTGCGCTGCGTGCGGCTATAGATTGGATTGCTTTGTGCAGATGGTGACATATTGGAGATTGGGTCGTAGCTATAGTCTACAGATATTATGGCTGGTGCCACTGGGGAGGTGTTCGTGGACGGCGGTCGGATAGGTGACCTTGCTGGTTGGGTTATTGTCGATATGAGTGTTGGTGATGGCGATGATGAGTATGACAATGTCTGCTGCATGATTTCTCATTTGTGCTGGTCTCTTCTCCTGAAGGCTTCAAATCTAAAGTAAACTAAAGTAAAGTGGAGTGGCGTGGAGTGGAGTGGAGTAAAGGAAGCACTCGTTCGTTTCAATGTGAGACTTTAATATTGTTCCCTGGATGATGTGCCATAGTTTCAGTACTTCTGTAAGGAAATAAGGAATTCAATTATTTAAATCAACCATTGAAGACATATGTAATAGTATACTATTTTGATGAAAGGAAATCTTAAGCTTTGCAATCGAGTCCTTCAATAAGCAGGTCTTAAAATCAAAATGAATTTCTTTCCAACGAATCAACTAAAGCTTACACACACACACACACACTTAGATATCTAAAATTACACACCCATAGACATAGAGTGTCAGACAGACCTTCTGGCCAATGCAATGTCAGTGCACCAAACACGCGAAGCTTCAGAGACCGACTGAAGAAAGGCCTAGTCCCGGCCATGTGCATTGGAAAACTGACGCTATTTTCATTGCCGATGTGCGATGCCAAAAGTTGCGAAAATAGTAATTATTATTTACTATATTACTTCTATTATATTCTCTAATAATATCTAGTATATCTACTATACCACTACAATTGTATGTGTGTGTGTGTGTGTGTGCCGAGTGTGTGCTGCTGATAAACCTACAGACAGCTCAATGTACGCTTAAGCCACAGTTAACAGTTCAGCGAGTGTTTATACCCTGCACCGTACACCGAATGCAACCTAAATGCTAGATATCCTACATACGAGTTAGTTGCTGTATTAGTTAGTTTAATTCACTAAATAATTATCAATAGTTTCTGGTATAAATAAACCTTTCTTACGATGCCTAAGCAATGTATCCTTTGAAGAAGGTTGATGAACTTAGAAAGGGTATTTTCAAGTCCATAGCTTAGATAAATATGTTGTTCGCTAATGAGAGCATAACTTGTGCGTGTCGAGATTATGTTGTTGTTGTTGTTGTTGTTGTTGTTGTTGTCGGCTTGGAGTTGCATGTTGCAGTCTGCTGCACGAAATTTTACTTTAAGTTGCGGTGAAGAGCAGCAAATTTGCATCAGCTTCAACAAATTTGTATTTAACACTTGGCATCCTCAATTATGTGTGTGTTAGCAGAGGTTAATTAAAAAAAAAAAGAAAAAGAAAAATGAAAGTGTTTTGTACAAAGCATAGTTTAAAAATCAACAAATTTTCATTGCAAACAAGGCATCAATCAACAAAAATTAAATAAGAAATGTTGCATGTTTATCATTTTGTATTACGTATCTATAAAAACTATAATGATAATACATGAAATCCATAATTGGCTTAAGAGTTAGTGAAACTTTCTAAATATGTTTGAAGAGGTGAAGCGCGACATGACAGCTTCGAATTCGCCGCAGATTTTCGCCTCAAATGTGCCAGCAAATGAGAGCCGCCTGCATAATTCGCTTCAATGGCGTGTGGCTTGTGTCCTCTTGTTTTCATGCCGCCGCGTGGCACCTGTTGGTATGACTGAGGCACGCGATGTGCATTAACGCTTACCTATATTTATCTACACACACACACACACACACACACACATATATATATAAATATATAAATATACGAAATACATTTATGTATATTCATATGTGTGTATTTTTAATAAGTATACTCTTGTGTATGTCAAAGCGAACAAGCGAAATCTGTGTTAAATGCCAGCTTAAAGACTTGACACACTCTCAAACGTTAGATTTTTTGATTTCTTAATGTTTTCGGTCTCAAAATTATATACAACACACGTTTAGCTTTTGAACTCCTATGCAAAACATAAAGTGACTGAGTGTGTATGTGCGTGTGTGTCTTCTGGGCTTAGGACTTTAGAGCAACGCGCACAAGTTTCCTTGGCTTTGGAATAGGGGGTCAAACTAGCAACAATTTTCACGTTGCCTTGTGCAGCGCCGACAAGTCAACAACCAGCACTTCAATGACCACCAACTCCACCTTCCTATGGCGCACTGTTGCAACATGAAAACAGAAGCAAATGCTAGCACCAGCAACAACAACAAAAACAACAACAACAACAACCACAACAACAAGAGAAACGTCTATTAATGTGCAACACACAGTCATTCGACATACGACGCTTCACCGCAAGGAAGGGAAAATCCTTGGGCAGTGTCGTGATAGCAAGTTTTCATTCACTTAAAAAGTTTGCGGCTTAAATTCTTTAAGATTTTCATTTTGGACAACTCGTAATTCGAAATTTTAAACTTTGGTTTTCAGTTCATTGAAATATCTACTATTCATATAATTTAGTTTATATTTAATTAATTTAAGATTTTAGATTTTAGATTTTAGTGACTTTCTGTCTGAATTTATTGACCGTCCCGTGTAATTAATGCGGCCTGTTTAGGTGGCACATACGTTGTTATATATAGTCCTTGGGTATGTCATTTTATTCACTTGACTTTCGGCTAGGGGTTTTCCGAATTTAGCACCTTAAAAAACAGTTAAATGTTCCCATTTCAAAAAAAATACAACGTTTCTATGTACATACAAATATTTAAATCGAATTAGGAGGCAGCACAACGCGCTTTTGCATCGATCCGATGCACTCGCCGTTCGTAGGAAAACTAAACCGAAAGAAACTTGAAGAAAATGCCTTCTTCTACGTTGTCGTTGCTTTTGCCGTTGGCTTTGCTTTTACCGTTGCCTTTGCCGTTTCCATTACCCTCACCGTCATCGTCCTGGCTATGACCAGGCAGTGCCTTCTGATGTCCAGCCGTCGCGTCCTACTGTATTTGGGCAGTGCTAGAAGGCACCCGAAGTGGTCACGGAGTTGGCTTTATGTGTCGGGTAGTTCGGGTGTTAGCCGCTAACCGCTAGCCGCTAGCCGCTAGCCGCTGAAACGTATACGTGGGTCAGTAAACCTACTTCCGGTTGACATAAATACGCCTTGGACATGAAAACTTGCCACTGACGGTGCGCCATGACTTCTTTGTTGTTTTTGTTGTTACTTTCAGTTAGACTGACATTCTGCGGCTATAGATTTGAATTCCATTTGATTTTTTTGGGTTCTATTCAATTGAATAGCGGCTGTGCGTCCCACAGATTCTCGAGTTGTACGAGGTGTGCTCTCAGCCTATATTTCGGGATCAAACTATTGCGTGTGTGCTCGCTTAGGCTGGCCAGCCTTTTCGAATTTGCTTGCATCATCAATTAAACTTGGGTTATTGTCAACCTTTCCATAATATTTTACTTACTGTGATTAGTTTTGCTTTTTAAACGCTTGTTACGAATTCGCTTACCATTTCCCTGGCTTCTAGTGGGCTCGGCATTGGCAAATTGTAATCGCCGAGATGACCTTAATCAGAGGAAGCCAGCCCCAAAGCAATTTTGGCTTGGCCAGGCTTTCAATCTAATTTCTATTATTTCAAACTGCACCTTGCACAAGGTGGGGCCTGCCAGCAACAAGCGAATAGACAGATACTTTTCCATGCTAATTTCTGGGCGAACAAATATTTCCACGCGATGGTAATGTGTTGACCAATTTGGGGTATGGCCAATAAATTAATATCAATTGCTTATAAAGATCTGTGCATGTGTGTGTGTGTGTGTGTGTGGATTGGGGAGAGGCCAAGCCCATGACATAAATCTCTTAAATTATAATTCTGCGATTAAACACCGATTATACAGTGCATTACAATTACAGGATTTAATCGAAGGTCAAAAGAAGTAGAAATGGGGAAAATCCCGTCGTCACCTTAATTCCTTTCCAATTTAATGTAACCTCTTTTCTTAATACTGGTCAAAGCAATTGACTAACTTACATTTAATTTGGGAGCCGAAATACTTCGCAGCTCTGTTCTGGTTGCCGACTAAATTCTCCACCTTTCCCACCGGCTTTATCCTAATATCCTTGACCCCAATATTGGCTTATTTTTTGCTTACGCACTTCAGTTTCGGCAAACGGTTTTCCAAACACGTGGTCCCTTTTGATTTTCCCATTTAAACAATTCCATATCGATTTGTTAAAGAGGTTTTCCCAATTTAATAGAAAAATTTGACATAATAAAAAGTTTTTCTGGAATCTTAAAAGCAAAGTTAGTAAATTGAATAAATCTAAATGTTTTAAATTGAAAGGAAAAGTTCTATAAAGGAAAAATTAGATCCTTGCCTTAAAATTATATGCTGTATATATATTATATATATTATATATATTATATATATTTATTCATCCAAAAAAGATAAGGAAGCAAAGGAAGATTTATAAATATTAAGTGTTCCGCGTTTAATTTAACTGCTCAGAAATAGGGACGTGAGTTTCGTATCATCGAGGTTTCGTCAGCTTCTGGGCATTTAAAGCTTAGGTCAATTTTTGTGCCTTAAAAAAACTTTAATAACTTTAATAATAAAAAAAAAACTATATATAAAACTAATATAACTAGATAATAAAATATTATAAAATATTTATACAAAAAGATTATATAATATAATTTACACTTATTAATATTCTCGAAGCTATACAAAAATTTAACCATTTTCAACAATAAGTGATTTTTTTTGTGTTTATTGTCAAAATCAAATTTCTGAGCATTTTTTTAAACTATGAATCTGCTTAAATTTTTAATTGTGAGAATATCTTGAAAGTATGACAAAATTTAAGGTTTTTTATTTGTTTAAATATTTTTACTTACATTTATATCGATAATTATTATAATAGCTATCGAAAATCAGCTGTTGCCCAATAATAACAAACATTCTTTGAGCAAGTCTCAAAATTCTTGTGTAAATATCAACACAATGTTAAAAATGTACGTAGGTTAGGTAATTATAAAAGATCAGGTTAATTATCTATTCGTTTCCAAAAAGCAGTTGCCGTTTAGATGTAGAATTCAGACATTTGCTAAACTCGAGTTGGTCCCGACGCCGGTTCAGCTCAAGTGAAAAGGAGGAAAAAGCCACTGGCACCTGGCAGAAGCCTGATGGCTATGACACAGGAATTTCTGTGTATAATCATGTGGTCCGAGGAAAGGTACCGCTGGTGCTGGGCAATCCCAACCTGGTCACATGGTACACTTGCGGACCAACAGTCTACGACTCCACACATATTGGACATGCAAGCACCTACGTGAAAGTGGATATCATACAACGGATATTAAGGGATCACTTTAAATTCAACTTGGTTACAGCCATGAACATTACAGACGTTGATGATAAGATAATCAAGCGAGCGAATGAAACTGGAAACGATTGGAAACTGCTTGCCAGCTCTTACGAGGCGGAGTTTAAGCGAGACATGGCTGCTATGAATGTTAGGCCTCCAAACCTTACTGCCAATGTCTCTTCAAATATTTTTACAGTTCAGCATTTCATCGAGAAATTGTTAGCCGATAAACAGGCATATGTGACCATGGACAAATCTGTTTATTTTGACGTACCGAAACATAGAAATTATGGTAAACTCCAGAGGATAAAGTTGATCGATAATGATATCGATTCAAAACAGCTAAATCCAGAAATGAAACGCAACAAGGCTGATTTCGCGCTGTGGAAAACTAAAAAGACAGAAAATGAGCCCAGCTGGAAAGCTCCTTGGGGCGGAGAAGGACGACCAGGATGGCATATTGAATGCAGTGCCATTGCCGGAATGTTTTTCGGAAACAAAGTGGACTTCCATGCAGGTGGCCTCGATTTACGTTTTCCCCATCATGAGAACGAAGAAGCTCAGTGCTGCGCACACTTTAAGTCAGATCAGTGGGTCAATTATTGGATACATACCGGACAGCTTCACATTGTTGGTGACCCTCAAAAAATGTCCAAATCGCTGGGCAACACAATAAGCGTGACACAGCTCTTAAAGAATTACACAGCGGACGAGTTTCGCATGGCTTGTCTATTGTCCAATTATCGCAACGCCATACCCTTCAGTGAACAACTAATGATAACAGCGCGTCAAACATTACAGAAATTTGTAAACTTTCATGGAGACCTTACAGCCTACATGCAGTTCCAAAAGCCGCTCAAATATCTCGACGAGGTCGCTTTGAGGGCACAGCTTAACTATATGGTCGAGGAGTATGATAGCAGTTTACGCGATGACTTTGACACCGCTCGCGCCATATCTGTCTTAATGGATCAAATGAGCAGCATCAGCCGCTGCATTAACGCCCACCAGGGGGACGCAAAGGAGACGCCTGCATACTGTATAGATTTGCTGCTCGCAATTGGCAATTTTATCAACTTGGGTATGCGGAACTTTGGCATTAGCCAGTTTATAACGGATGACCAACAAGTGATGTCAGAAAATACCACCAGCGACATGGATGTAAGCATGTTCGTTGCGGATATTCTGGCTTTACGTGGAAAGCTGCGAGAAAAAGCAGTTAGTGGCTCTAGTAAAAATACAGTGCTGCTAGCCGCATGTGATGAAATAAGGAACATGCTGGCCCAACATGGATACGAGGTGCGCGATCACAAAAATGGTAGCTCTTGGGTTAATGTAAAGAAGAAAGTAGATGAGAAAGCAAAGGCCGAGCAATAGAATCATTAACATCAAAGTCAGGAACTCCCAATAGTCTAAATTTAAATAATACACCAAAGTCTGTAATTAATTTAAATATAAATTTAACTCTGATATGAAGCATATCATATTTGGCGTAGTAGTCTTGTCAAGAAATAGTTTATCTAACTTAATTGTAAATGGATAGACATTCCGTCTTGTAGAGATGCTTGGTGATCAGATAGTCGCGCATCAGTTTAAAAAAGGCAATCATACTGGTAAAGGCCACAAAGCTTATAGACAGCACAAAATGCCACTCAATTGTGGTTGAGCTTAATGAGGCAATCTCTCCAAGCAGCACGGCAGCCTGTAGAGTTGCCAGTGTGGAGTAGATAACAGTCGGATTATGGAATAGTTTCTGAAAGTGTTCAATTCATTTAAAGATAGGAATTAACTTTTAATTTGTTTATTGTGAAACTTACATAAAAACGCTGGTGGCTGGCGTTCCCTGGCGTTGCTACCGTAACCAGTCCATGACTACGATAAAGCGTGCCATTGTGTTTAACCACGGTACCGTGCGAGTACACAGTATACTTGGACCATGTCTGAGCATTGGCTGCGACAATGTGCTGTGAAGGCGCCGTCTGAAAATCACGGTCCATTCGCTGCCAACTACCCAAATGTAAAGTGGCGCGATGCAACGTGTCGCTGTACTTAGCCGGGTAGAGGAAAACAGCTGACAAGCTAAAAGCGCCAAGGCACACAATGATGCAGTGCTGGGCAGCGCGCATTACATTGTATTGAATACCCAGTGCGAGGAGGCATGGAATTAGAACTACATAGGCATTCAACATGCAAGTAAAGATCAACTGTTTGAATCGCTTGTTGAAGTCGTGTCTGAGAGTTTCCACTTCATCGCGTATCTGGGTCGCATTCGTCGTACAGCTGTGCACAGGCATATCGTTTATATAAACGCCTGGCAACTCAAATCTTGTGCGCAAGAACGGTTCCAGTTGAAATCCAAATATGAAAAGATATACCACTACGCTAAAAAGAAAAAACTGCTAGGATCAGGACTTATAAACCATGTTTCCCAAACTACTTACGGATAACTTAAATAAAATAATAACATGTATGTCTGCTGTTGGTAAAGCTTCACTGCGCAATATCCCAGTCCCAACTGCACAAGTCCACCAAATCCATACTTGAAGCCCAGTCGAAGAAGGCGCCGATCGGTGCTTTTCAGTTTACTTAAGAATAAGCAATACAAAAATCGACGAGCATTCAGTATGAGTATGAGATACCGTAAATATGGATCAATCAGGTCGATGTTCTGAAACCAAAATAATCCTTTAACATTTTTTCATTAATCATTTCTACAAAGTTCATACCACCATTTGAGTCTCACTTATGTGACTAAGCCACCAGTTGGTGCGATAGATGTTTATGAATTGTACAATAACCGCACCCATTGTAAAGGCGCACATAAGCAGCTCACTTAAACACTCTGATGTGGTTGCGTGCTCGGGAAAAGGAATGTGTTTTGGCATTGCCACATGCTGTGATCCTCCTTTTGTTGACATATTTCTTTGGAAGCTTTCCTGCGCGTCACTTGAGCTGCTTCCATCGCTGCGTTCATCATAGCCCATTGCGTGTGGGAGTACTTAATATTAAAGCTTCTAAGCGAGTATATTCACGTCTTATTTACTTTACATCATCAAGGATCACCACGTATTCCTTTGATGCCGAAAAATTAGTAATGCCTGCCTTTTCGTATGTTGTGCTATTGATGGTAAGCGATTCGATATATCGCATCGATTCAAAATTAAATCGTAGTATAAAATTAAAAATTAATATTTATATTTTTACATAATTATATTATATCTCAATATTTAGTTAAACTTACTCAGGTAAATTTATAATATTACGAAATAAATTATTAAAAAATATTAAATATTCTTAATATTGTAAAATTATAAATCACGATCAAAATGCGTTTATCAACACTGAAAGCTGAACAGCTGACTCTGTGGATTTTATAACAAGTTGTTTAGATTATTTTAAAGAAAAATTTAACAAGATGATGCGCTACGAAGGAGACGAAAAATTGGCTGATGTTTCAGCCTGTGCTGGCGTACGTGCTGACCTAAAGATGTGCCTGTTGGAAAGCGAGTGCTGCCGCTTAGACAAGAAAACACCGCGTCAGTGCCTACAGGACAACAGTGTACCGCCGGAGTGTCAGGTGCTGCGCAACACATTCTACGAGTGCAAGCGTTCCTTGGTAAGTGAGATATTTAGATTGCAAAAGTTGAGTATTGTGTTGTATAAAATATTTTCAAACCAGTTGGATAATCGACAACGCTTCCGCGGACATAAAGGATACTAAATGAGTTTGCAGCACAATTAATTTAATATTAACTTAGATTTTATTGAAATTAAAAAAGGGCAAAAGCTACATTCAGCATCTTAATTGCGACGCCGACGAACACGCGATATACGCCACGCGTTCGGCTCCTCGTATTTATTGTACAGTGGTTCCAGTCGTTGATTTTTCTTAAACTTGCTAAGTTTTGTTGGATCCGAGAAGCGAAAGAAGGATGGTGCAAATTCCACCAACCATTTGGGATCAATTGTGGTCACCTCACGCATATACTCCTTTGTTGTTTGTACCAGTTCATGGTATATCACCCACTCCGGTTGTCGGTTGAACAGTGCGCTTGAGGGATGTATGTAGACCACTTGTGAGTCTACTAGAGTGCGGTACCCTTCTTGCGGATCCTTCTTGGCGGCATTCCGAAAGAAGCCTGAACATATGGCCTTTTGAATGCGCACAGAATTCTTTCCGGCCGAAACCACGTCCAGCTTGTGACGATCCATAATACCAAGCAGCTGCTTCCGTACGTCCTGTGAACGTTTGAGTGTTCGTATTTGAACAAAGTTTTCATAGCACCACGCGTTGGAGAACTTGTTGTTTTTCCAGCTATTATACACGGCCAGAAGCGTCAAATGATCACCTGCAACAAGAAATGTTCGACAGTTTCAGTTTGAGTTCCATTTAAAGGTATAACTATGAAACTTACCTTCCGCTTGATTAAATTTAGCCTTCTTTTGATCGGCTAAAGCTTGCTTGTCCTTTGGTCTATAAAACACGTTCTGGACGCTAAGCATGGAGACAATCGTAAGTATTTCGTCGGAGCACTGTAGTGCCACAGACATGATTAGCATTTTGGATAGATTCGGCTCCAACGGGAACTCGGCCATACGTCGACCGAGTCTCGTCAGCAGACCCTCATCATCCAACGCAGAGAGGGAGTGCAATTGCTCCAGTGCCATAACCAGCGACTCTACAGGTGGGGCATCCATGAAATCAAAGTGTATCAAATCATTAATGCCCATTGTTTTCAATTGCAGAACTGTTGCAACCAAATTGGTACGTTGAATCTCTGGCACTGGCGTTGGCAACATTTCATCTCGATATGCACGTTCTGTATAAAGTCTATAACATTTGCCGGGTCCTGTGCGTCCCGCTCGACCAGCTCGCTGTTTGGCTGCAGCTTGTGAAATGGGTGTGACAACCAATGAGTCCATGCCGGTCTTCGAATTGTATACCTTCTGTTTCACAAAGCCAGGATCTACCACGTAGAAGATGCCGTCGATTGTAAGCGAAGTTTCTGCTATATTGGTTGCAATTACCACCTTACGACTGCCGGCTGGTGCCGGGTCGAATATACGGGTTTGCATTTCAGAGGGCAGTGCAGAGTATACGGGTAATATGATGAGTTCTGGTACATCTGGTCCAAGACTTTTCATACGTTCGTATAAAATCTCGCAGGCCGTGTCAATTTCCTCTTGACCCGTGAGAAACAACAGTATGTCGCCTGGCGGCTCACGCAGGTGAATTTGCATAACAGTGATGAGTGAAGCATCCAAGTAATCAGTTTCCGGCTCCTTAGTGTACAGTACCTCCACGGGAAACGTACGTCCGGGAATCGTGAAAATCGGCGCCTCGTAAAAGTACTGTGAAAACTTGACAGCATCCAAAGTGGCCGAAGTTACGATAAGCTTGAGTTCCGGGCGCTTCTGCACTGCTGCTTTTAGAAGTCCAAAGAGAACGTCTGTGTGTATGGTACGTTCATGGGCCTCGTCCAACATAATAACCGAATAACTTCTTAGGTCTGCCTCCATGAGACACTCGCACAAAAGCATACCTTCTGTCATGTACTTGATAATTGTCTCTGGACTCGTGCAATCTTCGAAACGTATCGTGTATCCAACCTCCTGACCCAAGCGACAACCATACTCTTCCGCCACACGTTTTGCTACCGACATAGCAGCCACACGACGCGGCTGTGTGCATCCAATCTTTCCTCTGGCAGTAAAACCGCATTCACTTAGATACTGAGTGATTTGTGTGGTCTTACCCGATCCTGTTTCTCCAATGACGATGAGTATTTGGTTGTCTGTAACAGCCTTGACAAGATCATCTCGCAGCTTATAAATGGGCAGCGATTGTCGTTGTTCGAGCAAAGTCAAATCTGTTTTCCTACCAAACGATGATTTTTTGCCTCCAATAACATGCTTTTTCCACTCGGGCACTTCTTGGGGAGCTGCACCCATGCCACGCATATTAGCTGCCAGGTGTCGTGATGAGTCATCTTCAGGCAATGGATCAATCCAATTCTTGTTAAGATTGGTTGGCAATGCTTCGATTTCTTGTTCACGCTGTAACATTTTCTGCTCTCGCCGTTCCTTGGATAAAGCAGATTGCATCATAGCTGCCTGTGCCAGCGAACCATCAGGATTTTTAACAATGCGGACTGGTGATAAATCGTGCAATGCACGTCCATGACCCGAAAGGAATGGTGGTTCCTCTTCAACTATTTCAATTTCAATGTCTGCCTCATCATCTTCATCTTTTGGTAGTAAGCCTGTCTCCTCGTCAAAATCAGGCATTTCACTGCGATCCAAAACACCGGAACTTATCATTTGCTTAATTTCCCAACGTTCTGGACTGGAGATTCGAGTAACACGTTTGCGGGATTCATGCTCATCGCCGTCAATATTGTTGCTCTGTAAGTTCAGCATAGAAGAGGTGCTGCTGAATGGCCCATCTGGGTTACGATCCCGTAGAGACACTTCGTCTTCATCAGGCGCATGTGACAACGGATTAAGATCACGTCCGCTTTCCTGGTCTACTTCTTTCATTGAAAGCGATACCTTTTGTCCTGTTAAAGACATAACCTTCACTTTCACTGTCTGGTTACGAGAAACAACCTCAGTGACATCAGTGACGCGACCTTCAGCACGTAACTGTGAAATATGCACTAAGCCCTCCCAGCGTTTACGTAGACCAAATAGCTGAACAAAGCAACCAAACGGCACAATATTGGCTACTTTGCCGGAATAAATTTTTCCTGCTTCTGGATCGTCACTCATTATTGCAGCTGGCGGTGGCATTTTTTCCTGCTGCCTTTGCTGGCGGGATGGAGATCTTGACCGAGATCTTCGTCTTCGATGGCGATCACGGGAACTGGAACGACGTCGACGACTATCGCGATCCTCTCGTGATCTACTGCGATGTCGGGTACTTCTCTTATCTCGCTCAATATCCCTATCCTGATGCCTTTCTCTTTCTCTTTCTCTATCTCGATTTCTGTCTCGCTTTTCGCGGCTTCTACTACGTTCACGATTCCTGTCGCGTTCTTTATCCTGATGTCTTTCTTTATCTCTGTTCCTATCTCGTCTATCGCGGCTTCTACTACGCTCGCGATCCTTTCGCTTGTGTCGTTCTCGCGAACTAGACCGTTTTCTTTTCTTTTCTTTAATGTTGGTGTTATTTGTATGTCCGTCACCTGGAGCTAAAGCTTCCAGCTCAAGCATAGCTGCATCCACATCACTCATCTCATTTTTTTTTATGTCTATCTTTTTCTTAGATTCTTCATCTTTAACCTCCTCCAAGTGATTGTTGAATTCTTCGTTAGGCAATGCTAATCCAGGAAACATTTTAATTAATTGTGATTTCTTGTCGTCTAGGTTTTTCATTTTTGTTGGTTTCTCATTTTTACTTGAGCGACTGGGTCGCATCAAATTAATAATGCGTTGCAAATTTTGCACTAAAGAGTCGGGAAACTCAGCTCCATTTTCTAACAAAGCTTTATGAAAAGATTCAAAGCTGCGGTGTTTCTCCTCCAAATCAATTATGAATTCAGCCAGATCCTTGTCATTAATGCCCAAGTGATTATCAAGCTCAGTACATATTTTTGATACCAATGAAAGGTACTCAAGTTGTTGCAGCTCCTCCATTATGCAAAAGGTGTTCTAAATGGCATATAGTTATATTAATTAATAATATTAAAAATAAGACTCCAAACGTTTGTATCGGCGAAAATAAAACATTTAAAGCATGCGAACTAGAGATGAGATGCTAATGAAAATCTGTTCGTGACACGATGTTTTGCCTTGTACATTTGAATTAATATGCTTAAAAATTTTAGTACTTGTTATTTTTCTGACCGAATTTTCTATTCTTTTCTTGACTTAGTTATAACGTAAGCTTACATTTTAAATATTAACTGCGTAATTTATGAAGAATTATTTTAAGTGATATTTGATTATTCAAAGTAATCTAAATTCTAAAATATCACGACATATACCCATCTCCAGCAAAACAGCTGTTTTAAGTGAAGTGCTCGGTAACGTTGTGTTTTAATAAGGTGGCAGCACTTTTACAATTTTGACATATTTTGAGCAAGCTACGCTCGCTTTTTGATGTTTAGCTTGTTGATAATAAGTTATATACTCTGTGTGTAATTTAAATTAAAATAGTCAGCTGTGTGCTTCGAAAATGTCTTCTTTTTTCGATTGCTTTAATAATTTCGTGCAAAGCGGGGGTCATATTGTACAAAATGTGACCTACGAATGCAGCGATCAGCAAGAGTCAAATACATCGATAATATTGCCCGCAACTCCTACTCCTAGCGACACAGTAAGTAAAATACGATAATTTCTACAATTAGAAATCACTTTTTAATAATAAGTTACGTATCTGATGAAATATTTGGTGGGAAATTGCTTATTTTGGTAATGACTGATTGCGTCTTTGGAGTTGCCAGACTGTGAATAATGACATATATGTTTTATTATGCAGTTGGCAACTCTGATAAACACACGCCATATTTTAATTGCGAAAACGCAGTCATAAAATTGTGAAGACAGCCGAATAAGAAGCAAAAATTATTAAAAGTTTCTGAGAAGGAGCAAGTTTTTGTTAGCGCATATAATTTTTTTTTAAAACACAGTAGTGCAAGTGTCTTGTAAAGCTCAAAGGAAAAACACCGCCAAAAGTGATAGGGAGAAGATAAAAGAAGAAGAAAAATCTACAAGCGAGTAACCAAATAAGAAATAAACATATGAATGACCAAACAATACAACACAACAAACACAAAAACACAATGTTAAAAATAAAGCAAACACAAAGCAACAAAAATGAGCCCGTGGAGATGAAATCAAAGTTGCAGACACAACCCACTACAAATTCTTCTATAATAACGTATAGTCCTAGCAAATTCATTGCCAGGGCTACAACAGCATACACAAAAATACACACAACAAACATACATACAAATATAAATATTACCCGAGCGGCGGTTTCAACAGCTTCAACAACAACGACAATGGCCAAAATACCTGCGAACACATCCTATTATGTAGTTAAAGCTGGCCAAATTGGAAGCGCCGCGTCCATATTGAGTTCTCCACCCAAGACAGCGCCAGCAACGACTACAGCGACTTCAACAGAGAATGTAATAATTAATCTTAGCCAGTTTCATGAAATTTTATTTTCAATGAAAACGCACGTTCCGCATGCCTCATATTTTACATACATCATTAAATTACGTATAATTTGATATATTATTTCTCCATTGTGTTCGTTTTGTATTAATTTGTATTAATGCTTGTTTCTTCCTTCTACAGTCTAGTACTATATCTGCACCAAGTGAAAATTTAATGGAGCACACTTACATGCGTGACGCGCCTCGTGCAGAAAACTCGTTTTCTAACGGACTGTCCCCAGCACACACAATATTAGTTCGCCATGCGCCACAGTGTCCCACATGCCACACATATCCAACACACGAAGACTCTGGAGATTCCCAACTTGCAGCGCATGTGCCACCCTACGATGAAATTGCCGCTAAAGAGCTTATGAATGAATGCTCGAGAATCGCTAAGTATGTACGCAACAATAATTCAGACGATCAGGATTGGCAGGAGCGCGTTAATCGGTAAGTAGTTAACATATAAGACTTATTATAATGCAAGCTATAATGAGTTGATTTTTTTTCAATTGTTCTTAGATTTGGCTGGACATACAACCAAGAGTTGCTGTTTGACAAAGTTGGAACTATTTTGGATGAGGATCAACTTGCTCGTCTTGCCAATGACAAGCGACAACACGAAGCGATTCATCGTCGCGTTACAGTGGACAAGTCGGCTTCGCGAATGCGTCGTGCTTTGGCTAGTATTGCTTGGGAGACACGCACAACTCAGTGGCTGCATGCACTTCTCATGGAACACCTACCGCCATCATATATGGCGTCTTATTTAGATATTATGCAAACACTTATGAGTAAACTGCCGACACTTACAGACAAAATGCTATTCAGTCGACCGATAAATAGCAGCCAGGAACTGCTCGCACCTGTTATGAAAAAACGTTGGCAGCCCGAAATTCTGCCAAAATCGAGACACTTGGAACACAATGCCGTAATGGTAGCAATACCAACAATGCCTATAAGTGGTGCAGTGTCGGAGCGTATGCAAAATTGGTACCAGTCACTGGCCACCATAACACAAGTCGTACAGATCTCGTTACCCAATACAAGTAAGTACTTAATTTTTAAAAGAGACAATTTCTATATTAATTTAATTATATTTTAAGATGATCGTATTGGAAAACAGAATTTGGATCAAGTGGCAGAGACAATTGTTTCCCTTACACGAGTTCGAATAAACGAACTACGCACTGAGGACCCGAACCGTGGAATAATTCTAATTGGATTTAATGCTGGTTCCGCGATGGCTCTGCAGGTGGCTATGTCAGAGAGCGTGGCGTGCGTAATTTGTATGGGCTTTGCATATAATACAATGCGTGGACCACGAGGAGCTCCCGACGATCGTCTGTTGGACATAAAGGCACCAATTTTATTTGTCGTTGGTCAAAATTCGGCACGTTGTAGTCAGGAAGAGATGGAGGGCATGCGTGAGCGCATGCAATCGGAGTCATCGCTTGTTGTCGTTGGAAGTGCGGATGATGCCTTACGCGTGCCGAAAAGCAAACGACGTCTAGAGTCCGTTACGCAGGCAATGGTAGACGCCATGGTAGTGGTAAGTGCATGCTGCTTTCCCATGAAAACTAAAACGGGTCCTTAACAATTTAACGTTTTTTAGGACGAGGTTTACAACTTTATTAACAAGACATTGAGCAATCCACCCGGTCCGCGAATGCCAACGGCACTGCTCGGTAATAACTCCCATCAACGACAGTCAAAGCAACATGTCCTTGTCGATGGCAATACAAACAAAGCGCAGCTTTCTCAGGCACGTAAACGAAAAGCTATTGATGCTCAGGAGGAGCCCGGAAGTCAACCGGCCAAAACCAAATTTGTTCCTCACAGTAAGTTCCCGTCAAAAGTTTGCACACTAATTTATATCCTGTAGGATAATTTGCTAGAGGCATTTCTTATTTATCGTAAGGAAATTTCATTATTTTTATTGTTTTCTTATTTTATGTAAATCATTAATCAATCATTATCTTTCATAACTATGAATTCATATCAATCAATCCCCAATCCCGCATGTTCTCCTTTGTTGCTGCACGTTGTCCCCAATCCACTTGCAATAACCACTAACTCATTAATCAAAAAGAAACGCGTGCGCCCAGGTTGCCAAATCCGAAGCCGCCGCGACTCGTTGATCCGTTTGCGGTGAAAAGAAAGGGTAAATCAATTGCAAACCTACTAAAAACAAATTTCATCATAATTTCCGTAACATTTTTTTGTTTTTGGATTTAAAGAAAATCAGGGACCGTAATGGTTATGAGTTGTTATTATTTCCCTTGTAGATCACATTATTAAAATCATGTAGAGCTGAAATAATATTTATAAAAATTTAAATTAACCATATATTTAAAAATATATTTTTAATATATATTTATACATATGTAAATGAATACAATCATTATTTTATTACGGTCCCTGTTAACAAATGTTGTTTAAACCCCATTTCATCGACTAACAGTCAACATATCCACAGTTGGACGCCCGCGCACGCGTCCTCTGCCCAGTGTCGTGCCGCGTAGCGTGAAGACAAACATAACGGAGAAACCTCCGATTAGCACAGAGGAGTTGAATATGTCAATTGAAACCATTTTGAAGGAAACACTTGATTATGATGAAAATAATCAGATGCCAGCTACTCCTACGGCTGTCAAAGCTCCCACAGCAATAACTAAACCGACCCCGACAACTATTTCTCTAGCGTCCGGAACAAAGATCAAGATGATACCTGCAAATCAAATTACGCAACTGAAGACGCTAACATCCCAAAATAAGCTCATCAATTACACAATAAGCAAGAGCAGCTCGAGCACCTCTTTACCAACTGGTGCAGGCAGCGGAGGTGTCGCAAACATTGTGAAGACAATACCAGCGTCTAGTGGACAACAGATCTTTACTCTCAAAACACCCACTGGGCAAACCACACAATTTGTTACTGCCGCATCATCCCAATCAATGGCACAGCAAAAGTACACCATGGTTAAGAACGCCAGCGGCATGACAATGTTGCAGGTAACAAAGAACGCGACAACGACTTCGCCATCCACATCAGTCAACAATATGGATTTGTCCAACATCAATGACATGCCGATTGTGTTTGCGGATAATGAAGGAAACTTTGCGGATCAGCAGCAGCAACAACAGCCACAACAACCACAGCAGCAGCAGAGCTCACCGGCGGCACAAATAAGAAGCGGTAAGTGATGAAACGAGATCTAAAAAATGATGAAAAAATGTTGAATACTCAATATACTCATTTGGTCAACAGTAAATGCGTCTGGAGGACCGTTGATTATCAGCCAGAAGATCATCAAGGAGGCAACTAATCCTGTAAAACCCACTGCAGCCATAACGAATAGTAAAGGAAACAGTATTGTGATCAACAAGGGAATTCAGCAGCTGTTCACAGTGCAAGGAGGCGCCGTTGGCACCGGGAATAAGCTGCTTTATTTGAATCGGGGTAATATGAAAGCAGTGGCAACAACAACAGCAACCGCGGCGGCACGACTTCCTGCAGGTGCCACATCTCTGCCCATACGAGTTGTCAGTAGTCCCAGGACGACGGTCACGGCGGCAGGATCGCCAACAACAAGTGGTCAAGTTGTTTTGGATGCGGCCAATGTAAAGACGTTGAATTTGCAACCGTTGAAAACAGCTGCGGGCACGTCCGTAATGAACGCAGCGACTGGTGGTACACTGCGTGTGGGGAACAAGACTTTCTCCCAGTTTCAAGTTATTAAAAGCCCGTTGACATCATCTACGGTCGGTGCTGACGGTAAGCAGCCCATACGAAATATTTTCCTTAAATCCGTCACGGGACTTAAACCAATTCAAGTGCTAGGAAATCGCTCGACAACCATGCCAACAATTGCACCTGGCGGAGCTGCAGTTCGTCGTCTGCTAAACATTGGCGCTGTGACCAAGCCAACCACCGTGACAGTATCCAGTGGCGCTGCCAAGGCTATCAAGGTATTGACAACAACGCCGGTCGACGGCACCTCAACGTTAAACAAGACCCTAAAGTAAGTGCAGGTTCAATCTTCCAATAATCGTCTCCACCCTGCGTTGTTGTAATTAAGTGTACGTTAAACATTCGAATGTATTTAGAATTTTAAATATTCGAATAATCCCCCAAGCTTTGTTAATTGTAACCTGTACATAAGCAATGTTGATCTTTACACACATAGATATAAAATATATATTATGCCCCATAGAATACTAAACATAAAATGTATAAACTCTTAACCCCCCCTGAATTAGAATAGTTACTTCATTTCTTGACTCATTCTTAATTGGTCAATGGAATAAAAATAATAATCAGAAACTGAAATCAAATCTACTAATCATTTGTGTTTGTCCATTTATGTTTAAGTACATAAGTGTCTGTGTGTGTGTGTGTGTGTGTTTGGGATCGTATAGCTATATATAATATGTATGTGGCCTTAGGAAACATGAGTGAATTCCTTAGCTGTTGCCTTCTGGGTCTCCAGTTTCTCTGACTTGAAATCACGAAACAGCAAAGTCTCCGCCGTCGACGTCAGCACAGGAAGGAGGCATTGCGATGACGGCGTGAGAATTTGACGGCGGCGGCTGCCGTTGGATTCTTGTGTAATGCCTGAAAAATTGCAGGTAACCGTGGCGGTTCATAAATTCTGCTCGAACTCAAATGCTCGAAATGCGTGCATCGGAATTCCAATTAATTGCTTAAAACAAGGAATATTTACGGGAAGCCTTCATGCATCAAAATATCCGTTATGTAAGCCATGTTTCACACGCTGCACTGGGTCAGCGGCTGCCAAACTGTAAAAAGCAAAAAGCGTTTTTAATTCTTTCGCTGACTGCTGCATTTTTCGACGGGCCAACAAGTGAT
Source organism: Zaprionus lineosus (assembly GCA_035044505.1). NCBI lineage: Eukaryota > Metazoa > Arthropoda > Insecta > Diptera > Drosophilidae > Zaprionus > Zaprionus lineosus. Next base: position 975,534 of record JAWNNX010000655.1, on the reverse strand, counting down.
ACCCTAGCATCTCCTTCAGCCCCAAGGGGGTATATACTTATTAGTGGATATTTTTGAATTTATTTCTATATTTTTAATAAATATAGACATTTAAAAATACCTATTTCTTATAGTTACCACAACTTAGGTGCTTTCAGTTGTTACAACTATTTTTTTTCGATTCCTCGAGGGACTCTTTCAATGGCACAGCCTTAGCAGTGCTAAGGATCATTAACTTAAGTATCCTTAGACTTGATTAATTTAATTATTTTTTAATTAATGTGAGTTCCTGAAACCTTCGAGCAGCTTAAGTGGTATTCCATGATCGACTAGCCACTGGGTAGACGTCCGCCTGTTGCATGCATGGCCGAGCTTCAGTTTCATTGAACAACAAATGCAACTACAACAATAAAATGTGTTTCTGTTGTTCTTGTTGATTTTGTTTCAAATATTTTTTGTGTCAATCAGCAAAATTGATGGAACGCCGCCGACGCTCGGCTGCAGGAGAATTCCAAAGACTGGAAGCGAAAATGAAAATGTTCAGACAACATTTCATGGCTGTGTTCTCCATGTGCATAAGTGCTCCACACATACACATATAAGTATAATGTGTGATATATGATATATGATATTTATATATATATGTATATGTATATATTATTATTATTATATGGAGTACAGTACACACAATGTGGCGTTTCTTGTGACTGCAGTGGACGGCAACGTCGCTGGCTCTGCTCGAAGAATCGTTTACTCCAAGTCCTCAGTTCAAAATCATCGTCCAGTTAAACGTGTGTGCAGAAGATCGGAGCAGGAATTCAAAATTAGATCAAGCTTACCTCAAGAGAATATATTGTCCATGTCTAGGCTAAAGCCTAGGCTAGCTCCAAGTTCCGTGGATCACATCTTGGGCTTACGCAAGTTTGGAAATGGACGACCTTATTCCCAGGCTCGGAGTCTCGCCAAAGTATCACAAATCGTATTCGATTTCGAAGTGTGTCTTTTCTTTATTTTTTATTTTTTATTTTTTAATTTTAATTTTTTTTTTTATTTTCCTCTTGAGTTGTTTATTTTCCTTGTTTTATTTAGGCTTTTTTCTACATTTTCCTTGCTTGATTTCAGCAATTTGCCTCACCACCTGCGGTTTGAGGCGCTTAATTTGAGGCAATTTGTTGGGGCAGTTGGGCGAGTTGCAGCCTCGGCGGGCCGACTTCATGCCATGCCATGCCACGCCAAGACTTCAACTTCAATTTTCATTTCATGTTCGCAATTTTGAAATTAATTTTGAACATAATTTTTGCAAATTTGTTGCACTTTTCAGGCGCTGGCAGCCACTCGGGACATATGACATATGTGAGTTTAGTTATTGATGGGACTCGAATAAGCTGATTGATTGGGCAGGATAATGATTGATCTTGCCGGACCACAAGCAGTAAGAAGAGTTTCTCGAATGCCTAACTAACATAGTCAATAACTTAATTTCCACATTTCCTAAAATTCCTTCTATGTTTCAACCCATTTAAGTTTTCAACTGTCGACCGCCGACCCCCAGGACTCCTGCTCCACTTTGGGCCAAGCTGTTGAAAGTGAATGCCTGATAAGAGCGGCAGGACAGACTTCCACAACCATAGCCTGGCCTCGCTCTCATTTCATGCTGCCACACATATCTGGCGGAGCATTCAACACTTGCAGCTTCCTCCACCCTCCACCCGCAACCCACCAGCCACCAGCCACCATCCGGCAAATACTTAATCATTGCCGCATAATCAGATGGTCGCCTGGCAGTGAATGCTGCTTGCTATTTGCTTCTGGAAAATATTGGGAGTGTTGCCAGCAGGAGGGGTGGAGGGGAAGTGTGGCAAAGGAGCAGGACACAAGATGACTAAGGAGGACAAAAAGAGAGAACGAAAGTGTGAGTGAGAGTGAGTGGAAAGTGAGGAGTGGATAGTAAGGAGAGTATAGTGGGGAGTGGGGAGTGGGCAGTGCGGAGTGGGGGGCAGGGAAGGAAAATGCAAAGTTCGTGAAATTGCAACGTTTGTGGAAAATATTTAAGTGACATTTAGGTTACCCTCGGTTTTCCATGCATTTTCACATCATTTGCATGTTATTAAGTAACGCCTTCGGTGGAAGATGAAGAAGACACACAGTGGTGGAAGAGTGTTGAAGGGGGGAGGGTGGGGGAATCTATTGGTGCATGGCGTGGGCGCATGGGCATCCAACTGTGGAGCTCTCACATTTGTTTAACAAACCATCAGCCACACTCTGGGAGTCACTTCTCCTCTGACTCCTTGACAAATACAAATACAAAAAAAAAGGAAGAAGGATTTTATCCTGCCCGCATCGTCCTAGATTTTGGAGGGCACTTGATATTAGTATTTGTGCTAAGGATTTGCGTCAAAGTGTGAAAGCGACTTTAACGTGTCCCATTCATCTTGGCCAATTGATGAGTTCCTCAGTTCCTGAGTTCCTGGAGTAGCGAAATAAGAGAACGGCTCGGGGATTGGCCACTACCTCGCAGTCACGTGATGCTCAAACGCGGCTTCAGCATGTATTTGAAAATCCTGCAAAGGTTGAGTTTTTTCACTGAGTGCCACGTCGTTTGCGTTGATATCATATTTCATGTGATGTGACGTAGTGGAACATTCCTGACGTTTGCAGCAACAACGCCAAGCGCTAAATAACGCAGGACGTTCAAGGATAAACTTTGTGTGTGTGAGTGTGTGTGTGTGTGGGAAATGCTTTTATATCAGGACACAGCTTAGAGTGCCCTTTTAACTCATCCCGGGCTGCCAGTGAACGGCTTTATAACTTGCACTCCCGACAAACTTAAACAAACATTTGTGCAGCACAGTTTGACAAGCACTGGAAGACGGCTGTGTAAGTGAGAATAAACTAAAGCGATGGGATTTCTTGTAAAACAGGTAAGTTTGAGGGTGACTGTAACTCGTTTCAAAAATATTATTAATTAAATATTTTGATTTTGATCAGTTACATCATTAGGCGTTTGATAAATGAATCCAACAGCTCGCGAGTCCTGCATTTGCGGGATTGGGAGCTAACCTCAACGGCCATTTGGGGACCAATGGCTAAAAGTTTGATATGCATTCAAGTTAAGCGTTTAAGCCGCCAGGGACATAATGACAACGACAGAAGCAACAACAACAACAACAATGACAACAGCTGAAGGAGCACGCTCTTCGTCCCCCAAGGTAGGTGGGCAACCTTGAGGAAGGGCCGTCATGTGCTAAAAATAAAATTCATCCCACAGCTCCGGCAGCAGTCACAAACTCCCCAAGGATTTGAAATGGACCAGCCCAGGCTGTCGGACCCGGAATAATATGAATTACAATGTGCTCGACCTGCGTGTAATTCCTGTAAGTGCTGAGCCCGCACCATGCGCATCGTTCCACTAGACGTGGATGCGAGTCGAGGTCCACTGCTGCTGCTCCACGTTTGTTGTGGTTGCTGCCCCTTTCTGCTGACGATGTGACAGTTAACAGCTTGGAGTTGGTTTTTGCATAAATTTATTGCTTAATTCCTAACTTGGTCGTGAGTATTTTGCATGATTTTCATTGTCGTTGCTGATTACAGTTTGGGCATCACTGCATTTCATATAAAGAGGAGAAAAGAAGTTTAGAAAATGAAAATAAATAAAATACATATTGATAAATAAATAATATATAATAAATAATAATTATAATAGGTTTAAATATTTAAAAATACTTGTCCTCTATTTTTTTTTTATTTTTTTCTATATATATATAAATTTATAAATCTTATAAAATTTAATTAGTTGGATTTTTTTATTATAATTTTATTTTATTTTATTTTATTTTTAAAGCTTCTTTTCTACTCTTAATTTAGATATTAAGCTTAAATTTAAATGCATATGTATTTAATGAACTTATTTAGCCATATTTTTTATATCCTCTGGCCATTATTTGCTTATTTCCATAGTTGGTTTGGGCATTCGTTGTGCATCACAGTTTGAGAGCCACTGCCAATTGGTAAGCAGCTTTGTGGCATTTCCTGTTCAGATCTCTTGATTCTGTTTTTCAGGCATTCCTTTGCTTTTCCTCTGCTCTTCTCACACTTTCGTTCATTTCGTTATGACCTGCTTTGCCATTGTTGTTGTTATTGTTGTTGTTGCTTTTATTGTTGTAATTGTTATTGCTACTGCTCCTAACTGTGGGTTATTTATGCAATTTTCACTTTCTTTGCCGTTGAGTAAAAACGAAAAATAAAATGCAAATTTGTGTCTTTTTTTTTTTTTTTTTTGTTGTTCGCGTCTTTTACTGCCAAACATTTTCATTATGTTAAAACGCATGACACGCCCCCTCGGCGCGCCGAGCAGTCAGTCGACCAGTCGACCATTCGACCAGTTGGCCAGTTGACCAGTCAGTCAGTCATTCATTGCCCGGTTTGCCGTTGCCGGCTGTCTGCTGCCTGGTGCCTGCTGCCTGCTGCAGTAGCCGGTTTGTCTGGCCAGGCTCTGGGTATGACGCTGGTTCTGCCCCTTCGGCTGTTCGTATTGTAAATCACGGGGTTAGTGAGCCGTGCTGAATGTCTTACAGTTTGACAGGCATCACATGGAGCGCGTCCGCAGCGACTTTCACTGCATCTCTTGCAACTTCTTTTCTGCATTGGTAAACATCAAAACTGACCCCATGGTACTGTGGTACTGTGGTACTGGATGGATGGTGTTGCATGGTCAATCCACCGTCTGTCTCAGTATATTCAATCCCCAGTGTCCCGGCATGCAATTTTCAACCTCAATCCCACTCAGACACCGACACATCGTAAACTTTGCCAAAATGTTTCCTCCTCCTCGTGATTTTTGGCATTGTTGTTGTTCACTGCTTACGCGGGTGGCCCCCAACGCCACTTGCTGTCTCGATTTTGAATGCCCGCAGCTGCGCCTTTTGTAGCACCCACCATAGCTACTCCCGCCCAGAGCCCTCCCCATGCCACGCCATGCCTTGTCTACATTCCACCCACTGCCAGCTACCTGATTGTAATTTATTGTATGTTCGTCTGCTACTTTTGGGCTCTGCGGTCGGACGTTATGAAAGCAATGTGTGTACTAAGGTTGATTGAAAGGAGGCAGAAGGTGGGGGTGGATGTTTGCCGTGTCACTCACACACACACACACACACACACACACACCTGGAGGTAGAGAGATTCGCAATAGTTTGCCACATCATGCCTGCAGCATTTGCTGTCGGTCTATAAATCGCATAATGAGTTGGGCAGTGCTCCACAAACTGTGCGGCTTCATCTATGTTACCTATCTGTGTGTGTGTGTGGGTGTGTGTGTGGGTGTATTATTAGCTAAAGTCCGTCAAGAGACTATTTACACGGCCGGATAACCATCTACTCAGCTGCAACAACAAACCGAAGACGTTGCCTGCTGCTTGTTGCATGTTGCATGCGTTGTTGTTGCCTCATCAAAAACTTCGCACTATGGGCTTCTGCCTCGAAATCGAATTGATTAAAAACAATTAATTAAATTGTCAAATTATCAGAATTGTTTTTTTTAATTGTAATGTAAAATAATTTTATGAGTATTAAAACTGCCGTTCAGAGTTGGGGTGAATTGTTGCACAGGCCTCAGCCAAGGGTTAACCCATGCCACCTTTAACTGTTGCACAAATGAGGGTAATAAAGTTCGCAGTTGCACACTTGTAGGTTTTGTGTTTGAAATTAAATTGTTATTAAATAAATATAGGACTTTTACGGCTAAAATATCGGCTAAAAGAATAGCTAAATTTTTATTATTTTTAAACTTGTTTTCCCCCCGATTTCCCCTCTCTCCCAGCGGGGGTAATGAATTTTGTGTATTGCGTAATTGCAGTTAGAAAATTTATGGAAAAGTTCATGAAAAACTTTGATAGGTTTTCTTTTAATTAGTTGCATTACATAATTAAAAACTGCCGTTAGCTGCTCATAAATTTTCCACGGTGCGAGACTTGCCTCACGTGGCAGATCACAAAGAGCTGATAAACTGAGGCAGCAACAACAAGCGTAAATGTGGTTAGTGAGTGGGGAAGGGGGTGGGGGGAGGGGATACATTTTCCATGGAACACCAAAAATGAACAACATTTGTGATCTTCAAGCTAATCTCTGGTGTCTCTTTGGAGTTCTGTTAGCTTCAGCCTTTCCAAAGACGCGTCTTCTGTCGCAGCTCAACCCCCCACCCCTCCCCTCAGTTATGAGCGTCCAGTCCATCTCCTTCCCCTTTGGACAAGTCAAGCGGCTTCATCTAGTCTTCTCGCGGCTTCAACGGAGCTGCAGCTCCACTTGGCAACAATTTGTTTGCTTGTTTAACAACCACATAAACAACAACAACAACAACAACAACACATTTTGTGTACAACATCATAACACGCGTCGGCGGCGCTTTTAAGCCGAAACGAAACTTTGTTTATTTTTTTTAACGGTTTCTTGTGTTTATTTTACTTTCAGTTATCCGAGAATTGGAGCTGCATATAAAATACTTGATCTTGGCGCCATATTCCATGGAAGCTCCCGGACACTACGGAATAAATGAACGCATCTTTTAATCAATTCCCAAACCTATCCCAATCTTTGCCTTCGGTTTTCTGGTGAGTCCCAAAAATCCCATCAATATCTCCACATTTATTGGCAAATATTTTTCCAATAATTAAAGTCGATGGGGAAAATATGTTTGGATTTTCAGTTAACGAATTTATGGATGTCGACGCTTTAGAATTTTAATTTAATTTAAATTTGTAGCTGGCAGAAATTTGCAGGTTTGTTGTGGCCGACCATAAAATTATTTTGTTTGACGCGGAAACGGAAATTGGAGGAATCCTTCCTGCAACGTGCGGGCAGCGTCTGTTTGGAGACTAATGAAAAATGAATGATGCAAATTGATGCCCTCAAAAAGGTTTGCCTCTAATCAGAGTGAATCGCAACTGATGCAACTGTTGCAAGTGCTGCCATTGATGCAACTGCTGCAAGTGCAACAAGGACGGAGAAGTCAAGGGTCGGCTTTGAATTTAACTTTGCTGTGCTGCATCATCTAATAGGGCGTGAAATTTGAATTTGGAAGCAAGCTGCGTGGTAAATTCATGTGTGCCAAATTTATGTGGCAGAGCGGGGGCCAGAGCGGTGGCAGAGCGCTGGCAGAGGAGCAGAAATCTGGCTAATGCAACTCATTGCATGCCACGTTGCACATTTTTGTAGCCAGGTTGCACGGGCAACGTGTCCAGCTCCCAGCATCGCTGAAGCTTGAACTCTGGGTTCATCTTGCAGCGCACGTTTGCCACAAAATACAATTTCATTTCCTGCCCGGCAAAAAGCGTAATTCACATAAAAACAAGCAACATTTTGCCAAAAGCTTGGCTAAAAATAAGCTCAAGTTTTAGCACAAAATTCAAGTCTGTGCAAAGGAGGGGGGTGACAGACTTTGACGTGGAAAGGGGTAAGGGGTATGGGGTAAGGGGTAAGGGGAAAGAAAACAATATTTCAGATATGTATGAAAAGCGTAATAGGCCTTGGAAAAGTAGCTACTGAAGTGCCTGAAGCAATCGCTGAACAACAGCAACAAGAAGTGCTCCACAATTGCAACAATGTGGAAAATGGCCGGCAGCAAATGGTTTTAATGTTTTGTCGCCCGAACAATAAAAAGCAAACCACCCAGCCAACACCCGCCCACCCACGTTAAGGGTGCCCTCTCTTCACCCACAACATGTGCAAAAAGTAAACTTTAAAGGTAAAGGCAAAATGTGCCCAAGTGACCCAGAACTTGTCGTTGTTTGTAGTGTACTACGGGTACGGTTGCGGGTGCGGGTGCGGGTGCGGGTGAGGGCGTTGTGCCCACTTTGATGTTTTGTTTAATGACAAACTGACCAGCAAGAGGCTGCAACTGAGCGGACTATTCAAACAACCAACTAACAGTCATGTATTAAAAATGTGCATTGCTTCTTTCTCTTTTAAATATTATTAGTACTTAAGTCATTCGTTACGCGACTATTATTTAACATGATATAATAATTTTTTAAAATATATTAAGCTATCAAGTAAATTTGTTTGGCATTAAAAAAATTGAATCCTTTTAAATTTTCCATTACTAGTTGTCCACTGCTCTCTTTTTTACTCTTCATTAGGGCCAAAAATGTTAACAGGCATTAAAAGCAAAATATAAGAGTTTCAAGCCGACAGGTTCATGTTCATTTGCATATATGTTATTGAGGCTCAACATATGTTCTTTAACAGTGTAGAAATTATTTTTCTAGAGCAGCATAAAAAAATGTACATTTTTTTTTACAAATTCGCACGATTAAAATATGTTTATGTTATGCAGTATTTTTTGGTATTTATTCTTTTATGAACATATCGATATATAATACAATTTATCGGCCGGCTACCACATGTTTCCAAGTCCATATCGAAATAATTAATCGGCCAAGCATCATAATAAAAAGATTTGTGCATTTGCAGTTGCAGTTGCAGTGTTTTGAAAGTTATTGTTTAACATCAATTTATTGAGATAATGAGCCCCAAGAAAAAGTACTCAGTAGTTTTTCGATGTGCAGTCCCAAAATGTTTATATTCGACCAAACGACTATTCAACTTGCAACGTCATGCAAAGACACATCAAAGAGTGCACTGGCGCTCCAAACGATTTCAGTGCCCGTGTTGTGCGTACGCTGCTGCAACTCGGGCTCATTTAAAGCGACACATGGGTAACAAGCACCCGGATGAGGATGTTTCAACATACCAGCTTACTGGTCTTGCATACGAACAGTTTGAAAAGGATGATGAGGAACTTGAAGGAGATCAGACAAGTGACCCTGATATGCAAATCATTCTTGTAAATGAAGAAAAGCCCGCAAATGAAACTGTGACTGTGTTGCAAATGGTTACGCCCTTAAGCCCGCAATCCGAACCTGTTCCGGGTGAGCTGTATTGCAGCGCATCACTTGAGGGCGAAGCATTTCGACTAATACCTGTCCACGAGGAGCTTTAACAAATGCGGTGCTACTTTAAAATCCATACCTTCTGGTAGGTAACGACATCACACAAGTAAGATCCTCTTTGATTATCATGCGATAAAATATTAAATTTTCTTTCTTAAAGGTTATTAATCTGTTGTCTGGAATTGGGAAGATTAAAGAACAGCGGAGTCCGCTATTTCAACTAATGCAACTATCCAGAGTGGAGGAACACACAAATCAGCTATACGAAATATTGAATTAACTATAGAAGAGTTTCAACGATTAAAGGTAGATTCAAAGGAGACCGCGTTTGAATGGCAACGAAGCCAAACGTGGAATTCCGCCAGAGCCTCCACGTGCATAAAATGCTGTAGGGTTGGAAGACAACGGGAACAAGCCAGACCATTTTATTAAACAGGTAAAACGAAATAATTTAGAGTCTTGTAGGCTAAAGAAAATCTGGTAAACTTCCAATGTACCTATAGGCACGTCTGTGAACATTTTGCAATGGTCACTTTAATATTAAGTCCATTAGTTAATTATTTTCCTTAATATATGTTTAAAGTTAATTTAAGTTAAGTTTAAAATTGATCTAAAAGTTTAAGGCATTTATTAATTTTTTCATGAATCTATATCTATTTTTAAATGAATTACATCTTTATTTTATTTAAATTTAATTTTTTAATTAATCATTTTTTTGCAGTAATATAAATTATAAACATACATTTTTTAAATTCAAATATAAAATAAGTTTTGTGAACAATTACTGCTTAAGTGTGCCTTTGTAAATAGTAAAACATAAGTTATGCATATTAATTTAAAAAAATGTGCAATTTTTTAATCTTATAAGAAACAAACTAAAAATGTTTTAAATAAACTTTAGAAAATTATTGCTTATATATTTTAAATAGTGGAGTTATATAATAAAATTAAGTTTGAAAAGAATAATAAAATTAAAAAGATTAAAATATTAATATTATTTCATTTTTCTTACCCACTGTTTAAGGTACACAATCAGTGGGGTGTTAGATGTCTGTGAAATTTCAGAATTATGTTAATAAGGCGTATAAGAGACTAACAGAATATGTTACACCGCTGTTAAAAACTATCCATTTTGAGTAAAATCGGCATAGCCCGCCTGAGGTATAAGAGTGCACGTCAGTCTTAAAGCGACTTCGACTTGAAGCGGTTGGTGAGCGCGAGTTTTGGTGTATAAGCGTCCAAATCGAGTGTAAGTGAAACAGCAATAGTAAAGAAGTGTTTAGTGTGGGTGTGCAAATGCGAAACGGCATAACGGTGCATACGCATGCTAAAAAGCGCCGATTGCAGCTAAAACGCGTTTAAAGTTCCATCCAAATTATAAGGAATTTGACGCAAATTTATCAATTTAAATTATTGTCAAACGTTGCAGCAGTTGAATTGAAATAATTTAAAGTGAAGTGCAAAAACAAAAACCGGTTCGCCTCTGCAGAAGCAGCAGAAACACCAACAACTACAAGAGCAACAACAAACAACCAAAAGCAAAGCAAAGCAAAGGAAGGCAAAGGCAGTGAAAGAATTTTTGTTGCTCTCTCTCTGTGCCTCTGTGTGTTTCTTTGTTTGTGTGCGTGTGTCGCAGCATCTCAGCTCAAAAGAAAAGGCAGTTAAGGTAGTTGGAATTTGTTGTTGCCGCCGCTGCCGGCTCTGCTGCTCCGCTGACCATTTGTTTGAGTTGTTGTTTTTTTGGCCCAAGAGCAGAATTCGATTAGCCAAAGCCAAAAGCAAACCTGTTCCCCTGCAGTAAACATCAACTTTAACAGCAGCAAAACAAAACAAGCAGAAAAAAGTGGCACAAGTGAAAATTCCTGCATTGTAAGTGTGTGCATGTGTATGTTATTTTTTTTTATTTTTGACAATCTTCGCCAAAAGTGAAAATCAATTTGCTGAGCGTGCGCGGGACAACCAAAAGAGAGCTGCCCAACGGGTGACCAAAGGAAAGAGAGCAGGAAAATAGCTTCGTCCTCTTGCCGAGAACATCAACGAGAATGAAAACTTAACGAAATATCTACCGACTACCAATAAACAGCAACAATAACAACACGAACAAAAACACAAAGCAAAAAGTAAACAAATTGCCGCCCCATAACCTGCAAAGACCGACAACTAAACAAAAGGTCAGTATCCAACACTTTCAGCATGTTAATTCTAAGGAGTAGCCATATTGCATGATTTTACTGTTAATTTCAGTAAGTGACCAAATTTGTGTATTGGAAACTGCGCAAATCTCTGCTTACGTTATGCAAAGAAAAAATACAGTCTTGATGAATGTCTTGAAGAAATGTTAGGCATTCTGATCTCATTTAATACTAATATGACCTCGTCTTATTTTAGTACATTTTTATGTGTTTCAAGTGCTGCTCTTATCAATTTATTTAATATGTGATTAGACGACGATTTTCTTTGTCGAAAAGAATGCTATAGCGATCAGTTTAGGCTTTGGGTAGTAAAATATTAATTTAATAGATTTAGTTTTGAGCAAGGGTGCAATACGTAATGACCTACGGAAATATGAATTAAAAAATATATAATTATGCTTAAAATAATTAAATAAATAAAAACCGACAAGGTCGTTGATCACCGTAGGTTATTATCTGTGAAATTGCAACTGCTTCATACGCCGAGGGCTTCGTTCGTGCATTAAGTGAGGCACGTGCAGCCGAGAAGTGGAACTATTTGTATAGCTGGCAGAGGTGTTCCCTGTGTTATCGCAGCTACTTCTCTTTTATGGCCACTTCGTTGACCTTCGTTTTGTACTTTTATGGCGCCGCCAGCGTAAAATGGGAATAGCAAATTTCAAACCCAAGAATCGTACAAAAGTTTTTATTATTTTTCACTAAAGATCATTCCAATGGAACAAGCAAATTTTTGATGATAAAGGAAATTTTATAACTAGTTGTTCCCGATTACCATGTTGAATCACTGGAACTTTGAACTTTGGTCTAATGCGGCTTGGATATGTGGATTTTTTTAACCCCAACCAAAGTGCCGGCTGTTGTTTTATTATTATTATTATTTGTTGTTGTTGTTGTTGTTGCGCCCTTGTTTTTGTTTCGCTTGCGCAACTTTAACATAGAGTATAAATTTTGGCGTGTCTGCTTGTACTTTTCGTGTTATTTTTATTTTTGTGTTGCTGTTATTTGTTTTTATCAGATAGGCATTAACTATTTTACACACACACACACACACACACACACACACACATGCAGAAAACATTGTACATATGTTTATGGCGCACGTAACGCTTGCCGCAACTTCAGTTAGGAATTTTTTCCTTTTGTCTTCCAACTGGTCACACGTTCGCATGAGTGACCATAGCGGATCAGAGATCTATAATCTAGGAGCAGTGATTTAATACCGAGTCATGTACATGCACACGAATCTAAATGTTTACGATCCAGATAAAAAAGCTTAAATAATACCAGTAAATTATCAGTATAATACCAAGTGAGTAAACAAACTTTAATACTAATTCTGATGGAACTGAAATTCGTATTGAAAATTGGGAATATTTATCAATTATTTTCTACTGCATGTTAAATTTCGATTTATAAGAAATTCCCAACTTTAATAATGACTTTAATTGGGAATGAAAATCTAATTGGATTTCCCTTGAACTTTTAATCGTTTTGATTTCTGGTCAAAACAATTTTTGGCACACAAATTGACATTTTTTTTTGCTTTAATTTTTAAACATTTTACATTTCACCAAATTTGCATAAATATTTGTTATCAAATTACAGATCTATGCATGGGATGTGCGTCAAGGGAAGGGAAGGGGGGGAATCAAATTGACTTTTATGGTCACTCAGAGAAACAGAAAAATTTTTTGATTTATTTAATGAGCAAAAATTGTCGGCCGTAGGCGGTAGATCGCAGATTTTGGACTCCGTTTGCTGTTTTAACCAATGATTCAAATCTCTGATTTTGTTTTTGTTTTTCTTTTTGTTATTGTTTTTTTTTTTTTTTCTGTGGTTGAGTTGTTGTTGAGTTGCTGCTGAGTTTTACAAATTTAAGGCAATTTTAGTCGCTGATTTTTTGGGGTCAATTAAATTAGACGTCGCGATGTCGACGACAACAGAAAAAAAACTGATTTTTTTTTATATTTTTTTATGGCCTTTTGATAGTTTTTCGTGGGTGTTTATCGGTTTTACGTGGATGCTAATAACTCTTTAAAGAACGCAAAGAACTTACAGCTGCGGTCTGGCTTTTGCACGACGCTGGGATATCCTTGAAGATAATCAAAAGTTTAAATCTTTAAATTAAATCTAAGATCCGTGGACGTGACTCAGAAAATATGAATGAATGACTTAACTTTGTCAAAGAAGGTAAAAAATTATGAAAATGGTTTTTCTTTATCGAGTTTCCTTTGAAGTTTGAATCGGAAAATTCTTTAATCTTAGCTGCTGCAGCTTTTATTCTAAACTTTTTCCCGCTTGTAATCTCAATATCCTTTTTGTCGAGTTAAAGCTAATTGTGCTGAAGTTTTTCTAAATTTTTTATTATCGAGCAACCAGTTTTCCCGGCTTTAATGACCCGCTCTGCTAATCACATTTCAGTTTTTCTTTGGGAAATTCTCTAAGAAGTTGCATTCATCATGCAAAACAAAAGTTTTGCAGACAAAACTTTTGCGCTCTCTCCTTACAGCTTAAATAGAACTACACGCAGATACACACACACCCGCACAATTAAAGCCCCAAAACACCCACAGTCAAGCACACACACATATACGCACGCATACACATATACAAAATACCAGGCAAACAACACCAAAACAGAGAAAAATCGATTTAAAACAGATGATTTGACATCAGGCGCCTCCCAGAGATATGTATCCTTCGTATCCTTGGTATCTAACGCACAGGAGCAGACTCAGGCAGAAGCCCAGGCTGCTCAAACATTTGCTGAGGCGTGGGCAGAGGCAGAGGCAGAGGCAAAGGCAAAGGCCGCGGCTGAGGCATATTTCACAGGCAGTTAAGATGTCTGCCTAAGACGCAAGGAGATGGCAAGCCTTCTTAGCCAAGGACATCATTGCCATGAACGTCCCTCAGTTGTCCTTCCTTGCCAAGCCTCCTCGGTGCTCCCTTTTCTCTACCTCCAATATCTTCTATTTCTCTGCTATCCCCCTGCTACATATTATGTGTATGTGTGCGCGTGTGTGTGTGTGTGTGTGTATGTGTGTGTATGTGTGCCAGTGTGTATTTGTGCCAAATTTTCGCTCGACTTTCAGCTAACAGCTGTGTCCGTGTCCCGGGACTTGGGAGTTGGCTCTTGGTTCTTGGCTGGTGTCTTGTCATTAACACGGATTCTGGTCCCCGGGACGGACTTCGTAGCTGCGCCTGATGCGCATTTAATGAGCAAATGATTAGCATTTTTATGTGCGCTCCTGGAAAATCCTTCTAAGTAGTTTTGCATTCCACAATCGCCCAGCCATAAATCTCACCATCAATCCCTGGGAAGTTAATTGAACTGTCAGTCGCCGCCCTTGGAAAGCATTTAGTTTATTTTGGCCTCCAGTTGCTAATAGTTTCGACAGTTTCAGCCGCTGCCACCCTTTGTTGCACTCATATATCTGCCGATAAGAAGCACCCATGTGCCACGTGACCGGCTGCCTGAGCGATTTATTCTGTGGTCTCCCCGCCCCATGGCCTTTAACCACCTTGAAAGCCTCTAAGCGCACCAAAATTGATGATGCCGGCGCAGAGATGCGCTGATTTATGAACCAGCAGCTTGCAGGGAACTCAACAGAACTGCAACTAAATAGATAAAACATGTATTATGAGGCTAGAAGGGGTCCTTAAGTAGTTCGCCCCTCAAGATAAATGTTGTTCATCGCATCAGCGGGAAATAATTCTTTGAATTTAAACACCGAAGGAAAACCCCAACAGCTTTAACAGACACTTAAACATTCTGTAATGTTATGCAGCTGTTGCATAACATATTTATGTTGGCTTTTGATTAAATTTGAAATTAAATAGATGATAAATTAAAGTCCTGTCAGGATGCGAATTCCGTTTCTTGCTTGTTTCCGAGTAAATCATGAATTGAATTTCAAATTTGTATTTCATATTCTCTCTGTGCTTTGGTCCTTAGTCCTTTGTTTTTACATAAATCCAATTATTTGAATGCTCTGAAAGTGGACAGAGCCTTGAACTAATTTCCCGCACGGAAAATATGAAAAGCCATCAAGTTCTTTTTGTTCAAAATCACAAGAAATCAAAACTCAAGTACCGCAATCTCTGTCCCCCCATCCCCACAACATGTGCCTCTTTGCCTTGCCTCCATCTCCATATAATGTGCACCCCTCTGTGCCCTACACTCCCCGACGTCCTGTCCGCCCTGTACTGCTGTCCACTGGTATCCTGTGCGGCGCAGCAAATGAAATTAACTTGTCGCAAAAGCCACTTTCCCCGACCCCGACCCCGACCCCGACCCCGGCTATGACTACGACTCCGGCCATCCGCTTGTACTTTGTAGGGAAATGTCTGTGATTTCCATGCACTGCATAATGCAATTAAAAGCATTTTCTTTTGTTTTGGTTTTTCTTTTGCTTCCTCTTTAGTAGCTGTTCCCTTTGCCGGGGCAAAAAGGAAAAATCAATATGAACAGAATGTGGAATAAAGAATAACTACAACCACAATTTACAGCAGCAGCAGCCACAACAACAACAATTACAACAACAACCACAACAACAACAACAACCACAACAACAACAATTACAACAACAACTATTGCAATAACAACAACTACAACAATGAGAGCTTTCATATATCATTCGGGGGTAGACCTTGAGATACCCCTTAAAAGTGAAGGGATTCGCTTATTACTCGCTTCTAGGAGTCGCCTTGCCTTAAATGTAATCAAAATTAAATCAAAATCTAATCAAAATTATATCAAAATTAATTTATTGAATTTTCCTTGGAAATCAGAACTTTTATGTCTTCATTAAATGCGAATTTTGCTGCGCTTTCAGTTTTCCACAAATTTGCAATTATTCAACGTCAGGATTCGTTCTGAATTTTCGTTGCATGTCATTTGTTTTCCCAATAGATGTTCTAGATACACACACACACACACACACACGCATCACACTTGGTGGACTTACGGCATACCACGTAGTGTGCCTCGGTTTCGGGTATGAAAATCAATCTGGCACAAGGATAAATGATATGCGCAGATCCTTAAGCACATATGTAAAATGCTCCCATAATGGAAATCTGTGCATGTGCGTGAATGTGCAACAGAACGTGAATGTGTGTGTGTGAGTGCTTGTGAATGTATATGAGCCGGAGTGAATGTGTGTGTGTGTGTGTGTGTGATTGTGAGTGTTTCTGTAATATTTTACCTATAAAACGACGCACACAAAGACCTTTTGCATTATGAATGAGCGCAACGTTGCCACAGCTCGTGATTATTGAACGACCTTCGCAGGGCTTTCGAACCCCGATCCATAATTTCAATAGTTGTCAACGTCTGTACGGAGCGAAGATTTAACTAATTCCAATGGTTTACCTGGCACTTGGAGCATTATGGGTGTTGACTCAGTTTTACCTCCTTGCAACGTCAACACAATTTATGGCCAGTATTTGTTGGCCGTAAATTATGTTTGCCTTCGTTTCTATTCCTTCCTCAGGATCCTATTGACTTTTCCCTATGAATTCTGTATTAACGCGCAGCTAACAGGAATCGAGTGTTTGAATGTAATGTGAATAGTCTTCGAGTAGTCGATATGTTTGCATTTGTATTTGTGCTTATGAAATTTAGATGCTGACTAAGACTTAGGAGTGCCTACTGCTAGGATTTAGTCTCCTTAATGAAAACTGAATATGAAGTCCTGTTTTCTTGTATCCATGACGAAGTTTCGTAAATGAATTAATCGGTTTTGCAAGGAGAAAACAATTTATTCAGATCACTCATAAAGTGAGTGCTTGACCTTGATATGCAATTTGATATGTATGTGTATATTTAATATTATTTATTATGTATATTATTTATAGGCTTGTATTATATATTATATATATATTATATATTTAACTGACAGCCCAGAGTCGTCTAGGGAATTCAGCGGATTTCGATAAGCCGCCGACTGAGGCACTCAAGGAAGTCTTTATCGCATCGTCCAAGTGCATGCATGTACTCACACACACACACACACACACATGCATGTTTAAATACACACATATGTGTTTATATATAGTATATATAAATTAATTGGTTATCTATGAAATTATTATAAAATTGTCTGTAAACTAAGCAGTTGTTTGCACTGATAATTCCCCTAGCTGCACGCGCTTCCTCCTGCCCCTCGTGCCACTCTGAAAGTCAGGGTCGAGAATTATGGAATGTTTCCACACGCGCGCATTTTTTCCATGTGCAAATTTTTTTTTACTTTATCAGAAAGTTTCTATAAAAATCCTTATGCAAATTGGCGGTTGCCTTTTATGCATATTTGTACCCTGTTCCCAGGTACAGGAGACTGACAAGCTTCAATATGCGAAATTTTTATTCCAAAACTTTAAACTAGGGTCCAATTAAGTTGCCACGCCTGCTCAGCTTTGAGGGGACCATCACTGATTGTGGCACAATGAATGAGTGGGCAGTCAGTGGGTATGAGCCAAGTTCACAGGACCTTTTAAAAGTTTCCTTTGTAGGGTATTTTTTCTTCGTGAAACGTTATTCAACTGGCGACAAATTATTTTTGCAGTTGCTAAAAAAATGTGCGGCTTCTGTTTGATATAAAATTCCATGAAATTCTGTGGAAAATAAAAAGTAATACAAATAAGCCGCACCCCCACACGGGATATTCGCGCACAAAACGAGCTTTAAAATTGAAGTGCGAATTGATTTAAGTGGGAAAAGGCGAATTGCCGACTTGCCGAGCTGCTGAGCTGCCGAGCTGCCGACATAATTATAAGCGAATCAAATGGCAATAATGTTATGTCTGTGGAGTGGCGACTGTACGAGGTACAAAGAGCAGGCATTAAAGTTTATGTAGTTCATTAAAAGGCAGGTGAAATGTGCGTCAATCAGCATTTTCATTTGCATGACTCGAAAGAATCCTAATGGCGTTTTAGTGGATCTCGTCACGCCAACTGAAGTGTGTGTTTTGTAGAAGTGTTGGGATAACGTGGGGGCGGTGCTGGTGGCCTAAAGTTGGTCCTGGTGCCTTGCTGTTGCTGAGTTGCCTGTAAGTGACGATGGTGGGGCTGTGTGGTAGAGTGGGGGAGGGGGGTAGGTGCCATTAGGAACTTCAAACACGCAACGCGTCCAAGAAGGAAATCCCCACACTTTGAGCATTGCGATTGGGGCCAAACAAGAAGAAGTCGTCGCAAAGTTTCGCAAGTTGTTTTTGGCCATTGGGCTTACATGGCGGCTTATGGTGAAGCCGAGTTGGGTTAAAAGTTTAGCTTGGGAGCAAGTAAGTTGAGAGGCAACTTTATTGCCTGATATTCAATTAAAGTTTGCGTTTGGCCAAAATATTGGCAATCGCTTTGAGGGAAATGCGAAACAGTATGGAAAACTTTTAATGAAGCTTGCAACATAATGAAACATGGCGAATGAATCAAAATCGCTTAATAGAAATAAAATCTCGCAGTCAAAGAAAAAACTCCGTTTATCCTCCTGCAAAAAACTTCATTAAAAATCCCCTTAACCCACCCCCCACACAAACCACCCACCACTCAGATATTCCAACCACACAAACCGCAGAAAAAACTAAATATTATTTTTAAATTATTCCGAGTGAAAAATGAAATGAAAAAAGTGAGGGGAAACTTTTCAAGAAGTTTGACCAACTACAAGACACTCTGTATAAGATTGTGAAGTATAAAATTTAATTTTATTTATTTATTATATTTATATAAACATCTAACTATTATATACACTTGAAATTCCCCGTGTACTGAAAAATATTTCCACGTTCATCATACCCGCTTCTTGGCCAGCTTGAGTGCCCACAGGGCATTGTATAAACTTATGTTTTTATTTCCGTTGCTTAAGTGCAACTAAATTACGCTAATTGCTTGGCCAAGTGCGCTTGAATTATGGCCGAAAGAAAGACCAAACTGAGGCAAGGAAAATGGCAACAAAAGCCGAACAAAAACTCCGAAAAGAAATGTTTATGGAAACGCGAATAAATTATATAAAAAAAAAAAGTCGGTGATGAATTTTCCTGCAAAGCTTTCAATTTTGTTTAGAAAGCGCAGACGCATACAAAAACCCAAGATAAATGTAAACTCAAATAATAATAAAAAAAAAATATAATAATAATAAAAGATAAAAAAATACAAAAACAAAAATGACACTAAATTACAATGGCAAAAACAAAGTTCAAATATCAAATGAAGCATTTTTACGGCCAAAACCAGAGTGGAAAAAAGAGACCCCAACGAAATGAAATGAAATGGAAAATAAAATCAATGCCCAAAACGAAAGCGAATCGCCCGCCCGATGCATTGGAATTTTGATTCCAAACGGGGTGTGGCACACATGAAAGCCCAGTTACTGGTCCCCAATGGATATGCTGGGTATTCAAGACGGATGACAGTCTAAGCCACTTAAGACGTTGTGCAAGGACGCCTGACATCACATGATACTCATTAATTGATTGACAAAAATCACTTGGGTCCAAATTAGGACAGCCAACAAAATGAACAGGCAATAAGGGATGACTATGAGATACCCTGTAAATATCAATTTAAAGCAACTTTCTCTTTAAGACTCAAACTTCAGTCGTAGGTCATAAATTATTATCCCATTGGTGTTCAATAATGGAACTTTTTAATATTATATGCCCTTTGCAGTATTTTCTAATTGCTGGGTATGTGAAGCACATCATAATTAACTTTTGATGGAACGCGGCCACCAAAAGCCGTTCAGGGAATGACATCGGGAAAAAATTGGCTTATATTTTTTATGCGTCCGCTGCGTGGCATTTGTCAAAAACAAAAAATTGGCACAGTGAGCGATCAAAAAAAAAAAATAAATAATAAAAAAATTGGTATCATAGGTGTAACACTGTGTTGCATGAGTGGGGAATATTTTTCAAAGGTATTGCTTGCTGGGAAAAAATTCAGTGGGCTAGTGTAATGGCCCAAAAAGAATCAGTCGAAAGTGGAGACTGACGATGGCCTAAACTCATTTCCGCGCTTTATTTATTTTTTTTTTGCGACAATCAATCAATCAATCGAACAATCAAGCAATCGCGCAGTGTTGAAGGGCACACAGGGAGCAAGGGAGATCGATTGAGAGGGGAGAGAGAGAAGAGAAGAATTAATGGGTGAGAGGAGACCAAGAATGAATCGCTATAAATTCTAGGAAGCTTCCGCATTGCAGAATTAAAAAAGTGAAGAGATGAAAAACCCGTTTAACATTGGGGGGGGGGAAAAAAGAGTTAATAGAATATTAACGGGTAGAACTCTTGGCCCAATAGGGCGTGGCATGCCACAAGAGTCGGGGAGGCAGCACGATTGTAAAATGCAAACAGCAAACGGCAAACGGCAAACAGCAAGCTGGACGCTAAGCAACAGTTAGCCAAGTAACTGTAATCAATCAGTGAGGCGGCCAAGACAACGCGGCCAACTAATGACATGGCCATAGAGTGCAAGGGGGGAGGGAGTGGAGAGGAATGGGGCTAATACGATAAAGCAGTCAAGAGTTTTGGGGCTGGGCGAGAGGAGGCTGGCCAGGAGTTTAATTAAAAGGCAACTTCTATGCCGCAAGCAGTGAGCACAAATATTTTCACAAAATTAAACAGCAAATTGCGTAATTCGCAGCTGCATGATAATAATAAACATAATGAAGGGAGGAGGGGAGGGGGCGGAGGGGTGGAGAGATGGAGAGAAGAGGGAGAAGCAGAGGGGTGGGTCGATAGCTGGGGACTTGGGGAGGGAAACAACTGGCTCTGGCTTTAATGTTTCTCGTACTGCTTGCCTTGTATTTGTTTTATTTTGGGAAAACCCCCTCTGGGTGTCGCGCCCAATGACTGTCAAACTGTAAACGAGTCTGTGCCTCAGCCTGCCAATTACTTTGCAGCTCATTTAACATTTTCCCTCAAAGTTTGGTCTTACTTCTTGTGGCAAATTATAGAATCCATAACATTTATTATTCATGCTAGATCGAAAGCAAGTGTATAATACTATAAATGTGTGTGTGAGTGTGAGTGTGTGTCTATCTATGGCCTGTGTGTATCTATTGTTGGGGCAATGAGATACACAAGTCGCCACGGACGACTCTGGAACGCGGCACGAGAAGAAAGACAAAAGAACCTCTGGGCTTGTTTGTACACACACTACAAACGCATTAAAATGCAAATCACGCCGTTGGCTGCTTAGAGGCCCTGGCAATTTGAGATACAGATGCACACACACACACACACACACACACATACTAATACACACATGTACGCAAACTCAAATACACCGAAAGATACAAAAAACTGAGAGTTACATTCACAGATACATAGGGGCATTTACGCGCACATAATTGTGTTTGTGATTGTGTGAGTGTGTGTGTGTTGGTGGGTCTGTAAATGTGTGTGTGTGTTTTTCGTTCAGGTCCTAACTACATAACAAGGCTTGTTGTTTAGGCCTTTGGCTTTGAATCAAATTGTTTGATTATGTGAGCAACGCCCTTAGACCCCGGAGGACCAGTTTCTCGTACGTGTAGATATGTGAGTGTGCATTAGTATCGGTATCTATGTAACTATGATAACATCCGGTAACATAGCAGATCTTGGCTTCAAACATTATAAACAGAAGTATTTTGGATAAACACTGAATATTTTATTAGCTAAAAACAAATGCAAGTTTTGTTTTTTTTTGTTTTTTTTTGGTTTTTAAAAGAAATTCTTACAATACTCATGAATATATTGTATACACATGCATGTGTGTGTGTGTGTGTTTGACTATCTGCTATAGTATATGTGTATGTGTGTGTGTGAGTTATTTGTTTTAACAAGAACCTCGAAAAATATATTGTGAGCTCCACGACAAGTGCGTCAAAATCATCAAACAAAAGCGCAAATGAATGAACAGAAGAGTTTCAATAGGAGATGACGATGGCGTCGCTATCATCATCATCACCTTTTAACATCATCATCAGCATCAGCATCAGCATCGTCATCATCATTATCGTCGTCATTTATTTCTGTTGAAAGAGGCCTCAAATATTTGCTGAACTGGCGTGGCATAAAACAAAAAGGTACGCAACACACAAGCCCACACTTCGTCGTGGCTTCATATTGAGGGGGGGAAGTTCGAGGAGTTGGAGAAAAGATGGAATCTCATTTCATGTGTCTATTTTATTTACCATTATGTATTTTTTTTTTATTTTTTTTTTTTTTTTTGTTGGTAAGGTGAGTTTCCTTAAAACGCTTTTATTGCTACTGAAAGTTTTATTCTTTTCACTTATTAACATCTTTATTAGCCAACTTTTGTTTTCTGTCCAATTTCAAATATATTTCATTACACATTCACGATTCGTAGCCAATTTGACAACTTATGAATGCAAGACACGAAACACTTATTGAACAGCCCTCGCACGTGTTGTGTATGTGATGTTTCTGAGGCTTGAACATTCATTTATTTTCGACATTTTGTGTTTTTGTTTTTGTGTTTTTGTATTTTTGGGCCTCTCGTAGGTTTCGGGCATGCGAGTTACAGGCTCCAAATGGTTGCTCTTTTCCTTATGCATTCATATTGAAATCGAAGCTGAAGCTGAAGCTGAATGGATATCCGTTTGCACTTGTTTATGCCGCAAATCTAATCATGTTATGTGTGTGCTGTGCTTTAATTTTCCAGATGGAGAAAAGTCACAGAAATTGAAAGTCGAGCACTTGCAGACCATAAACACCGCTGGCAGCGGGACCTGTGAATTGCGGTGCAGAATGTAATGCGAGCTACTGAAAACCAGTTGAAAAAATGAATACAACATGGCTTGTGGCAAGTTAGAGAATTCCAATCTTGCTTATTTTGACCAAAGCTGACACACGGTCGGGCCTTTTATTGATTTTTTGGTAGCTCCCTCGTAGGCGTTTCACAAATTTTCGTAACTCCATTTTTGTGCATTGGCCCCTTAAACGGGGAATCGCCAAAAATCCAAAGTAAACAACAATAAAAATACAAAAAAAAATAAAATACAAAATATAACAAACATATCCAAAACGTAATGCCAACAATTAAATTTCAATAAGTAATTATTTAATATTTTTATTTTATTTAATTCCCACACATGATTGACAAATTCTTCGATATGTGATTGATGGCCGAAATTTGTTGGCTACCTTCCGTGCAGTGCGGTGGGTGACTGCCAGAGCAAGCAGCTTTCTGTCAGCTTATCAGTAAAGTTGCCTATCACACACACACACACTCACACTAACACACACATACAAACAAGTTCAATGCTCAAATTGGGATTGCCACGAATCTTTAATCAAAACAATTAACGCGTAAGACTCAAAGCCCGCCAGAGGCTGAAGAGTTCGGCTTTAAAAACAACTTTCCTAAAGGTCGGTAACCGGTTTCCATCCACTGAATACCCTGCAACTATCCGGGTACTCGGAATGGACCAGTAGATTACCAAGAATCCTATTCTTTTTCTATTTTCCCAGAAAGTGAATAATCAGACAGGAGTCATTTTTATTCCGCTAGTGTGTAGCTCCTTGATTTGATTATTGTTCAAATAACTAAATTTTCCAATATATAGTAAGCCTCGATCCTCTGTCTGATATTAGAGAACTCAGATGTTTAGAGAAAACACTTTAAAGGGTATTTTGAGGTCGATCAAACTGCACACTTACGATTGTTGTTTTTCTTTGCTTTTGGCACGAATCCGTGAGTGTGGGGCACACAACATGAACTGTCGGTCGACCAGACGCCGTTTGGGGCAACATTCTTGGCGGCCGAAATCAATTTTTGGCTTTTTCATCATTTCACGTAACGTGCGTAATGTGTTCTTTGCGTCATTATAAAACCGTTTACCGCTTAGCGCCTTAGTTACATATCCGAATACCGTTAGCAGGCCGTTTTATGACAACACCTTTTAAATATCTTTATGTAATTGTATGTGTGTGATTGTGTGTGATTATGTGTGTGTGTGTGTGTGTGTAATGGTCCAATTGATGCCCAGACGTCTGCTCCCGAAATTGAATTTGTTGTGCCCCGTGAGTTGAATGAACCAGAAAAAGGTCGAGCGATTGTCGCAATGCATATGAGGCTTTACTCAAAAAGATTTCCCATTATATTTGCCAATTTAACACAAGGGAAACCAAGGTTCAATATTCTCTCTCTTATCGAATAGAAATAATGTTCAAAATATTGGGCGACAAATTATTCGATTTCGGGAAAACACATGGAACACATTTCCTTCAGCCGACTTATGGTAGGAAATTAAAGCCAGACTTAAGCCTAGAAGTGGAAGTTGCCAACTCATCACAAGTAATTCATATCATATAAATAATCATATATTGTTATAAATCCTCATATATATCATATATCATATATCATATATCATATATTATATATCATTTGTACATATCTTCTATATATCATATATAATCATATCATATCAGCCGCTCATATTTCCTGAAGAGGAGCTTCTTTTTTCTGCACCTGCAAATTCAATGCTTTACTTCGCGCTTGCCACCTGCCCCTCACTTCTGCTGCCTTCTGCTGGTCTCATATTATTTACTGATGGATTCCCCTCCTTTCTCCTCTCTCCCTGCTCCCCTTATCTATTCAGCTCATGCTTAGCTGATTTTTATTCTTCGCCATTTCTGGCTCTGTTCTTCATTTACTTTCATTTCTTCACACACAGTTTTTAAATTCCAATCCATTTCTCACGGCGAGTAAGTAATTTTTTATGATTTATTGTGCTTTTTATTATGTCTTATCTTTTATTGATTTCCCTGCCCCTCTGCCCACCTGAACTACTGACTACTTCCCCCCTTAGCCCCCTTAGCCCCCTATCCCCTTAGCCAACAGTCTTTTCTGTCTTCTCTTTTGTGCCGAGTGCTTTGCATATTGCGCATATTTTTTTCCGCTGCTCTCGAAGTTTTCCTGCTTTTCCATACGAAAAGACACATTCTTCGTTTTTCCGTATTTCAAATCACAATCTGCTTTTTCTTTCTTTCTTTTTTATTTTATTTTTATTTTTTATTTCTTTTTATTTTTTTTTGTGGATTTTGTTGCTTTTCTTTTGCTTCCCTTTCATTGGCTCAGCTGGTGGCAAATCCAAAGCTTTGATGGTTCAGCATTTAAATTTCGGTTTGTATTGAAATTCGTTTTGGGTTATTTATTTACAAGCTGTGCTTTTTTCCTCGATTTTTATCTCTTCTTTTTTTTTTTTTTTTATCCCACCTTCTGACCCTCGAATCACCCCACTGCAATAATTAGATATCCGATTGAAGGTCTCGGATCGAAGCGATAGCTTTTAAGCGTCTTTCGGCGTGTCTGTTTTTAAATTTAAGTTTATTTGTCATTTGTGATTGGCTTTAAAATTAGTCGCCCCCCCCATTTGATGGGGTTGCTCGGTGGTAAAACGGGGGTCTGGGGCAAAGTTGTGCAATTGCATCAGTTCTTCAATAGGAAATATGCACTTTAATTATTACAAGGCATTCGCAGAGTCGTAAATAACATATTTAATTGGCATGCAAAATGGATTTTGGTAATTTCATAGAGCACTAAATCGCATTAATTATACGAAACAACGGCACAAAAATGGCTAATGTGCATTGTGATTGGATTATAATTTATTTAATTAATTGGAGTCAAACTGAGCGCATTTATGCATGCATACGGAATGCATTCCCTCCGTTTGACAACAAATCCAGCTCCAAGGTTACACTGTCCAACAGAGCTCTGATTTCCGCTAATTAGCTAATTAATATTGAAAGGACTGTTTTTTTGTCTTCCTCATAAAAGACTCTGACTTCCCAGCTGATAAAACATATTAATCGGAACTGGAATTTAATGTGTGCTCAGATTAAGCTGGAAATTCAATTAAAAAACAAGTGTTTAAATTTCTGAGAAATTTTATCCGAAGATAAGAAAATTATTGGATAAGTCATTTTATTTGATTTGATTTATTTGAGAGTGTTCTTGGGACAGAAGTTCCAGTTAATAAATATATTAATATAAATTACATATATAAATTTTATTTTAGAATTTATTATTTATTTGAAAGGTTGTTTGATTATTTATATAATATATTTTTATTTTTATTGTTATTTATTTATTTATTGATTTTATTTTTATGTTATTATTCATCTTTTATAATTATATTTTTTATTTAATTTTTGTAATTTATTTTATTTTAGTTAAGTTAAAATATATATAAAATATAATTTATTTTTAAGATTTTTTAATTATATGTATTTCTTGTTAATATATTATTTTTACATAAATATAAATTTTATTTATTTTTATTTTTATTTAATTATTTAATTATTTATTATTTTATTATCTTGCCAAATACCTCCGATAAATTCCGTAGGTTGATAGTTCACTTAAAAACTAGGTAAATATTTAAGTATCCAAAGCACATCCAAAAATAAAGATATTTTAATGATTTTGGCCTCGGGAGGACCAGTTAAAAGCTTTGAGCTTTTATTGCAGTTGATTAACAATAAATAAATGAATGATTAATGAAAATTTAAATTTATATTGGCCGAGACGTCGATTAACTTCAATGGAAGTTGCATAATTATGTCGATAAGTCGAATTTTCCAACATGCGACTTTGTCGCTTGTTAAATATAAAAAGAAAAAAAAAAATAAAATAAAAAAAGGGATAAAAGTATTTAATTTGCATTAATTAAAATTGACAGGTAGGAAAAATGTTGCACACAACTGGAAAGCTGCAACTTGGCTCTGTGGCAGGCATGGGTGAAAAACTTTACATTTATTTTTGAAAAGTTGCCTCAAGTGAAGGCATTAAAATACATAAAATGCAGCCAATGATGAATGTGGCTAAGAAGCAGGGCAGAGATGAGATGAGAAGAGAAGAGGAGAGAAGCGAAGCGAGATGCCTAGAAGAGAAGTGAGAAGTGAGAAGTGAAGAAGAGAGTGGAAAATAAAAAACAATTTGAAGTGGGAAAAAGAAGGTAAAAATAATTATATGACTAGCTTAAACGGTGTGAGGGAAAGGGGTAATGGAACGAGATGGTAAAGTGGTATTCAGTGATGGCGAGAGGGGCGGGGAGGGGGAAGGAATACGGGTTCTTCTAAAATGCGCGTGAAATGGGAAAGGCCTTTAACCTTCCGTGAGAATTAACTGGGTTGCACAGAGAATGCAATGCTCGTAGTGTAATTATGAATACACATGTGTGTGTGTGTATGTGATTGTGCGTGTGTATTGGTGAGCTTTCATTAGATTGGCCAGGCTATAAACGAAACTATGAGAGCTTTTTACATGCACTCTCCACGTGCGTGTGAAAGCCTAAGGGCAGCGGCTCGTACTTGTGCCCATTGCTGAAGGAGATCCGTTTGCCTGTCAGTTTGTAAGCTCTTCAGTTCACCCACACACCTTTAATACCAATGCTGCACTTGTATTGGTGTGCCTTTATTTTTGCTCTGTGTGAATGCGAGAGCTCAAGTGATGTTTGTGTCAGTCATCGAGCAATCAACAATCAACAAATTGAACATAGTTTATAAATCCATCACAATACATGTATGTATATATATATATAATATATACTATATATGTATATTTGTATGCATGTGTGTGTGTGTGTGTGTAAATATATCACCTCAATAATTGTCAGAGGAAAATGCAATTTCCAATTAACAAGCGAGTCGCTGTGCCTGGAGGAAAGATATGCAGAAATCTGTGTGTGCGTGTCTTTGTCACACACACTTGGAATCTGCATCTGAATCTGAATTTGATTCCAAGTCGGAGTCAGAAAGAAAGACTGAGTCGGGATGTGGATGTGGATGTGGATGATGTGGAGCTGGCGATTGGCCAATGCACAGTTCAAATGCAAAGCCACAAAACTCGCTCAAGTTTATCCATGTGTGGGCTCATTTACAACTCACTTTGTTTGGATGGATGAATGGATGGATGGATGGATGGATGTATGGATGGTTGGATGGGGCTTTGGCTTTTGTGGCTCTTGTGGCTCTTGTGGCTCTGTCTGTGACTCCAGCCATGACTCCGCAGTCGCTCGCCCACGCCAAAGAGTCTGCAACGAACGTCGGCCTCCATATGCCGAGGCTCGAACGCTGAGGTGTCGACATGAAGTCTGACAATTGCAAATGCTGTTGCCGTGTTGCATGCAGCTGAGTAACGGCTGAAGGAAAATATGTACTTAATGCAATCCCAAGCTCAATCTGAAGTTTAAATTATGAAATCGCTCCCCTATATGTATAATTTTTTTTTTTTTTTTATTTTCTGTATTTTTTAACTCAAATATTTGTTGGCCAACAGCTTTGGGTTCGACCCACTGGCCGCGTGTCTAGTGGCTATGTCAAGTTCATAGGCAAGCGCAAGCTACGCTGTGCATGCCCCAAGCCCTCGATGCAGTTTCACACGCACATCAAGGGTCAAAGGCGGAACGGAGGGGCGCGACGCACTGCAGGGCATCTTCTTGTAGAAATTATTTTTGTAAATTAGCAAAAGAAAACGGGCCGTCCAATGCATTTTATGCGGATGCTGAGATGCAGCGAGTTGTTGGCTGTGGCGGTGTGGTGGTGCGATGGTGCGGCGACAGTCGCTGGCAACTGATACAATTTTATGCGCAGACGCCTAAATTGAAAGCGACGCGAAGCGGCAGCCAACGAGGCGTTCGGCAATCAGCAAGGGGCACAGTTTGGCAGGCACTGCCTGCAGCCAGAATACATACATATGTAAATACAAATCCCTAGGCAGCAAGGGTCATTAACATGCCCACCAGAAAGAACCCGGCGAGGCAGCCGACAAACCAAACATCAGGCAATGGCAATCATTCACGGGCAGGGGGCAAGGAGGGGCGAGCCGAGGCACTGGCAAACAGGCAGGCGGCAAAAAATAAGCAAAGCGAATGGTTGACGACAAAAGCCGTACAGAGCCTGAAGCATAGAGCATGCAACATGACGTGGAGATGAAATGCAGTGGAGGCAACGGGACGGAGGCACCCGGCATAAAGCATAAGAATGCCATAGCGCCTGTGTAAACAGTTGAGCGACAGACGACCCTGCAACTGCAACAAGCGTCGCTCCGCAATTGTGGGTGTCTGCTGCCGCCTCATCTGGCTATCAAAATGTGAAGGGAGTGAGGTAGGGGGGGAGGATGGGAATCTAGCGAGTGGCTTTGCAAGCTGCGGACGTCGCGTTGCCTGCCTCTGTTTGCTGTGCTGTACGTGCTGCAGCGGTAATTTCTAGGTAGCTAAAGGAATGGGCCACTGAAGAGGTCCTAGCTGCCAGGTCAGAGATGGAAGCCGAAGCCCAAGCCAAAGCCCAACTCTTGGCCATTCGTTTGGTTTCTTGTTTGCAGCTGCTGTTGCCATAAAATTCTAAAGTTTGCTTACACTCAACGCGAGCACAGTGAAAGGCTAATATGAACGGCCCATAAAAGCTCGTCCATGGTTATGGCCATGGCTATCGATAACTTTGACCATAAATATCATGATAGATGTCATGTCATATGAAAAGTTGTGCCATTAAATAACCATTTTTATTGCATCCCCGCAACATTTTGTATACGGCTGCAACTCGCGCAAATGTCTGTCTGTCTGTTATCGATACTTTCTAGAGATGTGCTTTGGGTTTCGATTATAAATAGCAAACAAGTTTCAGCGATTATTAACAGAGTTTGAGCTTCACTTTGGGCCACGCTTTGCCTGTACATTAAATTGATGAGTTGGGGATTGATTGATTTGATTTTTATTTCCTTCGATCCATCGATTTGTGGCCCTTGGCCCTTGGCCCTTAATTTAAGTATCACTTGTGGTTTTTTCTGTAATTCAAAAATAATGTTATTTCCCTTACTAATCGTTTCATTTTCTCTCTCTCTTTTTCTCTCTGTCTCTTTCAGGTAATTAAACGTTCATTTTTCACCAATTTCACGGAATAATTCACAAGATTATCCGGCAAATGTTGCGAGATTTGAGTCTTTGGCCAAAATAAGTATGACCCATTAATTTAAATGTGCAAAATGCGTTAGAAACGTGGATTGCCAGGTGAGCGAAACAAAAGAAAACCCTTACAAAAGAATTTTCGTGGCTTTGTTTGCAAAAATTGTTGGTTGAACAGACAGACGGACAGGCAGACAGACATACAAGCAGGCAAATGGACAGAAAAGACAGAAGATGCAGAAGAGACAGAAGAGGCAGAAGAGACAGAAGAGACAGAAGAGACAGAAGAGACAGAAGAGACAGAAGAGACAGAAGAGACATAAGAGACAGAAGAGACAAGAGACAGAAGAGACAGATGAGACAGAAGAGACATAAGAGACATAAGAGACAGAAGAGACAGAAGATACAGAAGTGACAGAAGAGACAGATTGAGTGAAAGACAGACAAACAGACTAAAAGACAGACAGACAAACCTACACTAAGGCAAATAGACAGCAAGACGACGGATTTATAGACAGTCTAGGAGACAGACAGTCTAGAAGACAGACAGACCTAAAGACAGGCAGGCTGAGAGACAGACAGACTAAGAGACAGACATTCTAGAAGAAAGACAGACTAAGAGACAGACAGACTAGAAGAAAGACAGACTAAGAGACAGACAGACTTAGAGACAGGCAGACTGAAAGACAGACAGCCTGAGAGATGAACAGACTATGAGACAGACAGACAAATAGACTAAGAGACAGACAGACAGACGGACTAATAGACAGACGGACAATCAGACAAACAGACTTATAGATAGACCGACTAAGAGACAGACAGATTAATAAACAAACGGACCATAAGGCAGACAGACTAAGAGACAGACGGACGAAGAGACAGACAGAGAGTCATTACATATTTGCTTAACTTTTTCTGTGGGACATGAGATCGCATTCTATTACGTTATTAGTCCCAATTTGTTTATGTCTCTATACAACACACAACAGGCCATATTCAACAATTTGGCCATTTGACTCGAGTTAATGACCTTTGGAGCGGTGTGTCTAGAACTGGGCAAATGCCCAACACCAGCAACAAGCAACAAGCACCAAGCACCAAGCACCCAAGAGGCAACACTTTCTTAGTTGAAACATTTCCTGTTCCTAATATCGGCGAGACATGCAACAGCGACGAGTGGCGAGTGACTTTTCATTATGTTAGGGGCCAGGTAAGAGCGGTTATTAGCTTGATTAGCTCAGGTGATAAACTCAATTTGGTAACTTTCACTACAAAAGGCGGCCTAATGCTCGCAATTATCCATTGGTCTGGTTAATAGCCCTGCTGTTAATCCCCCAAATGCTGCTTCACATGTTCTTCTTTAATGATGACATGATTAGCCACTAATCATAGAAGGTCATTACGGGTCACGCGTCTCACGCGTCAAACGTGTCTCGTGTCTGTTGTGTCGTGTCAAACGTGTCTCGTGTCAAACGTGTCTCGTGTCAAACGTGTCTCGTGTCTATTGTCTGGTGTCTGGTGTCAGGAGTGTTAGGCATGTCTTACATCTATTCCATTTCCTTCAATTAGCAACTGCCCCACAACCCAAAACCCAGACCCCAAACACTGTCAAGAATCCCAAGAAGCAGCAACTCTCAATTGGCAAACAAATAGTGAAAACTGAGGGGCCTCCCGCCGTCCATTGGTTTGTTTGTCTTGGAGTCCAGAATTAACATACATCGCTTTGTTTGTGTTCCAAGAACGAGTACCACATCCGAGGCATGGAGCAGCCCGTACAGTCCACGCTCGGCTGAACCCCCCTAATGGGTTCTTGAAGTGACCAAAATGAACTCGTTTGGCATGTGCCGGCCGCCTCCTCCTCGCTGCTCAGTCAAGTGCTGTGTCAATTAGCAAAGGTTGCAGTTAATTTTTAGTCGATGAGAAGAAGGAGAAGAGGGAGGGGGGGGGGTGGCTTAAAGCAGCAGGCGGCCATTCGGCATATTGATGAGCCTGGCCAACTGATTAATGGCTTCGAGAGGGGCTTTGAGATGGCGCCCAATGTGGGATTACGTTATCTATGGAATTGATTGTCTGTCGTGTCTGTCGTGTCTGTCGTGTCTGTCGTGTCTGTCGTGTCTGACGTGTCTGTCGTGTCTTCTGCGTAGTTCCTTTTAGTGATTTATTAATATTTTTATAGACGCGGCGAGACGTGAATTCATTATAGTTTCGATTCATTGCGAATCGTAACAAACTTTTATTGAATCGCAAATTTAACTTCTTTTTTTATCTTCTTCATTTTTTTGGGTTTTATCTTTTGATTTTTCAATCTTTTGATATTTTTCAATCTTTTGATAATTTTTTATATATTGAAATTCTTTTATATTTTGCTATTTTTTTATATTTTAAAAGTGAGCTAACTTTTGCCTATGTCAACATTTCACAGATACTCCGAGCCACTTTCCATGCTAAACGTTGGTCTTTAAAAATGTATCTTTTATTCGCTGATTCCGTAGGGCAATCCCCAGGTGATTGTTTTCGGTTTTCATCGTCGCATTTTTTGAAGTTTTGGCACTAATTTGACAAGGTCGTCCGGTAGGTTTTTTGTCTTCGTGGGTTTGCTTGGGCTCGAGCTTATGTATATGTGTATGTGTATGTGTGTGTGTGTGTGAGTATGTGTGTTGTTTATTTTATTGAAAGCGCGGTTTATTTGCGGCTTAACTTTTATTTGGGTTATTTATAAAGCGATTCAAAGTAAATCTCTTTCATCTCCCTCTCTCTCTCTTTCTCTCTCTTTTCCGCTCACTATCTCTTTCTGTCGTGTGTCCACTGTGCGGCTGTGGCTCAGCAGAATTTGCATAAACATTTGACGAGTCATCTTCAGTCTTGACATAGGTGCGAAATAGTTAGCGTGAAATCTATTCATATACAGTTAGTGGGTCATTCGCTGCTGACCCCAAATAAATTTTGGTCACTGAATGCTGAATGCTGAGTGCTGAGTGCTGAATGGCGACTGCTGACAGCAGCTGAACGGACTTCCTGTTAGAAAGGCTCTGGGAGCGTCTCTGGCAGCGAGTCTTTCAAATTGAAATTGATTGCCAAATTTAATTCGTGACTGGCAATGGCAGACAATTAACCCCGAGTGGCCGGGAGTGTACCTGTGACCCACCTGCCGCAGCGACCACTTCACTTTGAACTCTCCCCCATTTTTGTTTTTTCCTCCAATGCTCGTTACGTAAATGCTCCAAGCTGGAGCCGGGCAACCAGCAACCAGCAACCAGCAACCTGGAACGGGCAACGGGCAACGGGCAACGGGCAACGGGCAAGGGGTTACCGGCAACCGGGCAAAGGCTCTACTTTAATTAACGAGCTGGATTTCTTGTGATAAGGCAGCGACGACAAAGCTAATTAAATTATAAACTAAGCCTACGCCATCATCTCCTCTAAACCGGTAGTTCGAAGCCTAGGAACTCCCTCGCAACGGTTAAATAATTCGTAAATAAATGGCCGCCCATTTGCCAAGAGATGGGCAGAAGCAGGCAGCGCCCTTTGAACGCGGTTAAATGGGGATGGATCCTGGCAAAGGTGTCGGTCGGCCCAGAGTAACCAGTCACTTGCCACATTGTTTCATTTGCAATGAGGGGGAGGTAGGTGGCACAGTGGGGTGGAAATTGGAATGGAAAGCAAAGAAATCTGTATTTAAAGTGGAAATAATTGCGATGTTATTTGCCTTTCATTTCCATTGCTTGTTTTCTATATAAATCAACAGATCTCAGAGGCTTCAGTTGCGAATTGAACTGTTTTGCCCCACTGTCTGTCCCCGGCAGTCCCTTGTCTGGCCGGTCCCATGGCCGGGGCATGAATTATGCGTGGCCAGCGATGGGCATTGCTGTCCGCGTAAAAAGTGATAAAAGCTTTGGGGCAACTGTCAGCATTCCAATTGCGGATTATGACCATAAAAGTTTGAGAATTCTCGACATTGCGAGATGGCATAGACGATGGCATGTGGTGGTGGTGGGGTGAACGTGAGGACGTCCGGACGTGCGGACGTTCGGACGTGCGGGGGAACAGCGCCGTTTGTCAAAAGTAACAAATCTGATGTGATTTTGATTTTGATTTGACTGTCTGGCCAAAATTATGGCCAATAGCAATAATACGAGTATTGCCTCAATCATGATTGCTCACATTCGCCAGTTAATAATTTTATTGGAATCGGTGAATGCATCGGTTGCACGTTCACAGGCTGTTTATATGAAAGTATGTGTGTGTGTGTGTGTGTGGATGCCACTGATGCATTCTGTTTGATACACTGCCATTAGGACCAAATTGCATTGGGGCGCGTACCTGGGTTGCTGGGTGCCTGGATGCCTGGGTGCCTGGGTGCCTGGGTGCCCGGCTGCCTGGATGCCCGGGTTATACGTGGCTCATTTGCATGCGCGGAGAATGCACGTCAAATGGCCTCTACTGGCAGAGTGCATCCGATGGGTTGGCTACCCACCAAGTGGCGGCCTTTCATTTAATTCAATTAATTAGCTACTCGAGATCCAGAAAGCGGTTACAAAATCTCTTTCTGCTGCTGCTCCTGCCAACATCGTTGTTGCAGCGTGTGATGAACATTTCCGTTGAAGTTTCTATCTTGTTGAAGTTGCAAATGTTGTTGTTGTTGTCGTCGTCATCGTTGTGACTGCTTCTGCTGCAATCAAAATTAATTAAAGCGCACACAAACACACTCTCTCATCACACACACACACACACACACACACACACACGCACACTTAGAATGGAAGTTGCAAAGGCATTTTGCATGCCCAACTCAGCATCCCCCTTTGCCGAGGCACTTTATTGCCTTTTTACCGCAATGTTGCAGCATTTTGTTGCCTGCTACACACTGACTGCACCTGCAACAGAAGCAACAGAAGCAACGGCAGCAGCAGAAGCAGAAGCTACGGCAAGCGTTGCCTTTGTCTTGACATGGACATTGCCTCCAGCAGCGCATGGTTTGGTTGGGGCAGCTGCATTTCCATCTCAGTCCCAGCCCCAGCCCCAGCCTCAGCTTCAGCCTCGGCCTCCTCCTTGTACAATTCCTGAAGAGATGTGCATATGTAATTAAAAGTGGAAAAACTCTTCAAGCTGTCCAGTAATTGGATCTGCGATCTCTGGATGGAGCAATCCATCCAGCAGTCTGTGTGATCCTGAATCGTGGCAAAGTGTCATCCAATCTTCAAAGTAAATCCCAAAGAGCCTGTTTACCATTTAACGTATCATAAATCTGGACAACGGAATCATGGGAGCCTTTAACTTGACAGCTCATGGCATGGGATTAAACGATTTTGATTGCCCGAGAACATATATCATATATTTGGTTGGGTTACACCCATATCATCTATGAGAACTGATGCTTTGCTTGAGACGATGACTGCAGGTACTGAGTTACTTCCCTTGAAATGGAGAGACACTAATCAGAATTACTGTGAAAATATTTTTCGCCGCGAAAGGAGAACTTTCCCAGGCAGCAGGGGGAAGCGGAAAATGTGGGGTATGCATTTTTCTTCGCGGTGGAGGAGAAGCTGAACGACATGCAAAGTGAAATGCATAATGAGCATAATGTTGGGTTTCAGCACGACTCCGATGATAATGATAATGTGTGTGTGTGTGTGTTTCTGTGTGTGTAAGAGTGTAACTTAGCCTGGATACCTGAGCTTGAGGATGACAAACGGACTGAAGCAGCAGCAACCGAGTGAAATTTGAGAAATGTGCACGGTAATTAAATACAAAGCTAGAAGCGCGACAGGCAACGCGATTTGAGAGATAATGCAATAATTGTGAAAGACAAAAGGAAGTGGCAACAAATGGAAATCCAACGGAGGGGCAGCAACAAGCGGCAGCAGCGGCAGCAAGAACAAAATATGAGAAGAAAAATCGAAGCGTTTGCATGCCACGTTCTCTGTGCCACAATGCAAAACGGCGTCCAAATTAATGGCTGCGTTTCACATGGCCAGCAGCAGTGGCATCAGCAGCAGCAGCAGCCACAACAGCAACAGTTGCAGTTGCAGTTGCAAGAAGCAGACAATTGGCTATTGGGGCACATGTGTGAAAGCGAAGGAGACGCCGCTTCAGTTGCAGATAGCTACAAGATGCAACATGCCAGATACGAAATAGAACAACAATAAAAGCACAGAGCAACAAGGCAACCAAAGAAGCAACAAAACAGCAAAACAACAAAAGCAACAAAAGCAACAGAAACAACATCAACAAAGTGTAATGAATGCGTGTAGGAAGCAAAGAGTCGAGACAGACAGCTGACTGGCGCTTCAGATGCATGAAACTACTTAAAAATTCTACAATCGCAATTGATCGACATTTGAATACCCTGCACTCTGTGGGCGGAACAATGGAAGTGAGTTGATTGATTGCAGCTTAAAAGATATCAATTAATTTGAAGCAGCAACAAAAATCTTAAAGCTGTGAAAAAAAATATCAAGTTTTAAATCAAAATATATAAAAAATTTTAAATTTAAAACTTGAATAGAAATTTGTATCTTTTGATACTTCAGATACAATCTTAAATGGGAGCAGACTTCAAATTGAAATCTTGTCTGTTTTGCCACTTTAAGAAATCAGAATTTAAAAGTCAAGCATTTTTTAAACACATTTCGAAACCTCTCAGAGATCATTCTTCCATTTAAGTGCCATTCTCTTCTGTACACTACTGAGTCTTAGGGCTCAGACGACTGGCAATCAGAGCTGCAGCTTTGCGGTTCACGTAATTAGCGCTGTGGAATGTGCAGGCAGGTGCTTCCGCCCCCGCGTGGAGCTTTCAACTCGCTGTTAAGGCAGCAGGTGCCAAGAATAATAAGCCCACAAGTAACACAATGGAAGAAGTTGCAGATATAGATGCATTTACAGATACATAAGATGCACTTACAGATACAGATACATTTACGTTTATGGATGCAGATGCATTAACAGATACGAATACAGTTACAGATACAGATACAAATACAGATACAGATACATATATAGATAAAGATACAGATGCAGATACAGCTGCAGATATAGATATAGATATAGATATAGATATAGATACAGATACAGATACAGATACAGATAAATGCACAGATACAGATAAATGCACAGATACAGATACAGATACAGTTACAGATACAGATACAGATACGGATATAGATACAGATACAGATACAGATGCAGATACAGATACAGATACAGATACAGATACAGATACAGATAAATGCACAGATACAGATACAGATACAGATACAGATACAGATACAGATACAGATACAGATACAGATACAGATACAGATACAGATATAGACATAGATACAGATACAAATAAAGTTACAGATATAGATTCATATGCAGATACAGATTCAGATACAGATACATCTGTATACATTTACAGTTATAGATACAGATACAGATATAGATACAGATACAAATACAGTTGCATTTCTAGATTTAGATAAAGACACATACATAGATACAGATACAGGTGCACTTACAGATGCAGATACAAATACATTTACATTTACATATATAGATACAGATACATTTACATATATAGATACAGATGCATTAACAGATACAGATACAGATACAGATGCAGATACAGATACAGATACAGATACAGATATGGATACAGATATAGATACAGATATAGATACAGATACAGATACAGATACAGATACAGATACAGATAAATGCACAGATACAGATACAGATATAGATACATTTACAAATACAGTTACATTTATAGATTCAGATACAGATACATACGTAGTTACAGATACAGGTGCACTTACAAATACAGATACAGATAAAGATGCAGATATAAATGCAGATATAGATGCAGATATAGATACAGATATAAAATAGATACATTTACAGAAAAAATTAAAAATACAGATACAGGTGCACCCACAGATACACATATATTTGTATACTGTCGACAGATGCAGTTGAAGCTGCAGCTACAGTTACAGTTAGTCGGCTGATTGTCCGCCCTAAATACCCAAAGTGTTTGGGGCACTTAAAGGCTCCGCCTGCCAGAGGCTGCGGCGGCTGCCTGAATGCCCGCTTCTAGTACAAATATGAGATGGGAAGCTGTATTTGGGTTAGAGATTGCTCAAAAATGTATGAAAGACTCAAAGGAGCTGCCACATAAAGAACAGGACGGAGAGGAGCACGAGGACGACTGAAGGGAAAGGGAGACCAGAAAGTGAAAGAGAGAGATAGAGAGAGTGACCTATAAACTGACTGACTACCTCGTAGGGACTAGTGGAGTTTGGCCCAAACCCAAACCCAAGCCGAAGCCCAAGCCCAAGTTATTTAAGGCACCTCCAAGGCAGGCCCTGGCATTCTTGGAGCTCCCAATGAAGCTGTCGAAGCAGCTGAAGCAACTGAAGCTGTTGGCCAACAATTTTATTATTTATGGGCCGAGCCACTCTATTCATTTGTTGGTATTTAAAGCGGGCGACGTGCCACCCACTTGGCTGAAGTTTTTAATTTAGAAAAATATGGCCAGGCGGGGCTAGGCCATGCGGCCAAGTGGCCAGGCGGCCAAGTGGCAAAGTAGCCAAGTGGCCAAGTGGCCAAGATGTGCTTGAGAGTGGGCGAAAGTATATATGTGTGTGTGTGTGTAAGTGTGAGTGTGAGTGTGTGTGTGTGGCAAGTGTTGTGGCTGTGCCACAAGTGGAGAGAAAAGTTTTCGATGCCATTGTACAAATTGTTGTTTAATGCGAACGAGAAAACGCATACGTTATTGTGATTATAAACTTATATGGAGGGTAAATATTTAATAAGCTGCACCATTAAAGTGCTCGGGAAATTGTTGGAAAAGTCTGAAAAGTCGGAAAAGCTTATTCTCTTTCTCTTTCTCCATTTGTGTGTTGATTTTATTTAAATGGCAAATTTAAAAACTAGATCAAATGTCTTGAGACTTGTTCAAGCAAAAACAAATGAATAATAAATAAGTGTGCATATAACATACACACATACACATACACACATACACATACACACACACATGCATAAATAAATCCTTTTCTATTTGAATATATCTCAATCTCATGCAATATATTTTTGCTATCGAATCCAATCAAATTCCCCCAACTCTCACCTCAATTTCCGAGGCACTTCCTTCTCCTCGAACTGAGGTCCGTTGGGACCGACGGAATTCCCACAATTATAAATTGTGAGTCCAATAAAAATTATATAAATTTATTTAACAAAAATTGCTCACGAAATATTGACAATTACAATTTGCTAAAGGCCTCGACAATCGATGGACAATGAGAGATATGGCACACGAAATCCATCCAATTAAATTTGCCCAATGCCAAGAGTCGGCACTTGCCACAAAACGTTGCATGGTAGGGGGTGACTATCGGAGAAGAGTTAACCCGTTAGCGGGGGAGGCGACACGCTGTTGATGATATGCAAAGTGCAGCTGGATGGAACTTAGGGGGCGGTAGTGTGCGGGGAGGGGCGTTCTCGTGTATTGGTACAAGCAGCGAGTGTTGCAGAAACAAAAGGCAAACATGTGGCACACAAGAGCGACATGGATACCTACATACGTTGGATGAGGGACGAGTGCCGGAGGGGGGGCAGGCGATATGGTTGTTGGTTATTTGGTTGCACATGCACGACGACAGTCGCTGTCACGTGGGAAATTTTTCAAGTTCAAAGCAATTTTCCAAAGAAGAGACAACTGTAAAAACGAAAGGCGAAGAAGGCACCACCAGCAGCAGCAGCAGCAACAATTGCAACTGCAACTGCAACAGCAACAGCAACAGCCGTAAGAAGAACAACAAAGCGTGCACTCACGTGAGGTTGATATTAATCGGCTTTTGAATCGTGAGGCGAGTCAACGTGTAGAGACACGGACACAGACACAGACACAGACACAGACACAGACACAGACACAGACACAGGCACTGAGAACACACAGATACCAATACTAAGGAAAATACCAAGTACCTTAAGCAAATACTAATACACAGACAGTGGGACTGGTGCGGAAGCTACTGCCAAACAGGTTGACAACAATAACAGCAACAGCAACAACAACAACAACAAAACAACTGTAATAACAACAACAAGGAAATACCACAAGGAATTGCAACAGTTGATGATTAGAGATGATCACGTGACAAGAGGTGATAGAAACTGTTGGCAGGCAAATGGCGAGGGATGTGGCAAGCTAAGCGATACTTCCGTTCGATGTATCGGCAAATTGTTGCTTGCATTGCATTTGTGGTGGCTCACGTGCTCATCTCTAATGCATAGGAAAGTCAGTTCTTCGTCTTCCTAAGCAGCTAACCCCCCACCCCTCACCGCGCTACCCAGCTTCCTCTTGAACGCTCCTCATCATCGTTACTGCTCACTCGGCTGCCTTCGTCCTCGCCTTCGCTGTCCCTCGTCTCACCCTGTGATTAAGCCCGCCCTGTGACTGTCTTGGCTACTGTTTAATGGCCACCCCAGGGGCGTTTGTGGCATACCAACAGTTAGAATTAATTGACGTTAATAATGCACCGATATCAAGATTTATGCCTTCACTGAGAGATAGTGATGATTGAAGAGGGATGGAAAGGAGAAAGGGGGGGTGGGATGTAGGGAGGGAGGGAAAGAGTTAGTTCATCATTGAAAGCATCAACAGCTACTGTGCAATTCCATTCTGTTCTCCTCTCTGCCATTCTATGTCACTTACCTTTCCCCTCCCCCCCCATTCGCCTTTCCCCCTGCTCCTTTCTGGCTCGACGACAGGTTTAAGTGTGGCGAATTCCCCGGTTCCTTGGTTTCCTTGGCCCCCTGGCTTCCCGGTTTCCTGGGTAACTTGTGTGTTCCGTTGACTGCGTTGGTCTATTGCAACGGTTCTCTATGTCGCTTCCAGCGGCGTCTCCGTCAGCTTTACAGCTGCTTCTTTGTGAATTTTGCATTTACCACTTGCCATTTGCCATTTAATGGAAAAGTCTTTTCCAACGGTGGGACGACGATTAGCCGTTGACAATTTGTCGTGAAGTCGGATCATAATTTAGACGCCATTGCCTCATAAACATCCTCCAGACCCATGACTGATGACTGATGTGGACTGGGACATGGCATTTTATGGCCATCAGCTCATCCTCAGTACCTGACGACGCCGCACAACTTGTATCAAACATGTTGCTTAGTGTCACAAAAAGTGATAAAACATCGAAGTGACTCGGACAATTCATTCCAGTCTTTGGAGTGATCCTCGAACCCAATGGAACTCTTAGGCAAAGTTGACATAGAGTTTGGCTCCAAATCTGAAATGTGTTCCAGGTAAAGGCAGTAAATCGAAAGTTCGTGACATTTGTGTTGTTTGGGGGAATGAAGATTCCATTTGCCCATCGGCCCATCGGCCCTTCAGCCCACCTGCCCACCTGCCCACCTG
This sequence comes from Zaprionus lineosus, assembly GCA_035044505.1. NCBI lineage: Eukaryota > Metazoa > Arthropoda > Insecta > Diptera > Drosophilidae > Zaprionus > Zaprionus lineosus. Next base: position 934,098 of record JAWNNX010000655.1, on the reverse strand, counting down.
CCCACCTGCCCACCTGCCCACCTGCCCACCTCAGGTTTTAAGTGTCCAAGCAAAAGACCTGGAGCGTAGGCCTACGAGTGACCAATGACCGGTACCTTCTGGCCATGACAGGTCGCGACTTGCGAACAGTGGCAAATCAGCGGACAGGTCGACGGAGACACATTGAATCACGGAGCTGAGTGGAGGCCAGCGAGCGGCGAGATTGCTTTTCCATGCGGTGGGCACGTTCCAAGTTGTGTGTTGGGGGCCATAAAAAGATGTTTACGACTGAACGAGAACGAGTGCCCCTGTCCAGGTTTTTGTTGTGCTCTTTTCTGTGGCACCACCCCAGTGGATCAGGGGGGGTAATTAAAAAGAACTTAACACATGGTTGCGACACGAGCGATAAAAACTAAGAAAAAGCAGCAGCCAAGTGGCAAGTAGTAAATGGCAAACGGCAAGTGGCAAGTGGTAAGTGGCAAGTAGCAAGTAGCAACTAGCAAGGCACAAGTCACCGGCTGGCGGTCGCCAGTCGCCGGTCGTCAGTTGAGAGCTTCCGAAGTGGCGGGAGAGTTCATAAATGTCAAGTTCAGGGTTATGGGTAAAATAAAAAACAAAGCGAAGGGCGGAAAGCGGAAGAGGACAGGGAAAGGGAAAGGAAAGAAACAAAGAGTCAGAGGCAAGGTACGCGTTACGCCCCTTTTTAAGTAAAATGCTTTTAAATGCGCCCCCTCTAGGTTAAAGCCAAAGCCAAAGCCAAAGCCGAAGCCATAGCCGAAGCCGAAGCCAAAGACAACAATGAAACGTGTAATTAATTTGAGGCGCTGCATCTTAATCTGCCACTTAAGCCCCTTGCCCCGATGCGTCCCTCTTGTCATTGTGTTCCGTCGATGGTCGATGGTCGATGGTGAGAATCACAGTGTTTCCCCCATTTGTGAGAACTTTTAACGTTAAGTTTGTTTAATTAGCTTCTTTATTTTTTCTCTTTTACTTTTTTACTTTTTTACTTTTTTTCATTTTTTCTTTTTTTCATTTTTTCTTTTGGCTCCTCTGCGTTTAAATTTTATGTAAACAGTTCATTGCGCCCTCGAGGAGTCGGTCTGCAAAGTCGTGAATCAATTAAAAACTAATTAGGCGCATGATTTGATTAGGTTTTATTATCATTTACCTGTACTCAGTACCAAGGAAATAGTCGACACACACACACACACGCACACTCACACAAATAACACACATATCAGACCTAAACAAAACGTCTTAACCCAAGCCAAAGCCACGACTCGCATTTGTCTGTCTTGACATGGGGATCTTCTTAAGATTTCTCACCATCGAAATTCATTTTTGATGACCATAATGTGCATGTGTGTGTGTGTGTGTGTGTGTGTGTGTGTTAGGATCTAAAGGCTTTACCGTTTCGGTCATATGCCATGTGAAGAGACGCTGATGAAGAAACATAAGCCGCTTACCTCGAGACTTGAGCCTCTAGACTCCAACTGAGACCTGCGACTGTAGAGGCTGGAGACTCGAGGCTGGAGACTGGAGGCTGCAGGCTTGGGAGACCCCAAATGCAAAACTGCGTAATCAAATGCATGTAATTTGAGTTTAATGAGTGTCAAAGTTATTAAAAATCATTTGTTGCCCACTTTTGGCCGGCTAAGTGAGTTGATGTCGCCATTAAAAAAGGCAACGTTGCCCAAAAGCCAAAACCGTTTAGAGTTTTTCCTAACCGTTTCGATATTTGGCTGGCTTATTTTCTGTGTCTACGTCTGCGTCTGTATTTGTTTTTGTTTTTGTCTTTGTTTTTGTTTTTAGTTTTGTTTTTATTTTTATTTTTGTTTTCTTTTTGTGACAACTCGTTTTTGGCACTCGTTGCAGTTTGTGAGTTGAAATTTTTGTTAATTATTATCAAGTTGTGGAGACCAGGCCACAGCTTCGGCCAAGATGCCACAACTGAGCCACAACGACAATTTACCATTTACATAACACACACACACACACACATAGAGAGAAACAGACAGACAGACAGAGAGTACGGGCCGCACTCCCCGCCCGAAAATTGAGTGATTAGCAGAAAATGCATAGCAGGCAAACCTAAGAGACCCCGAACGAGGTCTTTTATAAAGTTGTTTGGTGTCAAAGACAACAATGGCAACAACAACAACAACAGCAACAGTAAAAACAACAACAACAACAATGATTACAGCTGACAACGCCAGTAGGTCCATAAATAAGAAATATAATGCCAGGTTATCCGATGGCCGATTTATTGATACTCTTTTAAGCCGCTGAAATGTTGATCCCATATTTATTTTCCATTTAATTCAACTTCGAATCGCGTTTGGCTCCTACTCATTCTTGTTTAGGTAACTTAAGCTAATTATGGTTTCTATATAATAACTGTAAACAGTTGCATCTCAATCTCCGCTTAGGCGGAACGCCAAAAACACGCAACATTTTCAGCTGTCGAGTCCAGAAATATTCTAGTTAAATTTCAATTCTTTTGATTAATTTAAGTAGCTGCTAGAACATATATTAAAATTCTGTTTATTGTATTGAGACCTCCCCTTCGTCTGTGTTGCAATCGAGTTATCGATAACAGGAAACCCGAGACCCACAGACCCGCAAACGCAGCTGCAGAACTGAGCTCGGACTTGGTATCAATTTGATTGCCGGTGGACCAATTATTTAGTTAGTTAATTAGTAGACTTAGTGTTCATGGGAAATCGGGTCTATAGTCCGATTTCAGAAGTGTATTCCAATTGCTAATTTATCAGTCAGCAACGACTTTTGTTGTCAGCTTTTGCTTGCGCGAAAATTTGTTGCCCGCTGCTGCCAATTGGCATGCAATTTTAATCGTTGCTGTGGGCGTTCAACGTTGCACGTACATTGACAGAGCTCGGTGTGTGAGTGTGTGTGTGTGTGTGTTGGTTGTGTATGTTAGTAACCACCCACAGCTGAGCGTGAACATTGTGTGTTATGTTTTCTCTGTTGATAGGATGAGGGAACGTGGACCGAACATAGAGGATGGGGCATGAGGCATGAGCCATAAGGCGTGAGACGTGAGGCAAGGGAAAATAGAGGACGAAATATGAGAAGTGGGGTGACGGAAGATCGGAGTTCGGGAAGTTGTTGCTTTTGCCAGTCGTTTGCTATTTGGCTGCTGCGTCTGTTGTTCACATGGCGTATGATTGATTGCCCTGCAGCCAATTGGGCGGCCAGACGTAAAATATGAAATTAGCCTCCTCAACGTTTGTTGCTGTAGCCCGGAAAATAATGAAGTTTATCGATGGAAATTGACAGGGAAAATATTTGCAGACATTAAATAGAAATTAAGAGACGCTTTAATTTAATTTATTTCTCTTTAATTTTTTTCTCTCTCTTTAATTTATTTCTCTCTCTTTCCTTTTTTTAATTTTCAGGAATTTTACTTACTTTGAAATGATGAACCGCACAGTTTGAGCAGCATTGCCCTGGAGCCAAACCCAAGGAGCGGGGTAAGTTGTGCAGTAGATGAGGGGAAGGGTACGAGGTACGGAGTACAGGGAGGGGGAGGGGGAGGGGGTTTCGAGCTTAAACGCGTTCGTGTTACCTGCAATCGAACATGAAGCTTATAATTTTTATTTTTGCATTTAAATGACTTTTGATTCAGTTTATTATTTATTTCTTGTTTTGTTTCTTCGAATGTCTGTCTGTTTAGGTATGTGTGCCTGTGTGCGTGTGTGTGTGTGTTCGTCTGGTGGTGTGTCTGATTTTCTGTCTGTCGTTTGTTTACCTGCACTCAAACCGGTCGAATCGGTCACCGCATTTGCATAGAGTTTTGTTCTTTTTTAATCGGTCTTTTAATTTATTTCCATTGATTGCAACAACATATACTATACTCACACACACACATAATACATATATAAATATATTTATATATATTATATATCAATCGGTGACTTAATGGATAAAGTGACGTAATTCGGTTGCTGAAATTAGTAAGAAATTTGTGGATCGTAAAGCCATCGGGTGGGCAATAAAATTGCTTGAAATTGTGAAATTAAATCGATTTGATGTTTGTAATTACATAGATGTTAGTTGGTATATTAAATTACCAACTAACTAACTACCAAATGTGTCCTCGTTCCACGCCATTCGAAGCGGTGGCTGGAGGGATCTGTGGGCATTCGAAATTCGAGCCAAAATCAAACAATTTCAATCAAAGAAATTCCATAGAAAAGTTGCTTTGTTTCCGAAGGTTTCTTGGGAACAGGAAGTTGCTCTCAGTTGTTGTTGTTGTTGCTGTTGTTGTTGTTCGGGACTCTGGGTTATTGTAGGTTGTTATGGGATGTTCTGGACTGTTGTCTTTGTGGTTTCAGCGTTCAGTTTGAGTTTGGCTTTTGATGTAATTTGCTGTGGTTCGTTCCTGGCTGAATTCAACAAATGAACAAACTGAAATGAACTGAACTAAACTGAACTGAGCTGAGCTGAGCTGAGCTGAGCTAAACTATACGCTATTCAAGAATCGGTTCCATTCAGACATCCAGACAAAGACACAAAGTTAAGGGACTCGTGAGCTCGGGCTGACTGACAGCTGTGGAGGGGACCGCAAAGGGTTAAGGGCAGCCATTGGGGGCCATGTGTGTGGCCATCCACTTGGGTCAGAGTTAATTTTCTTATTGTATTAGTTCTCTCCTGGTTGCTGCCTCTTCGGTTTGTGTGGCACATAATGATGCCACTTGATTGAAAATGAACGTGACTGGAAAACAAGTTTTCGGTTGTTTATCCGCTGCTGCTTCTTCTTCGTCTTCTCCATCTTGGACCGCAAATAAAAAATAAAATTTATAAAGAAATAACAATAAAAAAAACAAAAAAAAAACTACTAAAAAATAGGAAAATAAATTAGCCAAGAAACTTTGTCATTGCCATGAACTCCTCGGCTGCAGCGACATGTTTTGCTGCATCCTTTTGTTGCATGCGGCACAAAGCGGTGCACCCACCAACAGATTCTGCCAAGACAATTCCCAACTCTAGGGATGGTCCTGAGCTGGATGGGTCTTGGCTTAAGCTAAGAGCAACGAAATATAATTGAATTTAAAATCATTTAATTAAAGCGCGTTCCAAGAGACGCAGCCGAGAGAAAATGTACGTAATGTGCGGAGGGACATTAGTTAGAAGGGCGGGGTGTAGGGAGCTAGGAAGGTCGGGACTAGGTGCTTCGGCTCTCGGGCTGGCAGACTCCATTCCACGTTTTCTAACAGAATTATGTGCGCGTTTCCGGTTCCGGCACACGCAACACTGAACCCAAAAACCGAGAAATGAGCAAAAAAAACTGGTGAATTCGATTTGCAGCTGCATCGCACAGTGGGTCAAAGCACCTCAAACTGAAAAAATTTCTGAGGTGAATTTTAATTTGAAATACAATTTAAATATCGATTTAAATTTTGGTTAAATAATAAGCCTCAATTTAATTTGAATCTAAAATTTATTGACTTAAAAACTAAAGCTCAAATTTCGACTTAGTCACTGCCCCGGAAAAAGTTGAGAAAAATATTTGCTAAGGACTCGTTGTGTTTGGGATTTTTGGACTGTTGTCCTTTTGGTTGCAGTTGGTAATTCGTTGCTTCGCTGTCATGACAAATAACTCGCAGCGTCGCACAAACAATCCTCTGCCTACGACGAACGCCCCACGCCCAGTGCCACCCACAGCTGCGGTGCCTCCGATGTGGCAGGGCCGTTAAAGAGGCAAGAGTAATTTGCTTTAAAGCTGAGCGCGGATTTTAATTAAGTGCACAAACTTTGTGACATTGCACACTGACCCATGAGACGGACCACGCCCTGAGCCTCGCAGGGTTTGTGCACCTAGAAATTCAGTCAGGAAACTAATTCTTAAATTATGCCAAATCCGCGTCGAACATCATTTTTGTGGCACAAAGTTAAGGCGCAACTTTCGCTGGGCGTGGGGGCGTGGGGTCGCGGTGTCACTCGCTGTGGTCCTTGTAACATTCTTTATGAATTTGGTAAACTTCGACGGCTGTCAGAACGCGTTGAGCGCCAAGTGTCAGTTATGCTTAAGGTTAGCTCCCAGACAGCTGGGGCACTTGAGTGCATGGTGAGATTGCCTGAGTGGGCGAATGGGCGAGTGGGTGTGGCATGGAGACGGCGAACTGAGGCTGTCGAAATTTACAAGCTTTAGAGTTTTATAACCTGAAACTAGGTTGAAAAGCGTGATGAAAACGTGAAAACCCATGCTGAAAATGGAAGATCTTTAATTTTCAAGACTTGCTCCAAATGCACAGAATTTTTCTTAACTGCTTTTTCCTTGCCTAAGGCCAAGAGCCAGGAAAGTGTAGCACGAGTTTTAGGTAATTGTTTTTTTTTGCTGGTAGTGAGAATCGACCCAATTTCTGTTGCTTTTGTGTTGATTTTATGTTGGCGTAGAGGTTACCCCCAAGTTGAGGAATTACATGGGTCATTGGGGTAGCTTATTTTGGGGAGTTGGGGAGTTTGGCCAAACAAAAGTCCGTACAAATGGATGTTGGTTGTCAGGCGTGAAGTGCAAATAACTGTCAGTTCAGCAAACAGAAGTGAGGGTAAAAATTGATGTTGCGCCACCTGACGGACATCATGGGCAACACTCACAGAGTCGCACACACACACACACACTCATACAACTGACAGCTGTCAAGTGTGGGACATGCAATTGGGGCCAAACACACGGAGGGCTGACGAGCAGAGACAGACAGAGACAGATATGAAAAGAAGAGTGATAGGGAGAGAGAGGGAGACGGAGAGGGAGAAGGAGAGAGAGAGAGAGAGAGAGATGATTCTGAGCTGTGGGTAAACATAAATTTTGATTTGCGCACAAAGGTTACGCATAATTTTTCAATCAAACCCCAAAGGGGACTAAGTGCGACCCCCTTTGGGCGCAGCAGATTTGCTCCAATGATTTGCCTTAAGTGAAAAATCACCATAAATTGATATTATCTCTGCTGCAGCCGCTGCCGCAGTTGCTGCCACTGCCACTGCCACTGCCGCAGCTTCTGCTTCTGCTACTGCTGCTGATGTTGGTTTTTATTATAATTGTAATAATTGAGTTGCCGCTTTAAATAAATCAGCATGAAACACGGTGCAGAGTCATTCAAATGGCCATTAAAAGTATTGGCAAAGTGTGTGCAGAGGTTGTCAGTGAGGGGAGGGTGGGAGGGGAGTGGACGATGGAAGGGGCTTTGGCGAGCGAACAACTTTTCCAATTAAAAGCGATTGGCCATAAAAACCTGCAGCAAATGTCAACGCGAACTTTGTGCCGGATAAAGCCCAAGGATTCAGCGTGGAAATTCAATTAAAATAAGCAAAAACCAAATTGAATTGGAACTAACTTCTAAATGATGCACTTAAGGATACCCTATGAAGCTGATGACTGGCATGCCCCATTCTCTTATTAAAATTAAAGGTGCAAAGAACCAAAACTAACATAAACTCTTCAAGTTGTCATCTTCATTGGAACACCCCTTAGGTGACTCTGCCAATTACAGGGTATTCAATGCATTGCTGGCACCTGATAAACTGACTGCTCGCAAGACCAGATGGGACCTAATCCCCCACTGACAATAGGCACATTTGCGGTCATTAGTTTTTCTTTTGTTAATTGAAGTTGAATGACTTGAGCACTGAGCCACGTGGCGTATGCGCAATGCAGGAAACTCGGGCAATTAAATGCCTGATGGTCAACTAATCAGAAAATTGAATTGCTTTGCTTATCACCTTATCGCACCGGTGGCTGGCCACTCATTGCTCGTTACTCGTTATCTGTTATCCGCTATCCGCTATCCGTTATCCGTTATCCGCTCTTCCTTATCTGTTGCCTCGAATACCTTGGCCACGTTCTTGGTCTGACGATGTCTTCCGATCGTCAGTCGCTCAGGTATTTCAGTTGCTGATAATTTTCACTTTAAGGTATTTTATTTTTTTATGGTTTTTTTTTAACTTTTTTTTTACTTCTGCTTCTTCTTCTTCTTCTTTGATTGACAGGTAGGTGGCCAAGGTGAGCGGCTTTGTTTTTGGTGTAAAGCAAAGTCTCTCGATGCGAGCATTCGCTTTAATTTATGGATTTCAGCGAAGTGTACGCCGTTTTTTGTTGACCGTGACATGTTTTCGGTTTTCAAATCTTTTGGCCACTTCAGGCCACTGAACTGAGGTTCCAAAAATTGGGTTAAAGAAACCAAAATTTGGTTTGCATTTTCTTGGGCATGGGAACCCATTGGATTTTTGTTTTTGTGCTCTCCAAATTTAAATTTGAGTTTTATTGAATTTTATTGAGTTTTATTGAGTTTTATTGAATTTATTTAACAATATTCTTTGCTTAGTCAGTCCTCTTCTTGGGGACTCAAGTGTTGGCCCACTTCAGTCAGGCGCTTCCTAGCAGCCGCAATAATCCCCTCGCCGCACGTTATTGATTTATATTGGAGATAAAATTATTTCCAGATAATTATTGCTATTTTTGTAATCGAATGGATTATCAAACACATAAATAATTTCTATAGCTGCTTTCATTGGTCAACTTTTTAGATTCTTTCTTTTCTTCGCTTTTTAATAGTTTTTTTTTTTTTATTCTTGCACATTTAATTTTTGGTCTTCTTCTTTTCTGCTGGCCATTCCAACCTACCTCCCCCACTGCTTGTGGCCATTTCTTGGACGCTGTTGGTGGTGGCCATCAACTCTTTGCCATTCATAAGCGGGAACAGACTTTCGCTCATATTTCGAATGACATTCACTTCCGCTCACCTGCCTAATGAATAGTCGGAATACCTGGCAAATCGCTCGAATGTGCCTGTATTGGTGTAAACCAGAACTATCACTTGACTGACCCACATGAGTGTGGCTCGCATTTTAGCTGATGATTCTGGACACTAATCTGGCTCCCGGGAGCTTTATTACATTGACGATTCAGCTAATCGCACGGCTCCCCCAGATGGAAGAGCGACTCTTAATACAATCAACGCGGCCGCAATAAAGTGCCACAAAGTGTGGGCTTGTGTGCCCCCAACTCGTTGCCCCCATTGACTAAGCCGGGGCGCATTTACTCTGCGATAAACACAGTCTCCCGACTGCCTTCCTCTCTCTCTCCCTCTCTCTCTCTTCCCCTCTCTCTTGGCATCAGTCTTTCTCTTTCTATTTTTCTTTTTTTAGGTTAGCGTGTGAATTTAATTTGTGCATAATTGCAGTTGTTGCAACTGCGAGTGCAACTGGAATTGCAACGCGACGCGACTTTGCAGACTCTGGTTATAAAATGTCAATATCAGAGTGCAATCAGCACCGCAACCAACAGCAACAGAAGTAACAACAACAACAACAACAACTACAACGACGACGACGACGACTTTTGCCATAGGAGCGAGTGTTCCATGCGCCTGCTTTTTGTACGCCTTGACAATTAACGTGGAAGTGTCCAAGCGACTGACACAATGACAGCGACACATTGACTGACCGACTAACTGGCAGCCAGGCAGACAGATTAACTGACGGACTCTTTGACAGGCTGACAGACTGAACGACAAACGGATGGACGGTCGGACAGACGGACAGACGGGCTTAAGTTAACTTTGCAGTGCGTGGGCTGAGTGAGGAAATTGCTTGGGCGACCAATTTACAAATAAAGGTTTTCCAGTTAAATAATTTCTGCGGGAACTAGTTCGATGTTTAACTTAAGTGGAACGGGCTTTAATCCATATACGGATTAAAGGTGAAAGGGTGAACGGGTGAACGGGTGAACGGGTGAAGGGGTGAACGGGTGAAGGAGTGAACGGGTGAACGGGTGAAAGAACGGAAGTTGAGTGGCAACTTGGGGAAATAAATTTCTGCTTTTAAGGCTGTTCAATAAATGATTATAATTTATAAGCTTCCTGTGTGTACAAAAATATTTAATTATATTCAATTGCTAATTGATTTCTGTGTCAATTCCTTTTCATTGCAGCAAAATGCAAACACCAATTGACAAATTGTCCAGTGAAAGAAGGAACCTTAACGAAATGTCAAAGCGAAATGACTTCCAGCTAATGGCATTAGCCAATTCTATTAAATAAATGAAAAATCAATCAATTTATTGAGACATCCAATACTTGACTAAGTCACTAAGAGAGAAGAGCATTAAGAAGCCGTTATATAAGCGATCGGGAGAAGGAGAGACAGCGAATCATACGACGAGAGGAGAAACGCTTAAAAGTCACAAAGTGAAACTTTGCACGTGGCAAAGTAAATACATTTTTTTTGTCGTTCTGACGCTGCACAGAGTAAAGCCGCCAAAATTACGACGTATCACCCACCCACGCCCAAAGTCAAACAGAACCCGGCCAACATGGACAACACGTCCGGGCCGGGTGCGTTTGACGATGAGCCACCGCCAGAGCCACGGGACGGATGGCTACTGGTGCGCATCCATGTGCCGGAGCTAAATGTGTACAAGTGTCTGCAGTTCCCATCGGAGCGTCTCGTTTGGGATGTCAAACAGCAGGTGCTCGCATCATTGCCAAAGGTGAGTGCAACCCATTTGCTCATCTATCCATCCATCTACCTCTATCCATATGTATTTATCCGCCTTCGCCTCTTCCGCCCCCAAAACGCCTAGAATTTAATTATGCCCATGTGTGTATATAGAGGAACCATAGAACCTGCATGTCACGCATCAAGCATGACCTCAAAACCTACAGCCAGAAAATCATCTGTATAGAACTTGAAGATCGTTTCGTAGTTATTTTCGATAGACGGGTAGTTCCATGAAAAGTACCAAAAATTCTCAGTTGGTTGGCAGCACCCTCTTCCCCGATGAGACAAAATGAAACACTTGCAGTTTAGTTTACGCTTTCATTATCATAATTTTTACTACAATACAATTTAAAATTTTTAGTCCTGAGAGAAAAACAAAAAAAAAATAGGATCATACCATATAGACACTCTGTATTTCTGTAAAGTCAGCATCTTGAAGTCTCTCAGTAGTAGTGCCTCTCCTCGTCATAGTCCGACATGTAGCGCCTATCCGTGAAGTAGGAGAAGACTACAACCCAGGCATAGACAAGCCCAACTGAAATAAATTGAATTAATTACTTCCACGTCTATGTCGGGGACTTAGGGATTATCCCTCGGCACTCACTCATTGTAAAAAGAATGATCAGTATTATTAGCCATTTAAATGAGTACATAAGAAGGACCAATACATGAGCTACTACGAAAATTGGCGATAGCAGGAGAAATGGAATGAAGCACATCTCGTTGTTCTTGAAATGTGTGCGTGCATATTTAGAATTTGTTAAAAATTATAAAAATTATAAAAATTATAAATATTATAAAAACTTTAGGGATAACTTTGTGGTTGTTGTTTGTGGATACCTTATGAACGCCTATGCAAACGAGCGCGGCTGTAATGACTCCCAGAAGGGATAAAACGGCAGTCGTTTTAAATGCAGTTTTTGAGGGTGAAGCAGTCTGATACTCCTTTGGTTCAAAGACCTTGGAAAAGATCAGGCTTCCCACCAAGAGGTAAGCGTACTGTACCAGAAATATGGATCCTATAAGTAAAGTTCCCATACGCAGGTGGAAACACCAGCAGCAGCTATTAACGAGCTTCTTAAAGAATTTGCAGTAACAGATCATCTTGGGCTACTTTGTTGGCCTGGCCTACGAAATTTTGGCAAAGTGAAACGTTACAAAGAAAAAGAGAGAGAACAAAAAATATATATATATCTAAGTATTTGTTATTACTTTTAAACTAGACATTGTTTTTGCCCCGAAAACTAACTTTCATCGAAAGGGGAACTTGATTTAATAGTCGATCCATGAAGGCACTCGGAGCAGAGGGACTCCCCTCAATACTTTCCGCTCCTCTCGTTTCTAGGTCTTTAATATTAAAATATTAATATTAAAATATTAATATTAAAATTAATTTTAATTTTAATTTTAATTTAAATTTGAATTTTAATTAAATTAATATTCAATATTATATTTACCATTTATACCCATCCTTTGGCAGTCTCGTAACTCTCTAGTCTCTTGGTATTTCTTTTAATACAAGTTAATTATATATAAAAATGAAAATGTTTAACAACATTCGATTTCACTATGCGTGGCTAAAATGTCACCGTTATGTATAAACGTAGTTAAACCTCAACGACTTCAGTATCGATAATGCGCAGGATCCAGTAGTGTGAGAATGTGACCACCAGACAGTAAACGATTGTAACTGGGGAATAGAGTAGATTGTAAGTTCGGATTCATCAATAGTGATAGGTCACACACACACACACACACACACACACACACACACATACACACACACGCTAACTCACATATGATTATCAATTGAATCAATGTTATAAAAGTAGAAACTTCCTTCTCAATGAGATCCCACATAAACATTATAGTATAAAAAAAGAGAATCACAACGAAAACTATAATCCAAGTCAGGATGGGGCAGCGGGTTAACTGTGGAAAGGAAGTGAAGGGCTATGGATACAGTTTTAAGATGGGAATGCAAGTGCCTCACTTTGCGTGAGCCATAAAATAGGAAAATGGATGCAACCAGACCAAGCCACAGGATTAACGACATAAGAACGTTCCAGTTTGGTCCTTTGGCATCTGCGATTATTGTGGATGTTGCCCCAATTCAATGTTTGTTTTTGGTACACTCGTTGCCACTGGTCATAGCCATCAGTTACTCACATATAAAGATCGACTGCTGTCCATGGCTGATCAATTCGCATCCAAAGAAGAAAATGAACAACACACTGATAATCATGCCACCCACTTGGTGTGGCACACAGCAGCAGCAGTTCAGAAGGTACATGGCTTCCATCATCAATTTAAAAATTCACTAAAATTTTGACTGTTATTTCGAAAAACAGAAATTTAAAATTTTTAAAATGGAAATTGATAAATGGAAGCCAAGTTTGGAGTAAAAGTCAGGCTCTCAGGCTCAGACTCGGGCCCTGCGGCCGGAGTCCTGATCACCGCAGGAGAAAGCAAAACTCTGAACGATTTCAATCCAAAGTTTGGATATTATTTATATAGAGCTTAGAAGTTGTGGTATATTTTATGGCGTGCGCTCCTTGAAGTGGGTGGAGGGGGGAAATGTGAAGTTGGGGGCGACCAAGAGATGGAACTGCTGGAAAAGTTGTGCTCCCATTAAAATGTCGTTTTTTATTGAAACCTAAACTTTCATTGAAAATATTTGGATTTGTGCAGCAGCAGCCCGCAGCTGCCACGTGCCCCAAATCGGCCACGCCCCTGACCGTGTCCACCACCACAACAAGTTGCAAGCATGCAATTTGAATTGAAGTTCAATGCGATGCAATTCCAATTTCCGCCGTCCGCCGTCCGAGGTCCGACGTCCGACGTCCGACGGCAAAACCCACTTCCAAGTCGTGCCATTTGCCTTGCCGCAAAACGTGACGATCAGTCCGGACAGATTTTGACAATTGAATGACAGTCTATCCGAAAATAAAAACTGAGCGGAGCCCAGCAGAGAAACAAAGGATGTGGGAGAAGGGACCGAGTAGGGGGGGAGGGGGTTGGAGTAGACGGAGAAACAATCAACATTCGAGAAGGAAAATAGGAAGGGAAAACTTTAACTAAAAACTTGTTTCGAGTTGAGTCCAAAAGGGCCAAAAGAGTAGCAACGCTTTGGATTAAACTTGGCCAAAACTGTTAGCCGCCTTTGAAGCTCTCCAGCCGCAGGCTGTCCGTCTGATTGGCAAGCGCACACAATGGCCAATCAATTGGCCAACATTGTAAAATTTATAATAACAATTTGTTTAACAAATTGTTGCCAAAACATTGTCAATGCGCCGCCGAGCGGCAGACTCAAGTGTCCCCCGTCCCCTGCCCCTTGTCTCTCGTCTCTTGTCTCTCGTCTCTCGTCTCTTGTCTCTTGTATCTCGTCTCTTGTCTCTCGTCTGTTGTTTGTTGTCTGTTGTGCGGGTCCGCACCCATTTCAATATCAAATTGTTGGCCGAACAAACGACCTCCAGCTAATTGCATAGTCCGGTCGGACAACCCCCCACCTTCCTCCTTCCCCTGGGGACCACCGCAGTACAACGAACCGCGGGCGTTGCAATTGTTGTGGCTTTTTGGGTGTCTCTGTGTCAAGTGTATGGCGAATAACTCGTATATTTGCCATGGAATGGGCATCAGGGAACCACATGTGGGTGTCGGAGTCAAAGTTGTGCATGTCCAGCCACATATCGTGAGTGGCGTGAGTGTCGTGAGTGTAATTCATACCCAAGCTGTCATGATCGAATGCAGTGGAATCGCCACAGGCTTAAGGAATTATGGCAATTGTCATGGGAACTCCATGAATCGATCATTATCCAAAATTTCTAACAGAGTTGTCAATTTTTGGGAAATGAGGGAAATGCGATTAAAGTCCCTCACACAGATTTTCCAATTTTCAACTCTTGATTGGAAGAATTTGTGGGAATTTGTGTTCATCGATTGCCTTGACTTTGGTTTGAAAATTATATTATTATATATAAATATATTCCATTATAAAATCATCGTCAGGTTGTGATTTGATTTGCTGGACAAGTGACTCACGGAAACTCACGCGTGAGTTATCTTAATTGAAATTGTTGGGCGGCCGAGTGCTGCTGCTCTTCAGAATCGCATCGGTTTGGGGGCATATCTTATCGTCGCTACTGTCGATATATATATATTTACAGTTAACTGTATATATTTGTATATATTTACAGTTAACTGTAACTGTAAATCATCCTCGTAATGCTTGCACACAATATTTGAGTAATTTATTGAAGTGTCCGTCTGCGAAGAGTGTACTGTACTAACTAACGGTACCGCTGGATCTACGCAAATATTTGCTGCTCAGCATTGGCTGCGACTTCTGCTCCTCTACTCCTCTGCTCCTCTGCTTCTCTACTCCTCTGCTCCTCTGCTCTGCTCCCCTGCTCCTCCGCTCCTCTGCTCCTCTGCTCCTGTGGCTCGAGTTGCTCGAGTGGTTGAGTGGGCATTAATTTCACATTTGCAATGAAAGATCGATGAAGGTAATACTTGAGTTTTATCGGTCGTCACGCTATCGCCCACTTGACTTGAAAAGTTGAACGACAAATCAGGAAAATATCTTTGCTTTATCATTCTGACATTTTGCAATGGGTTGTAACTTTGTGCGGGCCCGAGAAATGCCTCTGTGTAGGGGGAAGAATTTTTCCCGAAGGTCAACGCAATTTTCTCTGTTATGTGAGTGAACAGTTGCCGCTGGGGAGTTACGCCTGCGACTCGAGGCAAATTCTTGGGACTTCCATTAAAATTCACACCATCAATCAATCAATCAATCAATTCATCCATCAGCTATTCAGTTATTCAGTCATTCGGTCCTTCCGTCTCTCAGTGTTTGCTCCAATTGTGACTGCGTGTGGGCCACGAGTTTGGTTCTTGTCTTGGATTGAAATTCAGTTTTGACTGGCGTTGCTCTTGGTCTTGGCCAAAGACTACGGCTTCCGCCTGCTAATCAAGTAAATCGCGTGGCACAAAGTGAATAAGTGTATTTAGGTATTTTTTTTTTCTCATTTTGTTTTTTCTTCTGATCTCTTAAGTGGGCGGGTAACATAGAGCTTACCGGTTTCCCTAAGTTGTTTTGCATGTAATGCGCGGCTTTTGTAGATGCCAGCAATCGTTTATGGCCAGAGCTGCGATTTGCCATCAGGTAAAGCCAATAAACAACATGTACGCTAATGTACGCACAACTGATGGGGCGGCACAGGCCGACGCGGGCATGCTCTGTACGCTCTTTCGAGTGATTACTGTACTCGAGTGAGTGCACGAAACTCTCTGGCAGCCCCCGAGAGAAATGCAGCCTCTGCTGGGGGGTCCGTCCAATCGATTGCCTTTTTAAGCTTTTAAGCACAATTAAAGACGCCCGCCTTGCCACTTGGCTGCCCGCGCTGCCACCACAGCCAGGAGTTTGAGTTGTTGGCTGGGCGCGGGAAGGGGGATGGGGGATTGGGGATTCCAAAGTTTATAACGCGAGCACATTAAAGGCGAGAGGCGAGAGGAAGCTCAAGTTGGTTCTTCTACTCAAAGTTTTTCTTTATTGTTTGATGACTCAGTCGGTCGGCAGTTTATTTATTTTTCTTTTGATTTTATGGAAAAACTTAATACAATTTAAATGCCCCACCATCTAGAATTAGCCTATAAATTGGAGTCCGTAATTCACTTAGTCTATTATTACGGCGTAAATAATGCCGGTCTTTGGCTGGGAACTATGTGATCATAGTTGAAGTTCTCACTGTCTGTCTAATTAAATCAAATGCCTAATGCCTGGGCTTAAGAGGAGATCACGTTGCGAGTTGAAGGCAACTTCCCTGATTTCCTTATCAAAAATTGCGAGTTGCTGCCTTTAAGCAAACGGAAAATGTAGACATTTGGCATGCCCCAAGACCGTTACGACCCTCCAATTCGCCTCTCTATCCCCTCCCATATCCCCCCCACCCTTTAACCGCTTTGGAGCGCCGCTAAGACAAGACGAACCCTAGACGCTCGTTAGATTTAATGACAAGCGCATAGTTTGCGCACGCACGACATCATTTCGGGTTTTATCCTTTGGTTCAAAGATTGCGGCATTAGAAGTGCCACAGAGACCCAGTTCAGATACTTGCGACAAGTGTGGCATGTGTTTGTCTGTGTGTGTGCGTGTGAGAGAGAGAAGCAGCTCTATTGAACCGTTAATTTGTATGTCAACTTAACTTGGCACTTGGTGAGGCTGCCGCCTGCCCGTTGGCGCCTACGCTTGCCCCCAGAGCATGGCCCTTCCTTTCATTGGTCCAAAGGACACATTATTCAAACCACATTTTAAGTCCTGCGACGTGAGTAACGGCATACTTTTCCTCTCCACTCTACGCCCGCCTGCCCCGCCTCTTTTCAATTGCCCAGCCTTTCTGCCCACATTGCCTTGGCATAATAAAGATGGCACTGATAAGACGCAAAGTGTCGAACGGTATTGGGGCAGAGATAGTAGCTCTTAAGTTCTCCCTTCCGCTTCTCCCTCCCCCATCTCTTATATTCGTCTCCTTCTTCTTCTTCTTCTTCTTTTGGCCAGATAAGAGCCATGGGGATTGCGCTTGTCAGGCAAATGAAGTGGTAAAGTTTTATAGATTCATTGATAGTTCTCCCGGTTCGGTGTTGCTCCTCCTCCTCCTCCTCCTTCTCCTCCTCCTCATCATCATCATCTTCAAAGCACCTGGGGAACATACTCTGTGATTGCCCTCTGATAGGGAGTGCCCGTGATTTGTAACTGGAACACTTGACATGCTCATAAATTGCCTTTGATATGCTCGTATCTCATTTATAAAAATATTTGCCTGCTCGACTTTTCTTTATTGTTTATAACTTTACATAAGTGCGACTATTGTATAATATTTATTTTTGGATTTTATTGTTTTTAAATATTTTATTTATTATCTCCTTTAACTGTACTTTATTTATGCACATGTGTTGGCTAGTATTTATTTGTACCACCCAAGAAAATGTCTGAAGTCCCATAAGATAGTAAATCATTTTCATAGCTGCTAAAAAAGTTGAATTAATTTCATAACAATTGAATAATTAACACACCTGTGATTTCCCACCTCATGTTGAGGGCTCGGAGTGTCTATAATCCGAGTTCAAGGTGTACTTTGCTCTCCGGTGTCGCATTCTACTTTGATTTTCATTATCTTAAGTTCCATCGATCTGATTACAAAAGCCATCAATATCTTGTTTATACAATCCGTTAACCCGATTACTCAGTGCATTGTGAGACCTTCATCGCATGAACGTTGTAAATTCATCATAAACGAGAAGAAAAAACTTCAATAAACTGTACTGTAACTCTTAAAACATCCAACAAATAAATAAAGAAAAAATATAAAGCTGTTGTATTCCAACAATATTTGCCTTGTCATCCGTTGCGTATGCGTGATATGTTTTATCTTTTTATGCTAAATGTGTACATGTCACCTGCCTGCGGCTTCCCAATGAAAAAATAATTCTTGTAATGCGGCATGACAACAACAACAACAACAACAACAACATCAACATCAAGAACACCACAACAACAACAATAACAACACTCGAAATTACACGAAGACACAACTCTGAACATTTTTTATTATTATTAATATTTAAAATATTTTCCGAAACATTTTCCCTGGTGCTTTTCACGCTGCTGCTGGCACATTTTGTTTAATTAAATACAAAACAAATTTACACGAAACGTAATGTCGCAACAACACAACAACAACAACAACAACAACAACAACAACAATACAAAACCAACAAATAAACAACGTATTACGTATCCTGGCATATCCTGCGGT
This sequence comes from Zaprionus lineosus, assembly GCA_035044505.1. Lineage (NCBI taxonomy): Eukaryota > Metazoa > Arthropoda > Insecta > Diptera > Drosophilidae > Zaprionus > Zaprionus lineosus. Next base: position 915,784 of record JAWNNX010000655.1, on the reverse strand, counting down.
GTTGCTGCAAAAATCACGCGCGCGCACACACAATAAACGACCGCGGCACCAAACGCACCAAACGCACTTAACGCCTTAAATGCGTAATTAAAATAACAACAACAACAACAACAACAACAACGACAACGGTGACAACTACAACTTCATGATGAAATGTTTGTTTCTTGGTTCATTCACTTGAACGCCTCACACGGCGTATGCGCAATGCACAACATGACGTTGACCCTTGACCCATGTCACTTGCTATCTGAATGGAAAAATGGAATAAAATGCGATTGTTTAATCTATCACTTTACATAACAATGCAACAACAACAACAAAAACAACAACAACCATAACAACAAATACGCTTTATATACATATAAATTTACATATATATATCGATAACATTGTCGATACTTAATTATCGCCATTTCCCGATACTTAATGTCACTTAATGGCCGCTTGCACTTTCGTCGACTCGTCATGTGACCCACAATAAAACAACACAAATTATTGCATCGGGCACCACCTTCGCTGCGCACCACAATGTAACCACAATTCTCATGCGACACACAATGCCGCTCAGGTGGCCTTTTGGTTTAAGGTTGGTCTCGGTTTTATTTATTTTCTCTCTCTCTCTCTCTCTCTCTCTCTCTCTCTCTCTCTCTCTCTCTCTCTCTATCTTTTTATACTAAATATAAAATAAGTTTTTCTATAAAATTAATTTTTCATGGGAATTAAATATTTATGGGAAAGCTGAAACATTTTTCTTTTTATTTTATCTTATTTTCTGATATTTCCATTTAAATTATTTATAAATAAACATAAAATATTTTTAAAAATTATTTTAAATCAATTCCCTTTAAAATATATTTGCTTATAAATATTTAATTATAAAATATAAAAAAAAAAATTTATTTTATATATAAAAGCCTGAGATTATAATTATATTATTTTCTTTAATAATTTTAATTTTTTATTTACATTTATTTAGTTTAAGAATTTTTAGCTTAAGTCTCAAGTAAATCTTTTTTTTAATATTTTTAAAATTTATATTTAAGAATTTAAGGGGTATTTAGCGGTGTCCCCTTTAACCTCTGCTGTGTTTCTACTTGGTTAATTATTTATTAGGCCTGCTGTTTATTTAGTTGTTAATTAAAAATAAATTTTTATTTACTCAAACTCCCAACTCCGCAAGTGGCCGACATTTAATCAACCGCGTGAAACACCTACGCAAATATTTGTACAAACTGTTTCTCTGTCTGAGTGCGTTTGTCGCCATTGTTACTTTTGCTCTCTCTGTATGTGTGTGTGTGTGTGTGTAGCTGTATTTGCATACGTATTTGTGCTGAAGCGCGAGTGTGTTTTAGTTTGGGTTTGTTTATGATGTCCATAAGGCAGCCCGGGCCGGGCCGGGCGGTCGCTGTGAGTTCCCTGAACTGCGCCAGCTCCGAGCGGACCGTGGAAGGTGTCAAGTACAGCAAACAGTTACAAATTTATGGCAAACGGCCACCACACGCGACCAGGATCCGCCCTCGTCCATGTCCATGTCCCGATCCCTGTCCCGCTCCCTGTCCATGTCCCGGTCCCTGTCCCGATCCCTGTCCCAGTCCCTGTCCCGATCCCTGTCCATGCCCATGTGCCTGTTTTGCCAATCCTGGCCACTTGCTTCTCCCGCAGCATATCGGTCCCTGCACCGCTTGTAATTCAATTAAAATGCAAAAAGATTTTGGCGCTTCGGGCACAACCAATGGAGCGTGCGGACCGACCGGGTCCTGGCATGGCGCTGTCTGGGCGCGTCCACTACTCACTGTCAGGGCGCAGGCAAGTGCCGCAGTGTCAATACCCTGTAATTGCATTTGGATGACTCCGCTGTGTAGTGTGTGGATGGGGAAGTGGCTTGAGTATGGGGCGTGGCTTCCATTGCGATTAATCATTGGTAATTAATCTTTCCTTCGAAGCTTCTCGCTGCTTCTTCTTTTTTAATGTTTCCTTTCAAAGCTTTTTATACTCGGCCTCAGTGAGTTTTTTGCTTTTATTTTAATTAAGAATAATTTATAATTTTTATACTCGATTAGTTTTCATTTGAAGCTCTTCATTTGTAATTCTCATATTTCTCACAGGATATTTAAAATCATATCAGTTTCCTTTATAAATACTATTTGCATTTTTGGTTCGAGTTTGACAATTTTTGAAAATCTCCGTTGATTTTGTCATCCGATTTGGCGCTCCAGTCAATATTTCAGCAAAACTTTTCCTTTTCAAAACTGCCACAATTTTTCACCGAATTTTCCAAATATGCAGAAGTTGCCGCTTTTTATTTTTATTCACTCGAATCTCTTAGATACAGTGGATATTTGTTGGTATGCAGATAACATAGTGTTAACATCCTGTCGTCACCTGCACAGCCTTTGCTGTTAACAGCTCTTCTCCTGCTGACATAATCAGCCACAGTTTGGGAAGCACTGGAAGGCATTTTATGGCTTAACTAAAAAATTGTTAATTTGTTAACTGAATCTTTTTTAATTTTATTTTTATACTATCCCATAAATATTCCAATTATATTAATTATAAAACAAGTTAGCGAGGAAACCACAGCCGTCAAAAAACATACCTTACCCCTGGGTTCTTTACAAACTTTTGGGTTTTTGTTGGACTCGGCAATAAATCTGATTCGATGAACCAAGTGGCTGGGATCCCATGACGAGCCTTGGCAGTGGCGTAAGCCTAAGCTCTGGGATCATGTGTCAGCGCGGAGTTGAGTGACCAAAATGGATCCGTCTCGACTGCCGGCGTCATGCGACTTAATAAAAATTCGCTTGAATCTTGTTTCTCGTTGAGCACAAAGCGAATCTTTGTTTCCACCTTTGGGCTGTTAATTGAAGGTGTAATAAAAAGCCAATCCGTTAGTTTATTTCATTTATAGTATTTAAGAAATAACAAAGATCTGACTGAGTAGACTTTGTTTGTGAGAAGCAAATCTTTGAACCAGGGGTGCAGTTTGACCTACGCCACACGTTCGCCCTCCAACTGACCTTGACTCTGAACGTGGCAGAACAATTGGCAACGGTTTTGTCGTTGTTTTGATTTGTTTTTGTCATTATAATGAATGTTGCATAAAGCAAAGCAATTTGGCCCAAAACAAAAGCGCAAGAGCGGAAAACAGTCAAGTGATTGTGGCGGGCCGGTGAGTGAGGGAGAGAGGGAGATGGCACTACAGTTACAGTTGCTGGATAATTGCTTTAATAACAAAGCCAAAAACTTGGTCAGTGGCTGTCAAACTGTTGGCAAGCGTTTTAAATTGCAGCAGAGGCGCTCAAGTGTGGGATTGCTACTCGAGTGCTGGTATGTGTGCGAGTGTGTGTGTGTATATCTGTGTGACTGTATCTGTTGGTGTTTGTTTATTATATATGTATATACTTCTTGTGACTGTGTTGGCTGCGGGCGTAAATTGAGCATCACAAGTTCAATTACAAGCGGCCACATGGAAACTCGATTTGTAAACGTGTGAGTTGCAGCTCGTCTGCTTGTGTGTGTGTGTGTGTGTGTGTGTGTGTGGTGAGTGGTGCCCTCCAACTAAATTTTTAATGACACTTTTATTTTATTTGATTTGCTTTTATTTTACATTCTCTCCTCTCCTCTTCTTCCTTTTTTATTTTTGCACAAATTTTCCCATTTAAATTTTTCTGTCGCTTTTCGGTTTTCGGTGGCTGCTTTTCAATTTCCGACGCCAACGTCGCCGTAGCCACTAAATTGTTGTTCGAGTTGTTGTTGCTTTGTGGACAAACTAAAACAACAATGAAGCGTTTCCGGTTAGCATGCGAGTGTGTGAGTGTGTGTGAGTGTGTCTGTGTGCTGTGGATTATATTCATTAGTTTGCGTCAATTTTTTATTTTTAAATTTTAGATAAATTTAAATTGTGTTGCGAACCGATGGACGATGCGGCGCGGGGGCGACTCAGTGGGCGAGGGGGCACCTTTTAGAAACCCGAGCTCAGCTTCTAGCGGATATAATAATAATCAATGTATGAGAGCCCCAACTATATCATGACGGACTAAGTGCCATTACGAATTAAAAGTGGATAAGTTTGACATTGTTTTGGGTCTTTCAACTCGGCAGCTCGCAACTCGTCACTCTTGCAACTCTGCAACTTTGCAACTCTGCAACTCTGCAACTTCTGATAACAATTATTTAATCAATTTGCAGTTGTACTTGAATGTTTAGAGAACTTTTATATTTTTAGCTTTAATTAAATAATACTATAATTATACATTAAGACTTACAAATAAAATAATATTAAGATCTATCTTAAAGTGAAAAATAAAATATTGGAAATAATCTAATCCCATACAATCTATAAGGAAGGAATAATTATTTATAGGATCCCTGCCTAAGATGATATATGGCTCAATCTATAATTTTCCTAAAATATAATAATTTATTTTTTAATATTATAAAATAAAAAATATCTTAAATCATTTTCTAATTTATTTTACGTCTTTTTCTCTACTTACAGGTAAGAAATTCTATCAACTGCCATTTGGAGCTTTTCCAACTCTGTTCAAGTCCCAGTTGAGTGTCATCGATAGTGAGTACAAAGTCGAAGCAAATCGCATTAACTTCAAAGACACAATTCCATTTTTTTTTTTTTTTTTTTTTTTGTTATTTTATTTCTGGTGAACACTTCGGCCCACACGATGATGTGGAGCTGAGTGGAGTGGCCAGTTACATGGCGTGTCCATTGAGTGGACACGGAACAAGCACTTCTCAGGCCTATCTCATGTCCAGAGCTGAAAGTGTCAAAATGCGTGGGCCCAGCAAACACTCCAAGAACTCATATGGCGATCTGACTGACAGACATGCAAAATTGACTCTGGGGTGGATTCTATGGGAGACGCATGGTCTGTATGTGTCCATGCCCGCCAGGGGTGCTCTTGATGACTCCCTCGACATGGTCGCCATTCGGTGTGAGGGAGGAGTTTCATTTCAACCCATAACCCCCATTTTTCTTGTGGTTTTCTCGTTTGATGCACTTCTGGCTGTGCCCTGCAAATGGCACTTGAGCTATTTAAACGCTGTGCCAGAGCACCGAATGACACCCAACAGATCGCAATGGGGTTGAGGGTGGGCGGACGGGGGAGGATCCCCTTGTTATGCTGTTCTTTGAACTGGTGCTGTAGCCACTGCAAGTATGCTTGCAATTTTGTGGGCGTGGCTAGGGCTTTGTAGTAAAGCTTGACGCCAGCGACAGCCGCAGGCAATGCAGCAGCGAAGGAAGCTGAACTGAACGATAGATGGCGGCAGTGTGCAGCGAATGGCAAAGATATCTCTCAAGTTCATTGCTTGTAAAATTGACTTAAGCTCAAGCACATCTAGCAACAACAACAACAACAACAACAACAACAAGATCTCAACATTTTCAGCCGGCAGCCAAAGAAGCCAAAAAGATACTTAGCCGCAATTTTCTGAGCTGCCTTTCATTTTGGCTCTCCTTTTTGGCCGCATACCCTGGGAAAGTGAATGCTAGGGGGAGACTCGACGCTTGGGTAATGAGTTGACTGAGTTTAGGGGAAAGGCCAAACCTATTAGGGTATCCACGGGTCCAATCTCAGCTCAGTGTGTGCTTGTGGCTTTTGCCAGCGCTCACCTCTTTCGCTTGGCAGCCAAACTATGGCCACAATTTGTGTATTTTCTTGCTGCGTTTTTTCAACTTTGTTGCGGCGGAATTTTCGCAATTTTTCTAGCTCATTTGCCCAGACGCCAAAATGTCCTTCAGCACCGTCTTGTTTCCACTCGCTGTTCCGTTGTTCCGCTGCCCCCATCCCCCATTCGTTCCCCATCCTCTCACAATGCCTGCTTGCCACCAACGAAACTGCGTTGCATTTTGTGGAGACTCAGCTATCTCTGCCGCTGCCTCTACCTCTGCCTCTGCCTCTGCCACTACCGCTGCCATTTGGCAAATTAAAGTGTGCGGAAAGCCCAAAGCAAAAACCCGTTTGCTGGCAAGACGGCGCACGTGCAACCTGGAAAGGCGGCTGCTCCATGGCTGCTCCATCGCTGCTGCCGCTGCTGCTGCTGCTGTTGGGTGCAATTGCATCTCGAACGCGCCAACCAATTTGGCAATGCATGAAAAACAATCCCAAAGATTTTTGTTTCTCATTTCAATTGTTGCCGCCTAGTGGCATAATTCGCGCCACAGCCGACGCCCCAGGCTTGCCCCCAAACTTCGATCTTGTTGAGGACATTTTAGACACTCGAAGGCGACGCGCAAGTGTTATACCCCCCTCCCTCCGCCCAGCCTTCTGGTTCCTGCACTCTGCGATTTGAGAGCTGTGATATTTCGTGCATTGCCTACAAAATGTAATTCGATTTTTTTTCCATTTATCTATTTTTTTTTTTCTCTGTTTGTACTTTTGTCATTGTTGTTGTCTCTTGGACCCCACACTTGGCACAGGCAATCGGATCCGGCCCCAGCAGCTGAGCAGCTAAGCAGCCAGAGTGCCTCGATGGCCAGTTGATAAGTTGGCCAATTACCTAACGGAATTTCCACAAATGTGATTGCCACAGAGGTGTCCCCCACACCAGAAAATATTTCCCCGAGTTTCCTTTGAAACTCCCACAGATTGTCCTCTCAGGTTTTTAGTGATTCTCAAATGAATTATTCCCTGAAATAGTAGGGTTTCTTTTTCTGCATGCGGAATTCGTTACCCTAATCCTCCCCTGACTTAAGCCCCCAATGACCATTATTAAGGTGCTTTTCCCTCGTACCCAGCACTTTTTTTATTTTTTTAATAATATTCGTGCCTTCCATTTCCTTTGTATGTACTTACTTGAAGGGCAGACCCCGTCACAAATTCGCCCATTTGCCATTTTCCACTCCCGTTTAGAGTGCATCAGTTGATGGTCACAAAAAGTTCTTGGAACTGCGCTTCGCTGGCGATTGATTTAATGCTGATGCAGTGGAACGGGCAATGGCAACGGCAACGGAATGGCTCTGTCCATGGCAGTGAGAATGGAATGGGAATGGGAATGGGAATGGGAACGGGCCCGGGAATGAGAACGGGAACGGGAACGGAATTGAGATTGGCTACGGTCGATGGGTGCCAAGGGGAGAGCGGGTGCAACGGGGACAATGGACAAGCTTCCTATCGAGAGCTTAGCACGTTCCGATGTTGTTGCTGTTGTCAAATATGGCCGCGGTCAGTTTTCTAACTGCATTGACCAGCAACAACAGCAACAACAACAACAAAGATTGCAATGGCAACAACAACGATGGCAGCAACAAAAACAAACAGTCAGAACGACGGAAAAAGAGCTAGAAAAAGTTTGCAATGGCAGCTGCGGCTGCTGCTGCTGCGCTGCGGCAGCGCTGCTTCTGTCGTGGAGCGCGCATAAATTTAGAATCCAAAGTTGCTTTTACCTTTTGGGGCCACCCTTTTTGCATTTACCGTTAAGTTTTGTGCAACAAATTTGCGCTACGCCAATTTTGCTTTTTGTTTCTGTTTTACCTGCCGCCTGCCGCCTGCCTTCTACCGCCTACCGCCCACTGTCTCACCGCCCACCACCCGCCGCCTTCAATTGCGATTGCATTTCTCTAGATTTTCCCCAAAGAAGTGGCGCTCGTCTCAGCGATTCACTGATTCAAGAGATTCAAATGGGGCTTCTGCCGCATCGCTGCGTGAACTGGGACAAAGTGTAGCCTACGACTCTCAGCCTCAGTGCTTAAATCCCAACCAGCGGCAGCTGGCCAAGCCAGCCAGCAGGCAATTCATTTAAGCCACGTTAACCTGCGAGCTTGTTAAAGTTTGTTAACGAAAAAATACGGCAACAGGCAGCTGGCTTTTATCAGCATTGTGTTGCCAGGTTGCGCATATGCCACATGTGTGTCCCAACTGTGTGCTGCAACTGACGGCACAATGTCCGCATACCCTACACACACACACACTCACACACACATCGACTGTGTGGGGTATCCACAACTTGGACTAAATAAATATTGCATACAGAAAGGAAATCTCTTCGCCTTCAAACATCCTTTTCATTCTGTATCCTTGGAACATCCTTAAGGGGATCCAACTATAGAGTATCCTTCTGTCGCATACTCCACATGCTCTCACATTTATTCTTGTTTTCATTGTGATTGCATTTTCATTATTTTATTTTCTTCTTTGTTCGATTCTTTTGCTCTTGCCTCGTGCCTCATGCCTCATGCCTCGTGTCCGCGCCCTGCAATTTTCACACCTGAAATCGCAGTATCGACTGCTGTGCGCGATACGTTCCCGCACTTAATGATAGCGATTCGAATCGAGTTCCACATCCATGGGCCAGCACACCCCGATACACACACACACACACACACAGCCAGTGGTCGGTCAATGGACGCAGCTGCCCCGCACGGCACACGCGACGTATACGCAATCATTTAAACTTTCATTACGATTGTCAGCAGTGCGAAGTCGTCTTTAGTTTCATAATGGGCGACATTCGATGGCCGAGTTGATGGGCTGTGCCAGCCGCAACTTGAAAACGATTGCCACACGACACCTCCAGGGAGGTCGCTCAACAAAGGGGCGGTCTGTGGGGCGTCTTGAGTGGCAGCTTGTAGTTTGATTTGTCATCAATGGCAATTCTAGGCACTTAATTGCCTTTGCCTTGGCAACTGATGTAATTGTAGTTTGTGTTTCGACTCTTGCAACTGCAACTGCCACAGCCACTGCCACAGTCACAGCCACTGCCACTGCCACTGCCATGGCAGATTCTACAATTGTTGGACATTCCACACACCGCAGTCCGGGCTCCGGCCTCCGGTCTCCGGTCTCCGTGCTACGAACTCAGCTCATTGCCGCTGGTCATCTCTGAGCTTCCTGTGGCTCTTTTTATGAGCATCGAATCGCCTATTTGGGTCACTGCCTGCAGTGTGGAACGTGTTGATGTGCAGCGAGACGGAAGCTTCGTTTGTTTACTGCCGATGCACTGCATCAGCATCGACCACAAGTCGAAAGGCTCCCATAGCCCGCAGCCAACGAACTTTTCCAGCTCAGGGTGGCCAATGGGCACGTTAACCGGGTCAATACGAGTGCGGTTTGTGGCTAAGCTAATCAGAGTAAATGGCCCAGCCTCAGTTTACCCAAGATTTGCTGCTCTGACTCGATTCACCTTTGTGCGACGCCCACTGAATGTCCATCATAGCCTCCAGTAGGAATTTCTGCAAAGGATTTCAATTAAATTCTGTATCCTTGGACGACTCTTAACTATTTTATGTTGCCCGAATTCCTGGCCTTTTTTTTGCTCGTTTGTTGTTAATAAACAACATTCAAGAAAATTATTCACAATTATTCAAAGTTATTCAAATCCAAACTCGTGCCGTAAAACTGGAAGAAATACTGACATTCCAAGCTCTCAACTTCAACTTCCAAGGTGGTTTGGTTCACAAAGTCGGAGGCATTCCTTACGGTTTTTGTTCTTCCCGTAAAAACGACACAAAGAAATATTTAATTTTCTGCTTTGTCTGCCCTCCGGGGGTGGTTAGCGTTTGGGGCGTCCGCCCAAATGGGTTGGGTGGGTGGCCGGCTGGCTGGACTAGTGGGTGGTTGAGTGGGGGTAGGAGGCCGCAGTTGGTGAGTCTTTCTCCACGCTTCGCCGTAATTACTTTAATGCCTAATGCTCATTTGTGCATGGCAGAGAATCAGAAAAGTTTGTCCAGGAAATCGTGGCGTGAAGTGTTCCGTGTTGACAGAAAGGTGGTTGCTCTTGCTGCCCCACACCCCGCACTCCACACTACACATTCAGAGATTGAGAGTGGTGAGGGGAGAGGAGGGGAGGCAGGTCAACCTACCGACTGACATAAATAGCAAACGAAGATCGTTAGAAAGCCAAGTGGCCAGAACAAATGCAGCCAAGCTGCTGGCATTGCCAATACCAGGAGATCCGATCGATTGGAGCGCGAAGCTTGAAGATTGTGGAATCAAAGTTTTCAAGTGGCCGAGTGTCCGAGTGTCCGAGTGTCCGAGTGTCCGAGTGTCCGAGTGTCCGAGTGTCCGAGTGTCCAAGTGTTCAAGTGTCCAACTGTACGAATGTCTCGTTGGGTCGCTCTGCGCACGTTTGGCATCAAATCGATTATCACGACGAGTCATGAGCAGTTCTAGACGAGTGGAGCAATTGGGATTGGAAACGCTCGGACACGCTGAGCATGCCTTGGGTTGGCATCGTGTGTGTCGTTTCATTGTTCCACATTGACCACATTGACCATTGGCCAATGACTTTGACATAGAAACGGACCACGAAGTGATGTTGGAAAGTCGCGTTGGCCTTTCACTGGCCAATGGCTTAAGGTTGTTCCCCCAACATCCCAGCCATCCCTCCGCCTCCGTGCTGCACGCTCCGGCACATGGCATTGCACCCGTGGCATGCCAGGATACGCACAAACCGCTAGACAAGGCCCACACCCCAAACCCAAACCCAAACCCCACTCTCCACTTCATTTCCCATTTTGGGTGGTAGTAGCCCAACGACCAGCCCCCCACCCATCCCAGCGGCTGCTTTACTTTGGTTCACGTCTTTACGCCTTTTACAATATTTCTCTTCTGTTTGTTTTGCTTGTAATGCAGCTCGACCCCCACAGACCCCCGCCCATCCCGCTGTATGACCCCCACCCGCGTGGCGTTGCCTGCATCGCGCACCTCCCTGCGCCTTCTTCTTACTCTGAATATGAATATGAAAAATGCTGAAAGCATTTCAACGGTACTTTAACCCCAGCGACAACAGCAGCAACAACAACAACGACAACAGCAACAACAACAACAACGACGGCGACAATGTCGACGACTACGACGCATATCTTGGAATTCTCATCCCTTTAGTGGCACTCCCCTTGCCCTTCAGCCCTTATTCGCAGCTTTGACTTGGATTCAGACTCTTGGCTTTAGCCAAATGGGCAGCATTTGTCCCCAGTTGCTTGTTGTTGTTGTTGTTGTTGTTGCTGTTGTTGTTGTTGCTGCTGCTGTTGTTGTAAACTCCGTATAGACGCAAAGCTAGACAAAACCTACACAAATTTGTTACGTACTTTCCGGCGCATAAGTACATCCCGGCTTCAGTTCCAGTTCCAGTTCCAGTTCTCCTTCCCTTCCAGTTTCTCAGGGGACGCGAATGAACAATCATAACCGCTATGTGTGTGAGTGTATGAGTGTGCTTGTGTGTGTGTGTGTGCTTGTGTGTGAGTGTGTGTGTGTATGTGTGTGTAAGTACGTATTTGTGTATTTGTATGTGTTTATATTTTAATGTCTGCTACAGCTTGTTTACGTTTTTATTCCTTGTTGTTGTTGTTGTTGTTGTTGTTGTTGTTGTTGTTGTTGTTGTTGTTGTTGTTGTTGGTGGAGCGGCTTTCCTTCTGCGTCTGTACAAATATTGATTTTTTCCCGGTTCGTGTAATGTGAGAAAGCAGTTAGAAGTTTGTTTAGGCAAACCTACCATTAGTTTAACCTTTGTAGGTAGAAAATTAGAGGTTCCCCTCCTTCTGCCTTGAAACTCGATATTGAAAGCGACCTTGATGGAGTCCTCCCAGTGGTAATCGTGGCTCTCAGATCCTCCTTTCTGACAGACGGCGAATGTTTAAAGTTTGAAGTTTGTTCTTTTCTTTTATTCATAGAAATTCTTCTGTCTGCCACTCGTCAGTCGCTGTCTCTCATTCTTCTGCAGCTTTGCTTTCTCTCTTTTTTTAAGTTTCTTACTTTCTTTCTGCGAGTCTCCTTCTCCTCAATTTAATCTCTGACTCATCTACTTAACTGACTCCTTTGTCGTTCGCTTCTGCTGTTCTTCGCCTCAGCCTTAACCGTTCTCTATTGTTTCTCTTCTCCTCCTCTCTCTCCCTCTCTCTCTTTCTCTGCTCCTTCTTCGCTCTGCCTCGCCATTCTTCTATCTCTCTGTTCCGTCCATTTGCCAACTGACATTCTCTTGCCATTGCCTGTCACCTAGAATCGCATTTACAGCGCGTGGCATGTCGCCGCTTGTGGCTCGTGGCGCGTGGCTTGATTCCGCTGCTGACTGCTAGCTGCTGGCTCGTGGCTACGTGGATGCCATGTTGTCCACATCCTTTGGCACAACTACTTGCTGCATATTTAGTTTACCTTTCGACAGCTGCTGTCAATGTCCTTTGCCCCAAGAGCCAGCGACTGGGATATATAGGCAGATAGTCAAGCTTGTGGGACACCGAGGCAGGCATCCACTCGGAGGACAGACTGCGAGATGTTTATCTGAATGCAGTCGAGTGTAAAAATATGAATGGCGAATGGGCGTTTGGCACGCCCACAGCTCTGAGGGCAAATAAATTGCATATGTGTGTGTGTGTGCGCTGTCATACCGCATGCCGCATGCCGCATGTGTGTGAGTGTGTAGATAGATAGATGAATATAGACATGTGTTCATGCACCCATGGGGACGAGGAGTTCAATGCACTTCGCTCTGATAAATGTTTAGTCAGCGCCTCTGCAAAGCGGCCTCCAATTTACTAGTCAAAGCGTCTTGCAACACTTTCTTCCCATCGCTGGCAATCAGAAGACGACGACGTCGTCATGAGCAAGGTAGACGGCCACAACGACTCCGGGGCAGATTCTTTTGCTCCATCGCGGTGGCTGTAGGTGGCATGACAAGCTACATGCAACACGAGCAAAATAGGTGCAACAGGAACAGCCAAAGCTACAGCCGCAGCCGCAGCCACAGCCACAGCGACAGCCACGAGCTCCAGCGAAACGAAACTAGTTTTTTATGATAAGCAAAAAGACAGACCCTAAGACCTGCCCCTTTACCAACAAGGAGCAAACCAGAGCCAGAGCCAGAGCCAGAGCCAAAGCCAGAGTCAAAGTCAGGGCCAGGCCCAAGTCCAAGTCCAACTGCCAAGACCTAGTCTAGGCTCGAGCCGGGGCCCATCCTTGCAAGCAGGCGGCTGCTCCGCTTGTAAAGTTGTTACCAAAGTCGTTTGTGTCTGTGTTGCATTGTGTCTTGTGTTATGTTGATGGCGTTGACTTTGATGCTGTTGCCATTGCCGTTGCCGTTGCCGTTGCTGCTGCTGTCGCTGTCGCTGCTGCTGCCGCCGTTCCTTGGCGGCGCGGCAGCTCTTGTCTCCTGCAGGCGACGACGCGTCATTGACCTCCAGATGAGGCAGGAGATGTAAAAGTTGCAGTTGCAGTTGAAGTTGAAGCCGAAGCTGAAGTTGCAGAGGTTCTCCCTTTGTCATCCGAAAAAATCAAGCAGAAATAAATGAAAGTCAATGCACACATAAATTAAGCAGAGAAACAATTCAGTGCATGCTGAGAGTGTCAACCGCGTGCCACGCCCACAGCCAAACCCCATCTCAAGTTCAGCATCGCCAAATTGCCAAAAAGCTGGTCAAGAATGCGATTCAATTCATCGCCCCGAACAGAACACAGAGCACAGAATACGGAGCACGGAGCACGGAGCACGGAGCTCAGAGCACAGGGAACAGGGAACAGAACAGAAACTCAATTAAGCTCCAAAGCGCCGAAACCGAAACTGAAACCAGTTCCATGACTCGACTGGTGGATGAAGGAGGAGCGGAGGAGCGGAGGAACAGGGGCTGGAGGATAAAGGCTGTGCCATGGAGTGTCTGGGGCGGCATGTTGAACACTCGTGGATTGTGGCTCCGACTCTAAGAGTCTGGCTTTGGCTTTGGCTTTGGTTGTGGCTGTGGCATTGCCGCATTTGGCTGCGCCTGCGTATTGTTTGCGCCACAAAACTTACTCTAATTCAAAGTGCCTCCGATTCGCCCCTCCGCCCCGCCCCCGAACCACTTGGCTCTGCGGTTAACCACAGGCATCTCTGGCAACGAGCAAAATTTATAAGATGATGTGCTTGCGCCCGTGTCCCGTGTCCCGTACACCCAGTGTGCCCCCGCACACCCCTTAAGCAGCCCGGAGCTGTGTGTGTGCCTCTTCTGTGTATATTGTTCAGATTACATAAATTGATGTTGATGCTTCTTGGGCTGCAACTTGAGACGCCCGACCAGCAAAATGTTGCAGAGTGAAGCGTTAAATTCGCCCCGGGCAATCTTGCCACAATGGAGCAGCCCAATGACAGTTGGCCATCAAAAGGAATTCCTGCGGAGAACTATGATCATCGCTGAGTCCGGACAGTCGGCTATATAATCAGATGATATGCAGTTCACGGATGCCAAGCGAAGTTTTTAGATTCTATTCACTCAGTGGTTTTTCCCCCCCTTCTCCAGCTTTTGATTCGCTCTCAGTTATTTTATCCAAATATTTGAATATTTTATTTACTCTTTCCAAAATTTACCCAGTTGAAGGTCACACAGAACATTTTGAAAGCGGAAATAGTTGTTTGTTCAGCAAACACCTCAAAACTTCAGCCCAGTTTTTGGAACTAGAAATTTTATTTACTGGGCAAATATTTTAAAAGTTGTACCCAAAGCGTGGGCTTTGGCCAGGCAAGTCGAAGGTTTTTTTTTGGGAAGTGGAAAAAGGTCTCGAACCCCATAAAGGTGCGACCTCAAAAATGCGACTGTTCTTTGGATGAGATTCAAAATGTGTTCCATTAGTTTTTTGAGTCTGTATTTGCTTTTGTTGCCCACTGTACACATATTTTTCATTACTCTTATCATTTGACTTGCTCTTGGAAATGAGCGTCGCCTCGCAGCCAAGTTACTTGGCCAAGTCGTGTCATTCGATACCTTCTTGGAGTGGGAGTCAGTGGCCGTAAAACGAAAAAAAAAAAAAAAGCAAAAATCAAAAAAAAATAAATAAAAAAAGAAAAAAGAAAAAAAAGACAAGACAAGACCGAAACTAAAGCAAGTTAAGGCTTTGTAGTTTTGCGCAGTGACTGTCAAACTGTGAGCGCAAAGTTTTGACTGGCCAAAACATTAAAAAAAAACAAAAAACTAACAACTGAAATATACGAAAAATGGAGGAAAACCAGGGAAAATGCTGACGCTAATGAGACCATAAACGTAAGGCCTGCCAAGAGACGGCCAGTCGGCAAATCCAACGGCGACTCTAATTGCTGCAATAGAATGAGATTACGAGCAACTGCAACTGCAACAACAGCAACAACATCGGCAGCAGCAGCAACTAAAACAACTGCAAGAGCAACACTAGCAACTGCAACTGCAACTGCAACAGATGGCCGCCAATTGTAGCGACCCAATTGCAACTTGGCCCGGCCAACTGGCTGGTTATTTACTTTTTGCTGGCACTGTCTGTTTATGTTTACCTGCTGACCGTCGCTCCGACTAACCGACTATCTGTCTCTCCTTCTGTCTGTCTGTCTGTCTGTCTGTCTGTCTGTCTGTCTGTCTGTCTTGTCTGTTGTTGTTCTGTCTATCAGCTCGGGTAAACAATTGCAACAGCAGCAGCAGCAACAACAACAACAACAACAACAACGACAACAACAACTGCGACAACTACAACAACTTCTGTTTGACAATTTATCAATGAATGCCTCTCGTTTCTGTTGATTTTGTTACTGTTGCTGCTGTTGCTGTTGTTGCTGCTGTTGCTGCTGTTGTTGCTGTTGTTGTTGTTGTTGCAATTGTTGTTCGCTTCGTTTTCTTATTGGAACAGGAAGTCGCTTATTTGTTGCAAGTGCGCATCGCACCGCATCACATTGACATTTACTTTGCTCTTGACAAGAAATACAAGGAAATCCCTCCCCCTCCCCCACAACACACACACCTCCTCCTCCCGCCCTGTTGTCAAACCATTTGCTGGGTCCATTTACATGCTGCTGGAAATTTATTGTTCAGTTTTCAGTTTTTCCTTCTTTTTATTCTTTTATAGCGCATTTTGCATTGATTTATGGGGCAGTCAGAAAATTCTTGCAACGCAAAAAGTATGCGCCCCAATTTTGTTGCACCCAACGAATTTACAACCTGCAGCTGAACATGGGAAATGGGCAATGAGCGGCAAGTGTCCAGAACCACCACAAAATTTCTAAATGCCTTTAAAGTTTCGCTGGGTTTTGGGTCTGGATGAGGGTATGACGTATATATTTTATGATCCTTTTTGGTACCACTTCTCGGGGATTGGAAAATGGAAATCAAAGCCCATAAAAATGCAATTTGCGCCGACAACTTGACTTTAAGTGTGGCGCCCCACAAGGTCCCACAGTATCCCAAAAATATGAAGTCAAACCCTCGGGGCTCGGCTTTGACTGCCAGCGGCAGGAATATAATCCAAATCCAATGTCAGCTCCGGAATCGGGAGGTTTCTTAAGGCCGGCAACGTGTCTGCAATTTGCATGTGCATGACACGTGGAAGGAAAGCTACTCGATTCATGGGTGGATGGGGGATGGGGGAAGTTGCCGGAGTGGATGGGAGAGGCGCCATAAAACCCATTTGGCGCACAAAACAGTTAACGTGTCGCCGTTCCTCAACGATTGTTAAGGAGTGAATGGTGAGTGGTGAATGGTGAATGGAGGAGGCGTGGGGAGGGTAGAACCGGTATTTGGGGGCGCTTTAGTTTTTGTGGTGCAAATGTATTCTTTTTTAAGGGTGGCTTCCACAGAGCAGGGCGGCATAGCTGTGATTTGTGGCTCCAGGAACAACACTTAAAAGCCGGAAGCGACTCTTGCCGATGCTGAGCTTGGATGACGCTAGTTCCAAAGGTCCATAACACGTTTGGATACTTTCTACTCACCTTTTGCCGCTCGCATTGGTGCTGGAAAGTAAAGAGTTTAAAGCATCGACGATTGTTAAAGAGAAAGTTAAAGTTAAAGTTCTGGGGAAGACTTGGCTGTGGGATTATTACCACGCCTAATGGCCACATTTGTCACATTTGCCACATTACGAGTTATGGGACATGTCTAATAAACCTACCCCATCCCTCCCAAGAGCCCGAATCCTAATCCACGCCCAAAGCCACAGAGCCGAGCACTGCACATGTGTGCACATAACACACACTTTACATAATTAATTCAGCGGCAATGTCACCAGTTATACACTTGAGACTGCATGCCGAATAATATGTGACTGCGTATGGGGATTGAATGGAGCGGACAGAGAGAGAGACGGAGCGATCGGAGGTAGGAGCGAGAGGGTGGAGGAAGGAGAGAGTGAGGTAGACAAATAGAGAGTTTTTCCAGATGGAAATGGGACGGATGTGCGGTGAGTCGCTTGTTAGTGTTGCAGCATTTTTGTATAATTAAAAGAAGAAATTGCCACTTAAAGGCAACGGTAAATTATGAATACAGCTCTGAACGCTACAGGACGCTAGATGGCGCTGCTGTGTCACGCGCTCATTAGCGAGACATTGTAGGGTGCCCGCATCTGCAGTCACCACCCAAGGCAAGCAGGAAGTCTTTTGTACCCATATAAGTGTGCGTATGTGTCTGTGTATGTGTGTGTGTGCGAGTGTGAGTGTGAGTGTGTGGTTGTGTGGGTGTATGTTGGTATGCGAGCGTGCATTCGTGTGAAAATGAACAACTTGAGCACGTGAATGGCACACCTGATGGAAAAGAAGCACTCAAATCCTGCCGTCAGTCTGTCTCAAACTCATGCTCATCATGCTCTTCATTTGTTCTTTCTCATTTGACAGGAGCTGAAGGAGAGCTTTAACTATGGCCTCTTCGCCCCGCCCTCGAACGGCAAGGCGGGCAAGTTTTTGGATGAGGAACGACGACTGGGTGACTATCCATTCAATGGACCCGTTGGATATCTAGAGGTAATTACACACACACACGCACACACACACACGCACACACACACTCACACACACTTATGCAATCAATTGCTAATTTCTCATCTCCGGCAGCTGAAGTACAAGCGGCGTGTCTACAAAATGCTCACCCTGGATGAGCGCCAGCTAAAGGCCCTGCACACACGAGCCAACTTGCGTCGCTTCCTGGAGTGCATAAATGGAGGACATGTGGAGAAGATTGCCAAAATGTGTGCCAAGGGACTGGACCCGAACTTTCATTGTTCGGAGAGCGGCGAGACACCGCTAACAGTGGCCACTGGCGCCAAGAAGCCCAACAAGCTGCTGATTGCCCTGGTCAATGGCGGTGCTCTGCTCGACTACCGCACCAAGGATGGAACCACGGCTCTGCATCGGGCCGTCGAGCATGATTCGCTCGAGGCAGTCAGGTGAGTCTGCCACCATCTGTGGCACAATAAGCCGGTACCATTCTAAATATCTTCTTCTCCTGACTTTCAGTACGCTGCTCGAGCTTGGCGCCTCGCCCAATTACCGGGATGGGCGTGGCATAACGCCGCTATATATATCCATAACACGCAAGTGCGAGGCAAAGATAACGGAGAGTCTGCTCCACGATCATGCCACGCTGGGCATCCAGGACAGTCAGGGATGGAACGAGGTGCATCAGGTAATGTCGGTGATGGTCCATGTGATTGATTGATTAAATTGAATTAAATCTAATCTGTGGTCTTGTGATAACGCCCCCCCAACCTTTCGAAACTCTGGTGCTGGTGATGGGTCTACGCCTTTGAGAGTTGAAACGTTGCTAATTATAATTACATAATTATCAATTATTATTGTTGATATATAAATTCTATATTTTTTCAATTTTTTATATTTTTTATGTATTTTGTACTTCTATCTGTCTAACTTTAAAACGCTTGCCTAACTCTTGTATTACTGAGCTCAGGCCTGTCGGCATGGCCTGGTGCAACATTTGGAACACTTGTTGTTCTACGGGGCTGACATGGATGGACGCAATGCGTCCGGTAACAGCCCGTTGCATGTTTGCGCTGTTAACAACCAAGAGGCTTGTGCTAGAATGCTTCTCTTTCGCGGCGCACAACGCGGTGCCCAGAACTTTGCCAACCAAACTCCCTATCAGGTATTTAAAACTCATACTCAAACTCATACTCAAACTCAAACTCAAACTCAAACTCAAACCAGAAACAAACCATTTATTTTCTTCACTATTTTTTTATTCAAGTTTTATTCAATTTGTAGTTTGATTACCTTAAAAAATAATAAAAAAGCAAATAATTTACTAAGTATTAATTAATTAACTGGTACTTTATCATGTAGTTCATTTATCTGTAGTTCATTTAGTGCCTAACACTAAGCCTTTCACTAAGATTAATCGCTTGTGGGCTGATAACCTTCCATTTCAATCCTTAGGTCGCCGTCATCGCCGGCAACTTGGAGCTCGCCGAGATCATCGAGAACTACAAATCGGAGGATATTGGTGAGTGAAGGAAGATTCCTATTCCCATTCTACAAACGTCATTCACACTCACAACGACTTGGGAATGTTGATATTACTTCATCAATGTTTCGTCCTTTATTCTAAATTTAACTATCATCCCGAATTCAATTATCATCCTGGATCAACATTCCCAAACCACATCGACTACCCCCCATCCGACTCGAACTTGACATTGACTTTCTACACATTTGCAGCCCAAATTTTTCCCCAGAATTTTTTCTATTTTTTCACAGTTTCCTTATGTTTTCCTTAAGTTTCCACCACCCAAATCTATAGATTCAGTTCTCCAACGATAGAAGTTATTTATTTTCCATTCATTTTCCATTCAATTCAATTGCGACCTCCCGATTTCCCCTATCAAGACGTTCATTCGCTCCATAGACACGAAAACAGCTCATCCATAGCCATCAGATCATTCCATATTCATTCATATAGGACTCCTCATATATCTTATATATTCATGTAATATAAAATCTCGCTCCTAGCTTATCGAATATTATATATATATATATAATATATAAAATATATTATCCTACATTATCTTTCTATGTATATGTACAAGTTTTTTGTATTTGCCTTGCATATTTTTGCATTTGCTTGTCGATATTTTTCTATATACATATACATATACAACTACATATACATATCTCTATATAATCGTATCCGTATCCGTAACTGTAACTGTAACTGTAACTGTATACGTAAACGTAACTGTAAATCGTTTCAATTTTTGCTCGTTTCACGTTTCTCTTTTACACCTCATCTTATTGTCTGTCTATCTCTTTCTTACTCCATTTATACATCTCTTTCTCTTTCTCATTCTCTTATTCTGTCTTGTTCAATGTTCTGTTATCGTTATCGTTATCGATTTTTCATTCCAAACTACATCCATTCAAAATCAGTTCTAAATTAGTGAGTTTCTTTTTGGATCATTCCTAGAATATCCTTTTTGTTCAGTTTTGCTTTTTGTAACGCTCAACTACTGTGAGGCATCCCTACAAAGAGCAGTTGCTACAGTAACTACAGTAAGTACAGTAAGTAAATGTGTGATCGTCTCGACCATAAATACAACCATGCAAATCCTCAACTTTAGTCCAGGAGTTGCTCAGGATATAAGCTAATTACCTAGGGATTAACTTGATAGCTTAATTAGTCCTTAATTAACCCAACCCAAATAGTTGGCAGCTATTATCGATAAGTTGTTAGCTAAGTCCCTTTGGTTATCGGAAACTTGCTCATCTCCAGCAGATCAGGTGTCATGTCATACAAAAGTCGATCAGGCACGGCGGATGCCCTTCCGTTGTGTGTGTCCTCGTAGAGTTGGAAGCTAATGTGAGAAAAATACATATCCATAATCATATTCGACAAGAGTGTAGCTAATATTACCTTACCCCCACCCTCCCCCCTGCACCAACCCTCTTCGTACCACCTGACCCCAAGACACAAAAGCTCAGTTCCTTTGCGCCGACTGCAAACCGACAAAACTCCTTCAACCTTCACAACAAATAACAACAACAACAATCACATTAAAGTCAGACACACACATACAGAGATAAACACACACACACACACACACACACACACACACACGCACACTCAGAAATACGTATAAAACGAATACTATCCTTACTTACACCGCAGTACCCTTCCGGGGACCTCCGCGCTACAATCCGAAACGCCGTTCCGGCATTGGTTGGCTAAGCGCCAATGGCGCCGCTGGCGCTGCGCTGCTTGCTGCGGCTGCCGGTGGCCTCGGTGGTGGAGGTGCTGGTGCTGGTTCAGGTAGTATGAACGGCAGTGTTGGAGGAGGAGTAAGTGTGGGCGGAGGTGGAGGCGGCAGCCTGATGGGCACATTATCGCGCCAGCAGCTGCAGCAACTGCATCCCCATCATCATCAGCCCCACATGCACCACCAGCACCAGCAGCCGCACCTGCAGCTGCACGGGCCACCCTCGCCATGTCCCTCGGAGCATATGCTGGGCGCCTACAGCTCGGCCAGCTCAAGCCTCTCCGAAGGCTCCTCGGGACATCGTTCGCACGAGGACGACATCAGCATTGTCACAGGTAAAATACAATACTTACTTTACTTTCGCATTTATCCTTTATCCTTTCGCGCTACGCCTAAGCTCTGTTTAAGTTTTAACATTATTTCACTTCAATGGATCGTCTATAACCTAGGCCCAGTTTAGGGACCATTACTCACTCACACTCTCTCACCTTTCTGTATATATTCTCTGCTCCAACCCATAAGAACTAAGCACAAGAAGAGGTTAAGTATGAAGCTCATGATATATGTAAACTCCACTCGGCATGATAGTCCTTAGTCCTTAATAAGAAACTAGAACACAAACGCATGTCTAGCACCTAAGAGCCCAGCTATACTAGAGATGGGAGTTTGCCAGTTATCGATAAATTTTACTAAATATTCCTTATTATCCTTACTGCTTTTTTTAGTTTCCGTTTTTATATCCCATATCGATTACTTTGACTTATCGATAACTTTTTTAAATTATACATGCTGAATTCAAGCTATTCATTTGTTGAACTCTGTCCTTCTTTAAGTTATTCACCATTCAAACTGATTCATCGTGTTCCCCGTCCATCATAGCATCCGTTCGCTTACATGTGTTCCAGTCGCTTCTGTTCCCCCTTCCCAGCTTCAAATGTTTGCCCCCTGCCACCAAATTTCAGCTTTGGTATTTTTAATGTTGTCGTTGTTGTCCTGGCCTGATCTCGGCCAGCGTTTGTGTGACACGCTTACTAAGTCCGTGACTGATACATCGTCTCGCTTTGTGCCATCCAAATAGATAAATCATTGGGCGACACCAGCGACATAATCAGCGACTCGTCGGGAGTGGGCACCAACTCGGACTCGGCTGCCTGCTCCATCGGACATCCCAGCACCACTGTGGTATGCATGGAGCCCTATGCCGGCAACACAGTTGGTCACATTCGCTTGCAGCCTGGCGATGTCATCGAGGTGGTGGGCAGCACCGACTGCGGCCTGCTGGAGGGCTACGTGCGTGGCACCAATCAGTCCGGATTCTTTCCAGCTGATTGTGTGCAGGAGGTGAATCTGCGTCAGAAACACATTACCAATGTGATGACCGCCAGCACAGGTATGGCTCCTCAGCAGGCACCTCTGCAGCAAACACAGTCCTCCTACCAAGGCTCACCGCAGCTCAGCCTTGGTGGGCACTCCGGCAGCTCCAGCACCCTGCTGCAGCAGCCACATCAGTCGCCCTCGCTCTCGATGACCAGCAACGGTTCCTGCCAACAGCAGCAGCCGCAGCAGATGCAGCAGATGCAACAGATGCAACAGATGCAGCATCAGCAGCCGGAGGAAAATTTAGCTAACAATGGCAACTCCATTGGCCAATACAGCAGCGCCACTGCACCTCGTATCAAGAAAGGGTAAGTACCTAATAATTCCCCAGAGGAGAAGAAGTATTAATCCTGAATCTTCTTCCGGCAGTGCCTACAATGCACCCCGTTCGGTGGTGTTGCATCGCGCCAAGCGCGGATTTGGGTTTATTCTGCGCGGTGCCAAGGCCAGTTCCCAGTTGATGCAACTGCGTCCCTCGGAACGTTTTCCGGCCTTGCAGTACTTGGATGATGTGGATCCCGGAGGCGTTGCCGACATGGCAGGCTTGCGTCCAGGCGACTTTCTACTCACCATCAATGGAGAGGATGTGAGTGCCGCCTCCCACGAACAGGTCGTCGAGATGATACGCTCGGCGGGCACGCTAGTCAACATGACAGTCGTTTCGCCTCAGTTTCCACTTCAGATCCAGGCAAGCGCTCAGTATCTGCCCAGTGGCGCACGTGCGGGTAGCCAGCATTTGTCCAGTGGACCCAGCACACCGCAGAGTGCACATCGTCAGTGCGCAACGCTGCCACGGAAGATGTCCATGGGACCGGGCAACCATGCTGGTGGCAACTCCGGCTCGGGCAGTGGCAGTGTCCGTATGGCACCGATGCCTCCACGACGCGATCCCAAGACGACGCTGAGCGTGGGCCGTGCCAGAGCCAAGTCAATGGTTGCCGGGCTAGAGAATGGCGGCGAAAAGGATGACGATGTTCCACATACCAAATCGAATTCGGTGGAGTCAATTGCCACACCAACACCCACACATCCTGGCACGCCGGTGCAACTGCGCACGGCTAGCATCAAGGCGCGTCCCACATCGAGCCGCATTACAGCCGCCGAGCTGGAGGAGCTGTTCCAGCGGCAACAGGGCGAGGGCAACGCCTCCAACGCCAGCCGCTACGCGACCATGATGACCAGCTCTCGCTTCCAGTCTGGCACGGACAGTGGTGCAGCTACACCTCCTGCCGCCAACGGCTCCCCAATGCGCACAGGTCCTCTCGTGTATGGAAGCGTGGCTGAGATGAAGCGTAAGACGGCGCGCAGCAAGCATGGCAGTGGCACCCTGAGGGGCAAGCCCGTGGCCACACCCACAGTAAGTGGCACGGCGAGTGGCAATGGCCGCGATCTCAAACGATTCCACTCAACGCCTGACCTGCACGGTCAGCAGTTGCACGGCTCGGTGTCATCGATATGGCAGGCTTCGGGCAAGGGTCATCACTCGCAGGACGACGTGGCCACCTTGCATGCATCCTTGCAGCGTCTCAACACAGTCGCCAACAAGGAGAACAAACCAATTAACGGGGCGGGAAGTGCCACCGCAATGTTGCCACCGCCCAACCATCCACCGCCACCGCCACCAGTTGGACAAGTCGTTAAGGTGGAGACCCGCTGCAGTCTCTCCGAGTACGAGAGCACCGTGTCCTTGCAGCAGAAGCTGAAGAAGCGTGCCGAGAACGACGCAGTCACCTCGGCGGCCATCGATGGGGTGCAAAGTAGCTTCAATCCCTCGGCCAATGCCAAAATCTATGCCTCACCGCAGGAGCTGCGCAATGTCATGGCTTGGAAGTTGCGGCAGGCGCAGGAGAAGCAACAACAGGAGGCAACCGCTGGCGCGCAGCAGCACCAGCAGCAGCAGCAACAACAACAACAACAGCTACAGGCGCAGCACCAACCGCAACTTGTCAGTCAATATGCAGCACCAACCCAAGCGCGTCCTCAGACCATTGGCTCAGTCGCCTCACACTATGCAGCGCCCCAGGTTCAGGTTCAGGTTCAGGCACAGCCACAGCCAACAGCGCCATCAGGAACACAATCGCCGCCAGCTCCGCCACCGCCGGCACCGCAGCAACCATTGCTAACAGCTCAACAACAACAACAACAACAACAACAACAGCAGCAGCAGCAGCAGCAGCTACAAGCGAATAGCAATTCAAATGCAACAACAACGGCTGCTAATCCCACCGCAGCCCCTGTTACAGCTGCTGCAGGTCCTGCCCCGCCCATACCCGAGCCGGACTACAGTTGCAGCGAATCAGATGGCGAGGATGAGAACTCGATTCTGGTGGCTCGCAATACGAAGCTCAATGAGAAGATTGCGCTCTTCGATGTGCCAGAAACAAGCGGCAACAGCCAAGCCAGGTAAGTGTCCTTCAAGTGAATTCCTGCCACGCCCCATCTCTAATCTGCTTGCTTTGTTTTCCTCTAGTGGAAGCAGCTCTGGCTCAGGAGCCTCAATTTCACATTCATTGTCCGTGGAGGAGATTCAGCGAATCCGCAGCAATCTCAAGACCTCGAAGTCCTCGCCCAATGGTTTTCTCAAGAAGGAGGATGAACAGCAACAACAGCAGCACCAGCAGCAACAACAGCAGCAAGCACAACAACAGCAACAGCAACAGTTGCAACCCAAACCTGTGCAGGGGGAGGACGAGTGCGACAACAGCAGTTCCGGTGTCAGCAGTGACCAAGATCTGCTTGCCACGGGCACTGGCAAACCCACAGACACCATCAAGAAGAAGCCCAGCGTGACCATCGTGGAGGAGCCCAGGACTATACCCGATCAGCCAGTAAAAACCTTGGTCAAAACTACCATCAACATTGGTCCGGCGGCCACCGGCAACGCCGCCAATCTGAAAGGCAACAGCAATTCTGGCACCAATGTGGCACATGCTGCAGCTGCCTACGAGGCGGCCACCAAATCCTCCAGCAACCTTAACAACAATGCGAACACCAACCACAACAACAACAGCAACAGTAACACGAATACGAACATCAACATTAACACCAACACCAACATCAACACCAACACCAACACCAACATCAACACCAGCAGCAACACCAATACAACCACGCTGACTGTCAAGCAGATGGTGCAACAGCAACACGCTCCTGTCATACAACAGCAGCAACAGCAACTGAGTAGCAAGCCACAGATGGTAAGTGTTGCAAGCAGCAAATTGCAGACAGCAACAGCAACTCCGGCAGCAGCACAAATCGGCGTCAAGGCGAATCAGTCCGTGCTCAGCCCCCAAGTGTTGGGCCGCATACCCAACGTGCATCATCAGCAACAGCAACAGCAGCAGCAGCAGCAGCAACAGCAACAACATCTTCATCAGACGAATCCCAATTTAAAACTGATTGCCACACAGCAGCAGATACTGCAACAGCAGCAGCAGCAGCTGGCACACCAGCAACACTTGCAGCAGATACTGAAGGCCAAAGCAGCCGCCGCTGGAGGAGCCAGCACAGTCGCATTGGTGGCTAAACAGCAGCAGCAGCTGCACAAGGGTCACGACTCGGAGCTGGAGCAGCGCTCGGATTTGGAGGACGACGATGGAGAGCTGAGTCCATCGCCGCCGGCCAAGGCATTCCAGCGCCACAACTCGCTCACGCGCAAACAGGCGGCAGCCATTGCCATGCAGCGTGGCGCCACACGCAGCTCGGCCGTGTCGCTGGTGCAGCTGCCGCCGCCACTCGAGGCGGACAGCGATGGTGAGTTGCCACAGCATCCGCAACAGCAGCAGCAGCTGGCCACACATATTGTGGGCATGTTGCCCAGTGGACAGCTGGTGGCAGTGCCCTCTGCTGCTGTTGCAGCTGCCGTGCCTCAACCAGGCAACAACAACTTGCAGCTGTGCACAGAGAATCTTGTGCTTGCGCCGCCGCCGCAATTCTGTGACTGCAACGATGCGAAGCACGCGCCGCAGTATCATCCACAGCAGCAGCAGCAACAACAACAACAGCAACAACACCAACAACAGCAACAACAGCAGCAACAACAACACCAACAGCAACAACACCAACAGCAACAACACATACAACAGCAACACCTACAGCAGCAACAGCAACTACTGCAGCAGCAGCAGCGTCACCAGCAGCAGTTGCAATTGCTGCAGCAGCAACAACAGCAACAACAACAACAGCAACAACAGCAGCATCAGCGGCTGACTGGTGGCGCTGGCGCTGGCGCAGTAGGCACCCTTGGGCGTGTGCGCATTGTAGGCGCCATGCCGAAGGCTAATCACCATCGGCTGCACTAAAGCAGCTATCGATTATTATTATCGATAAAAATAATCATTTGCCAAATCGTTAAAACGTTAGTTAGTTTTACGCAAAACAGTCATTGCCATTCACAACGAATAGCTGCACATGCACACACACACACACACATTTACATATACACGTATAATGCACTTTAGCAACATGATGCCAGCAACATGTTCTTCAAATCGAATGCAATCGCTATCGATTGAATGCAAAATTCAAGTTCAAAGCTGAGGAAAGTATTGAAAATTATTTACAATAATTGAATTAGCTAATTAACCTCCATATGGCACGTCGAGCACGTTTTTTAATTTGTTTCATTTAAAGAGAGAGGAAACTCAACAAAAACAATTACCGTTACGTATACATTATTTTTTATTATATTTATTGCGTGTGATATAAATTTATGTACGCCACAAATGCGCTAAATAATTTTAATCGAGCATCCAAACATGATTGCAATAAGTATTTAAGATTATATTTCAATATTAGTCATTAGTCGATTGAAGGCAAACTGAGGGATTCCCCCCTTCTCCGGTGGGGGGTGGGGGGCATTCCGCAGTTTGTCTTCGAGCTGCACAAGCGAAAAGTGTTGTATTTGTTGTGAAAATAGTCAAGGATTATCCCCATACTCCCACACATTCTCACAACAAATGGGAATTACTAGCCTGTAGGTATTGAATGTTTAGTGTCTAGTGTTTAGTGGTTAGTGTTTAGTGTTTAGTTTAGTGTTGAGTGTTAATCGGGGACTGTCCCCTGCTCAGTTCTTCGAGTGCATTTCCGCAGTATCCATCCATTTATCGATCCATTTAAATGCACAGCTCACACAAGAATGCTAATTCACAGTTTAGTGTACGTTTTATAAAGCATAAAGCATAAAGGATAAAGGACAAAGATATAGAGTCGCACGACATAATAATTATGAAGGATAATGAATACAATAATATTTGCGCATTTAGCCGAATTTCCCATTCGAATCAAGAAACGATGAAAAGAAAAACACAACATAAAAAACTTAACTATTTAAAAATAAATAACTACAAACTAATCAACCCCCTTTTTAACGACAAATAATAATAACAACAACAAGAAGAAGAGAGAAAAAAAAAACGAAAAGAAAAACAAACGATGGAAAACCACAGAAAGAAAATTTCATAGAGCGAATGAAGTCGTAAATTTTTGCTAGTAAAATTTACAGATTTTTACTTTTAGCACTTCTTTTGTATGATTGTTTTTTAGAGAGAAACTTTAACGAACGCGAAATCAAACAAATACCTATTAACTGAAATTGAAATCAATTTGAACTTATAAATGAAATTGAAATTAAAATGAATATCGAAATTTAAACTGAAATTAAAATTAAAAGTAAAAGTAAAAGTGAAAGTAAAATAAAAATTAAAATTAAATGAGGTTCTCAACGACAAACTTAAACGCATTGAAACAGACAAAGGGAAAACTAATGCAGAAATCAATGCGTATTCACGAGTAACAATTATTATAACTAAGGCTGATTTTATTGCATACTTGTACGTGCAACACGCAATCGTGCAACATGCATTCGTGCAATCGTGCAATCGTGCAATCGTGCAACAGTGCAACATTCAAGTTACAGTTCATTGATTCATTACAAATCGAGCATATAATTATGAATATATATATAGAAATATATATATATATACATATATATTTAATATAAATAACTAACTCAACAACTAAACAGAGACAGGCGCTGGCATTTAAATACATTGTTTAAAAGTGTCGCAAATAAATAACATTATTAATTATAATCTATATAATTAAATATTAAACGTTTAGAATTGGCAGGCCGCACCTTCGCACTAGCATCTAAGTGTTGAAAAGTTATAATACATAAACATAGCCCACATACGCACATATACACACATATACACACACACACACACGCACACACAAAACTATTGGCGAAGTTAGCTTCTAATTAGATTTATTACACTTTTTAGTTCCCGCAATAGGTAAATATTATTTTTAAATTGTTTAAGTTAACCACAATGAACTTACCACTCACCATTTACCATTCACCACTCACCGCTCTCCATTCGCAACTCACCACTCTCCCTACAGCATCGCAGCCAACATAAGCTTGCTTACACTTCTGTTTAACTATAATGAATATTGATTCTAAGTGCTCATGCAAGTCCTACCAATGCATAACTGTAATCAACCAACAAACACAAGCATATAAACACAAATTTACACACAAACATATATTTAGTGAGCGTGAGTAAATATTATATACGCCCACTATACACGTTGATAATGTTAAACAGTCGAATCACACCCACATACATATATAGAACACACATACACACATTAAATGCATGTATTAACATTTATGGTATATATTTATTATAAGTCATTAAATATGCAATTATGTATTATGAACATGCGTATAAAGAAATCAATAAATATAAATGAAAACCTTATCAAAAAACTAAAATTAATAGTGGAAATTATTTAAAGCGTTGCATACTTTTAGGGGGGCTGCAAAAAAATATTGGTGCAAATGCTATGTAGTTTGTTCTCGAGTATTACAACAACAACAACAATTCCTACAACTAAAACAACAACAACGAACCCAGCACCAACTAATAATACAACAATAGCCATAAAAACAACAACACAGACGACAAAAATACAAAAACAATATGACGAATTTCTTACAAGGGGGAGGTATGCAAAAATTGTCCTGGAATCACAAAAAACGCCGTATCTCCGTCAATTTAAGGACTATAAGGATGTCCTTTTCCAGGATCGTAGCTGCTATCTTTTTGCTATGGATTCAATAATTCAAAGGACGAAAATCCTTGCAGGACTCAAGATATAGGCTAATTTTCGCTACAGAAAAAATCGTTATATCTCGGCTGTGTCCTTCAGTATCCTGGAAAGTCCCTTTGAAAACTGACCAGGACTCTAAGGACTACCAACTCACCAAAGGACATTCAAATTGTCCTTGCCGTTCCCGAGATATCCTCCTTTTTGTGGTTTTCAATGATATTTTTACCGATTCTTGTTAAGTCTAAAAACAACAACAACAACAAGCAATAATTAGGCATTTAGTAACGCTACAACAACAACAACACAAACTGCAACAACAACTATTACTACACCAACAACAACAACAATAATAAAAACATCAACAACAACAATAACAACAACAGCAGCAACAACAACAACAGCAGCAGCAGCAACAACAACAACAACAGCAGCAGCGACAACAACCGCTACAACAATTACACCAACAATAACAACAACAACACAGACTGCTACTGCCACAACAACAACAACTACTACTACAACAACAACAACAACAACTGCTACTGCTACAACAATTACTGCTAATACAACAACAACTGCTACATAACACCAAATACATTAACAACAACAACAACTCAATCTCAACTACAACAACAACAAAAACAGAAAGTACTAATGCTACGAAGACAAGAACAACAACAACAACATAAATTACTACTGATACAACAACTACAAGAACAACAACAACATTAACTACAACAACCACAATAGAAACGACACTTAGGCATTGTTGAAGGGTGATGTATGAAAAAAGGTCCTAAAATCACTAATTTCGCCGTATTTTCTTCATTTTAAGGACAATCGGGATGTCCTTTTACACAAAGGTAGCTAAAGTCCTCCAACATACATTTTTGTATTGAAAAGGACTATGATCCTTTTAGGATCGGAGATATAAGGACTTTTTTACTGGGGAAAAAACCCTTCTATCTTGGTCGTATCCTTTTTAATCCTGTCAAATTTGGTGTCATACGAACCGTACTAGTAAGGACTACAAGCTGATAAAAGGACATCAAATTCGTCCTCGTAGTTTTTGAGTTATAGTCTTTTTTGTGGTTTTGCAATAATTTTTCCTTGTATTTGATCGTAACTTGGCGACAACAACAACAACAATAAAAACTAAACCATCTACTGCAACTACAACAACTACAACAACTACAACGACTACAACAACTACAACAACTACAACAACTACAACAACTACAACAACTACAACAACTACAACAACTACAGCAGCTACAACAACTACAACAACTACAACTACACCAAGACCAACAACAAAAAGTGAACAAATTTGTAGACGGATATATAGAAAATAAGTCCTGAAATCACTGAATTTGCCGTTACTTCGTTATTTCAAGGATAATCGGAATGCCCTTTCATATGAAGCTAGCTGAGGACCTTCAACACAAATTTCAGCTATAAAAAGGACGAAAGTCCTTTCAGGACGTGAGATGTAAATACTATTTTACTGGATAAAATATCGTTGTATCTCGGTTGTATCCTTTTTAATCCTGACAATTTTGGTGTCATAGAAATCGGAACAGTCAGTACTACAAGCTTACCAAACATCATCCTAAGTGTCCTTGCAGTTTTTGAGATAAAGGACTTCATGTGGTTTTTCGATAAATTCTTAATTTTTACCGCGCAAAATATAAAAACAGCATAGACAGGATGTACACAATTACAACAACAACTAAAACAATCCCTTTACAAACAGGAAATACAACAATAACAATAAAAGCAACAACAACAGAAGCTTTGTAATAATTTTTCAGAAACCATGAAGCACGCCGTATCTCCTTTAATTTAAGAGCAATCGGGAGGTCCTTTTCCAGAATGGTAGCCTGCACTCTTCTTTTTTGATTTCAGTTTTTAAAAGGACGAAAATCCTTGCAGAGCTCAAGATAAACTCAAATTTTTGCTAAAGAAAGATCGTCATATCTCGGAAGTATCCTTCATTGCCCTTGCAAATCCTTCCGAAAACTGAGCGAGCTTCTAAGGGCTACCATATGGCCAAAGGACATTCAAATCGTCCTTGTCGTTCTCGAGATATTCCGTTTTTGTTATTTTAGTTAAATCAACAAAACAAAAAAGAACAAAATTGAAATGATTAAAAACAACAACACAAAATTAAAAGCTAAACCAAACCCGACAATCTTTTCATTAACAACAACAACACTATTACTACTACCCCCCACCCCTCCTTGCTTGGAATCTCTTCTCTAATAACATCCACCACGGAGGTGGCCACCACACGGTGGCTCAAGGAAATTGTTCAACTCAGCAATATCACATCGGGGGTGTGGTGGTGAGAAGGAAGATGTGAGAGAAATCGTCTAACTTATTTTTTTAATTTCGGTCCCCCCCCCCCACCTGGGGTCGATCGCGTGTCTTCAGTAAAATCCAAGTCTCATGCACCCAGCACCTCTGTGCACTCTGATGTACTCGGGATTCGAACTTACAGTATCTTAAAGTTCATTTAAGCCAACCAAATGAAGTCTCAATTAAATTTGAAAATTCTAAACTCCATAATTTACTTTTTATTTTGTAAATATAAAATTCATTATTTTCTCAGAAAAATTTCCGCCTGGCCGTGATTCGAACCTGGGACCTCATGCACTCCAGTAGTGATCGCTGTGCACTGCACTACAACCTCTTATAATTCCCAAGCTACTAAAAATGCATTTGAATATATCGAAAATAACAACTTTTTTTTTTTAATTTTTTTTTTTTATTTTCTGCTACTTGTTTGACACAGTTTTGTTTTGTTCAAAATATTGCTAAAAGGCTGATCCTCCGGTTACCAAAATGCCAATAGCTTGGCCAAAAAAAGTCGGATTTTGGTCAAGTAAATTTTTGATTGCTTGCAAATTAATAATTTTTAAAGCTGTGATCCTTTGGCCCAAGTAAAACACAAATGTTAATTATTTATTTACAAAAGTAATATTTTTACTATTTTATTTTGTTGTTGATTTTTTCTGTGTGTGTGTGTATGTGTGTGTGTGTGTGTGTGTGTGTGGTTGTCTGTGTGTGTTTTTAATATTAAAAGAAAATCTACAAATGTTTGTTGGGGGTTGGCCAACGTTTCTCAAAACTCTGTGAGCCGCTGACACGCAAAATCTGTTGCACATCCTGGAGGACAACAATGACGGCAAACCGAGGACCGACATGCAATCAATTTGGCTAAAGGAAATAAAACAATCGTTGCATTTCACATAAGCAAAAAGCTGAACCTTCGACACTCCACTTCATCTCCGCTCATATATCCTTTGACTCATTTGCTAAGTTAAAAGGATTTGCGTCTAGTTATTTGTTAAATTATGAGCTTAAAAATAATCTCCTTTCGCTCTTTAAGTTTTCTTTTTGATTTTAGATTTTTCTTTTTTCATTTTTCTCTTTTTTTTTTTGTTGTAAATTTTCAAAGTTTTGGTTTGCCGCTGGCAGCTGTTTTGCTTTTCATTTAATTTTCCTTATATTTTCCTTTTGTTTTCCTTTTGTTTTCATTTAGTTTTTCTGTCTTAGTGTTTTTTATTTTGTTTTAATTGATATCGATTTGTGTTTTAGTTGCAACGCTTCGCTTTCGCCTTGATTGGTTGCAAGTGTCGCTTGGTGGTGCTTGCCACAGTTCGTGGCGCCGCTCGGGGTGGCAGCAACACACTCAACGCCCGCTCTCATCTTATATTATTATTATATATGTAATAATAATAATAATAATAATAATAATAATAATAATAATATGCCATATTGTATATAGTAATAATAATAATGAGTACATACACACACACATGCACATGCACATGCACATACACACACACGTGTATGCACGCATGTGTGGTGGGTGTATGCATTCTACGGATTTCTCTTTTTCTTCTCACTTTTTATATAAACAATTTTTTTGTTGTTCTTGTGGTTCTTCTTCTTGTTGTTGTTGTTGTTTTATATAATAGTTTTACATACTACAATTCGCGTATTTTATTATTATAATAATTGTAATAATAGTTTTTCTTAGTTTTTGCATTTGTATTTGTATTTGTATTTGTTTTCCTTATCTTTCGTTTTGTTTCTGTTTTTGTTTCTGTTTTTGTTTCTGTTTTTGTTTCTGTTTTTGTTTCTGTTTTATCATTTGTTTGCTTGCGGCTTAAATACTTTGGGCTATGCGTTCGCCTAGGCGCCTGTGCTATGAGTCCTTGATCCTGTGCGGATCCTATGTATAAGTTGATGTACTTTATAATTATGGTTATAATCTGGCTGATTTTCTGTGTGTGTATATGTGTGTGTGTGTGTGTGTGTGTGTGTGTCTGCATGTGTGTTGTATCTGGAAGTTGTCTCTCGAAATATGTGTCTATGGCTTCTGAGCCCGAGAAACGAGAAGCGAAAGTCGCTAAAATCGAATTCCAAGTTTCGAACTGTTTTATTTCGAAATTCGAAATTCGAAATTCGAAACTCGAATACTCAATCTCGATTTGGAACTTCGAATCTCGAGTCTCGGACTCAACTGTTTTACTTATGAACTTATGGAATTGCGCTAATTAAATGTCGTACAATAATTTCATAGCTTGGAATCTCTCATTGTTTTTTAAAGACTTCTTCCGCCTCCTCTCATTTTCCTTTGTGGGCTGGCTGCTGTGGGCGTGGCATGGTGTCACTTGGTAACACGGCCAGACGCATTTAGCTAAAAACTTCTTATAACATTTTCTTTTTCATTTTCTTTTTCATTTTCATTTCTGCTGCTGACTTAATCCTAGTTCGGCGCTTAAACTAATCAAACTTCGTATATTTCATATATAATGTATGTGTATATAGAAGTATATTATTTGTGTGTGTATGCGTGTCCGTGTCTGTGTAGTATGTATGTAGTATGTACTGTATATATATATATATATAAATTTATTTAACAAACTACTAATTTTAAGGGCTTTATGCACGCTTTTCACTACCAAAAACTACGCATGTGATCATAATTACAATCATAATCATAATCATAATCATAATCATAATTATAACTATAATTTTAGTTTTAAGATTTATATATATGTATATGTGTATACACATATGCATATCAATTCATATATATGTATGTATGTGTCTAATGTATGTCTATATATATTTTTGAAATATGTTTGTGGTTGCGCTTAATTCGCATTGTTGCTCCGCGTTTAAAAGTTCCGTTCGAACTTCGAACTTAGTTGTAAAATGTAAAATATAAAATATAAAAATAATATACAATAATAATAATAACTTTGTTTCTTCTTCTTCTTCTTCTCCTATCGCTTCTCCTCCTCTGGTATTTATTTTAAAAGTTAACTTTTAAATATTTCATTTTTAGTTTTACTTTCTTTCATTTCTCATAATGAGTATGTATGTGTGTGTGTGTGTGAGTGTGAGTGTGTGTGTGTATGTATATAAGTGTATGTGTGTGTGTGTGTGTGTGTTAAGCAATTAAAATATCACCAACATTTTTGCTTTTGCTTCTTTCTTCCTACTCTTTTCTTCTCCTTCGCATTTCTGCCAGTTTCTTTGTTTGATTTTCTTTTACTCTTTTTTTGTTGTTTTCCCTTTGTTTGCTTAGTTTTTCCTTTTTTCCTATTTTCCATTTTTCCATTTATCCATTTTTCCATTTTTATGTATAAAAATTAAATACAAATTACAAATTAAATACAATATAAAACGTTCAACTATTTTGCTCTGTTTTGTTTTTGTTTTTTGTTTTTGTTTTTGCTTTTGTTTTTGCTTTTGCTTTTGTTTTTGTGTTTGTTTTGAATTTGTTTTAAAAAACATTTTGTTGTTGGTTCCATTTTCAGTTTTGTTTCTTTCTTTTTAGCTTTCGCTTAAGTAAAATGAAATGTTGGGCGGGCGGACTGTGCGCTGGGCGTGGCCAATTGCATTAAGTACAAGTTGCTTAAGTTCTGTTATTGTATTAAGGTGTGTGTGAGTGTGTGTGAGTGTGTCTGAGAGTGTGTTTCGAGTTGCTGTCATTTAAAGTACTTGAAAAATACTTTGGCTTCGTATATGTGTATGTGTATCTGCACATATACAAACACAGTTACAGTTATAGTTACAGTTACAGATACAGATACACATAGACATACGGAGTTACATATACATATGCATATGCATAGACATATACATATACATATGCTAGTATATAGTATGGAATGTTTGCGTACTGGCCGCTGCCGCCTGCCACGCCCAGCGTCCGCCCACCTTGGACCGCAGCTCGAGCGGCTTCAATAATACAGTGGAGTCCGGAAATTAAAGTACATCGAAACGAACTTATCTAATAAATTCACACAATTAACAAACAAATTAACTTCATACATGGCAGGGGTGGGGGTGGGGGTGGGGGGAATGGGAGATCGGGATGTGAAAGAGGGGAACTATGGGCAAGGGGGCAAGGGGGGCAAGGGGCAATAACAACAACAGGCAACAAAATAATATAAACAGGCAACAATTGGTGGTGAAGGTGGCAGCTGAACCCGAACAACTCTCCACTGGCACTGGTTCGCTCATGAACTGGTTCGCTCGTGAACTGGTTCGCACATGAACAGGTGAACAGATGAACAGATGGACAGATGAGCAGATGGACTCCTGAGCTGGACCGTCCAGGCAGGCAGACGCTTGTAAAT
Source organism: Zaprionus lineosus (assembly GCA_035044505.1). Classification (NCBI taxonomy): domain Eukaryota; kingdom Metazoa; phylum Arthropoda; class Insecta; order Diptera; family Drosophilidae; genus Zaprionus; species Zaprionus lineosus. Next base: position 879,711 of record JAWNNX010000655.1, on the reverse strand, counting down.
GGCTCCCATTAAGTCAGTTAGGGGATCTACTGCAAAATGTCCTGAATGTTGAAGTTGTCGTTGTCCAGCGAGTTGATCAGATCCTGCGTGGAGAAGTTGCTGTCGACGGGCAGATTGTCGAGGAATTCGAGACACAAGTCATTCGAGTTGGCGACCACCGAGTTGATCGTCTGACTAATGGAACTGGCGCTGGCAATGGTCGCCGATCCGCCCACCACACCTCCACCACCCGCCTGCGGTGCCCCATTGTTGTTGCTGGGCCCGGCACCGCCCGGTCCCGTCTGGCTCATCTGGATCATCTGCTGCTGCTGGTGAGTGGTCGTCGTGGTGGTGCTCTGCACGAACTGTTGCTGCTGCATGGTCAGCTGTTGCTGCGTCTGGCTCATGTGCATGCTGGTCATCTGCATCTGGGTGGCCATCATGCTGCTCCCAGCGGCCGCGCTCTGCTGCTGCTGCAGCAGCTGCTGCATCTGCATGTTGCCCCCGGCACCGGGCGGCATGTGTTGTTGCTGTTGCTGCTGTCGCATCAGCTGCTGCTGCATCTGCGCCGGTGTCAGCTGCATTGGTGGTCCATTGGGTCCACCCATCATGCCGCCGCCACCGTTAGGTCCATTGCCCGGAACATTTGGCGCTCCGTTTGGCATGAAGTTTCCTGGAAGAAGAGCCACGCATTAGTCTCAGGATAAGCCTAAGGATGAGGTCTGATCTCTGAAGCCTCCACTTACCACCATTGAAGCCGCCGGGTCCCTGTCGCATGGGCGCCCCAGGTCCTGGACCGCCGAAGCCCAGTTGCTGCTGCTGCTGCGTCATCATCATGTGTCGCCACTCCTGCTGCGAGCCCATGGGCATCCCATCGGGCGTGACTTGCACATTGGGCGGCCGCTGCTGAGGCCCGCCCATTGGTCCGCCTGCACCGCCGCCGTACGGACCGCCAGGCACACCACCCATGCCACCACGTGGCCCTCCGCCGGCACCGCCGTGTTGCTGCATGTACATGGCCGCATGCTGCGGACGCATCATTGGACCGGATGGCGGAATTGGTTGCTGTGTCATGCGCCGCATGGCCGCCGCCTGCGCTGCGCTGTTGGGGAAACGACCTGCACCGCCGCCTCCTCCACCGCCGCCACCACCGCCGCCCACCGTCTGCTGCATCATCTGCGCTTGCATCAGCTGCGCCTTGGTGGCATTGTACTCCGGCGGAGGAGGACGTGCGCCGGACATGTGCTGCTGCTGCTGCTGTTGCTGCTGCTGTTGTTGCTGCTGCTGCTGCTGCTGCTGCATGGCCTGGGCGCGCAGCATCTGCTGCTGCTGCAGGAACTTGGCCTGGCTGGCAGCCGGTACGGGTCCGCCATTGCCGCCCATCATCATCTGGGCATTCGGCGCGCCACCGTTTGGATTCATTTGCATGGGATTCATGGGTCCGGGTCCACCCATCTGCATGCCCGGCATGCCGCCCATGGGTCCGCCCATCGGATTCATTGCACCATTGTTGGGTCCGCCAGCGTTGCCCGGAACGCCGCCAACACCGCCCACACCACCCACGCCACCCACGCCACCTACGCCACCAACGCCGCCAACGCCAGGTCCGCTGCCAGCGCCAACAGCAACGCCGCCCGGCGCCTGCTGCTGCTGCATGAGCGGCACATTGCCGCCCGCCACGTTGGCATTGGCTGCTGCTTGGGCCTGAGCCGCAGCTGCCGCCGCTGCTGCGGCCGCAGCCTGCGCCTGCGTTTGACGCTGACGCATGTTGGGCGGCACCTGCTGCTGCTGCTGTGCGGCGGCCTGTTGCTGCTGCGCTGCGGCTGCCGCTGCTGCCGCCGCCGCTGCCTGTTGCTGGTTGAAGTTCATGCTTTGGCTTTGGGAGAGCGAGAAGCCGTCGGAGGGTACTGCAAGTGGAACAGATGAGTCGGTGATCAGTGGTGTTCCCTGGCGCAGGACTCGCTGCCATCGGTTGTCCTTCTGCTTACCGTTTGCACTGTTCATGCTTTGATTTGGTTGCTGCTGCTGCTGCTGCGGAGCGTTGGGTCCGCCGCCGTTGCCGCCATTGTTGCCCGCGTTGCCGCCGTGCGGCTGTTGCTGCTGCTGCTGCGGATTGGGTCCACCATTACCAGGCTGCTGCTGTTGCTGTTGTTGCTGCTGTGCCTGTGCCTGTGCCTGCGCCTGTGCCTGAGCCTGCGCCTGTGCCTGAGCCTGTGCCTGTTGCTGGTTGAAGAAGACTCCTTGCTGCGCGGCAACCGAAACGTTGCTCTTCATGTCGCCGCTCAGGTGCAAGTGCTGACCCGCGGACACCTGTGCAAATAGAAAAGCAGAGATAGAGGAGGGTTGAGATTTGTGAATGAAGGACAATTTATATTTAAAATCATGGCTAAGGACAATGACACCGAAAGGTCCTTCGTACCACACGGCGAGTGGAAAGGGGCGGCTGGGCGGGAAGCAACTTTAAAATATTTCAATTCACGTCAGAAATGCGACGTTTATTAGAGTAAGGACAAGGACATGGTTACCAGGAAAAATACATTTAAGGCAGCTGCCAGAGTTGCCACCTAGTGAAAAAATGGTAGCCAATAAAATTAGCACCAAATTTCCTATTATATTTTGGGGTCCGAATTGGAATAAAAAAAAGGGACTCAAATCATGGCTGGAGAGTTGCCAGATCGATCAACGGACAAGGATTTACAGCAGGAATCAATAATTTGCTACAAGCCAATATATGATTTTACTGCAGAGGAAAAAAGTCCTTCAGTCAAGGATAATTGAATAATATTTTCATTTCCAACGTTGATTGCAGTTTTCTCGCCTGGGGAAAGTTGAAAGGTCACCAATCCTAATTGATCAATGCTGCTGCACACGGGAACATCCTGTTAAGGATATCATTCGACGAATGGTTCAAATGGTTCATCTACCCTTCGGTATTGCCACCTGGAAGGAATCTCAATTACAGCCTGCTGCTAATTGCAGCAAATAAGCGGCCCCTCTCTTAAGTCGCTCCTCCGCTTGCCCCTCTGCGTCAGGCACATTTCCAATTTGAATCAGTTTCGGGTGTCAAAGATGTTGAGGCTAATCCTGGACAGGCAGAGCACCAGTCGGAGCAGAGGCCGCTGCGGCACCTACTCCATTTACAACCGTCTTATTTGCTGTCAGCCTCGATGCAACTGTCAACATCAGGCAGGCAGAGGAGGAGGGGAAGGTGGGTGGCAAGGGGCGAGCAGTGGGACGCACACAGAGGAAAAAGGAGGTGGGATTAGTGTGGGATTGGTTTGGGTGGGACAGCCGAGGGATAGACGATACTTGGCTTGGCTTTGCCTTTGATGCTTATTATCGCAACGACTGCAGTCGCAGTCGCAGTCGCATCCGTATCCGCATCCGCATCCGCATCAGTATCCGCATTTACAGTCGTATTTATGGCTGCCAAAAGCAAACCTAAACTCACACACACACGCAGATAGACAGACAGACGCAACATTGAGGCGTAAATCTTTCGACACTTTACGTAGTCTACTTTAGCGGGCAGCCGACGCGCTTTCCCTCACCCCTCCCCCGCCCCATCCTTGGGTACCTCCTGCTCCTCGTTGACTTCATAACGATATTTGCAATTTATTTGTTATTGTAATTGATTGCCAAGTGGGTGGCTGGGTGGCTGGGTGGGCAGGAGCTGGAGCTGGAGCTGGAATACAGCGGGCGGTAGATTAGAATTTCAATGCCGTGACCATGCCCACACGCCCATATCCATGTGCATGTCCGTGTCCGTGGCCGCTGATGTGTGAACGAAAGCAAAGGAAACCGTTTGTCCTGAACAAGCAAGCACCTTGTGATGTTGGCCGTGTCCTCGTCTGTTGCTGGCGTCGCAACTGCGACTCCTTTGCTATTCACGTCCTCGTCCTTAGGTTTGTCCTTGTCGCTTTCGTCTAGCCTCCATTCAAAGCGACGCAAAACGCAAAACGACGCGACGCGACGCAATACAACGCAACGCATAGGCCGGCTAATAAATCTTGGCGACACGATTTCAACGTCACCGTCAGCGTCGACGTCGACGTCAACGCCAACATCAGCGTCTGTGTTCCTTTGCTGTCGCTGCGTTCCTTTTTTCTTTGACGCCCCAAAAAGCGCACTAAGCAGCTCTAAGGCTTCTCTTCATGTTGTTGTTGTTGCTTCAGTTGTTGTTGTTGTTGCTTTAGTTACTGCCGCTGCCGCTGCCGCCGCCGTCGACGCTGCTGCTGCTGCTGTTGTTGTAATTGCTTGTTCGTTTAATTTATTGCGTTTTGGCGGTCCATTGTATGTGCAACTTTGCGTGTCTCTCATGTGTCACTGTGTGTGTGTGTGTGTGCCTGTGGTTATGTGTGTGTGTGTGTGAATGTGTGCGCGCGCGTGTGGCATAAAGTACACTGATTAAAAGTCATGGACTCGCTAAGCTAATTGAAGTTTAGTGCCACATGTGCCACCGCACAAGAACAAAGCACAAAGTGTTGCCACTCGCCGTCCACTCCCACGCGTCTCGCACCACGCGTCTCCTGCAGCGTCTGCTGCTTGGCATGTCCTTTCATTCATTGAAACTTCATAAATCATTTAGGTGCCACCATTGGCGAGGTGTTGGCACGGTGTGCCACGACGTGTGGATGCCACCAGTGGTCACTTCTGTTGCAATTAAAAGTATCAGAGACCTGAGATAATATCCTTTTCGAAAATAATCCTGGGAACAGGTTGCAGTGAGTTTTAGCAGGAATGGAAATGCAAAGGAATGGAAGTTGTGTCGCAAGGAGATTTAAGCTTATAAATATTCTTGGAAGGACTCACATCGATTTGCCTTGCGTTTCTCGCGAAGTGTCCTTCAGTTGTATGCGTAATTGGAGAGCACGCAGTACGTAGTAAAATGAGTCCTTTGCAAGGACTTTCAATAACTAAGTCATTAAATTGAAATTCTTCTTATTTCCAGGGACGCACCTCAGGAGGCTGAGGTGTATAACAGTGGGGTGAAGGCGGTGACAAGACTGAAGAGTAGCAGGGAAGGGGGAGGGGGAGGGCGAAGGGAAAGGGGAAGGGGAAGGTATACAGTCGGGGAATGTCTTCATAAAACAAATCATTACAGCAGCTTTCAGGGAAGGGCAAATAAGGCTCATGCCCGGGCCTGGGCCCGGGCCCAAGCACCAGCATCATAGTAAGAGGGTCGCAACGTGCCACCCCCACCCCCATCGCCCACCGCTCGCCCACCGCTCGCCCACCGCTCGCCACCCACACAGTGGGCTCTCGTCCTTAGCTAACGACTACATACATAAAATATCAATAAAAAAGTTTAAAGGTAACTGCGACGCCTCAGCGCGAGCTTTGGCGACGCTGCCGTCAGCCATCAGCCATCAGGCAGCAGCCAGCAGCCAGCAGCCAGCAGTTAGCAGTTAGCAGGAAGAAGTAGAAGGAAGCGCAATAGGAGCATAAGCAGGAGCTGCTCACTCTTCTTCCCTCTCTTTCTTTCTTTCTCTGTTTGTCTCCCGCCCCCTCCTCCAACTTTCCACCGTCTCTCTACCTCAGACTTTTGAAAGCCGTGCGCGTAAATCCTTTGCTATTACCCCAGTGCCGCCATATTGATTGCGCTGGAGACAGGCCGGGCAGCCCACACACACACCCAACACACCCAACACACATACACACTCACATGTACACCCATACAGAGACGCACAACTAAAAATGGCAAGGACTCGTAAGCAGGAAATGCGCATTTGACAAGCCAAAAAGATTGCCGCACGCCCCCAAACGCCGCTCTCGCAGTCGCTGTCGCCGTCGCCGTCGCCGTCGCTGCTGACGCCGAGGGAATGATATTTGAGCAGAGGGCAAGTTGAATGCTGGTTGGTGGCCAAGCAGGAAGAAGGCAGGGGAGATTATTGGGTGGGGGGGGGACTGCCTTGCATATAGACTTGACAATGATATATGTATTTATGCCTTGGTGTGTGTGACATGTGTAAATGTATGGGTATGGGTGTGAGTCTGAGTGTGTGTGTGTGTTTGAACTCTACAAAAAGAAATGGAACTTCAACTCAGCCTCGGGGGCTGTTTCGTCTTATTGCCCACCCCACCCCAGCCCCTCCCCACCCAGCAAATGCCACAATACAAACATAGTGGAAATCTGCGGACACAACTGTACCGCAAATCACACACACCCAAAAAAAAAAAAAAAACAACAGGAAGACTTGTTGCCCGGCACTTAAAATAATTGAAATGCGAATAAAGGACACTCGCGTCGACGGAGGCTGCGAAGGTGACACGCAATGAGTTTAACATATGTAATGGCTGTAATCGATTACATGCTGTTAGTCGACAGGACGACTGTGGTACTTGTTGATGCCACAAATACTAGGTACTGTTATCGGGCTGTTAACGTGCTGTTATTTAACATGGAAATTAAAGTAACAGCCTCGTCCTTTCTCTACTTCAGGCTGCTTGGCCGCTTTGAGTGGGCGGGGAAAATATCTGTCTTCGGACTTTGACATGAGCATCGATCAATCGAAATTTACTAAGTTGCAACATTTTGTGGCACACAACCTCCATCCACCACCAAGACCCGCTGAAGCAACGGCCACCCACTCATTGAATGCACTTGGCAGGCGGCCCAGCAGAGAGTCAATGAAATTAGCCAAAGGACACGCCCCCTTTCCTCCACCAGCAGCAAACGCCTCTTAAAGCGAAACGCAACAACCCCAAAACGCGAATTGTGTCTGAAACGAATTTCCAGCAATTTTCCTGCTTTTCATTTATTTTCTTTTTTCTTACTATCTTTTTTTTTTCTTCCTACTGCTTTTCCTTTTACTGTTGTGTTGTTGTTGTTGTGGTTGTAGTTGCCATTTTGTTGTATTATTTTTGGCACGGAAGCCAAAAAATCCAAATGAAGCCAAGAGAATGTCCTGCACAGGACAAAACGGCCCCACAAGCATAAAGGCAAGCACGCGGCGAACTGTCACTGGATATTTGTGACATAAACTAGCTCCACTTCGGTCTCTATTGCATCCGCCCCCCTTCCCCTTCCCCTTCACCCGTCCCCCTTCTCTCGTCCCGCTGTGCTTTCGAGGTGGCCGCGATATTTAACGAATTTATGACATCGCCTGACAAAAGGAAAACGAGGCGAAAATCTCATTTTGCGAGGCGTTAAAGCGAATCGAATTTGATTTTTAATTGCCAATGAGAGGAGCATCGAGAGATGAGAGTCGAGAGTCGCCCGCTATAAGGCGGAAGCCTCAGCGACGCCCAGGACGCCCAGGACGCCCAGGACTTGGACGGTGGACAGCAGGCGGCGAGATGATGCGATTAGACACAAAATGTGCAGAAGGAAGCTCTATGGCTTATGGGAGCCCATTAAAAAATCAATAACTTTTGATTCTGATAATAAAGTTAAATATTTTAATGATATTCCGGGTTTAAATTTAGGAACTCCAAGTACTGAAATCCTAAAACCGTCCCTCCTCCCTCCCACTCTCTTTTTCGCTGTGGTTGAAGTCCGTTACTCCGTCAGCCGTTAGCCAGGTTATTAGACGTTCTCTGGGATCCTGGGCTCATCCTAAGCAGCAGCTCCGTTCAATCCTCTGGGGTGGATGCAACTTTCAGCAGCCTCGTCTCCACAAGCGATGGAGGCTGGAGCATTAGCTGAAGCATAAGCTGGAGCTGTGGTAGCTGGTAGCCAAGGTGCTGGGGTGCCGGGGTGTCGCTGACGAGGTGCCGAGCTACCGACATATCAAGCAACTTTCAACGAGGCGGCGAGTGGCCCAAAGGATTCGAGTTTCAGGCTCGAGGGTAAATGTCAATATGTGTGGAACACGCGCACGAAAGAGACGCAACTCTTGACACCAGAAGACAGATGGAACAAGAGAGAGAGACAGATTGATAGAGTACACAAATATATGTGCATGTGTGTATGTGTGTGTGTGTGCTGAAACTTTTGGAAACAGTTGCAGTTAGCACACAATGCATAGGAACTCTTGCCCGACTCTATATACTACATGATATAGACACAAAGAGGTCCCAATCTCAGTGGCCATTCCCCCAAGTAGTCGCTCGCTTTATGTGTGTGTAGTCTACAGATACACATAAGCGTGTGTGTGTGTGTGTGTGTGTTGCAGCATGTCAATGATCATAAATTAAACTTGCAATAATTATAAATTAAATTTTGGCATAAATGGGCATGAGACCGCCATATGCAAAGGCTGGGCCCTGGAGGGGAGGGATGGACGAGTGCAGCAACAACGACATCAAAAGGATGGATAGGTGCAGCGGGAGAAGGGAGAAGGGAGAAAGGGGGACAGGGTGCACTGTGCGGTGCGAGCGAGACAAGGCAACAAAACATGCAACGGCTGCTGCCTTTAGCCTCAAATGAACTGAACTACATCAGAGAGAGAGAGTGTGTCTGTGTGTGTGTGTGCGACTATGCGTGCAAGTAAATTTGAGTGCATGTGTATGCATGTATGTATGTGTGTGTGTGTGTGCTGTGGGAGGTTTGGGAAATTGTCCGCTTAAATCATTTGGGCCGCTTTGTGGGCCGTGCTCTGCATTCGATTTGTAACTTTGTTGGTTTAATTTAAGGTCTTGCTCATTGGACAACATGATACGGAACATTGGACACCAAACGAAAGCACACACACACTCAGACACACACACACTCAGACACCTACACGCACACCCACTCACACACACACACACCTGCAGAATTTATGAATGCATTTTAATGGATCGCTTGTCAAAGTTAATGGCCACGGCAATAGCAACACGGACAAGTTGCAAATGGCGTTGCCAAAAGCTCTTGATTACAGTGAAAGCTTGACAAACGAACAGTAAAAAAAGCTTAGTTAATGTGCAGTTATTAAACAATTATGCATAAGCGAGAGCCAGTCTCTGATTACATATACATACTTATACATACAAAGAAATCGAAAACTCACACAACGTCAAACACAAAGTATTCAAAGAGTGTCAGATTAATAAATAAAATAAATAAAATAAATAAATTTAATAATTAATAATAAATAAACTATTTTTATCTTTTAATTATTAATTTACGGAAGTTCTCAAAAATCAATTAAAAATATTCCCTGGGAACATTTTCCTTGGAACAAATGAAATTCATCTTTTGCATTAAAAAAGAATTTAGATGCCTTGAGTTTTTCCCACTATCAAAACCGCCCTCAAGCGATAAAAATATAAATTAAATTATAAAAATAATCAATTTGAAATATGCAACATTTTGTGGACTTCTTTTGGCTGGCGATTTGCAAAGCTCAAAAAGAAATGAATACCCGATGCGAATCATTTTGATCGCGTGCGGCAATCGATAAATGTGCATAATTTCGATTGCTTTGATTGCGCAGATAATAAGCGGTTAGCAATCGAGTCACTAATTGGACGGAATGAGATCGTAATGCCCGAACCATAATTGGCGGATGATAGCTTCCTCGATCCACACAAAAGTCTTATAACAAGGTCATTATGGCGGCACGGGCGCTGATAACGATAATAATGATGATGATGACAATAAGTGGGGATCGGCGTGAGTCAGCGGCCAAGTATCTGATAGATAAAACAGCTGCATGGCAACAAAAACAATGGCACGAACGAAAACAAAGCCAAAGCCAAAGCCAAACCAAACAACAGCAACAACAACAACAAAGAGCAACCAAAAGCAGCCGAAAGAGCGCAGAGTCTGCCGAGACGAAGACGAAGACGAAAACGAAAACGAACACGAAGGCAAAAACGAAGGCAAAGACGACGGACGACGACGACGAATCAAAATCAAAATAGCAATGAGAAGAATTCTTTGATGAGCATGCAATGTGTGTATGCATGTGTGCGTGTGTGTGTGTGTGTGTGTGTTGGTATGCAAGCGTATGTTTTTGTATAATTGCAATGACTACACAAACATCTGGCCGCACATCTGAGCGACACAAATGAATATATTTTTTAGTGAAAACGCGCACAAGCCGCTTGTAAAACGCGCGCAACTCGCGTCTGACTCATGTCGCGTTTTTCCGTGCTCGCGCAGAAACCGCGTCGCAATATTAAAATGCCAAACGGAACGTGCCAAGTGCCCAGCTAAATCAAGAGGGGGGTGGGGGGGAGCGAATCAACAAGGGGGCCAGGGGAGTGCCGTTGCGAAAGATGCATGGAAAATGTGGCAATCGTAGTGAAACTCAGAACTGAACTGAATGCATATCTTGTGGCAGCGGCAGAGGGGAGCTTGGCGGCTGCGGGGGGAGCAACTGAAATGCCCAAACTATTTGTCACCCAACTTGCAGCAAGTTGCATTTTTAATGGAAACGAGAACAAAACTCGACGAAAATTGCATTCAAGTGTGTTTTACGATTTACATAAATATCTATATACATATATATATATGTATATATCTATATGGCTGTATATATGTATAAGTATTTAAATATGTGTGTATGTGAGTGGGGACCAGAAGCCACGTACCTAGGGGAGCACCTGGAGACAGACGTCATTTAAGTTGCATTCGCGGTTGTGACGCAAGTGGAAGACTATCAGAGTTTGTTTATCGAAGGTTTGTCGATTTGAGGATTGGAGAAGTGGAGAAACACTAAACGTGCATAAATTATAGTAAATAACTAAGTTAATTAGTTATTATAATCAATCAGCTAAGCAGATTACGTGGAAAGTCGCCGCTTTTCAATTTTTCCAACAAATTTTCTGTGTCGCGTCGTTTCAATTTTCGTCAATTTGAACGCGGCTGAAAGTTCAACACTCGTTAATTTTATTTACACATACTTTTCAAACATTCGCAGTGCACACACACCACACACACACACACACACATGCAAACAAAATCCAAAAGCGAAATAAACGCACAAATCGTTCAAACGACACGCAGCAAAAATTTCTGCGAATTTCGCAAAATGAGATACTTCCCCCTCCCCCTCCCCCTTCCCATTCCACACAGCCAGCTAGCCTACCCCTTTCTTCCTTCACAGTACAACCTGTACAGCCTCTGCATCCCATAGTGTATAGTATAAACCCTTCCCCAAACATTTTCACACGCAACTGAAGCTCGCCGGGAAATGCACCTGGCGAGCAAATCAATTGAGTTTTGCCTTCGGCTTTTCCTGTTTTTCCAAGCGAAATTCACAAAATTTTCACATTGATTTGCACTAAATGCAAATCACTTTGCCAGCCTGTGGGTGGCTGTTGGCTGCTGGGTGGTGGGTGGTGGGTGGTGGGTGGTGTTTAGTGGGTGGCAGATGCTAAGCTGCCACTAAAAATCAATGAGAACGATGCAAATGCTAAGCATGAAAATCCAGAAAAAAAAAAAACGGAAAATCGGAAAATCGGAAAAATAAAAATGGCCAAAAAAATAAAAAAGGAAAATCAACAACAAATACCGTCAAAACAAACGGGAATCGTAAAAGTTAATTACTTAATTTATATCTGGGCAACCGCAGTGGCAACAGCTGACGGCCCTGAAAGGGTTGCCCCCGCTGCCCGCTGCCCGCTGCCCGCTGCCGCTGCCTGCGCTGCTGCTGCCTCCGCTGCTGCTGATGCATTAAAATAATAAGCAATTAATAATAATAAAAATAAACAAACGTTTGGCAGGCCGCAAATGCGGCAACCGAACAAAAACGTGGCCAAAACAAAGCGGCCGTGAATTAAGCCCACGAACTAAGCCTTTGGCCCACATGCCACATGCAAGGCTCTCTCTTAATGCACAGCTCAAAGGACTAATCGGGGAGTGCGTTGATGACTCTTAAAAAAAAGACAGTAGCAGATCCGAAGATACCCTGTAAATATCGCTGCAGTTTACTCCTTCTTCTTTCTTCCTTACACTACAAATTCGCAGGATTAAAAGAGGAGAAAGAAATTTCGAATTTTACTTCGTCCTTTGCTTCATAAGCAATCAATTGGCCTTTCCTTCAACCATAAACTACTCAGTATTTCCAATTCCTCTTTGTGCTGCATTCGCAGGTGATCAACTGACATCCTGGTGATTCTTAAATTTATCATTCATTTAGTGTATTTATTATCCTTGGTTTTTATCCTTTTTCTTTGTGACAAATTAGCAAACGGTTCACTGGCAGCGAATCCTTGTAATTCGTTTTACAGTATTTTTCCAATTCCAGGACTGCTCCAGAAACCCGCAGCTCCTTGCAATCTTAATGTTCATAAGGGGTTCGCCAGCTTTTAATTCTTCATTTAATTATTCATTGTTATTGAGAGATATCCTTTGGCTACGCGTGTACAGGACCTTCTTTCATTTACTTAATATGGTTATGTACGACTACTGGCAGGGTATATCAGCACTTTAGACATGTCCTTGTCTCGAACATTTACATTTTCAATTACTTTGCGCCAGGACTTTGAAGTGACGAGCGTCAGACACGCACCTGACAACCAGATCCAACACCTACCCCCCACCCCACCCACTACCTTTCTCCCCCCTTCTGTCCAAGCGTCTGTGGGGCGCCATCTACACTCGTTCCGTTGGCTTGTGTTGTGTGTAAAGGCAGCTGCCACGCCTTGTTGTGTGCCCGAGCAGGTCGTTAGCTAGTTTAGTGCCTTGGCCAGGAAGCTTTGTAAAACATTGGACGCAGCGCCTCTTGGAGAGATCAAAAGTGCGCCCAGACGATGGAGACTACAACATTGCGGAGCACGGACGACGACTGACAATATAATATTACACATACGACATGTTCGCCATGCCAACTGGTGGGTTAACTGGTGGCTTAGCTGCTCCTGCCTTGGCTTGACTCAGTCTGTCGGTCCGTCTGTCTGGCTATCCGTCTGTCTGTCCTTTCGTGTGGCTAGTGGTTGTTTGTTGTGGTTGTATTAAAGGTCCTTTGCTGGATGTGGGCTCGTGTTGCTGTACTTTCTGTATGTCCTTTTATATTTTTAATTACAGGCTTTGGCATTGTCCTTATCACATGTGCGAGAGATTTTGTTCGCGTCGTCGTCCTAAAAACTAAACCAAAGCAACTGCCGAGAGTTTGCTTTCTGTACGGCCCCCCACCCGTTAACCGTGCACCGTTCTCCAATCTTTTCCAACTTCCCTTCCTTCCTACCTTCCCATTTCGCCATTCTCCATTTTCCACTTTTCATTTTGTATTTTCCATTTTACCCAGTTTAACCATTTTATTGCAATGGAAAATGTTTGTTGGCCTGTCCTGTAAATATTTTGCCATATGACTAAATTACCTTTTCCCCTGTAGGCGTGTAATAAGGGGATTGGATTTGGGTTGGGGATAGGGATGGGGATGGGAATGGGAATGGGGATGGGGATGGGAATTGAGATTGGGTGTATTGCCAGAGGCAAAGACAGAGAAGCGGAGATGGAGACGGACCTGAGGAACAGCCCAGGCTTAGTACTCGTCTCGTCTATTATTGATTTTCCATTGGTGACATTTGCAGTCGACGCCTCGTTCAATGTATACAACTCCTTGAACTATTTTTAAACTGTACTTAATTGTTTCAATGACGTCATAGTTTAATAGAGTCCTCGGGGTATTCAACGCCCTCCCTGCAGGAGATTTGTTAAGCATTCAGCTTAAGTACACAGTTTCACGAAGTGAGTGTATCGCATTAATAATTACGACAATACAAGCTGTTAAGCTGAAAGGATTACCGAATCCCGATTGCGGATAAATCGAGAGAAGGAGGGAAGAAGGGGGAGGAGAGATGAAGAGAAAGGGAGGGGCGGAGAGATGCAGAGAAGGAGGCAGCTAATCGATCAGAGTGGCGGAAAATAGTTACAATATCCTTAGAGTGCAATTTTCGTAACATAAGTAACGAGTACAAGGCATGTCCTTAAACTAACAAGGATTCGCCTTCAATTCACTTCAATTCAATTCAATTAATAAATAAATGTAATTCATTAAATAAAAGAAGAAGACATAAAGGAGTTTCCAGGGGGAAAACTTGAATTGATTCAACATTCAAATATTAAAAGTGTTCCCTTCTCTTTGCCAATGGAAAAACAATTTAAGGATTAGCAATGTAATTAGAAAACAGAGCTGAAAGGACTCATAGAATACGTGGAGCTTCTCTTTCATCAATTATTTTATTTATTTCACATTTTATTGGATAATTTCAAGTATCTAATCCTTTCAATGGCTTAAGCTGCGTGCGTGCAATAAAACAAGCCGAATAAAAGTAAGAGCAACTTTTTGACCATCCCCCCATCCCCCATCCCGCTCCTTTGGCTGCTTTGTCATCTCCCCCCAATGACTCCACACTTCATTCAGCCTTCCACAAATCTTGTTGAAAAAGTAATTAATTTGATAAAGTGACTTGGGGCCAAAACGTTCCAGGCCAAGGTGTCGTTAGAAGTGTGGAAACGGAGAGCGACTCTCTCTCGAAGGGAGTGAGGGAGAGAGAGGGGAGTCAGCCGAGTGGGGAGGGGCGTGGAGTACAGCAAGTGTGGGCAGGTCAGACATATTTATGACCAAATATACAGCAACAGATTGTGCCTTCTGCGGTGGCAGTTAATGAAATGAGCTTTGCTGTATTTGACACAAGCGGCAAACGTTGCGTATACGCAACGTGGTACAACGCACAACAAAATGGCTGCTAAAAGTGTTCTTTAATGTTTCGTTTGTTTGCCTGTTTGTTTGTTGGTTGGTTGGTTGGTTGGTTGGTTTGTTAGTTGGTTGGTTGGTCGACTGGTCGACTGGTTGGCTGGTTGCTTGGTTGACTGTTGACTGTTGACTGTTGGCTGTTGGCTGCTGTTTGGATGTTGTGCGACAAGAGTTACAAATTTTAATGGAATTTCAAATGTTGCATGTTATGTTTGTTCATGGGAATGTTGGCTACAATTCTGCTACCCTGATTCCTTGCTCCTAGGAGCGATTTTATGTCCCTTTGTAACAATTTACACTTGACCAAATGCTAAACCCGCTCGTTTGTGAAGTTCGTCTGCCTTTGACAGTTGTTTAGAGTGAAACGATTTTTATTATTTGAATGTTTTATACACACCTACACAGCCGCACGTACTTGCACAGCAACACACCTACACACTGATACGCACACACGCAGGCACACCTACACACATTTTATATGAATTTTCGTCTGGAGTGGCATGAAATTTTCAACAAATTGTGTAAACACTTTTGATATGTACCTCAGCTCTTCTGTCTACACGCACACGCACACGCACACGCACACGCATACACACACACATCCATATACCATTTATGTGTGTATGCATTCATGTATCTATTTAACTCTTTAGGCTCCTTGCTCCTCCAGTCTTTTGGCCAATATAAATAAAAACTAATTTGAATATTCAACTGCATTCAGTGATAACAAACTTTGAGTTGGCCTAAACAAATGCGACTGCAAGTCAAAGTGGCATTTAAATGAGCTACTCGAAAAGGACGACCAAAAGATACTCCTTAATCTACGGCAGCCAAATTGCGGCCTTAGATCAATATTAGTTATAATAAAGGAAAAGATGTGAACGCATCTGATTTGCAGCCTTCATTTTGTTTGGCTCTGTTAAAATAATCAAGCCTTGGATCGCATTTCCCATATGGGAAAATAAGGGGTATTCACATATCCTTTGGAAAACCAAACAAGACTCAGGATAAAACTGGCAAGACATTTTGTAAATCTTTTGGCAAACGGCTTGGAGCTCAACTTAAAATCGCTTTTTATGCCTGGCAGCCTATAAATATGCGACGTGCGCTGTTTGCAGAGCACACACATACACACACACACACACACGTGCACACTCCCACAGATACACACTCTCACACACACACTCACACACTGGCTTACAGAAGTCGAGGAGAAGTTGTTGAGGAGCAGAGCAAAAAGTGTTGCATACTTTGGCGCGTCCGACGCGACGGATTGTCTCGTGGCTTCGGCTATTTTCCAGATTACAAAAATTAAACTTAGTTCAAAAAGAAAGATTAGGCAAACGAATGGGAAATGGAAAATGGGAAATGGAGAAATGGAGAAATGGCGACATTAAATTATAGAGTGGAAAATGCAAAACCCAAGCATTTGACTCAGAAATGAAAGTTTGTATAAAATTTCAAATAATATCCATTAAAATAGATTAAAAACTGAAATATTTATATATGAATATGTATAAGTGTGTACATATGTGTGTGTGTATGTGTGTGTGTGAGTGTGTGTGTTTGTTTGTGTGTCTGCCAGTCTAATTTTAAGCCTGGCGCGATGAATATGTATGGATAATTCCCCCGGGGGCCCCCAGGGCATGGCTCTGGCCCAAGGGCTGCCCACCTCAAGAAGGTGAAAGTATTAAAAGTACTTGCCACTTGCCACTTGCTACTTGCCACTTGCTGCTTGCTACTTGCTGCTTGCTACTTGCTGGTTGCTACTTGCTGCTTGCTACACGCCACACCTCACATTCAACGTCGTCTCGTTGTGTTATATGAAGCAGATTACATGGCATAATAATCACAACGAAGATGAGAATGCCACACACACACGCACACCCACACACACCCACACACACCCACATACACCCACGCACACCCACACACACCTACGCACACACCCGCACACTTTAATATTCGTATACACAAGCAAGCGATAGATAAATGCGTTAGGTGGAGGATAGTGGGTGGTTGGGTTGTGGGTGGTGTGTGTGGTGGGTGGTGAGTAGGTGGAATACATGTAGTGTGTGTTGAAGCCAACTTTGTGTTAAGACACGCGCAAATATTAAATTTTACACCACGTGATGTGAGCAGCGACGCCGCAGCGCAGCTTCAGGTGCTTCATGCAGAGGCGATGGCCTGAAGATCTGGGAAAATCGAACAGTCAGTGGCTGACCAGGGGAAGAGCTCTTTAAAAGGATAGCAACTGCTCAGAAGGACGACGCAGGAAATAAAAGCAAAGCCACTTAGAAGTGTCTAAGATGAAGCAAGGACGAGTTCTTTCCACCTGCCACTTATTTTTGATTTGATGAAGGCTTAGGGGAAAGTTGAAATATTTTATTTTCTGCTGCAGTGGCAACCCTTTGAGCAGTGTGGCAACCCTGTCACTGAATTGATTGAAATGACGCAAAATGATGAGAATATTACGAAATTACGAAACGAATCGTTTCTTTGGCTCAAATGCGGCTCCAACAGTTCAGAAAAAACAAAAAAAAAATTCAGAGAGCTGAAATTTTTAGCAAATTTTGCGATGCGATGCCAGAAAACCCAAAAAACCCTCCCCTCCCCTCTTCCCGCTCCGCGCTCTATTCTACACTTTGCCAACTCCCCACATCCCCCCTCCCCTTCCCCCTTTCCGACAACTCAAACTCAATTTCTCGACCGACCAACCGACGTACAAAGTGAGCCGCCTGCACCGCCCCTGCGATGTCCTGCCACAAGCTCTTCCCATATCAATGGCTGGCGCTGTGTAACTGAAACTGTTACAGTTACTGGCAAGGGGCATGCCACACGAATGAGAATATAAAAGGTAAATAATGTGACCTTTGAGAGCATCAAATGCGTTGTGTAATGGAGGCCCGAAACAAAATGGCGATGCCGACGCGGCAGCAGTGGCAGCAGTGGCAACAGCGGCTCATCGTTTGATAGGATGTGCTAAAACAGGGCTTTCCCTTATCCTTCCCTCCTTCCCTCCCTCCTACCCTCTCCCGCCCACCCCTAGATCCAGCGCCGCCTCTGCTAATCCAAAGCAACAACCAAAAGTAACTACAACATTTTAAATGGCAACAGCGGGAGCAGCGCTTGAATTATGAATGCAACGAGAGGGTGGCAACCCTGGCATAGATTTTATAGCAACTGCTGCCACTTTGCAATTTGTTGCTTAACTTTCCGCCGTAAATATAATTCAAGTGATTTACCCATAACAACAAATTAGTGCTAAACTTTCCCACCGCTCCCACTGAAAGTGTCAAATTTATAGCATGTCCTTCACGTAAATGGTTATCCTTCCAAAAAAAAAAAATGGAAGCAACAAAAATAAAAACCGATAGACATCACCTAAGCAACGTCTAACCCTCTAAAAACACTTTTGCATAACTTTACAATAATCCTCGTTTCGATTCGCCTTGCTGGACACAGACAGGCAGTTGCAGAAAGGATGAAGGCGGTGCTGGCAGGGGACGGGGGACGGGGGAGGGAGCAAGTGTGAGTCCTCGGGGATGAACAGCGAGAAAAGCTGTGCGACACTCAACGACATAACAAACGAATTATGTCACGAGTTTGTTAAACAATTCGAATGTTTTCCTGTGAAGCTTACCACACACCCGCCCCCTCCTCCTCCTCCACCACCAACTCCTCCCCCTCCTCCTCAGGCAACAAGCTACTCAAAAGACATTCAAGGCATTCGCATACCCTGCACTTGGCAAGTCCCTGACGGAGCGTATCCCGCCCATAAGTTCTCCTCGTAGCTCCAAATAATTCCGTACATAAAATTCCATTTTTAATTTAAAGAAAATCTTAAAAAAAAACACCGAAGGACTCATAAAACTGAA
The DNA here is from genome assembly GCA_035044505.1 of Zaprionus lineosus. Classification (NCBI taxonomy): domain Eukaryota; kingdom Metazoa; phylum Arthropoda; class Insecta; order Diptera; family Drosophilidae; genus Zaprionus; species Zaprionus lineosus. The sequence continues at coordinate 861,284 of JAWNNX010000655.1, read as the reverse complement.
AGGCTGCCAAATCGTTGCTTGAATCCCAATCTTTTCAATCTTTACCAAATATCCTTGTAGGATATTAGCCAAGCTGTCCTTCGCTCCTTCACTCAATTTTCATTTACTGCCTTGGCGCCGGCGCAGTATTAACTCGGCTCTACTTTGCCAGGACTCGGCACGTCCTGCCATCGTTCGACTCGATTCCGAGTGATTTTGATTATTTGTACTCAACACGCGAGTTGGTCACTCGGCGGGTGGCGAGTGGCGGGTGGCGGGTGGCAGGGGGAGGAGAGGGATTGTGCTGTTTGGATGTTTGGGTGCTTGGGTGGTCGCCGGGTCTACAGATCTGTAACGTTATGGTTATAAATTATTTATTGCCAGCGCTGATACAGAGACATTACAACGGCCATTTGCACATTTTGTGTGTTGTTTTGGAATTTGAAATATCCTTGCGGATGCTCTCGAAGTCTGGTCGCATGTGTAGCACGCATCTAGGAACTTCATTAACTTGCCCCGCGCGGCGGTAAGTCATAAAAAGAAATCTTACTCTCCATTCCCTCACTCTCCCTCTCTCTGTAGTCCTCTCTGTCTCTCTGTCTGTCCCAATCACTTTTCTACCCCTTCCCCTGGAGGCCACCTCCAACCCCCCCTCCCCCTCAACTGTTCGTCTATCAAATCTGCACCCTTGAAAAGTATAATTTCCGCACATTTTCACGTTCCGTACATTTCCGTTGCATACTTTTGTGCGCCCGGACATTTTCACGATGTTCCCCGCCCCTTCCTTCCTCTCCCTTCTTTTATATAGAATATTTCCCAAAAACTCCATATATTCGTGCATTATTTTATTTATCATACAAATTCTTTGCCCGTTTTAACTACAATCGTTGTGGTTCTTCTTCTTCTTGTTCTCATGTTTGTTTTTATTGTTGTTGTTACGCTTGTTGTTGTTGTTGTTGTTGTTACGCTTGTTGTTGGCATTTTAACGAGTTAATGCAGGACATGCAAATGTGAACATTTTGAATTCATTGAACTTTTACACGACGTACCAAACCAAGACAAGAGCGGCAACAGCAGCAACAACAACAATAGTTACAACAACCACAACAACAACAACAACAACAGCATAGCAATTGCGGTGTCATTGCCATCGCTGCTGTGGGTGCTGTAGCCGCTGTTAAAGTTGTTGCCGCTGTTAACGCTGTTATTGCTGCTGTTGTCGTGTGGCTTCGTTAACGTCAACATCAACATCAACAGCAACATCAACAACAACGTCAGCAGCAACGTCAACGCCAGCGTCAACGTCAGCGTCAGCGTCAACGTTAACATCGCTGCCATTCCCGGCGTCGCTGTAGCCGCCTCTGCCACTGCCCACTCTGACGTCGCTCTTATGTTATGCACAGGGCAAAGGCAGAAGCCAAAAAAGGCATCTGCGTGCAGTTTGAGGGGAGAGGAGGCTGGACACCTGACAGTGGGATTTCTTGATTATAGACTTGATGTCCTTTGAAATCAAATATTTTAAGTCAATGAAAAGTTGAAGCACTCCTTAATACTGCTTCTTCCATTATGATAATTTAGTGTGCTGCCAGTTGAGAAATCCTTTGTAGCCCAAGTCCTGTCAGCCCTTCATTATCAATAATGAAAACCGAAGCCTTAATGCCTTTACTTCAAGCGACGTAAATTGATGTCCTGTGTATTTTCATTAAGCTCTCTCTCGATCCTTGCAGTAATTTTGAATTTATTTATTCGAAATCCTTTTGACTTTATAGGTTAGTTAGCTCCCTGCACGAAGAGCACGAAGAGGGGGTTGGGGGGCTGTGAAGGTTACGCCCACGCCTCCTTTGGGCTTTGGACATCTAAAAAGCTTGTTGGTCAAATATTTACACGGGGGAGATTTATTTTCATTTCATTTGTGTTTTTCTTTCTGCCTCTTCTTCTGCTTGCCTGTCCCCCGGTCCCCCGGTCCATCCGTCTGTCTGTCTGTTTACTTGCCTATGTTTCAGTTGCTGCATCTCTTTCTCCCACCCCCACCCCCCTCTCACTCCTTCCTTATTATTGTAATATTTATTGTAGGTTTTACATTTTACACGCTGCGTGTTCATTTCTTGAGTGTTTTTTTTTTTTTTGGTTTTTCATTCGTTTTTCCTTCAATTTTCCTGTTTATGAAACAGAATTTTGTTTTTGCTTCGTCGTCGCTGGCGATGGCTTTGTGGGCGGCCTTTGTTTCGGGGGTTGCCATCGGCTATACTTGGACTCTTAATGAGTCCTATGCAAATATATCCTTAGACCCAAGTGTGTATACGTGTTGACTCGAGGAGCGGATAAGACGTTCCCGGGAACGTTTCGGGGATTCGCTTAAAAGTCAATGCGTTTCGTTGGACTGACAACAACAACAGCCACAGGCAGCCAGTGTGTGCGGGTGTAAAAGGGGTACACATTCGGGTGACTATATGCGTATATGTATGAGTGTGTGTGTGTGTGCGTGTGCGTTTTAAGGTCGTAAAACTGGACGCTAATGTCCGCAGGGTGGCAACCAAGTGCCGGCAAGAAGGGTGTTCGAAATTTCAATCTCAATCGTCAACAAGTTTTTTGCCAATCTGCTTTCCTCTCGTTGCGGGCTGCACAACTATTTCTTCTACATGCATCCAGGGGGATGCCGGAGTGGTGGTTGGAAAGGGAATGGGTACGAGAACGGGAACGGCTAGCAAATGGGGTTGGAGTCGGACTACCACTTCGTAATGCATGAGCGAAATTCATGGGAAAACTTGAGCTTGGACCAACGACGTCGTTGTGGTTCCTTTTTTCTCTTGCCTGGACAAACTAAAGTGAAAAACGGAAATTTCAACGGTGTCCTTTTGCAAAGGCAAAGCAACAGCAGCAGCAGCAGCAGCAGCAGCAGCAGCAACAGCAGCAGCGGCGGCAGCAACAACAATAATAACAACGAGAGCTGCGACAAGGACTCAACGAGTCGCTCGCTGTGCTCGCTGCTTCTCGTTTTTGGATGCTCCTCTGATGATGAAAACTACTCAGCGACATGAAACTTAACTTAAAAAGTTTTGCACTTTCATTTTGTAAATGAAATGTTGTTGTTCTTCTTGTTGTTGTTGCTTTTCCCCTTTTGTTGTTGTTCCCTTTGCTGTTGCTGTTGTTGTTGTTGTTGTTGTTGTTGTTGCTGCTGCAGCTATGAAATAACAGGAAAACAATTTGGAACGGATAATGAATATGGGTTAGGTAGGGCATGTGCCATGACTGAATATAGGAACCATACACACACTCACACACACAAACACACACACACTCACACACACACCTACACACACACAAACAATCTGCAGAAGTTGAGTTAATGAGGCCCTCGAGAGAACTTGGCTCCAAAAAATGGGGTCTTGTGAAAGTGCAGACAAAGGCGGCAGTTGAGAGCGAAGGAAATGTGCATTAAAAAATGAATAAATAAATGTGAATAACATTTTGTGCTTTGATGTACTCTGATGTGCTACCCGTGAGTACATGGTGGAGAGTGATTGATTCAGTTGCACAAAGTAAATTGGAAATATTTAAATTGGTGATTTATCAAATGAATACAATCTACAGGATAAACGCGTGTATGAATAATTTACTCATGAATGAATGATATGTGAATAAAATACACCAACTACTTTTAACAGGTGAGTTCGAATGCAAAGTGTTGGTAAATAAATGCCCATAATACTTCTCATACCCAAACTACTCATAATACATAATAAATAATACTCATGAGTGGATTTGTGAGTGTTATGATGAATAACTATGAATGTGAACAAAAACTCAAAAAACATACCATAAAACTGTTCTTAAGAATATTAACTGTACTAAGTGAATACACTCATGAGGGTATGCGTGAATATCGTGAATATCTATTTTTATGATTACAACTTTTTTACTGCTGCGCGTGACTAAATTTGTGAATGCCTATAAATAAGTGTGAATTTGAATTAATTATTTAATTTCATTGACTAACTTCTGTGTATTCATAGGTTCACCCACGTGGGTGATTGAATGTATTATGCATTCAAAATACATTCACAAATGTATTCATAGGAACAAATGGCGGCCTATTTATAAATAAGGACGAGTGAAAAGTTTCAATTTGCAGCTAAATTACAATAATGAAGGAGCGGAGCCCCAAGCCTAAGAATCTATGAATACAATCATGAATAGCGAGACATTTATCGATTTATGCTATTCAGAATGTATACACCCAAAGTATTCACGACGATCAACCGTTATTCCATTTGCCCTCTGGCCAATTGTTAACGGAAATGAGAATCTGTGCAGCTCTCAGACCCTCAGTGGACGGAGGACTCCCAGTTGCAAAAGTCACCGAAAGGACGAGCTGACGAGCTGGCGAACTGGCGAGCACTTTATCATCTTTTTGTTTGCTGTGGAAACAACGAATTCATAGCTAGACAGTAACAGCAACAGCAGCAGCAGCAGCAGCAGCAGCAACAGCAACGACAGCAACGAAAGCAACGACAGAAAAAGCAACAACTTTTTATGTTTTTGCTGGTGGCTTTGGCAGTGGCGCTACGAGTCGTGCGGCACGTAACGAAAATGGCTGCGGCACATGGCCACGGTCCCCGTTCGGGCGATGGTACAGATCCGGTTGTGGTTGCTGTTGCTACCCGACGAGACACGAGCAGCGAACTGAAGCCGAGCGTCAGGTCGACTGACAATTTTATGAACAGATGTGCGGTGAAATTAATGGACAGAGATAAACTTGGGCCGGACGAAGCCAAGGAGGGTTAAACGCCAGCGAGTGGGGCAAGAGAGAGAGAGAGAGAGAAAAAGAGAGAGAGAAAGAGAGAGAGAGAAAGAGAGAGAGTGTAAGAGAGTTTTAGTGAGAGCGAGAATCGTGAATCGAGAATCGAGCATCGAGTAGACGCGCTCTTCGACGAGTAGACAAATGCAGGCGAGCGGAGGGCAGGCGAATGCCGGGCGGTTGGCGGATGGATGGGTATCAAATCGCCCTACACCTGCCTCATAAGACACGCTGTGTGCGAGTGAGTGAAATGATGAGTGGCATTTCGAGTGAGACTCGAAGCGGAGAGCAACCCCTAAAGTGCTGAGTGACTTTCCTCCCCTCGCGGACTCACACTCAATGGCGACTTTTGTATGTCAACTCTGGATGGATTCATGTTCGGCTTTCGGCCAAAGCTTTACGCTTGCTGAACAGGCAGGCAGGCAGCGCAGTCGACGCTGGCGTCGCAGCTCTTGTTGTTGCTGTTCCTGCTGCTGCTGCTGCTGCTGATGTTGTGGTTGTTGCCGTTGGATTTTCGTCAAAGCTGTTGACTTCGTTACGCTGATAACTTAAATATGCATAGGAAATTTACATACGTGCCGATGGTATTAAGTAGCGTTTTCTTACTGGATAAGCCTCGTTCGGGGCGTGGGGGCCTCTGAGTGGGGGTGGGGGTGGGATTGGGGCTGGTCGATAGCGTTCGGTTGTCGGAGCAACAACATGTGTAGAGGAATTGTGGGCACAGACTGAGCCATCGCTATGACCACACTTAGAGCTATAGAACTCACCTGAATGCCATGGGCGCCACTTCCCTGCTGGCTGATGTGCAGCTGCTGCGTCTGCTTCATCTGGAGCGTTGTTGTTGTTGGCTGTTGCTGCTGCTGCTGTTGTTGTTGCTGCTGCTGCTGTTGTTGTTGTTGCTGTTGCTGCTGGGTTGGGTTGGCTGGATTGCCGCCAGGCACAGCATTGGGATTAGATTGCGGACCGCCGGGGCCACGGAACGGTTGCTGCTGCTGTTGTTGCGGCTGCTGTTGCTGGGGCATGTTGCCGCCTGGCGCCTGGTTGCCCTGAGGGCCGCCGCGTGGCGGACAGTTGAGGAAGTTGGCGTTTGCGTTAACGTTTTGATTGTTGAATGGCGAGTATTGTTGTTGCTGTTGTTGCAGCTGTTGTTGTTGTTGTTGCGGTGTTGGCACCTGTTGCTGCTGCTGCTGCTTGGCAAAGTTGGCAGCTGCGCCCATCGGGACGCCCAATTTGGGACCATTGGGATGTTGTTGTTGCTGTTGCTGTGCGTGATGTTGCTGCTGTTGTTGCTGCTGCTGCTGTTGTTGTTGTTGCTGCTGCTGCTGCTGCATGGCCTGTTGCTGCTGTAGTCGCTTGAGATCGAATTCGTTTTGTGAGGAATAGAAAAGCTCCTGCTTGATATCCAAGAAGTTCTGGGGCACATTCATGCCTGGCCCGCCGCCCGGCGCCTTCTGGTGGAACTGCGGCGGCAGATGTTGCTGCTGCTGTGGCTGCTGCTGCTGCTGCTGTGCCGCATTTGGACCCATGCCAAAGTCGTTGGGGAAGCCGCCACCATAATCATTGTAGCGTCCCTGCTGCTGCCCCTGCCCCGGGCCGCCCATCATCTGGCCATGTTGCTGCTGCTGCTGCGCCGATTGCTGGATGCCATGGCGCATGGCGCTCTGATGCTGCTCGGCCATTTGCTTGAGGGTTTGGGCGGCCAGCGAGTGCTCGGACATGAGGCCACCAGCACCGTTACCACCGCCAGGAGGGGGGCCGCCGTTGCCGGCGTTTCCATTGCAGTTGGGACCGTTTTGGAAACCAACGCCTTGGCGCATTTTCATGGCTTGAGGATCGAGTCCCATGCCGACTCCGAAGCCGCCGAAGCCATGGCCCAAGCCCGATTCGGACTTGACGTTGAGACTGTTGATCAGATCCTGGGCATTGGGTGGTTCCACTTTAATACCATCCTCGGTTTTGATGTCGAGCAGCGGCTTCTCGTCGAAGCCATCGAGGAAGCTTGGATTAAAGTCCTGCAGATTGTTGATGAGATCCTTGAATGTATCATTGTTCTCGGAGTTGTCATCGCCCAGGAGGTCGGGAAAGCCTGGGAACTGGCCATTCGCACCATCCTTGTCCAGCGATCCCAGATCCGGGAAATCATGATCTGGCTCCCGCTTGCACTCCACAAGATTGGCCAAATTGCCTAATGCGGACTTCTGCTGGGCGGACATCATGTTGGGTCCCATACCAACACCGCCACCGGGTCCTGTGGGCATGCCGCCACCACCAGGACCCCCGCCGCCGCGACCATTGTTGCCGAGGCCACCCAGACCGCCGCCCTGTTGTTGCTGTGGGTGTTGCTGCTGCTGCTGTTGCTGATGTTGCTGATGCTGTTGCTGGTGTTGCTGGTGCTGTTGATGTTGCTGATGTTGTTGATGTTGTTGGTGCTGTTGATGCTGTTGTTGCTGGTGCTGCTGTTGCTGTTGCTGTTGCTGCTGCTGCTGCTGTTGTTGCTGATCAGCACCGCCACCGCCTCCCCCACCGCCCACGCCCGGTTCGCTCTTCACGGAGGTATTGGTCAGGGCCTTCACAGTGACATTGGTGCTGATCTGTTGCGGCTGGGAGTTTGCCGCGGACGTCGTGAACTCCAGTTGCTGGACAATCTCTACGGAGAACTTGGTTAGATTCTCAGAGCCGCTGCCGATGCCAGTTGAACTGTTGTTGTTATTGTTGTTACTGTTATTATTGTTGTTATTGTTGGGCAGCTTGTGCGGCGGTTCAAAGTTCTCGCCATTGTCAACATCCTCCGCAGGTCGTTTATGGATTTTTTGTTGCTGCAGAGGGGAAAATAAAAAAAAATATTATTAATTATAATTAAAAAAAAAAGGAAAATCTTAAAAATAAATATTATATTTATTTAAAATAATTTTGTATTTAATAATTCAAAAGTAGATTAAATTTAGTCTGAGTAAAAAATCTAAAAATTAAGATTAATTAAAAATCAATTAAAATTCTTACCCAAATATTCATAGATGAAACTTTTATTTGAATTAAGTTATTTTGATTGTTTAGGGGAAGTAACGATAGTTTTCGATAGTTCGATAGTTCGATAGTTTCGATAGTTAAGACTTAAGTGTTAGGAATTAAAGTTCTACATAGATTCTTTTGGACTGTTTTCTATGTTAAATGAAAACTGATGCGAGTCTTAGAGTTTTCTCAGTTGATTGAGATTTGATTTCTGGCTTAGACTTGGTAATAGTTGCGCTGCCGTCCAGTGTTGTAAAATATTGACAGTGTTGCCAAGCGTCGACAGTGTTGCATTTTGTTGCGTTTGCTGCGAGCGCTCATTTGGCTTTTGATTTGTTCTTTGGGCTTTCTTTGTGTTTGTTTGGGTTTTGTTTTATTTTGTTTTTTTTTTTGATTTTTCTCTTTTTTTTTGTTTTTTGATTTACTTATTCAATTACAATTCTGTTTTTTATTAAATCTTCTTTGTGTTTACAGTTCTTTCAATTGCAATTTGATTTGACAGCTGCATAAAAAAGGCGACAATTCGATTAACACTTCACAAGAGTTCGACATGAATAGCAACAAAAGGCGAACAAATTTTCGCTGAGTCGACAAATAATCAAAAGAAATTCACTTGCAAGACGTGCAAAAAATGTATTGAAAACATTCAAGAGGCGAAAAAAAAAGAAAAAGTAAAACAAAAAAAATTAATATAAAAAATAAAGCCCGCATGAGAATCACTTTAATTTAGCCTAGCCCGAGCAATACCCTGTCAAACGGTAGTCCCCCCTTCGGGCACACTCGAACCTCTAGGCTCTGAAGAGCACAGTGCAAAGCAGTGCACTGCTTGCACGCCAAGCAGTTCGTATCGAAAAAATAAGAAAAAAGGAATGCCACTTTACAGCTACTACAGCTATGCCCCGAAGTATGGTATACCCTCGCTTTAAGCTGCGACCGGGCGCAGGGTATGAAAATCACAAGTGCAAAGACAACAAAAAAAAACTCAAAGACACTTCTAATCAGTAGTAGCGTCATAACGACTGAAACGAAGAGAAGCCAGCGCAGAGAGAAGGCCTGTACGTGAGAAAGAGAACGATAAAGAGCGAGGGTGAGGGCGATGGCGAGGGCGAGGGCGAGGGCGAGGGCGAGGGCGAGGGCGAGGGCGAGGGCGAGGGCGAACGGGCAGCGACCGCGTTGGCGTTGACGTTGACGTTGGCGTTGGCGTCGCTGGATGTCTCGCTTGGTGTGCCGAGACAGAAACGTCAACCTCGAAGAAGCAGCAGCGCTGCTTTGCTTGGTTTTGCTTTGCGGCTGCTTGTTGCCTGCGCTTTTGAAGCGAAAAGTCGAAAAGAAAACGAAACGACACAAAAAACAAAAAAAAAAGAGCAACAAAAAACAAAATGAACAAGAACAAGAACAAGAACAAGAACAAGAACAACAAAGAAAAACAATCACATTTAAATCAGAATGTGCTCGTCGTCGGCTCCGATCGGCTTGCTTTGGCTTCGGCTGCAGTTCGCTTCGGTCGGTTTGGATCTGCTGCTGGACGCGCGCGCCACTTTTTGCTATTTATTTTGTTTTTAATTAATGCAAAATGTATACAAAATAGCAGCAAATAGGCGCAGCAGAGTCCAAGGGGTCGTAAGGTGTACGAACGTGCGCGCGGTGGAGCGGGGAGTGGGGAACGGAACAGGGCCCAAGTATTACCTTCTGTTCTGTTGTTGTTCAGTTCTGTTTCTGCTTCTGTTTCTGTCTTTGTTTTTGTTTTTGTTTTTGTTTTTGTTTTTATTTTCAAACGAGTGTACGAACAGCGCTTAGGGTTTGACAAAAGGAGAAGCCGCGGCGGTTGTAGAACGAACAGAAGCACTCACTCACTTGTGTAAGTGCAAACATACACACACACACACACACACACACACACACATGCATGTACAATACGAATGTAGGTCCGTAAGTATATAAATATATATAGCTGTGTGTGTGTGGGTGCACACACTACGTAACGTTGAAGTTGCGAAATAGATTGAACGGTAAACTGATACGGGATTACAACGAAAGCTTTGGGAGCAGCCACTCGCATGTGGGATGGAGTTGAGAGACGCAACTGTTGGGTACAGTAATGTAGGTGTTCTGCGTAGATACACACACACACACACACACACACACATACACACACACAGGGGTATCCATTTTACAAATGTTTATCGTGTTCTTTCTACTGAGGCTTCCATTTAATTTAGTCGTTTTCATTCATCAGATTGAGAATATGTCCATTCAAAATGAATAACAACGAATGTACGTAAATGTACTCATTCATAGAATGATGAATATATATTCACAGTATTCACGGGCTTTTGACTTTTCGATCAAGCGTTTGGCCAATTTAAAACTAAGCATTAAAATACACGCACTCAAAGAGTATTCAATTATGACTCCACGCACTCAAAGAGTATTCACTTATGTTTGTACGTGTGCATTTGAATGCGTGAGCTTCTAAAATGGTTTATTGAATATTCGAAGCAACTTCCAGGGGCAACATAACCCCACTTTATGGGATAAAATTGACCCAACGCATGCAATTGAATAATTAGATACATTTGACCATCTGCACATGGAGGGAACATCTTTTTTTCGATACTCATAACAAAATGATTCACATCAAGTTTATGTCTCCCGCCCTCCGCCTGCTGTTCCTGCCTTTCCCTGGACATGGCACTTTCCCTAATACAAACAGCCGCCGCACTAGTTAATAACTTTATGACACAAATACACACACACACACATACACAGACATCTTTTGACACTCACACTCACACACACACACACTCACACTCACAGAATCACACATTCAGACACTCACTCAATGCAATATACAGCACACACCACACACCACACAATTACCCCGGTCTGGGGACTCAAAATCTTCTCTTTTACTTCATCCTTCTCTGTCGCACCTTCTGTTATACTCTCTCCGTCTCGCTCTCTCCCCGCTCGTGCGGTCATAAAACCGAGTGAACCGATACACGCGCCAAACACTTTTCCCATTCGCCTGGCTCATTATGAATAAATGCCGTTTCATAAATTTGTATTTTCTTGCCACAGCCTCCCCTCCCCCCTCAAGCCTACCCCACCCCCTCCTGCCACTCCTTCTTCTCTCTTTCACACCGTATGCAGTGTTTTTTTTTTCTTCATTTTTTATTTTTGGCAGAGGTTTTCTCACCGGGAGGATGAGCTGTGCATCTCTGTGGGCATCTCTCGATGGAAACGTGACACAAAGAATGCAAAACTTGTGCGGTACGTAGAAGTGTGAAGAGCTTTGCTGCTAACGAGGGATGGGTGGAAGGGGGAGGGGGAGGGGAGTAACCATAATATTAAACTTATGCTGCACACACACACACACGCATACACGCATACACGCACACATTCACAGGCCCGTTTAGAGCGTTAAAGCAACTCACACAATTTACAAACTTAAAAGTAATTTAGTTTTTTACGACTCCGTTGCGGTCATAAAAATATATATCCCTCTCGCTCGCTCATTGGCTGGCTAGTGCTGTCCCCCTTACTCCACTGCCATGCGGCTTACACACTTTCGCAGCTCACCTACAACTACGTAAAACGTTTTGCGTCTCCCTTTATGCTCGACCCCCACAGCCCACACCCCACACCCCACACCCCACGCCCTCCTCCTCCCACCCGGGCAACCGTTCGCTCTCCTCCCGCTGCATTTACATTTATCGATACGTCTTCGTTACCCCCTTCAACCCATGCCCCTCCCCCCCCCCCCCGTAAAACCCTGCTTAATACCAATACCAATACGCAGCTTAATAGTTTCTTTATCCCGTTTGCCCTTCCCAAGGAGATGACGACTCCGCCAGGAGAGAGCGAGAGAGAGAGATAGGGAGAGACAGAGAGAGGAGTCTATGATAAAATCTACGGACAAGCCGTAAAACTGGAAGATTGATACGATTCCGATACGACACAAACGGACTTTTAACAAGGATTGGTTACAATTTGTGTTCCATAAGGACTGTAAGGACTGTAACTATCGCCTTAATAAGTTGCAGCAGAGATTTTCCCCTCTGTGCACATTTCTAATTTAGACTTTTATTCAAAGAAAAAAATCCTTTCTGTCGAAAGGAAGTCTCCCTCCACACACACACACTCAGACACTCGCATGTTCCTTTCTCAGTTATTTTCCGCTGGCTTCTTTGGGTCTTCCTTTAATTCGTTAACTTTTCGAATAGAATCATGAATAAAATGAATATAAACTACTTTTAATACGTTTTTTCCGCCTACTCGCAATCTCTGCTCCTCCTTCCCCGCTGCCCTCTTGTCCCGCAGACTTGAACGGCCGCCAATAGAACAGAATTTTAATTGCTTCCACCGAGCGAAACTTCGACTCGACTTCAAGCCGAGAGTTTGGGTTAAGAGATGGAATGCGGAATGGAATATTGCAGACGGCATAGGGTATACGGAATATGTGGTATACGGAGCATGGAATACGGAGAACTTTCAGCGTTTAGTTGGGTCGTTCGGACCCCGTCGCAGAGACTCGAGGGTAAGACAATTTTGTACGCTTCAAGCGCACTGAAATAAAGCGCAAAATATGATGCCGCGAACCTTGACACATTAAAATAAGCAACAGCAACAGCAAAAGCAACAGCAAAAGCAACAGCAACAACAGAGGCAAAGCAAACAGTGACGCGGGCAGCGACGTTGACGGCGACGCCAACGTCTTACTCACGCGTCGTCGACAGTCAGTAAATTCTGCGTGTAAAAATAAAAATGTGAAAAGCGTCGCTGTTGTTTTTGCTGTTGCGTTGTGTCTTCTTTTGTTGTTGTTGTTGTTGTTGCTGCTGTTGTTGTTGTTGTTTATGTCTGAATTTCATTTTCATGTTTCGACGCTGCAAATAAAATAAATAAATGCTATGAGCAACGCGGCGTATGATTAATGCGAATTAGCAGCCAGAAGCAGAGAGAAGCAGCGAGAAGCGAACAAAAGAGAAAAAATCATCGGGCAGCAGGCGGACTGTTAACCGACGAGCGGACCAACTGGGCACCCAAGTAAACCAACGGAAGTGGTCGAAAATTCGTGGAAAGCCTTCACAGGTCCGGTCCCTCTACCCACTAAGCCCCCATCCCCCACCCCCTCCCCATCACCCTCTCATGAACTCCTCGCGTCCATCATTTTGGTGTGTGCGTGAATCGAATTGAGTTGCGATAAGTTTACATCATGCTGGAGCCTCGGTTCACCTCGGAACTGTTTGTAGGTGTTGATGGGCGTTCTGTTTATAAGAAAACACTTCGTAATTCGTCGCTCTTGAGCCCCCAATGGAGTGTCGAGTGCGGGAAGTAAGAATTAAATCCCAAGAACGAGCGATTTTATCATTAAGTTAAATGGACACACATTTCTGCCTGATGTCTTTATGGGGTATGTCCGCGGGGTGGGTGATGTGGCATGGATTTTGCAGTAAATTGAAAATTAAGGAATATTATTGTCCCGGTTACCATCTCACAGCCCATGTCCTTAATCACTTTCTAGCCTGAAATTGATTGCCGCTTTTATTGACGGCAGTCGCAGGAGAAAGATTTTCCCCGCTTTCAAAATAATTCACTTTTTTTTTGCTTCTCGTTTTTTGTTTCATTTTTGTTGCTCAGCCATGGACACTCATTAATAATGCAACTTTCCCTCTTTATCTCAATTACTATCTCTCTGTCGCTCTCACCCTCTCACCCATATTCATTCCCCTCTCCCGCTCTCCCCACTTCGTATTTTTAAGCTGTTTTTGTCTTCAATTAATTCTTAGCACTTTTAATCAGCAGCACACGGCGTATGCGTAATATTTTACCCCTGCACTTGCACCCGCCCCCTGCACTTGCAGCGTGGGCTGAATGGGCTGAGGGGGCGTGATGGCACACCCACAATTGGCTTTGCTCGCATTACATTTGCCATATTATTAACATTTTGCGCGCTATAAACAAAAGAAGCAAAAAGTCGCCCAATGCACGACCAGCAGATACCCTACAATTCGGGGAGAGAACTTGGAAATTATGTAAATTTATTTTATTTGATTTTTTGTAGGGTATTTGAAGTGCGGACATAAATTGTGAGTCGGTTGACAAGTCATTTAGCTGCTTGCGAAAAACTAATGAGAAATTATGATGGAAAAATTAATTAAAGGCAGCCACAACGCAATCTCAGCTGCAGCAACAACAACAACAACAACAACAACAGAAGAGACACAGAAGTAGGAGAAGAAGAAGAAGAAGAAGCAATGCAAGAGACTCAATAAAAGAATATAAATAACAATAATAATAAAAGCCATAATAATAGAAGTCTAATTCATTTGAATTTGCAACTGCAACTGCAACTGCCACTCGTCATCGAGTCGCAGCAGTTGCTGCCACGATTCGCGGCCGTTGCTGCCTCCGTTGTTGCATGCACCTTCGCTGCTTTGGCTCTGCCCGCTTATTTGTTTTTTATGTCCGTCCGTCCCACCGTCCGTCCGCTTGTAAATTTAACCAGTAATTATTTTGTTAGAAAAAAAAAAAAAAAAAAAAAATTGACAGCCCGCAACGAAGATTGAATACCCTGCAGCTGGGAGATCTCAGAAAAAGGATACAAAGGGTCCGGCGTGTACAGAATTCCTGGAAAGTCAATTTAAAATTCAATACCCGTGCATAAATTTCGAGCATACTCAAGACTGGATACCCTGTAAATTTCCTAAATAAAATCCCATTATTAAAAATTAAATCCCAAAATAGGACATCAAAACTGTGATCCTGATTTTCTTCCCAGTTAGAAATCTAAAGGCAATTCCTCGGTACAAAATTCCTTGAAGAATCAATACTCCCTTCTTCAGGTATGGGGGTACAGGGTATTTAACTGCAATGCTAAATGAATATCTGGCAATTTCTTCGTCAGTTTATCGTTTTACAGATACACACACACTCTTACACTCACACACGCACACACACACACACACACACATAGGTACACACTTCTAGCAGCTAATTTAAATGTTCCTCACTTCAGATTTTCCCCGTGTTTTTCTTTTGATAATTTCTTTGATAATTTTCCCCCAAGGGAATTCAAATATTTTATACGCATTTCTGAGAGAATTCCGAATTCCAAAATTCCGAAATTCCGAAATTTTAAAATTCCTTAAGTTTAAATAATAATTTTTGAATTTATTTTCATTTAATCTTCTTTGCATTTTCCAAATATTTTCCCAAACTAAATGACTTTTTTTATTATATTTTAATTTTATTAATTTTCTTCTTCTTCTTCTCTTTCTTTTTCACTTTTCTATTTCTTTCATGCACTACACTTCATTAAACAACACGAAGGATAATGAGTGGGAAGGGAGGATAAGAAAGAGAAAGAGAGAGAGAGAGAGAGAGGGGGGGAGGAGGTATAAAAATTCATCGCACTTTTGCCCAATTTTCTTTGATTTATTTTTGCATATTTTTGATTTATGTATTTTAATTTCACACGCGTTGGAAAAGCCATCAGTGAGGAAGGCGATGGAAATGCAAGCAACTGTGTCTCTCAGAGAGGAGGGGGAGGAGGGGGACCTAATAGGTCTGCACCTAATGAATTTGCATTCGTCATGCATAATTTATCAGAAGAAAGAAATACAAATGTCAAATAGACATCAGCACACACACACGCACACACACACACACACACACACACACACACACACACGCACACGCACGAAAGGTACCCAAAAGTAATTCGAATAAAGGACAATAAAACAAGATAAAAGGAAAATTATGCAAAATATCACACGAAAATTAAAAATATCATCTTTAGGAATTTTCAAGATTCTCGCCAGCAAAAATTTCAATGAATAAATTTTTTAAATTATAAATTTTCAATTTTATGCAGAAAATCTGACAAATAATTATTCACTGTTTTTTATGATTTCATTCAAAAAAACACAAGTTAATAAACTTTTTACGATTCTCCTAAATATTTTACGAAAATATTTAAAAATAAATTTTTAAAATTTTGCCATTTTCATTTTGTTTTTCACTTGATTAAAACTTGTATAGTTTTTAAATTAAAAATTGAACTTTAATAAATTTTAATAAATTTATTTAATTAGGAAATTAATTTAAAAATATTAAACAGTCAACAATTTGATAATCATTTGTTAAATTTAAATTTAATTATTTTATTTTTTTTTTTAAGTTTATTTAAATAATTTTTTTGTTTTTTTTTTTTAAATTAAAAATAATTTTATTCGTTGCACTTAAAAGTTTTAATTTTAATTGATTTTCCATTTAAAACTATAAAAGATTGAGTATTCATAGTTATTCATATTTAATAATCTGATGAATAATAAAATCAATCACATGAATAAAATAATCAAATATAATTGATTATTAGAAATTAAATAATTTATAACTTTTGGTCGATTTCGTGTATTAAATTTTATAATTTATAAAAACAATTTAAATTTGAAAAACGTAAGTCTTGTGAATAAATAATTTAAATTTATTTAAGTAGCTGTGTAAATGTTTGTGGAGTGTTGCACATAAAAACTGAATTAAGATTTTTAAATTTTATTATAATTTTTGTGATATTTTGCCTTTTGTTGCTGCTCTTTTCTTGCGATTGTTGCTTTTGTTGCTATTGTATTTGTTATTGTTTTTGTTGAGTAAACACTTTTTAGCCGCTTGCACCGAATGCCACTTAATGTTTTATATTCTCTTTATTTTTTTTTTTATTTTTATTTTTATATTTATATTTATTTTTTTTTTTGTTGTTGTTGTTGTTTTTGTTTTCCTCTTTTTCGTCTCTTTCTATTATTTCGTACAAAAACAAAACGCACTGCGAACGTCAATTTTCATTTGCTTTACGGCGTCTGATTTGCTGCTGCTTTTGTTGTTGATTTTTGCTGCTACTATTTTACTGCTGCCGTTATTATTGCTGCTGCTGCTGCTCTTGCTGCTGCCGCTGCTGCTGCTGCTGCTGTTGTCGTGAGTCGGTTGGCAGTCGGTTTATAACTGGCACGAGCCGCTGCCAACAACTCGGCACGAAGCGAATGCGGACAGTCAGTTCGCGTTGGCAGCGACGCGGGCAGCGAGAAAGTTTGCTTTTGCATTGTTGCAGCACCAGTAGCAGCAGCAGCAGCAGCAGCAACAGCAACAGCGGCAGCGACTGCGGCTGAGACAGAGACAGAAGCAGAGACAGGGGTGAGCAGGCGAATTTTTCACTACTGTAAAGTGTGTATGCGCGCAATGTATGTGTTCACATGTGTGTGTGTGTGTGTCTATCAGTTTTTATTTCGTGTAACTGTGTGGGGGTGGCTGTGAGCTGTAAACTGGAAGGCTGTTATGCTGCTATGTTGCGTTACGTTATGTTAAGTTATGCTAGGCTGGCTTACGTCTGTTCGCCCTGGCGGTGCGGTGCTGTTACTGCTGGCTTATCAGTCGTTGAGCGTCGACGCTGTTAATTTTTTTTTTTTATTTTTTTTGCCAACGCGCATTGTTGCATGTCAGCGTCGACTGCGCTGTCTGCGCTGCCTGCGCAGTTGTCTACTGTCTGCTGTCTGCGTCTGTTGCTGTTGCTGTTGCTGTCGCTGTCGTTGCTGTTGCTGCCTTTTAGCTTTCATGTTCAAACCAATTCATTTGTCATTTGTTTAATGACACAAATATTTGTGCAAAGTGTTTGCATTTATGTGTGTGTGTGTGTGTATGTGTTCGTTAGACTCAGCGTCTTTACATGTGGATGTATGTCGCCTCTCAACTCATTTTCAATTTCCATTTTCCTTCAGCCCATTTCTTCCTCTTTTTCCTTTTCTTCTTCTTTCTGTTGTTCGTAATAATTTTGTTATTTTGTTTTGCTTTTTATTTCATTTTCTGTTTCTTTTTGGCGTCATAAAAGTTTTCCGACTTGTTTTCTTCGTTGCCAGGCAGGTCGCAATATGTAAATGCAAGTGTAGCTTGTGTGTGTTCTTTGTGTGTGTGTGTGTAGGCAAAGTGTGCTATAAATTTGATTACTACATAAATGGCCCCAATAATAACGCGACTAATGACAACAATACTCACAAAAGGTGCAGGAGGTGTGGGCAAAGGGGTACCCCCGGAGAGGCTTGAACAACTTTGTTATTACATTTTTTCGTTACTTGTAATTTGTTGCTCATATAACTGCGCGCGCGCCTTTCAGGCAAATTGAATTCCATTTGATGGCTGTTAAATTAAGTTGAAATACTTTGACTAACACCCCCAACCCCATCCCCATCCCCCTCTCCATAACTCACCATAACATTCACCCTCACCATCAATTTCACTCGCCTTGTCGTCGAACTGTAACAAGGACACTCGAGAGGAGTTGAGGCTCGCTTCGTGTGGCCACTCAAATTTCACAACCCTCGTAACAACAACAACAACAACAACATCGACAGCAACAATAACAGCAGTAAGAAGAACAGCAACAAACACAGAACGGACAACAACAATGTAAACAACTAAATAAGGAAGTGACACCGGAAGCAATGGCAGCGGCCTGCAGCAGCAACAGCAACAGCAACAGCAGCAGCAGCAGAAGCAACGCTAGCGGCAGCGACGCCAACAGCGACGCGTGGCTGACAGCGCGCACGGAATGCGCAAAGGAATGTTAAAAAGTTGCCCATATTTTCTTTTGCTTTGCTTCCTTTGAATCGAGTGTCAACTGACGCTGCAGGCGCTTCTCGGCCAGCGTTAACAGCAGCAGCCCGAGGCAAGAATCACTCAAAGCCTGCCAAGGAAAGGAGAGAGCGAGTTAAAGCGGTCCAAAAGGAGGAAGGGAAAAACTTACATCGCCTTTGAGTGTAAAAAATGCTCTCTCTCTCTCAGTGCTTTTTCTCTCTCGCTGTCGCTCTTACACTTCCACCCTCTTTCTCTCCCTCACACACAATCTCCTTCGTACTCTCTCTTTCTTTCTCTCTCTCCTGTTTCGGTCTCGCTATCAAAGTGGCAACGACACCGGCCGGCTGAAACTAGTAAAAGCCACAGTCAAGCCACACCATTGTAGCTCCCCCGCCCACCTGCCGTCACATTTTCCAACCACCTCCTCCCTTGCCACCACCACCCTCCACACAGCGCACTTTGCAGTTTAACCTATAAAAATACCCCAGCGACAACACCGCCAGCAACAGCAGCAGCTCTGTCAGCAGCAAAAGCAACAGCAAAAGCAACAGCAACAGCAACAGCAGCAGCGACAACAGCAGCGACAACAGCGGCAGCGGCAGCGACAGCAGCAACAGCTACCGCGACAAAAAGCAGAAAGCATTGACTGTGTTGCTGTGTATGGCATCTGTTTATTGCCTCTGCGCGCCTGGTACGCACGCAACGAAGTTGCCAACACACACATATGGACGCTCGAATGTACGCAGCGACAAAGCGGCGTAGCGGCGTAGCGACGCCGGCGTCGCTGTCTTTATTACTCTGTTACGGAGCTGTTGCTGCCGTCGCTGCTGCTACTGTTGTTGTAATTGCTGTGCTTGGCTTCTCAGTGTCGTTCATTTATTTGATTTTGTTTTGATTATGCGCAGTGCTGGCGCGTCAGCGACTGCGTCAGCGTCAGCGTCAGCGCCAACATCGACGTCGCATTATAGTCAGCGACCCATGGAGGGCATTGGGTACTCAAAAGCAATAACAAAAACAACAAGAATAAATATATAAAAAACGAATTTCAAACGGTAAACGACACGCAGACACCCTACAAAACTGAAACTTCATTTAAATGAATATATAAAATCATAATTATAAGAATTAATATTAATTAATTAATATCAATTATTTTTCCTATATTTTTCCTTCCATTTGTGCTCTGTTAAGAAGTCCTCCAATTATGTTAAGGGTTTGCATGTCTCCAGAGCAAAATAACAGTCTATCAGAAGGCATACCAAATTTCTTATCTGTTGCTGCCGCATCTCTGTTAATTATATGTTATGATTTAATGTTATCGATCCTTAGATCCTAAACATAATCTGAGCTACAATATTCGAAGTCTGTCATTGGAGAAGACTTAGCTATTCCCTGCGTTAATCACGAATACCCCGCGAATTGGCGAAATGCGAAGGCACAGACAGTGGCAATGGCAGAGAGATGTGAGTCGACTGAGAGGGTGGGGAGAGGGGTTGGGGAGGGTGGAGGGGGGAGGGGGTGAGGGGGTGAGGTGGCGGTCACAACTACAATGGCTGCCATTTCTATGGCTCTGTTACTTTGGCTGTTGCTTCGATGTAGCTTCGATGTTGCCTCGTAAAACCCAATGCCAGTTTGGGGAGGTGGCGGCGGCGCTCAACTGGAAATGCGGCAGAGCCAGAGGCTGCAGGTGTCTGTCTTGTTGTTGGGTCTAGTCGTCCGGCACTATGACGATGTGTGTATATGTATATATGTGTATATGTATGTGCATTTGTGTTTGTGTATGTAGCCAGATAAAAACTCGGCATAAGCGTGCGTCCGTGTGCCTAGGCAATGCTTAATTAGTATCTGGCAGCGACTTTGAGGTTTATAAATGATGTTCCACGTAGTAAATAGCTGCGAAACACACACACACACGCACACACACACACACACAGTTGCACATACATACATGTATTCATGGTAGAAGCCATTGTAGAAGAAGGTCTTTTTTAGATCTTGGGTTAGTTTATTCCCAGAAGAATATAAGGAAACAGATCGCCGAAACATGCAACAGTCATTCAACTTCAGGTTGGATTATCGGCACCTCCTGCTTACCAAGGATTCGATTCCTGTACATTTTAAGGTGTTTGGGATTGAAGCGGATGGTGAAATCATCAAAGCAATGCACTGGTATCTCCATTGTGGGCGTGAACTCCGCCCGATAAACGACCGCGTGCTCGCTGCCATAGCTCTGGAGCCAAAGCTTTAAAGTGTTCACCCTTGACAAAGGACCCTCCAGTTCCCCCTTGATGGTGCCATACTCCGTATTCATTACCCAGCCCCGAACCCCTTGGGCCTGGGCGAGGGTGCGGGTGGCTCGACGCATCCGGACGCCCTGCACTTCGCCGAACACCTCGAAGCCACAGGTGAAAATGTTGTTATCATCGCGTTTCCTCAATCTCAATGTCCAAGGAGCCATTGGTAAAACTTATTTTAAAATTTATTGAAAAAATTTTAAATACTATTTAAGTTTAAAAATACGAAAATCCGAAAATCCGAAAGTTACTTTGCTTTCAAGTTAAATGAAAAACAATGTGGCAGGGCGGGCAAGGAAAACGTGTGATTTTCACGTTAAGGTTACATAAACTGAGTTACCCAACATCTAGAATGCAGGTTAAACCCTCTTTATGGGCCATTTCCAAATGTTCATTAAAAAGAGTCCTGGAATGACTTGTGGATTGCGTAAGTCGAGAAGATGAGTAGAGCTTTTATGTTCCTTGGGCACCCTCCACCTTGGGCTCCAGACTAATCAGATTGTATCATCGTATATCCCAATATCCATATCCCATATCGGCCCTCGGGACTCATAAATCACATGCCACACGCTCACACACACACATGCATATATGTATATAGACTGTACACAGAATACACATGCCGCCAAGTTCATCTCATGGCAATCCAATCAACTGGCAATGCCACAAAAAGTTAGCAACCACCGTCTTGCCAAACATTACTTGCAACAACACCCCCCATTGGCCCCCACCCCGCGAAGGCTGCGAGGATATTCATCCCTACCCTCCAAGCCTAGTGACAACCACCTACGTAGGACTGCAAAAACAATAACTAGCGAGATAAACAGACAACATTTGGCGGCAATGCAAACGTCGCACTGGAGACACCGCGCTGCGCGTCGCTGCTATGGCAAATATTTAATATGATATTTATGGGAAATGCGGGCGGCCGGGCAGAGCAGGCAGAACGAGCGAGCAGAACGGCCGGTCGAAGACCAAAGCACACTCAAAGACTGGGCAATGAGACCGGTGATAAATGACTACAGTGACGGCAACACTGTTACCCACCACCTCTGCTACCAAAGCAGAGCAGCCAAAACAGCAGCAGCAGCAGCAGCAGCAGCAGCAGCGGCAGCAGCAATAGCAACAGCGGCAGCAGCCGAAGCAGCAAAAGCAACGGCAGACGTGCTCATTCAAATGTAACAGCACGAGCCGCCGTTTCCATTCGTGAACCGAAGGTAAGCAAGCCGAAGCCGAAGCACATAAAAACAAACACATTCAACTCAATGCTTCAAGGGACTTTGATGTTGTTGTTGTTCTTCTTTTTCTTCTTCTTCTTCTTCTTATTTTTTGTTGTTGTTTGCTGGGCAGCGCTTCAATTGCGACGCATAAAACTTGACTTAAGCTGAGCGTACAAGCAGCGAGGTCAGCATAGACCTCAGTTGACAGAGTGTGAGAGAAAAAAGGGAACACAAACACGAGAAGCTCAGCTTAATCAGTCCGTTTTCAGTCTGTTAACAGCAGCTGTTATTAACAGCAATGGCGACCGATCGTTGGACTGTTAGACTGTTAATAGCTTCACTTATCTGTTAATTGCCGCACGTAAATATTAAAAACGATCTTAAATTTAAATGCTACTTAATTTGAACGACACACAATAAAAACTCATAATGCACATACGTGTTTCAATGTATAATGAGAGTACAGTCTCCAACCCGAAACAAATAGACAGTTTGTAATTGTGTGTATGTGTGCATGTATGTATGTATATGCATATGCATATGTGTGTTTTCTAATTGAAATGCAAATGGAAAGCTAAATACTAAAATTAGCTTAAATATAAAAGTGAATAGTCCGCAGCACCAGAAACAAAAAGAAGAAAAAATCGAAAATAAAATACAAAATCAAAGCACGAAAAAAAAAAAAAACACCTCACTGAAAATTTTCAACGATAATTCAAACGCAATATGTAAACACTTTAAATCTGAACGAATAGAGGGGCTGGCACATGCATATGTACACACATGCATACAAATACATTAATGCTTAACGTATGGGTGTATGAGAAAAATGTAAAGAAAGAAGAACAAGCAGCTGAGCAGCAGCGGCAGCAGCAGCAGCAGCAGCGACGACGCCAATGCATTCGCTGCAACTGAGCAGCTGCTGGCCGAGTTAAAATTCAGTGGGTGGGGCTGTGGGCTGCAGAGGGATGTCAACTGGTCTCAGCTTCACACTTCGGCTGAACGCTCGTTTGTGGTCGGCTTCCCTCGGCTAACTTCGGCTCAGCTTGGCTTTTAATATCATCTAACACACACACACACACGCACACAGTGAAAAGTGACTTTGTTTGTTTACACGATGACACAATTCTAAATCTGTGTTGGTATCTTCCTCTCTTCTCCTTTGTTCTCCCCCCATTCCGCATTCCCCTATTACACCCTCGTCCCAACGTCTTGTCTCTTTCCATTCTATTTCCTATGCTTGGTTTTGTGGGTTTACGATGTGATTTTATGTCACTTTCTGCTCAGCTTTCGATTGACTTCTAGGATAAGGCTGAATAATATTTTGTGTTCCATCTCTTTTCCGCACACACGGAACTGTACTTATTCTCTGTTTTATTATTATTGTTATTATCTTGATTATAGTTATTAACTATTACCCAGAGTTTATCACAAAGCAATGACTGGCTTCATATAACATATAAGAGCTCATATTCTGTGCCCAGTCAATTGGCAGGGTATCCGCAAGTCAACTCAACAAGAGTTGTTAGGCACTCGAAGCCAATAAAACTCGAGAAAGCATATAAAAGTAAAAATATTCATTTGTTTAGATAATAAATATAATTGTGTTTCGGATTTTAATATTTGCCCTCAAACAGGTTAACTGTTAACAAAGCATTACCAACAATGTCATAGCTGGCAGTTGTTTGTCAGTCAGTCATTCATTTAATTCAATTTCCATTCCCCATCCCCATCCCCATCCCCACTTCCCACTTCCACATTACGTTTGACTCTCTTCCATTATCGTATACGCCACTTACCTGTACGCAGTTCAAAACTTAACATAAAGCATTTACGATATACGAAAAAGTAAACTCACCTGCAATGAGAGAGAAAGAGATAGAATAGTGATTAACAACAAATGCAACGTAAACGCAACTCGAATGATAAATCAACTGACTAAAAATAAAACAAAAAAAAATTAAACAACAGCGAAGGAAAGAAACACAATAACAATGAATAACAACAGAAACGTCAACACCAACGCCAACGCTACCGTTGACGCCAACGTCAACGTCAGCGTCAGCGTCGGCGTCGACGTCGACGCCAGCGGCCAAATAAGGCAAACAATTGCAAAAATCTGCATGTGGCTGTCGTACGCGACGCCAAAACGTAGCTAAAAATATTTCTGCTCGCTTAGATATCCAAAATTAGCCACCACAGCGTATGCGAGGCGACGAGCGACGTCAGCAGAGCGACGCCAACTATGAAGATGGCGACGCGGTCGACGTCACTGTTGAGCCGACGACGCACATCGCTGACGTTTTTGTGGCGACAGCGGTGGCAGCGCCAACTGGCAGCTGGCAGCAGGTTGGCAGAAAGTCTGCCACTGATAACGGGAAATGGCATGCCAGCACCAACAACCAACAACGAACAAGCAACAACGAACAACGAACAAGCAACAACCAACGCCAAATGCTCACCCTCACTCTCACTCAGACTCAAACTCTCTTACACTTACACTCGCACTCGCACTCACACTTACACTCACACTCACACTCGCACTATCGCTTCGACGCTCCGGTCTCTCTAGTTTAGTTGTAGCAGCGACTGGCAGTCGCCTCCTCGCTCTCTTCACAGCTGCAGCTCTGGGCAACGCTCACGCCAAAATAAACAAAACAAATGTAAAGTGCGCCCCCTTTGCGATGTTATGCTGGCTATGCAGCCTATGCTGCCTATGCTGCCTATGCTGCTTATGCCATCAGCCATCACTTCTCCCTGTCCTTTCACTGTTCCTGTCTCAGTCACTGCTTCTGTCTCCGTCCCTGTCACTACCCCTGCCACCGTGCTATGAAAATAAATATGTGGGCATAACAAAAATGAAAATTGTACGCGAAATGTGCCGCAAATGGCAGCAGATTTGCCATTAAAATGTATACAGAGCCTTCACGTTATTCACTGTGAATGTGAAAGCAAAAGAGAGGGTGAGCGGGAGAGCGGGAAAGTGTGGAGGAGTGGAAGAGTAAGAGAGCGACAGAACAGCAGGCAATCTGCGCGCTGGGATGGATGAGTGGAAGAAAACATAGACAAACACTCGCAGCACAACAAAAGAAATTGACAAAACACAAACGGCGGGGCTTGTGGGCGACACTTAACAGTGCGCTGTTAAGCAGCTGCCGTCTGCTAACGTTGGGAGTCTTTAAGCGATGTTGTATTTTTAGATAATTACAGGCTATTAAAACGCAAACTAATTAATTCAAATTAAAATTTTATACTCTTAATTTGAAATTGTCTGCTAATCATTGACCAATAAATTTGATGATTTTAACGCATAACTTCAATAAATCAATGATTAATGTGAGATCATTACTCATACGCACTGTGGTCCGCATGATTCAAATTAAAAAAAATTTCCCTTTACTTGTGGAGCTTATTTG
The DNA here is from genome assembly GCA_035044505.1 of Zaprionus lineosus. NCBI lineage: Eukaryota > Metazoa > Arthropoda > Insecta > Diptera > Drosophilidae > Zaprionus > Zaprionus lineosus. The sequence continues at coordinate 835,945 of JAWNNX010000655.1, read as the reverse complement.
GAATTTTTCCTAAATGCTTGGCGCACTGCATCTGTTCTGTTAATTATTTTAACATTTAAGTGTGTGTTTTTTATGTAAGCAAAAAATAAATCATCGGAGGCTCGAAAAAATTCGATTTAGAATAAAGTTAAAATTGTATTTGCGACTGCGACTGCGACTGCGACACAGAGACGAACACACACAGAGAAGCAAATTGTGACTTTGTATTTGTGTGGATGTTGATATTTTTATAAATGAATAATTGATTGAAATGCATCGTTATTTTCCACTCGGTTAAAAAGCAAAAAAAATAAATAAATATTTGTTAATTATATCTGTAATATGCAAAAAACGCATCTATTTACGTGCTCAGCTCTGTAAGCGCTTAAAAATATAAAAATTCCAGTGTTTAACTACTTGTGGGGATACGCATGGAAATTATGGGATTTGACAGTGCAAAAAATAGTAAAATCAAAAGTGCAGCCAAAAGAGCGAAAGAAAAAATGTTGTGTGTTCAAAAGCAAATAAGTTTTTTAAAGCCGCGGATAGTCGACTACGAAATACCCTAGCATTTACTTTAAATAAATTTTACTTGAACTTCCAGGCGGTTCACAAGGTGAGCTGCGGTATTTGGTAAGAGTTTCTTATTATACCAAGATTTTTCCTCCTTAAAAATATTGAAATAAGGAACTCATATGCCCGCCTGAATGATGTGTAGGGTATGGGAAATAAGTTATAAAAATATATATAAAAACGCAAGTGATAGCCGACGGCGACGTGATGACAAATTCAATTAGCTTGACAACATGAGCTGGCCAATAGATGACAACAACAACAAAAGCAACAACCACAACAACAACAACAACAACAACAACTGTTGTAGAAACAACAACTAAGTATGAAAAACAAGTGAAAAATACTTGGAGCGCAGTTTTGAAGTGAGAAGCAGACGCGTTTTTGAATGTGTGAAAAGAAAATTGCATTATCGGAAAAATTATTTAAATATTTAATTGATTTTGATTTTATTTGCGTGGCACAGCGTGCGGCATGCCACATATGTCTGCAAATCAGTAAATTAAAAGTCAGTTTTCCAAAATTAAAAACTTACATTGAAATCTATGGAAATTAATGGAAATTCAAAACCAAAATTCAAATTTATTTAACTGCGTGGCAGGGCTGAGGTTTATGGCAGGACTCTGGCCAGGACCAAACGCACCTAGGTATAATTTAAAATAAATTCAAACACTACTCTAAATCCTGAATTTTAAATCAAGTTTCCGACTATTTATTTTTTTTAATGTAAATTGAAAACTTGAGACTTGGCAACTAAAAGAAAAGTGATAATAAAACTTGGAGTTAAGGAAGAAGAAGAATAAGGCAAGTGCTTGAAGCATGAACTAGGATAATGACATTGATTTGCAAGAGAGATTCCTTTGTCTTTGTTTCCTTTTTAATAATAAATTAAATTGCATTAAAAATGGAAAACAAGAAACACTCAGCGGGCCAGAAGCCTGTGAGTGTAAGGCTCAAGTGGCCTGTGGGACTAAATAAAAAATAAGGATATTGTGATAATAAAACTAGAAGCCAGTTAATTGAATACTGAATTTAACTCCTTTTCCGAAGACACTTCCTGTTTACGGAAACTGAAGACACGCATTGCGAACCATAAAAAGTGAGCAGCCAGAGTGAAGCTCGGGTCCTGAGCAATTCGGAGTTATATCCGAATATTATGTATACGCCGTGTGAAACTAATTTCAGATGTCGTACAATCTCATTAGAAATTCTTCCCCCTTCCCCCTTACTCTTCCTCCCTTCACCATAAAGTGGGAAGCAGCAGCGACACGATTTGCAATCAACTTAATTGAATTCTGTTTTGATGCAATGCGAGCGATGAAGTCGCTTCTGCCGAAGCGCAAGAAGCGAACGGAATTGGCAACAGAAGGGTGAGGGGGAGGTGGAGGGTAGGGAAAAGGGTTGAGGAAAAATGTGAGCAGAAACAAAGGCAACACTTGGCATACCCTGCAAAGCGTTTGATAAAGAAAGGATATTCCCAACTTCAGTTACATCAATGAAAAAAGAGAAGCGATAACTGAAAATCTATTTATCGACTTATCGATTATTATTATAAGTGTGCCTGCAGTTAAATTCAAAAGGATATTTTTAAAATCAAAAAATAATAAATAAAATATTTAAATTTCATTTAATTCATCTCATTTCTAGGGTATCTGCCAGTCGGGCAGGTGAAGCGCTCAGCTGCAGCTGCAATTGTCTTTTTTGTTGTTTGTCAAATGAATTTTTTGCAGCAACAATGAAGACGATGACGATAACGATGACGATGACGATGACGATGATGACGGGAATAATGACGAAGACGAAGATGATTACGACTTAGACTGGCGGTGATGACGATGATGACATCGTATACGATATTCAATTAGAAGTTGATTTTGTTGTTGTTGCTGTTACTTACTTATGTTGTTGTTGTTGTTGTCATCGCTGTCGTCGCTGGCAGTCGCTTAATGAAATTAAAGTTAACTCCATTTGTTTATTTATTTTGTGAGCGCTTTTATTTGTTTATATGGCAAAAATCAGTTAACTCGATAAACGCACAGGCGAATAGAGCAGCAGGCCAGGGGGATGCGGTGAAGGGTGGTTAGGGGGGAGGAGGGGGAAGAGGAATCAGTTGAAATGGAACCCGAATGAAGCGACGCACTCGCTGTCATAGATCGCTGCTAATTAGGGTCAAGTGAAGACCAAGATGCGGCGTCTTGGGGGTCTGAGGATGGGAGCAAAGGCAGCGGCCAATTAGGCGGTAAGGGGTGACAGCTTGGGGACGGGGCGAGGGGTAGCAGGAGTGAGTTGAAGGAAGGCAGCCCGAAACTTTAAACATTCTCAATATGTAAAAGTTAAGGGGCCCCCAAAGACGACAAATGTCATAAGGGAACCGCTTCTATTGCAGGACATGCGCACATCGCAGGACTTTAAGCTAGGCCACAAATTGCACACACATAGACACAGGCAGAGGTACACACTCCCACTCCCTGGCACACACACACACACACATACACACACACTCAGATAGAAATACACACATTTAAAGGGGGCTGCTTGTACCCTTGTAACGGTCTACACTCAGTAGATGAGACCCATGTGAGGGGATGCGAGGTAAAGAGGTAACGAGGAAAGAGAGGCAGGAGGAGGCAGGACGAGGAAGGGGGAAGCACGAATAGTCGGATAGTAAACAGAGTAAGCACCGTTAGACATTGCTGCGGCCCCTCAGAAACTTGGAAGATATCTCAGTCGCCAAGTTAGTTAGGGGTTGTTATCAAGGATTCGAGGAATCAAGGATTCGGCAATTCGGGGTTCGAGTGCCGTTGATACACAAGCATATGCCCCTACGTCCTGCGAGCGGTTGGGCGGGCTGTAAGGTAATGTAGACAAATTTTTATCGTTTGCTAAAGTTTTCGACACTTAAGGAAACGCGGGGGGAGTGGCAGGCGTGGGCAGGACGGAAGTAAGGGTTGACTGGCATAGGGGTAAAACTTGACGGTGTCCTGAAAGTGTGACTTAGACGCTAAATAGGCTGTTTGTAACGTTAATAATAACAGTTATGATTATGATAATGCTCAATGTTCATAGCGACAAGAGACGAGAGACGAGACACGAGTGACGAGCGACGAGCGACGAGCGACGAGCAACAAGGAGGCAAGTTGATAACATGCCACAAACCGCAGGAGGAAGAGAGGAGTGGATTCCTAAGCATGGGGGTAGCAGGGGAGGAAAATGTGCTGAAAGCTGCCAAAAGTTCAATGAAAATTATTAATTTGAAAACATCTCGCAGGAGGGGAAGGACTCATAGCAAAAAGGATACAGAAAGGATGCCAGGGAGGAAAAGCAAAAAACAAGCTGAAAAAATATTAATGATGCTTGCAAAATCATATCAAGTTTCGAAAGTACATCAAATTTGAGAGTCATGTAAATCAATAACTGCCTCATCATTTATCGAGCTGCCTATCGATAACTCGAGTTGCTCGATAAATGCCAAAAACTCATTTCAGCTTGACTTCCTGGCCTTCAGCGTTTAACTGGGCTAACACTTCAGAGCCCACAAAACATGGCTGGCAATCGGATTTGCTCCGCCCCATCCCCGCACCCAACCCTTGCCACTTCACCCACCCCTGGCAGCCCATCAACTTGGCTGCAAATCAATTAAAAATCTCCAGATGAAATCCAGAAAAAAAGGCGCCCCAAATTGGTTGCAAAATACAAATGACGCTCACTTGCAGCAGCAGCTCAGCTGGGGAGGGGGAGAGAGAGAGAAATATAGAGAAGAGAGAGAGGGAGAGAGAGCGAAAGTCCCCTATCATCCTTTCTTCGCTGCCCTGTTTACCCCTCGTTTGGCCCTAATCACCAGCAAACAAAAGTCAAATCAAAAGGGAAGCCGGGCGAGCGGCAAAGATTTGAAACCACAATGCGGCGCAGCAGGGAAAGTGGGTTTAGTTGCGCTGGTGAGGGGGGAGGTGGATGCTGGGGCGCATGGCCGGCAGGCGGAGTGCAGCAGCTAACAAGCAATAGCAACAACAAACAACAGCAACAACAACAACGGCAACGTTGACGACATCTCGTTGCAAGCAACTTCCAATTATTTTTTATATTTTTGCAGCAACAAAAGGGGGCACAGGGTGGTTGTGGACAGCAGGGGGTGGGGGTGGGGGTACGGGGGAGACCAGAGTGGATTATGTGACTGCGTTCGCATAGTTTTTTCTACGCTCTGTTCAAGGCGTTGCGTGAAAAGTGGGCGCGGCAGTTCGTGAGACGAGGCAAACACTCAATAGGCCATGGTAACGGCATCCCCCTCCCTCCTCACCCCTCTTCCCCCCTCCACACCACAGCATCAGCCCCTTAAAGCTGCACTTTTGATTGTTGACTGCCACAGCAACAACAACCACAGCTGCAACTACTACAACAACAATCTCTCTATCATCGCGCTCCAATTGAGGAAAATTTATTGCTCGATTTAAGAAGAAAAGTCGAAGGGAAATGGCAAAGAATTTCAAAAGTCTTGACTTAATTAAGAGACGCAAATTAATTGCACAACGTAGACTAATTAGGCAAAAATTAAATAAACTCCCAGATTCGAATTCGAATTCTCGTTTATATTTTTCCAACTTTTTGCACAGTGGGACAAAAGCAACGTCTCTTCGGGAGCTGAAGGCAAATATTGAGTCGTCCGTTCGTCCGCGCAAACAAAGCTTTTAAGCTTCGTTGAGTTAAGCAGAAATACATACACATGTATACGAAAGACACACGCGCACACTTACACACACACACACACACACACTGAGAAACTTAGACACGAAGTCCTGACACCGACATCGACACCGACATCGACACTGGCGCCCCATTACAGCTGAAAAGCATACGAAACGAGGCATTTGTAGGCGAATGTGGAGAACAGTGAGCAAAGGGGGGAGGTAGACAGAGGGGGGAGAGAGCGAGAGAGAGGGGGGTAGGAGACCAAGGGGTGTTGCATATGCGACTGTCAGCTGTGTAGGAGGGAGTGGTATATGGCCGATTCTGCCAGGCAGTCACATACACACACACGCGCGCACACACACGCTCGCACACGTGCAAAGCTATACACAAGTGCCGACTGCGTGCCATTACCTACCAGTACAGTGGGTTCAAATATAGCACACACAAGTCAAAATTTTTATAAATTTTAAAAATGTAAAATTACTCAATGAAATAAATTTTAATCGCATTTTTTTAATTTTTCGAAAATTAATTTTAAATAAATTAAATAAAATTAATAAAATAATAGAAAATAAATGAATAAAATTAAATAAAAATATAACATAAATAAATATATCAATATAAATAATAAAATATTAAATTTCATATTTTATTGTTTATATTAATATATTTATTTATATTATATTTTTATTTAATTTTATTTATTTACTTTCTATTATTTTATTTCAATTGAATTTATTTACTTTAATTTAATTTAATTAATTTTTTTTTTTTTATATTTTGTTTTCTTTAGTCAGTGTCACATCCTGAGCTAAATTTTAGATTTTCTGTTCTCAGCTATCACGTGTTCGTTTGCTGCTTGCACGCACTGTACCTGCGTATCACGCGGCGTATACTTGACATTACATTGACGCTCGCACACTCAATGTCCATACATGCCATCGTCTGTCCCGCTCGCGCACTCAATTGGCCGCACTCCGCGCCACACAATTGGGCCCTGCACTATTGCTGTCTCTGTCGCACTCGGACACTGCGTTTGCAGACAAATTTCTATAAATTATGCATTGTGTGTGTAAACACGACGAAGTTGAATTGAAATTACGGATTTAAATGTGAACCAAAGAAATTTTATGGCCACTCGAAGTATGTGTGTTATGCCCGTGTGTGTGTGCGTGTTATATACACATATATATTTAAGTCTATGTATGCGTGTGTGTGTGTGTGTGTGATTTTTATGAAGCTTATTGTTCTGCCTTTTTGCAAGCAAACGCTGCACCCTTAGCAACGGCCTAGGCATAACCTCTGACATTCCTTCCCCCGGATAATTGGGCGGCTGGGTGTCCGGGCAGCCTTTCATCTGCCGCCGCAGCAACAGAAACAACAGCAACCACAATAATAATGATAACAATAATAGCAACAACAACAACAACAACAACAACAACAACAGCAGCAGCAACAACAACGCCGGCGACAATCTCATAAATTTAATTGTTTAAAGTGAATTTCGCCGCCGCTCATTGCAAAAATTGCCCCCCTTCCCCAGCCATACCCCCCTTTCCCTCGTCTCGTCTACTACTTTAACCCACTCTCTGTCAATCTTTTAGTCGCTTCCCACTCCCCACTCTCCCTCTTCCCTCCTTCTTCGTCGACGCATTGCTTTGTTGTCGTTGTCACCTTTTGAACTTCCGCCGTTGTCTTTTTTATTTTTCAACGTCTGTTCGACTGTCACCGTCGTCTCTCCGTCCGTCCAACTCTCTGCCCGTCCGTCCAGTCCATCTTCCCGTTCGTTTGTCCACATGTCCGGTAAAAAATACAAAAACAAAAAAAAATGTTCACCCAGACGTACATTTTTCTACGTATCTCGTCGAGCTTCTGGGTAGCTCATTGTTTGCGCCTACCCCAACCCCTGTGCCCCCCCCGCTCCTCTCCCCCAGAAGCTTGATTCATTTAACATATCTATTTGTTGTTGCTGTTGTTGTTGCTGTTGTTGTTGTTGTTGGTGTTGCAGTTGTTGTTGCAATTGTTTATTTACAAACATTTCGTCAGAAATTGAAATTGACGCCGTTCAGTCGCTTCTCCTTCTCCTTCTCCTTCTCCCTTTGCTTCTTCTTCCTCGAAACGAATGGCTTTGTTTTAAAACAAAAAGAAAAATACTGAATTTTTATTTATATCATTTCCACGTAGACAACAAACACAACAAAGGGAAATGCGTTAATGAAGGGCAGCAAATGATAAAAAATACACACACACACACACTCTCTCACACTTACACACAATTTCAAAAATCCATTTCTTTAAAAAACTTGATGAATTTTTTGCTACTTTTTCGGAGCACAAATCCTGGAACTAGCTTTAGATTTAAGCAAAGGAGTTCAAGGACAATTCTTGAATATTCATTTATCTGATTTCAAACTGATTCAAATGAAGTGGTTCAAATGAAGTGGTTCAAATGAACTGGTTCACCTAATTTTGATTTCTTAAAATTTTTACCAAACTTCAGTTTTAAATATGAAATAGAAAAAGGAAAAAAAATTAAGTTTAATTTTGAATGCATTGAAATCCTTGAAGTTTGTAAAGTTATTTATTTATTTAATCAAAATAGCTGATAAGTTTCCTCAGGACTTATCTTATCCTGAGGATATTGGCTTCAAAAAGTTCAAAGCGAAAAATCGAGGAATTTTCTTAATGTCAGCTCTTCACATTTCAGTCCATAAGTTGTCATAAGATAAATGTCGATCTATATATACACACATACATATATATACATCAATACATACATAAAAAGTACATTTGTTCGTTCTCTGTTGTCACTTTTCATATAAACACTTCCTGCACTTGACATTCTCTTAGCTCGTAAATCCTTTCGACTCTTAAAAGCATTTCGAATGATATTAACAGTTATTTCTGATGCCGATGATGACGACGACACTGATGATGATGATGATGATGATGATGATATAAATTATAACTGCTCTTTGGATGCGACTCATGCATTTTCCAGGATGAACTGCCTCGTCCACCTGATGACAAACGCCGTAATGAACGGAACAATGGAAATCCGAAGCCCAAATCGACCCTCAATGCTGAGTCAACGGGTTGAGCTCTTCGGAGGGAGGGACGAGGCAGCGTCGATTTAAGAGTGTAATGAATAAATGAGCACACACACACACACACACACACATACACGCACTCACACATTGACGAAGAGACTCACATGCATCCACGTCTCTGTATTTGTGTATTTGTACAGTTAATTTGCCATTTCCGCTCCAGTAAAGTAATGAAAAATGTTGACTGCCGATGCCGAAGCCAATGCCGCCTTCTTCGCCCCGCCCCACCACGATCTGCACACACGCACACACACATACACCCCGTCCACTTGAGTGGTCAGTAGACAACGAGATGGTCAGAGAATTTTCTATTGTTCCCAGAAACCCGAGCGCTAATCACCTTCATCTGAATCCAAACATTGCGCATACGTCACGTGAGCCCAGACGTTGATGGAAAAGCTGCTCATGGGCGGACATCGGGCATCGGGCAATGGGCATCGGGCATCAGGCATGTATTAAAGGACAATCAGATGATGCTCAATCATCAAAGTGATGACAGGCTGAAAAGCGCAAATCTCATTAGAAACGAGACGCTGCCCCACCCCAACCCACCACCCATCCACTAACACTCACACCCCTGGCTGAGACCTTCGCTGTGTGCGATATGCAAATTGCAGGCATCAAAATTGCTGCTCGACGGCGAAGACAAAGGACATTCGAGAAAACGAGTGAACGAGTAAACAGGATAACGGGAGAACAATATTTCCCGGCAGGTGGGACAAAAACAGCACGGGGCAAACAACACACAAAACAACTACAACAAAAATCAAATGCGAACTATGCAGCAGTAACAACAACAACAACAACAACTGTTTTCATTGTCGCAGTGGTCAGTCCTGCGAGGAGGGGTGGGAAGGAGTGTGTGGGGAGGGGAGGAGTGAACATGCGATTTACAAACAGAAGTTGACGACGCCTTCAGGGTGGCCATTTGTGAATTACGCTTTTGATGTCACATGTTGCAAGGACATTACCGTTATGATTATGGGGCGAACAATGAAGCGTTGCCAGATGCTCGAAATGTTAAGCAGTTAATGAACACAACAGCAAACACAAATCACAAACGACAGGTTATCTAATTGCGAGCTGAGCGCAAAGTTATGTTCACTGCACTCAAGGAGGCAAGGCAACACACACACACACACACACACACATACTCCCACACACATACTCCCACACACGCATAGTTACATAATCAAAAGTTTTGATTATAAAGGAATAGTTCCTGGGCATGCACAATAGTTTCAAGGACAATGGCGAGTCCAGGTGAAACTTTTATTTCATAAGCTTCCCTTGCATAACAGTCGACGTTAGGTAATTAACATGTTTCTTTTAAATAACAGTCGACGTTAGGTAATTAACATGTTTCTTTTAAATAACAGTCGACGTTAGGTAATTAACATGTTTCTTTTAAATAACAGTCGACGTCAGGTGATACACAGGTTTCTTTTAAATGACAGTCGACGTCAGGTGATACACAGGTTTCTTTTAAATAACAGTCGACGTCAGGTGATTAACATGTTTCTTTTAAATAACAGTCGACGTCAGGTGATTAACATGTTTCTTTTAAATAACAGTCGACGTCAGGTAATTAACATGTTTCTTTTAAATAACAGTCGACGTCAGGTGATTAACATGTTTCTTTTAAATAACAGTCGACGTCAGGTGATTAACAGGTTTCTTTTAAATAACAGTCGACGTCAAGTGATTAACATGTTTCTTTTAAATAACAGTCGACATCAGGTGATTAACATGTTTCTTTTAAATGTTCTTCTCTCTTCTGCCTATAATAAAGACTGTCTACTTCTTTTATCTGAATCCTTTCTCGTATCTTATACACACTCTTACATTAAGCCGAATTCTGCTAACTGATATGTTAAATAACATTTATTCAACCTCTGCTTAGCTTTAAGCTCTGTTTACCAGCCATTCACCATAAACCTGTCTTATATCTCAACCCATAAGGATGCTTTCAACTAGTATTAAGAATATGTGTCTGTTACGGTAGTCCTTCCCTTTTCACCTCATAAAGCTGCCATTAAAATATGTTATTAGCATTTTCACTGCTATGTTAAAGCTGATTCAAGGATTTTTTGCTAATTTCTTGCTTTAATCTTTCAACTCTGTTAATGAGTAGCGATTCAATTAATCTAAGTGATTTATGAATTCCCCTAGAATTGCCCTTCGCTGGGATCGGAGATTAACCAAAAGTGGATTAATTTTACATATGACTGGATGTGAAGGAGATCCTCGATGCATCCTATAATTTGCCGCATGCAACGAAGGGCTTATTTCAAGTAATCGACACTCGCAACGCCAACAAATTGGAAGCCTCGAGTGCAGCAACGACAAATGCAATGCGTGAAGCAATCCTGACGAGGACGAAGATTGCCGGCGCTGAAGATGGGATGGAGAAGGAGATGGAGATGGGAATGGAAATGAAAGTGGAAAGTGAAGAGTGAAGAGGGAAGAGTGAAAGGTGGAAAAGTGGAAATGGAGATGTAGATGAGGTTCAGGCTATACGCATCTGAGAGCTGCAATCTAAGGACGACAAATGCCGTCGCACACAATGGTTACTGCCGTCTGGCGCCGTTATCCTTCTTGCCCTGCGGATCCTTTGTCGAATACCGTTGGCGCTCGACAGTCGACAAATCGAATCCCCACAATCCTGAACGTGAAGTCGGGTGACTGGCTGGCTGGTTGCCTGGGTGAGGGCTTGTGGGTGGTGGCTCAGTGGTTGTGGAACGGTTATGGAATCGGTTGAGAGTCCTGAAATTGTGTGAACACCGACGGTGGCCAAAGTCCTAAGGTCCTGGTGACAATATTGTCGGCATTTATGATTGAGAAATTGCTATTACTTGTGGCTTGTTTACCAGCCGACCAGTTGACCAGCTGACCAGCTGCCAGCGATGCCGCTTGGTCGAAAAGTGCGTTTAAAGTGAACAAGGAGGCGAAAGGATTGACAGGACGGACATTAGGCTTCCTGAAATGAGTTCCATGGTCAGCAATCAGACGACGGTGACATCTGAACAAAGCTTCTAAAGAGATTAAAAGTGCTCGTCTATCGGACAAAGGTTTCGAAAACTGTTATACTGACGATTGAAAGGACAAAAGGACGAAAAGTGTTCTATTGTTGCAGAGTTTCTTTAGCTGCTTTCATGGGGATAATCTTGATGAATCTGTGAAGCTCTGAATCTGAATTGAATCTGCACGCAATAAAAAAGGTGACAATCCCATTTGAAATTACTCGCTACCCACTGAGTGTTACGTACCCCCCGCCCTTCCCGCACCCGCTGCTCCACCCCTCCCTCCCTCCCCCTTTGAGGCTTACAAATTTAATTAAATTAATTAGCTAAAATGTTGAGCGTGGGGCAAATTTATTGCTGAGCTTCAAAAAGCAACAGCCGCAAATTCAAATGGCGAAAAGCCTTAACAGCAGAAGAGACATTGAATGGCAAAAAGGGAGCGGGGGTCGCAGGACGAAGGACGTAGAACGTAGAGCGTAGAACGTTGGACGTAGGAAGGCGACAACACCACAGGGCGAGAAGAGATTAGGAAGGAGAGGATGCAGGGGGTAAGTAGGCGCATAGAAAATAAAAGTAAGTAGACACACACGCAGAAAAAGAGACCTGTATGTATATATATATGAGTGTGTGTGTGTGTGTGTGTGTTTGTACAACTTCAAAATGAGTTTATCGATTTTAAGGCAGCTCGAGGCAAGGGTAGTATGTTAGGGGTTCGTCGAGGGTGATGGCGATGGCGATGGCAATGGCAAGGGCGTGGGGACGGGGACGGGGGATGGGGGAAGGGGGTGAGCTAAGGTATAGGTTTCTCGTTCGTTTTCTCGTTCGTTCGCCTGTCTTGTTGTGCACTCGTCGGCGATGTGTGTGGAAGGCTTGATGAATGTAGGGAGACGAGAAGGCGGACAGGCAGGGAGGCGAGGAGGCAAGAAGGCGGCAGAGGGGAAGATGCAGAACGGAAGCTAAAGAAGCAGCCTCACTCATTTCAGCAGTGTGTGTGTGTGTGTGTGTGTGTGTGTGTGTAATATGTGTTTCTGCACCCTCTGCATTTTTGTAAGTGTATGTCTGCCTGTGCATGTATACATGTATATGCAAGTGTGTGTGTGTGTGTGTGTGTAAGCTCTCCACTTGATTCTCTATGCAATTTTCAATAAATTCATACAAAATTCATACATAAAATAAAAGTGAAAAGCCTGCATTATTATTTAAGGGTTAAAACTCATATATATTTAAATGGGCGCTTTAAGGGACTAACACACACACACACACACACCTCTATTCTCCTCCCTCCGCATCCCTTGCTGCTGCAACTGACGTTGTTGTTACGCCTTTGTCTTGTTTATTATTTGTGGCCTGGCAACAAACGTGCAGCAATTAAAATGTGCAAGACAATTGGCGAAAAGACTGAGCGAAGGATAAACTGGCGAAACGGCGACTTAGAGCAAGGGATGGGAGAGGGGGGACAGATTGGATGTCAAAGAGCTTTGGCTGTCAATTAAAACGAAGCTTTCGCCAACTAAAGGACTGCCAAAGCTCTTTGAGCACGCGTCTTAAAAGTGCAACACAAAATTGCATTATTAATATGCAATGAAATTTGCCAAACATAATAAATAAAGGATGGAAATTTTCAAATATGCATTTTCCAGCAACCGACCCAACCACCCCGCCAGCCCCTACCGCACGACCGGCACCCCTGCATTTCCTATCCATCTCCCAGCCAGGCAATGTATAAAAGCCTTTGAAGTGCGCACACACACCAGCACATACTTTATATATGCAAGTGTGTGTGTGTGTGTGTGTGTGTGTGTGTGTGATGAAATCCTTGTATGTAATGGTATGTGTATTGAATGTATGTGCGTGTGTACTATACAAGTAAAGCCCGGAACCAAGGGATGTGTGCCTTCAATTGGGTAACAAACTCGGGTCATGAGCCGAAACGAGGCGTGAGACTGTTGTACAAGCTGCCACCCACTGTGCACAGTGGGACGAACATAGAACGTAGCTACAATCTATTAAGTCAACGTTGGCACAAAGCAAGTGCATAATAGTCCTGCCTTGCGCCCAACATCCCTCCGATCATCCTGCCAACTGAAGTCTACCCTTATGCCCTCACATCCAAGGAGATTGCAAAGCCCAAAGTCCTTTTTCTTTGATGAGTCCGTCACTTGGACAGGTTCCTTGCTCGATTCAATATTGAAAAAGGTTTATTAGCAAAACGAAACGTAAGGAGATGACACACAAGGATTAGTTAAATGTCAGTTTCATAAGGAACTTTAATCTCCACAAACAGACGACATTTTTCATACTCTGTTTATGGGCTAGGACAGTGTTGTCCTTTATGGGAAGTCCACAAATATTGCGGCTAATCAAGAGCTGTATAAACACCCCAAGGAGAATATCTATTTATGTCTTATCCGCCAATTATTAACTATCTCAAAGGATTCCCTTTTGCAGAGGCAACGAGTCCTTTGCCGTCGCCAGCTTTGGTATGAAATTCAGTATTTTTATTCAAGGATTTCTGTGGAAGCTCAGAAATGCCTTCGAAATGGGAATCGATTTTGTTGAACCACCGATTCCTCTATCCACACACACCTTCTGTCTTCTACATCTCCCCACCCCTCCACCTCTTCACCTCTTCACCTCTATCCCATTTCCAACGACTTCTTGCCTGGTCCCATTTCTCTTTGAACTTACCCATTTTCCAAAATAAGAAACGAAGTAAAAAAGTTAAGAAAAGACACAACACGCAAAGGGGTGCGCTTACAAGGTGCGTTGGCGGGGGGATGAGGCACTGGGTATCAGTGGGTGTCATGTGAAGGGGATGGGGGATGGCGGATGGCGGATGGGTGGGGGTCGCAGTGCTTAAGTCGGATACGTATACGACGTCGTCTTGAAGATAAATGATGCATTCTACAAATTTGTATAAGGCAGAAACATAAATTATGCTTACTGTTCAGGTACTGTATTTCAGAGGCTGCCACGCCTCCCTGCACAAGGTAAACTGCCTGCAAGGCAAGCGGCAGTAAACAAGCCACATAAGTTCAGTGCTCAAGCCCGAAAGGTAATTTAAGCCCAAATCAATTTTATTGCATTCATTGAATGCAAATTCAACGGGAAGGCATTTCGAATACAAAACTAGAGATGACATCGTACTAAGGAAATTATCCATCAATGCTTAAAGCTATCTGGTATTATCCGAAATTATCCGAACATTTTAATAAGGCGAGAATTTCACGATGCTTAATTTAAAGCATTTTATTTACATATTTAATTTAGTTCTTATATATTTTTAATAGTTCTTCAAAAATTATCCGAAGTTATCCAGAATAATTGAAAATCTCGAAAATATTTGTTTTTTTTTTATCCGATATTTAACATCAAAGCTAAGCCCTTTCTATTGATTTATAATTCATCTAACAAAGCTTATCCGACCTTATCCACTCACATCCGTACTTATCCGAAGCTATTGAGAACTATAGAGAATGTCGAAAATTTTAGTTTTCTATCTTATTCAATTACTCGCATCTAAGTTCAACTCTTCCTGTTGTTCCATAAATCATCTACAAAAGCTTATCCGACTTATCCACACACGTTGAAAGCGGGGACAAGCCTTTTAACTGGCAGAACATTTCACTCGATACATTGTTTCACAATATTTGCAGACGTGAGGAAATGCGTAAACATCAAACCAGCGATAGACTTGCATTTTAGTATTTATAACACCTCAAGTTGCATAGATAAACAACGTCGGCAACAACAACAACAACAACAACAACGGCAGAAACTCAGCTTAGCTTGAAGCGATACGCCAATAATATGTTGTCACTTGTCAATCAAGGCAGCAACAACAACAACAACAACAACAACAACACACACATATCGCACTTGAAACAACAGCACGAAAATTGATAGACAGTAGGGAGGAGTGTGGGTTGAAAGGTGTGGAAATATGGTTGAGGGGTGAATAGCAACGATGGTGGAGGGGGGAGGGGGAGGGAGCGACATGCAAGGCTTTGACTCTGTGACTGACGTCTGTCAGAAAATGCCACCACGTGAAGTGAAAATTGCCAACAACAACAACAACAAGAGCACAAACAACAGGAACCTAACAACATGCAACAACCACAACCATAACAACAACAACAACAAAATGTAAACAAAGAAAATAGCGAAGACGAAGCCAATAAAATATAAAAAATGAAAAGACAAAAAAAAAGAAACAACGACAAAAAGAAGAAAAATTGCAACACGCGACTTTCCCAAATAAAAAACGCATTATAAACAATATGTTTTAGTTTTTGTTGTTGTTGTTGTTGTTATAGTTGATGGTGTTGTTGTTGTTGTTACTGTTATTATTGTTGTTATTGTTGCTTACTTGTTTTGCATGTTGCACCGGCACCGCTGGCGATTGTTGGCCGTAATTTGCAATGATTTTCACTGCCAACCGCAGCAGAAGCGACAACAACAACAACAAGATTAGTAACAACAACAACAACAACAACAACAACAACATCGGCAACAATTACAACAGCAGTAAAAGTTTTCCAATTCCAAAAAGAAAAAAAAAGTGAAATGCCTCGATAGTTAGATTGGAAGCCCCCCGTCCCCCTCCCCCTTTCACTCATTCAACCTACCCCCTTCCCTTGCTCTATCACCTTACCCCGTTCCGCCCCTTACTCCATCACCCCCCTCCCACCTTTCCCTCCACAAATTCGAATCCGAGTCCGGACGCGGTCAATGGACAGTTGGCCATTAATTCATTTGCGCATTTTTAAGAGGCGCCCCTCGCGCCGTGCTGGACGGATGACTGAATAGCGAAAGAGAGAGCAGATGATATAGGGGTAAATGAGGTCAGACCCGACTACAAATTCATTTCCCAAGAACCGGATAAAATATAACAATATAAAATAACTTTAAGAATTCAAAAAAAGATTTTTAAATTATGAAACACAAGTCTTGGAAAATCGAACTCGGATAAAAAATCATTGGAAAAAAATGGTTTTTATTTAGAAAGAAAAAAAATAATAAAAATTAAAATTGAAGAATAAATAAATAGATATAAAAAAATTGAAATAATAATAATAAATATTAAAGTTAAATATTTATATGAAGTCTATAAATGGATTTCTTCAAGTACAAGTCTTGGAAAATCGAACTCGGATAAAAATCATTGGAAAAAAATGGATTTTATTTAGAAAGAAAAAAAATAATAAAAATTAAAATTAAAGAATAAATAAATAGATATAAAAAAATTGAAGTAATACTAATAAATATTAAAGTAAAATATTTATATGAAGTATATAAATTGATTTTATGGGAGTCTCCACTTTGAGGCTCTCGGGTGTTGCACATTGTGGATTCCAGAAAAGTTCTCAAAGATCTCTATTTATATAAACCTGCGGTTGGTTTAGTTGGTTAGGAGCGAAAGTCGGGAAATTAATGATTTTTATGGAATGCGATTTATATAGCTTCATTTATCGCATCCTACAAAGAGCCCCGGGGGGCTGACGTGTCCACAACAAGAACTAAATCTTTCAAAGTGATTCAGCTACGAATTGTGCATTAAGCGAAACGCAAAATAAAAACAGAATTGAAAAAAAGTGAAGAATTAAAAAAAAGAATAACAACAAAAGGCTTTCAAGTCAATTAAATTTAAACAAAAACTGAATCGCAGTTCGAGGGACGACGGACGACAGAATTGAGCAAATGACACAAGCGGCACTGCAGGAGGATGGGGGGAAAGGTGGGGGAGAAGGTGAGAATGAGCTTATGACTGAGGTGCATTTTTCAGATACTCCGTAAAAAGTTGTAAAAAGGATAAAATTCCCAAAAAATATTATTAATTAAATTTGTTTATGCTTTAATTAATTTAATTAAATTAAACTATTTTTTATTATATTTTAATATTTCATTATAGATTCAATTTAACTACTTATTTACAGGGTATTCAAAAAAATGAATACCCAGAAGCTCGCACTGAGTATTCAGATGCTTTGGCCAAAAGATTGGCAGCTGAAAATGCGAATAGCACACGTTTTGGTCAGCAGCAGCAACAGATGAGGGGCGGTGGGGGCGGGGAGTGGGGAGTGGGGAATGGGGGAACCAGAGATATGTAGAAACTTGGAGACTGAACAATAAGTGACGATGACGATGCAGTTGACGGTCTGTAAATTTGAAGCAATTACATGGAATCGAGTTGGTCTCTAGAATTGCAACAACCGAACAACCGAACAACCGAACAACCGAACAACTGAACAACTGAAAAACGGCGAATGGCAGAACCGACAATTATATAAACTAGAGTTGCAATCAGTCAGTCACTCAGTCACTTAGTCACTCAGTCACTCAGTCACTCAGTCACTCAGTCACTCAGTCACTCAGTCACTCAGTCACTTAGTCATTCATGCAGTCAGCTTGACAGTCAGTCAGCTTTTCCATTGACTGTGGCAAAAAAAAAAAAAAAAAAATGAGATTGAGATTGAGTTTTAAGCTACAAAACTGAAGCGGGAGTTCAACCCAAGCGAGAGTCCCTCTCCCTCTCCCTCTCCCTTCCTCCATCTCTCTTTACCTCCCTCCCGCCATCTACCACTCTCTAGGCCTTTGAAGTTTGGACGAGAAAAATCTTTGGCTTACAAAATGATTTCAAGGTATTTAAAATGCAGCAGGCAAGACGAGAGCCGAGCCACAGTCAACACTCGGCCGAAAAGTACCTATAGAAATAAATATATATATATAATATATATATATATATATATATTTATATATAGATACATACACAATAAGGCAACAAACAACAACAAAAAGTATCTTGCAGATACAACATGCTAGTATGTATGTGTGTTGGCGTATGTGTGTGTGTGTGTGTTAGTGTTTGAAACTGAACTGAAAAAAAATAAATAAATAAGTAAATAACAAAAACAAAAACAAAAACAAACACAAAAAAGACAAGAAAAAACGCTGACCTCATTATTATTTTGTGTATGTGCAGTTTTCTGCCTGTGTGTGTGCGAATGTGTGTGAGTGTGTGTGTGTGTGCTTCGCTGGCTTCGTTTCATGCACCAGCTCTAATATTGCGCCCAAAACATAATAGAGAATGAGTCCAACGGCAGAAATGAGAGAGACAGGCACATAGAATGGGCTGGCGAGGGGGAGAGATGCAAAAAGTATCTGACAGATACACATGTATCTGTATCTATTCGTGCATTCGTCTCAGTTTGTGCGGTGCAAAGGCAAATCAAAAGCAAAGCCCGGAATCGCATAAATCTATGCGATTTACATACACAACAAACTGTCGCAAACAATCCTTGACTTATCCGAATACGATTCACGTTTCGTTCAAGTTTTCAAAAAGTGAAAAAGTAAAAATAAAAAAATGTCTCGAAAGTTTCTCAAATAACTTATCCAAAATATTCCAATTCCTCATTCAATATCCGCAAGTAATACTTTCAGTTTACTGATGTTTGTGAGAAACTCAAATGATTGATTTATCCGGAAGTTCAAACTGAAGTTTCAAGGAAAATTCACAGCCCTGGGATAAAAACAATGAAAATACTTTATCCGAAAATACTGTTCCATATTTAAATGCAATTTCCAGTAAAACGAAAACTTTTTAATGTTGAGGATCTCAATGAAAACTGAAGGTCTATCAATATTTCTAAAGAAAAAACCTTATCCGAAGCAATTTGCGACTAATTCATGTTATCCGAACTGTTTTTTTCAGAAATTGCAATGCAAATGAGAACTTAAAGCTTAACTTAATCCTACTTTTTATCCGAATGTGAGTAATTTTCGGATAATTGAATATGGGAAAATCAATATAATTGAAAGGATAAACTTTACAGTGAGCACTCACCACATGCACGCTGCTCTGCAGCTGTCCGGCTAACATCTGAGTTTGTGTCTGTTGCTGCGTCTCCGGGAGTTTCTTTTCAGTCTTTTTGGCCGCACGCTTGTTCTTGCTCTCGAGAAAACGCTTCTGAAGTGCAGTTGTCTCCTGATTCTGTTGCTCGCAGACTGTGCTGAAGGTTTGCTCATAGCGGGGCACGCAGTCCGTTTGCCTCCGGCGATAGTTTTCCATGCGTCGACGCAGACGTTCAACAATTGGCTGTCGTTTCGCAGGGATGGCATCATGGGGCGCATTGTTGTTGCCTGGGTTGCTGTTGTTGTTGCTGTTGACGTTGATGTTGACGTTACCATTGGCGCCATTGGGTCCACCGATTGCTCCTGCAGACGCAACGCCGCCAGCTCCGTTGCCGCCAGCGACAAGGCCGCCGACAATTCCGCCTGTTGCTGCCAGGTTGGCATTGTAAGGCGAGTGTTGTTGCTGCTGTTGCTGCTGCTGCTGCTGTTGTTGTTGCTGTTGTCGCTGTTGCTGCTGCTGCACTTGCAACTGTTGTTGCGCTTGTTGTGCATTGTGTTGGAGTTGCAGTTGCTGATGCTGCTGCAGGTGTATGCCCAAGCCTTGTTGCTGCAAGTGTTGCTGATGCAATTGGAGATTCAAATGTTGCTGCTGCTGATGCTGCTGCTGTTGCTGTTGTTGCTGCTGCTGCTGCTGCTGGGCGACGGCGGCTGCTGCTGCTTGGCTGGCGCTCTGGAACACTGGCAGGCCGCCCGCATCCATAAATGCGTCCGTGGTGAGGCTTTGGCTTGGGCTCGTTGCTTCGCGGCTCTCGTCCTCCGTCTGCGGCAAACGCTGACAGCGACGAAGTCACGAAGTAACAAGACAACAAACGGCGCCAAGCAACACGTTCAACACGTTTTCTCACCTTTTCTTCTATTTCCTTTTCTCCCCCTCCAATTTCAATTTTCCTCTTTACTCCTCCCTCCTCTCTTTGTTACTTTTCCTTCTTCTTCTTCTTCCTCTTCTTCTTCTTCTTCTCTTTATATCAAATCACTTGTTGTCGTCTTTCATGCGTTGACAATTGCTTTGCGAAAGCGTCTGTTGCCTTCTCTGTTATTGCTTCTGTTATTGTTTCAATTACTGTTACTGCCACTGTTACTGTTGTTGTTGTTGTTGTTGTTGTGGTTGTTGCTGCTGCTGTTGTTGCTCTTGTTGTTTATGTTGTAAGTTAAGTGCGCAAGATGCCGGAAAACTATGTGGCCCATTGTGGCGGGGCGTGAGGCAGGAGGCAGCAATGCATCGTTGAGGCAGACATGTTGAAATACCTGTTGAGGTATGGAAATAACGGTATTAATTCGATATGCAATAAAAGTGTTAACTTAGATAAAAATATGATAAATTATTAACCAAAGAAAATTCGGTCTAAATGCAGATGCGGGCCACTAAAATAGATGGAAATTCAATAAGAATGCGATCTAAAAAATTATGAGGAAAACCGAAGTCTAAAGAAAAAGAAGAGAGAGAGGAACTCAGATGTAGTTCAGGGTATCAGAAAGATTTTCTGAACTCAACTCCCAATCAAACTTAAAACATTTGTTGTTCCTAAAGTCACGCTTCAGAAAGCGACGATTGCTTTTATCGTCTTATCGAATCAACACTGTATTTATGAAAACGATCAGATATCAGGTTTTGTTTGTTCTTGAGACACGCTCAATTAATCAGTGTCTTGATAACACATATCATCAATCTTCAAATAAACGGCACTATTGAAATCCAATTGCCACATTAAAAACTTATTTTTTTATTTTCTATAATTTATTCGGTGCTTTTGAGTTGAAGTTTTTAAATATTTGGAGGACTTTGAGTACTTTGAATAGATTAATGTGGCAAGTAATATTCTTAAATAATTCATCGCATTATTTTAAATACTTGAATATTCAACTTTTTTCTCCTTCCAAAAACTTTATCAAATTGCGGCTTTGATATTTAAAACTTTTCTCATTTTAAATTTTCTTTGGGAAACCCCGCGAAACTCTAAAACTGCTGATAAGCCACGAACAAAACGGATCTCTAAAAAAATTAAATAGAAAACAAACTGTGATACGTGCTTGCAAGTCATAGACACACACACACACACACACACACACACACATAGCAAGCACAAATATATATAAAATAGCATAAAATTATAAACAAAACTGCAAAAAATCGCAAAAAACGCGTCATGGAGAAAACTGATAAAACAGAAAAAAAAAAAAAAATAAGTGGCATTTGGGGGGACAAAGCGCGGGGTAAAGGAGAAAAAAGAAAAAATGTGGAGAGGAAGGGGGACAGCAAAATGAGTACAATAATAATTACGCACAAGAACAGTAACTACAACTAAAGTACAATAACAACGGACAACAACTTATTAATCGCTAGCGATTCGCGAGCGAACGCCGCGCGTCTTGTTCGCGTGTGCCTTGGCAAGCGGCAGAAGACGAAACGAAGACGTAGACGTAGACGAAGGCGACGGCGACGACGCCGACGACGAAAACGAAGACGAAGGCGAAGTAAAAATAAAACGACAACAGCAACAATAACCAAGAGACTGACAAAGTTGAACTGGCCTGTGCGCTGGCTGCTGAATGAATGAATGAATGACAAACTGACTGACTGTAAAGCCAGGCCAGTCAGTGTTCGAGCAACGGTCGGTCGGTTGGTCGGATGGTCGGTTAGATGCACGATGTGGGGAATGGAGCGACGATGACGATGACGATGGTCCAAACGAATATGTTGGAGTTGCATACGTGTGTGACTGCCGTATGTGTGTTTGTGTGCATGAGTGCGAGTGCCAGTGCCAGTGCCAGTACCAGTGCGAGTGTGACGGTAAGCAGAGGCGCAAATGAGCAAACCTTTTGCAACTTATGGCTAATGTGGCACGTGAACACACAATGGGCAAAGGGACAGATAGACTGTTCAAGGGGCAGGGCCCAGTCAAATTAAGCTGTAAACAAAACTGGTTTGCAGGCTGTGTGCCCGCCCGCCACAGGCAACAACAACAGCAACAGCAACAGCAAAGGCAACGGCAACGGCAACGGCAATAGCGACAGCGACAGCAGCAGCAGCAGCAACAGCAGTGGCAGCGACTACGGCCACAGCAGCAAAAATATAACAATAACAAAAACAAGCAAATGGATGAAACTGGAAAACGTCGCGTCGCGACTTCAACTTTACTCGACGCGACGACGTTCGATCGAACGAGCGACTAGCAAATCAAACGAACGGCGGTTTGGCCGAACAAATGAACAGGCGAACAGCAGCAATAGACCGATGCTATGGACTGATACAACTAGTAGACAGTCAACATCAAGTGTTGCGCTGCGTCTGAGCGAGAGAAAGATAGGGAGCGCGTACATTTAAACGAACTGTAAAACAAACGAACAAACAGCGGCGAGTGCGTATAAACGAGATGGTCGTGTACTCGTGAGTATTAAGAAAGAGCGAGCGAGTTAACCGTGAGCATTGTTTACATTTGACATTGTTGTTGCTTTTGCTGTTATGGTTGTTGTCTGCTGCCTGCTGCCTGCTGCTTGCTGCTTGCTGCTACTCACGCTCACGCTCACGCTCTCGCCACCCACAGGTTGGTATGCGAGAGAAAGAAGAGCTGGCATATCCAAAACATACAGCGAAAAGGGTCAAATTTGAAGGCAAACGATTTGTTGTTGCTGTCGGCTGCCAATTTAATTAGGAAACTAAGCCACGCGCTCTTTTAAGATAATTATATGCATATGTACGGAGTACACAGCTACACACACACACACACACACTCACACACAAACTCACAAGTTAACATGAATTTGTATGTTCAAATGTGCACAAAAACCTTTCGAATGCACACACAATGCAATTGTGTTTGTGTGTGTGTGTTTGTTTGTATTTGTTATTGTAACTGCTAATTATGATTGTAATTGGTTTGACTGATAGCTAACGATCCACGAAATTGCAAATGCAGTACGTCATCTGGTTTAGTGGCTGATTAGTAGAAAATTGACAAATTGTGTGACGTCACACGACATAAAATGCTGCGCAGTGCCGTCGCACTGCTGATAATCAAAGTACAGTTTTTAGCAACAGGGAAACAAAAGCATCGATAAGAGCTTTACGAGCTCTGGGATTTTAATTAAGAAGCGCGACTGCCTTTCGCTCTCATTAATTTTGCAAGCATTTCATGGCTTAACGCTAAGTAAATCCCATTCCCGAATTTGCATTGTTAAAAGAAGAAGAAGAAGAAGAAGAAGAAGAGGAAGAAGGTCTAAAAGACGGGAGGGGATAAGAAATCGATAGCAGTCATAAAATTTCGTGCAGTAAAATCTCTGGCAATAACATGGCTTGAGCTAGGGAAATCATTTTTACAGTAACTGTAAAAAGGGGGAACAAAGATGAGATTGGCTGGTATACACATACACATACCAAATACATACATCCATACATCCATACACCCATGCACACATACACAATCATGAACAGCAACAACATTATCATCAACAGCGACCCCGTAATTATCATTATTGCATCTTCATTATGGGCTGGCGGCATTTTCGTCATAATTATCTGTTCAAAATACAAAATAATAACAAACACAAGACGCAGCGACTCGTGAGCAGCAACAGAGTGCATTGAGCGATTGAGGGAGAGTTAAGAGGGTTGCTTTTATGTTACAGCAAAAATTCAACAAATATAGTTAAAAGGGCAAGATGGAATAATTTCAATTAAAGAGCGAATTATAAAAAATTATATGTATGTGCATAGAAAATAAATTATTGATAAGTGGATAATAATAAGAAACAACACAATCTCCAATTTTATCATTTCCACCAATAAATTCATAAACAACTCTCGCAGCAAGCAGCGTTTGCGTTCGCGAGTCACAAAAAAAGATTAAAAGAGAGAGGGAGAAAATAGGCAGAAGCAACACCAAGTTCTGTTAGCAGAGCCGCACTCTGTCGTTGTGCACTGTTAAGTAACAGTCGCCGCCGGCACAGAAATTGCAAAATCGGCGCAAATCAAAAATCGCCGGCGACGACAAAAACGCGTTCAAATAACGACAACGACGACAACGTACAGTGGTCAAATATTCAATCAGTGGTAGATTTCTTTTCCCGCAGCCGCCAATATTTATGAAAATAAGTATATGCTCAACAGCATCGTATCAGTTGTACGATCTAACATCTTATTGAGAGCAACTACTGTATTATGTGATGTGAGCCATCGATATTTGTTTAAATTCTTCTAATTTCTGTCATTGTCATTTTGTCCACTGTGCAACGGCGACTTTTCAGGCAAAACGACGGCGACTTACGTCGCGCGTCTATCGCAAAAACGAACAGGCGCCCAGCAAATGTAGTAGGCATAATGCTCAGTACTCTGTCTGCTTGAGAAAGAGAAATAGTTTGTATGAGTATGTTGCGTATGTGTATGTGTGTGTTGTGTGTCTGGTTGTATGTGGCTGCTGAGAGAGCAGGGCTGCCCGCGCACTCGCGCACTCGCTCGCTCGTCTGTTCGTTGGCTGCTGCCGTCTGAACTTTTGCCTATCTTTGTCTGCCCGTTTTCGGCAGCTACTTTGGCGAATGCGATTGCTTTGTTTGCATGTGTGTGCGTCCCTGTTTGCGCGTGTATTGCTCTGTTTTTTGTTGTTCGCTTTTTCGTTTGTTTTATGCTTCAAGCGCAAAAGAACAAAAACAAAAACAAAAACAAAACCAACTGCACATACAAGAGTTTGAATTGGTTTCTTCATGCCCTTGCGGTATATGTGTGAACCCAAAGGTGTGAGAACGTGTGAGTTTCGGTTAAAACATTTGGTGTACTTCTAACGCCTTGAGGTTGCATTAAGTTCCTCATACACCCTACATTCGTCCTGTTCCACATTAGTCGTCAATATTTTAACAAGTGTCTCGTAATGCTGACTCCAATGATGCGACGAGTGAGGCATTTTCCTCGTCGTGGAGTGTGAGAGACAGTCGTGGAAAACGCGCGCGCGTTTTTAATCGCTAGCAGCTCGTTGAGCTCCGTCGCAGTCGGTGCTTCGGAAATATGCTTCGGCGGCGTCGTATGGGCGGCTTTTCCTAACTGAAAATGATACGTCAACTGAACATCCGTGTGCTGCAATGCTGTTAGCCCATTAGAAAACGACGCCAAACAAAATGGTGCCGCCGACGAAGCCGGCAACAATATCGACGCCTCGGACGACGGCGACGAACGACAAAAAGTCAATTTTATCGGAATATAACAGGCAAGAAGCAAGTGGCGCAAACCTAACGGCGTTGCGGGAAAATCATGTGAAAATAGTGGCGAAAAATATGCCTGGAAAAGCCCCCCCAGCGTTCGCTATAGTCTCTGTCGACATCTGGGCGCCTAATCGAAAATGCGAGAAAGATCCGCTTTTCGAGCTAGTTCGCAGCTCACGGCTGGCTCACAAGCTCGAAGCTGGCAGCTCGCAGCTCGCAGCTCGCAGCTCGCAGTTGCAAGTTGTGCCCCAACCAATCAAATACATAGAGATATACACACACACATACACACTCACAGATACTCATAGATACACGATTGCAGCGCAGTAACATCTAAAATGGAATTGCCAAAGACGCAAATCACACACTAAAAGAGAGAGGACAACGAACAGTTATAAGCGAGAGTGGCATGCGATGGCATTGGCTCTTTGTGGGTAACAGGGGGCTAGGATGGGGTGGATGGGGAGTGCGACAGAGTGGACAAGTGCCAGGGTGTTTGCCAGAGAGTGGGAGCGAGTTGGGTGTAGCTGCTCTCACCGCAGCTTCTCCTTTTATCTAGCACAGCAATTAGCTTAATTGTCTCTGTCGCTGTCGCCGTTGCCGTTGCCGTTGCCGTTGTCGTTGCCGTTGCTGTACTCCTGCGAGGGTTGCTCGTTCTGTTATCAGTTACTTAGAAAATTATTTATATTTATTTTGATCAATATTTGAGTACTCGAAAAATTATTGATATTTGATTAAAAATGCGAATTGTCAAAATGACATCCTGAATTGGATTTAGTCCTGGACTAGCTACTAGACGGGATGCCCTCGCAGAAGGACTCTTGAGCACTGCTCATGCGCGTGAATTTGTGTTTAAGGTTCTGCCGTGTGGCATATTCAACATGCCGGCTGCTGACTCAACTTACCCCTTGATGTTTGCCGGTTGGCTCGAGGGTCCTGGAGCTCCTTCTTATCAGCCAGCACGCTTTTTGTGCAATGACAATTAAACTGTTAGCTAAGGGCAGTTGCTATTGTTGCTGCTGCTGCTTCTGTTGTTGTATTTGTTGTTGTTGTTGTTGTCATTCCGATTGCAGAAAGGCCACAAGTGTGGCAGTTCTGGCTGCAAAGGAGAAAATGAGAAAAGCGATTAGGTGAAAATGTCGACCAAGTACATCTCAAGGATATGAATGATTAAATCAGCAGTGCAATAAAATGGATACACTCTTCGCCAGGCCGTTATTAGATACTTAAGATGTGCGGATTAAGACTTCCGCATAGCTGAATTTATTTGGCCAAAGTTTTCCACTTAATTAAACCAATTGGAAAAACTTTACGGGACTCGTACTATGGACGCATTTCCTGCAGGATGTGACGCTTCGATGACGACGGAGATTCATAGCTCACGAGGTTGCTTGGTAATTGGAAACCTTGAATCACGCATCGCGGACTATTCGAAGTCATTTACCTAGCGGACACCTAAAACCTTCTGAGAATCGAGTAGAAGGGCTGTCTTTTATTCTGTTCACACGCGATGCTGGCGTCCAGAAATCCAAAAAGGAAAAGCCCCACAAGTAAATGCAAATTGTCAACGACATGAAGGCTCCAACTGCTGCTGGCCAGCTGCAACAGCAACAGCAACAGCAACAGCAACAGCAACAGTGGCAGCAACAACTACAGCAGCAACAACAACAACAAGAGTAACAAAAGCAACAACAGGTTCATGCAACAAAAGTGAGGCAGTGGCAAAGACTTGCAAAACAGATGTCGTCTGAAGTTGGAGCTGCTGTTCACATGTGGCAGCAACGGCGACATAAAACAGCTGCAACATGCAGCAGCAACATTTGTGGCCAGCTTGTTGTGCCTTGTGCAACAGCTTCTTGTGCTGCTGCAACATTGCAGAGGGCGCCACTGTTGTTGTTTCGTGCCACCAGCGATGCGGCGCACAGCAAATGTAGCGACACTCAAGTGGCAGACTCGGGATACGCAGTAAGCCAACATACACAACACACACACACACACACATAGCCTGGAAAATTCGCAAGCAAACAAGAAACGGCAACAGCCACAACAACAACAATAACAACAACAACAACCACTAAACCGGTTCAAGCAACACCAACAACAAAATAGCACAAAAAGTAGACAAAAAATGTGGCAAAGAGTGGCCACCGCTTGTACTTGGAACTGGGCGATTGGGGAAGAGGGGAAGCGGAGACTGGGGACTGGGTACTGGGGAGGCATTTCAGTGATGAGATGTCGCCCGGCAGTCGTGTGGCAGCCTCTCCCGTTTTCTGTGCTCCTCTGCCCGCATAGACGCTTGCAAACATTCACTGCGGATTCATTCTCCTGGATTCCACACATTTCCACAAATTGCGATTCGTGTCCTTTGATGTCTGCTCCAAAAGGATGTCTGTACAGGAGAAGTTCATTTCATTTCCCAACGCATCACAAACTTTCAACTTGTTTCAGTTTTTAAACTTAACAAAATTCTTTTTAAGTTTCATTTTTTTTAGTCCCTATTCAAATTTATTTATATCCTTTTATCGCCTGCCTCTGATAGTTTCTCTTTAATTAAAAGTTCCCTTTTTCAGAAATATTAATTATTTCATTAAGTAAAATTCTGAGTTACAGAAAATGAAATCAGCATCTGGAAATTCCCAAGTTTCTTATCAGTTTCTAAATAAATAAAAAATCCCGTTATATTTAATTAATGTTGCAATCAAATTTGAAGAATTCCCCAAAGTAAAATGAGCGAGTGGAATTGGAGTCCTTGACCAAGTTGATCCTTTGTCAAGGGTGAATATCCATCCAAAAATAACTTTGGGTTTTATTTTTATTTTCGTATTCAGTTCCAGTTCCAGTTGCAGTTCTGGTTCCAGTTCCAGTTCCAGTTCTGGTTCTAGTTTCATAATCATCATTGTTCAGTAATCGATGATGTGAGCAGAAATAGAAAATTAATTAAAGTTAACTGAACGAACGTTTGGCAGGACGAGCATTCACTTTATTATTATCCCTTTTTATTTTTGGGAAAAAGTCACCCCTGTCGATGAGTGGAGTGCCTTGTGCCCTGTGCCTTGTGCCTTGCCGCTGCCTTGGGTGTGTGTGTATCTATGGCTGTGCACACGGGTGTATCTGTAGCCTGCCTCTGACTGTGTGTGTGTGTGTGTGTGTGTGTATCTGTATCTTTGGCCGCCTGTGCGCGCCTTTCGGGTAGATACAAACAGTGCATCGAGTGGTTGGCCGTTCAAATGTGTTGTACGACATGCGTTTAACGGCGCAGCTGTGCCTACCCGGGTCATGGCTATGGGAAGGACGACCAAGGAGCGGGGACGGGGCAGTAATGGGAATGAAAACGAGACGCTACCCAAAACACCCGTACACCTCATCGGCTTCAGCCATTGGGTGGCAACCAGCGAAAGAAGCCCAAGAAGTTGCATCCACAAGCAGCAGCAACAGCGGCAGCAGCAGCAGCAGAAGCAGCGGCAGCAGTCGAAGCACTCGCTGTTTGCGCTCTGCTGCGTTCAGGGAGCAGGCGACGGGTGGACGCTTGATGTAGGAGGGGGGAGGGGTGGCAGAGATGGCCACGGATGACAATGCGATTGTCATTCGAACACTCGCCTCGCAATATCCAAGCAAATGGACTTTAAACCCCAAACAAATGACCATAAAAACGGCCTCAGTCGCATTTTTATTGAAGAGCGACTGCATTTAGCGAACAATTGCTGAAGGACCTTTTAAAACTGCACGGGGGCGTTCCAAGAGGGGTGAGTGGGGAGGGGGAGAAGGAGCGGCGATAGTTGAATAGCAGCTGATAAATATTTTAACATCTGCCCAATTCTAAAAGCTTTTCTGATTCCAAAAGGAAGCCATCGCTTAGGGTTTTTAAGATATTTTCAGATCAAAACTTTAAATGACGTACAAAAAAATACTGAATATTAAATTTAAATTTAATTATTACCTAAGAGAAAATAATAAGTAATATTTAAATTATTTGAAGAGCATGAATATTATTTTTAATTCAGATTTCCAGCACTTGGGCAAACATAAAAAAAATCATTTAAAATTGTGGATTCAAAATATTAACAAATAGAGAAATAAAATATTTAATTTAAAAAAAAAAAAATTGTGGTTTATAAAAAATATATAAATAATAAAAACTAATCTTTTATCTAAATTTTATCTGGAGTGCAGCTCGAAGCTCGAGTTCTCCATATCGAGTTCAAAGTATCCACAAATTAAGAAATAAAATATTTAATTTAAAAATAAAAATATATATATAATAAGGAGGATCAATTAAAAATATATAAATTATTTAAATAATAAAAAATAATCTTTTATCTAAATTTTATTTGGAGTGCAGCTCGAAGCTCGAGTTCCCCATATCGAGTTCAAAATATCAACAAATTAAGAAATAAAATATTTAATTTAAAAATATAAAAATATATATAATTAAGAGGAAAAAAAAAAAAAAATATATAAATTATATAAATAATAAAAAATAATCTTTTATCTAAATTTTATCTGGAGTGCAGCTTGAAGCTCGAGTTCCCCATATTGAGTTCAAAATATCAACAAATTAAAAAATAAAATATTTAATTTAAAAATAAAAAAATATATATAATTAAGAGGATCAATTAAAAACATATAAATTATATAAATAATAAAAAATAATCTTTTATCTAAATTTTATCTGGAGTGCAGCTCAAAGCTCGAGTTCCAATATCGAGTTCAAAATATTACCAAATTAAGAAATAAAATATTTAATTTAAAAATAAAAAAATATATAAAATTAAAAACATCAATTAAAAATATAAAAATTATATAAATAATAAAAAATAATTTTTTATCTAAATTTTATCTGGAGTGCAGCTCGAAGCTCGAGTTCCCCATATCAAAATATTAACAAGTTAAAAAATAAAATATTTAATTTAAAAATAAAAAAATTTATATAATTAAGAGGATCAATTAAAAACATATAAATTATATAAATAATAAAAAATAATCTTTTATCTAAATTTTATCTGGAGTGCAGCTCGAGCTTCGGAGTTCCCACAGCAAAAATGCCTTTTATGTTTTGAAATCTTTCAGTTATTTTTGAAGAGCTTCTTTGGAACGGGTTTTGAGATCAATGATTATGACTTTGATGATTATATAACGATCATAACGATCTCACTGATGATTATGATGATAATGATGATAATCCTATAATCTATTGCGAACACTCAGTGAAAGTGTTAATGAGACGGAGAATGTCTGCTGGGAATCTGGTTTGGGAGCTGATCTGAGGTCTAGAATTCTACTTAACTTAACTAGTTTATTAATATTTGTTTAAACAATTAAAAATAGCAACAAATGCAACAAATTCACCTACAACAACAACAGCAGCAACAATTATAGCAAATACAACAACAAAGTGTCAAAAGCTAACAAGTTGCTGACTTGACGGAGGCGACACTTTTTTTGCTTCGTGTTACCAAGTTGTTTGGTTGTTGTTTCTCCCGTTGTTGTTGTTGTTGCTATAATAATTAATATTGTTGTTGTTGTTGTTGTTAGTGTTAGTGTTAAAAGTGTTGTTGTAGCTTTGCGGCGCTTTCAGGGCTCTGCCGACGTCACGTGTAGCTCATAAATATTTAAGCGAGCGAAGACAACGGAGAAGCGAGGAACGAGGAGCAGAGACAAGGGATGAGATAGGTGTGAGGGAGCGGAGAAGGGAAGTTGGAAGGTGGAAGACGGAGGTGAACCGTAGACCGTAGACGGTATACCGGACCCCAGCGGTTGAATTTTATAGTTTTTCGCGTTCTGTGTGTGAGTGCGAATGTGAGTGTGAGTATGTGCGCATGTGTGTGTGTGTGTGTGTTAATTTAGCAAAAAGCATTGCGAAATGACTCGCAATTTTAGACTTCATTACAAACGCTTCGGGGTGGAACTGGAACTGGAACCGAAACTGGGTACCGGGTACTACGAACAGTTAATGGAAAATGGAATTATGGGTAAAAAGATGCCGAGTCGTCGGGAGCGGAGACCACAGAAAGTTCAGCAATGCTCGCAGGATATGACAGAAGCAGGCAAAAAGAATATCACGCGCACACACACATACACAGAAGCGGAGGCACAGTAACATATGATACACACACACACACACACACACATGCATACGACGCTCCAATGGAAAGTCCTCTCTCGCAAAGCCGCACACCTGCCTCCATACAGGAGAGATATTTACATACACACACACACACACACACACACACGGTACACATACTTAAAAACTGATACCCACAGTATGTCTAAGGACTGTCTAAAAATATCGCACTTCTGTACAGGTCCTTTCAGTCCTTTCAGCACACAAAACCGGATTTGCTTGCCGGCGAATGGAAAACAAAAAGGACTCGTAACTCCAAAGGAAACTCTGCCATAAAAAGTAACTGCAATTTCAGGACTTAACTGAAGATTAGAGCTCGGAATGAGGTTAAATTGAATGGAATAGATATTAGAATAAGTGCAAATTATCGTTTTATCGATTTCTGACAACTGCCGTAGGTGACTATCGAATTAAAATCGAAAATTTATTGCCCGGAGAAGGGAAATGCCTACACATGGGAAGTAACAGGAAATAGAAGTTCACTTTGCATGGATTAAAGGACTAATGCAAAAAGTCCTGAGTAAACAAAATTGAGTTTTTATTACGTTGTGATTTTAACTTAATATCATTTTATATAAATTAATTAATTTAAGAGTCATGAATTAATTTACGGAGTCAAGAGTCAAGGCTGCTTCCATCTTCACAAAGGGAAACTCACCCACAAAATGAATTCGTTTTGTGACCAACACACAAAACACGCCCACAATTAGAAGGTTCACCCTCCGCTCTCCCCCCTCTAAGCACACATAACTAAATTCAGTTCCCATTCAAATCTTGATCTATTAGAGTCCAAATTGTAGAGCCCAAAAATAGATGAAGTCACAGTCTAGAAATTAGACGGAAGACTTGTTTTAGGGAGCTGAAGACTCCTCAGTTTATGTAACGCTTCGGTGGTTCCCCGTTTCAACTAACTGTAACTGGACTTAGCCGACTCCCTCGGGGCTATAAATATCATAATTATATATAGTGCTAATCAGGTTTAA
Source organism: Zaprionus lineosus (assembly GCA_035044505.1). Classification (NCBI taxonomy): domain Eukaryota; kingdom Metazoa; phylum Arthropoda; class Insecta; order Diptera; family Drosophilidae; genus Zaprionus; species Zaprionus lineosus. The sequence goes on along the minus strand of JAWNNX010000655.1, from coordinate 803,373 downwards.
TTATATAAGTACTTATCAATGCGATGGCATTTTCCTATCAAGTGACTCGTGCCATGCGATCTAACGAATTTATTTGCTGCTCTTCTTCTTCTTCTTATTCATTTTCTGGTTGTTGTTGTTGTTGGCGCTGCTGCTAAATTTAATATTGTTGTTGTTGTTGTTGTTGTTTTTATGGATCCAAAACTTGATTAACATTAATTAATCTATGCTACGAGTCGCGTTTATTTGTACAAATGACTAAACGAGACGATTGAATGACAGCCCCGAACATCTCATACAAGTTTGTCTACAACTTGGCAGCCGGAAATGCGCACACATACACACACACACATGCACACACATGCACACACATGCACAGAGCTATACAAATGAAGATAGGTACTGGCACTGGTGCAGATACAGATACAGATACAAATACACCCATGGCTATGTTTGACCCAGTAATTTACGCATGTTTAGCAGCAGCGCAGTTAATAAAGCTAATTAATGGAGTGCAGAGCTCATCATCGGCCGCTGCGACTGAGGCTGAGGCTGAGGCTGAAGCTAAGGCTGAAGCTGTGGCTGCTGCTGCGGCTGAGACGGCGACGAGAACTGAGGCTATGCCTTCAGCTTTGGCTATAACTTTCATAATGTTTTGTATCCGAGAGATACACACATAGTCTCAAGACCCTCTAGATTCTTGTTGCCATTGCCGTTGCTGCCGCTGCCGCCGCTGCTGCTGTTGTTATTGTTCTTGTTGTCGTTGCCGTTGCCGTTGCCTAGGTGCCTAGGGCCAACCTGTTTCGTTGTTGTTTGTGTACACAACAAAGCAATTTCATGGAAAATATTTTTAGTAGTTGCAGTGGCGGCGAAGAGAAAATTAAACGCTGCCGAAGACGGCCACAAATGAAGCAAGCAAACCACCAAATGACTGACCGACGAATCGACCAATCGTCCAACTGCCCATCCAATCCGACCGCCCGCTCCTACGTACTGGCCACATAATGCACGACAAGACAACACCAACAACAACAAAAACAACAAAAAGAAGAAGAAAAAAATCGTACACTCAGAAAAAAATAAAGAAGAAGCCGCACAAAGCGCGTTGAGCACAACGCAGCGACGAGCGTGGGAGTCTGTTAACAGCTGTACGCAGTAAACGGCACGCTCTCTCTCATTCTCTCTCACCAATGCACACACCTACACACACAGAGACAGAGTGCACGTAACAACATCCCTGTGGATGCGTCACACGTTGTCAGCAGCGGCAGCGGCTGCTGTTGCTGTCGCTGTCGCTGCTGTCGTTGCTGCTGCTGCTGCTGCTGCTGCCTTTTTGTCACAGGTCGTTGCACTGCCAACCTATACTCATGCATGGATATGCACACACGCACACATACACTCTCATCAATGCTCTGCCCGTGTGCAGTGACACATGCAGGCCACGACGTCAACATCGACGCCGACTGCACACGGACGATAGACGTCGGACATTGGCTATCGTACGCCTCTTCGGCCATCAAGAACATTGTTGCTGGTCTCTTGCCTCTCTTCCCAGACTCATTCTCTTGCTCTATACCGTGTGAGTGTGTGAGTGTGTGTGTGTGTGTTCATGCATGTGCATGTGCATGTGCACGAGCACCCGTAGATTTGGATGTATGCGTGTGCTACCGGCTGACCGGCTCCGTCTTCGGCTTCCCTATGCAGATATTTATTTTGTTTTGGGCTCTCTCTCTCTCTGCTCTGCTCTTATAGACTTTTTCGCTCTCGCGCCGCCGCTCTTATTCTCTCAAAGGAAGTAACCGTAACGTTTCTATGCTATGCTAAGCCTGCAGATACACGAATCAAGTAACGCTCATTAGTAAATACTTTCGTGTTTACAGTTACAAACTATAGTAATCGTTGCCTTACAGAGCTCCCCCTTCCCCACTCTGCCATGCCTCTGCCTCCGTCATTCCTTCTCTTTTTACACTCCCATCGCGCCACTTGAATATTGAGGCATTCATAAGTTTGAGAGTTATGTTAAGTATGCTGAAGATTGTATCTTTGAAAGATTAAATACCTCAAGTCGATGGTCGTTAATTGAATTGTTCGGCTTTGCTCTTGAGGCAGGAAGAGTATTTGCTTTGCGGCTTAAGTGACGAGGAGTAATTTTTCGAAAATAAAGTTTTACTAAAATATTTTTAAAGCTCCACAGAGACTAGGCAATTATTTTATTTATTTTTTTTGAATCCTTCAAACTACTGCAAGGATTATTTATTATGTGGCTATCCTCGAAACTGCGAGAAAGAAAAATCTTATGTATTGTGAACAGAAGCCTCAGTTGGGGCCTCTTATTATTGTTTTCGGATTTCATGTTCCACTTTAGCAAATTTTGATTGCCTGGCAATACAAATAGAGTCGAGTAACGGGAATTGTAATGGAAATAAGAATAGGAACGAGATGGAGAATGAGAATGAGGCAGAGGCAGAGACAGAGGCTGAAGCTGAAGCTCAGGCTGAGTATGAGTATAAAAATGAGAATAGCAATAGGAATGAGAACGGGACTGAAGCATAAAGAAAAGCATTTCCATAAAACTGTAGTGTGCCTCGAGTGGCGGCGGCCAGCCCCGTGGTGCCCCCGGTGGCAGCACCTCCTCCAATTGGCTTTGCATTTAATAAATACACATAAAAATGCCCAATTAAAAAAACAACAAACAAACGATGGAAATGGAGATGGAGATGGAGTTGGAGTTGGAGGCGGAGATGGATGGAGGTATCAGATGGTAGAGTTACGGACTCTTGTATTTTTGGAGCGCGCCAAACCAAATTCAAGTGCTGCAATCCCCAAGTAATAATAACAACAACAACAACAACAACAACAGATAACAACAACAAATGAACACGAAAATCTGCTCAAGTGGAGCGACGAGCATAAAAATTTGTGTATCTGTAACTCGCGCCGCATAAAAGAAAAGCGTTCAAATGAACTTTCGGCATACCCTGTACCCCTTCACTAATTTAAGAGGGTATACTAGGTTTTATAGAGCGTAGGAATTTTTGAAATATAATTTTTAACATTTTTAATTTAGTTAAAAATAATATGACTTCTTGGTGAAGGTAAAATACAGGGTGGTATAAGGAATAGACCACAGAAACTTAGTTATTAAAAAAATAAATAAAACTAGAAAAAAATTTAAATAAAATTCTTATCTTTTCAATTAAGTAAAATCATACTATAATAATAAAAAATAAAATAATATAAAAATAATATAAAAATAAAAAAAAAGTATAATACATACAATATTATAATAATATAAATTATTAAATTCTTGTTTTCTATTAATTATAATATTATAGTAATACCCCGATTCACCTTATCACTTCCCTCTTAAGTCACTTAAAGATCACCCCAAAAATACAACTCGCATTTACAGGGTATTCATAGCTTCGAGTCTCTTTGGGCGATTTGAATTGTTCTTACTTGTTTTGTTTAGTATTTTTCGTTGTACGTGGCACAAGTGCGGTCGCATGCTTAAGCACACACTAACACACACACAAATACACACTAGCTAGTACACACTCACACACACACACAGCTGTGGAGTCACACATACGCACACATTGCCAGAAACGTGTTGAGTGGCTCCACCAAGCAACTCGCTTTGTCTCCATCTACAGCTTTTCCCCCCTCCTTTCCCCCATCTAGCCCTCTGTCTGTCCCGCTCACGCTCTGTCTTCCTTCCTCTTTCTCTTTCTCCTCTAAATAGTTTTTTTTTTTTGTGGGCTCTGGCAACTCTGGTCTATCTTCGCAAAAAGCACAACATTTGTGACTTCGCTTGGGTCAACGCTTGTCTTCAACCGAGGGCTAACGTCAGGCCTCCCTTCACCTCCATTCCCCCCCCGCCAGCCCTGCCTCATTCCCTCCTCCTTGGTCACTTTGTTTTCCATGCAATTTGATTAACAAACTGAAGAGCAGGAAAGGAATGGATGGGGGTATGCAAGGGGGTGGGGGGAGAGTTAAAAGAGCGAACACTGAAAAGGATATCATCAACAAAAGACGTGTCCATCACTGCGATTGAGCATTGATTGAATGAATGAATGACTGATGATATTGAAGACTCGTCGTTCCCTCCATTCGCTTGAAAATTGAAATTTTAAGTTCTCTAGAAAACTCTGTAAAATGATTAATGTATCCTCAATGTGCGTACAATGATTGATTAATTAACGTTGACAACCGAAAAGGAGTAAAAAGCACCGACACACAGACACACACGTTTACACACACACACACACACATACACACAAACAGGGTTGTTGTCCACTTCGAGGCAACATTTATAAATTGACTCCCATTTTCGTTACGGTCTGTTTTTCCACATCTTTTAACTCGTTGTTGTTGTTGTTGTTGTTGTTGTTTTCCCTGCAATCATTTTCCAATGAAATGTGTCATGATGTGTGTGTGTGCATGCGTGTGTGTGTGGCCAAGCTTGGCCTTGATTGATTTAGACATAGTTTGAGGAAAGGAAAAAAATAAAAACTATTTTCATTTTTTTCTTTTTTTGCTCAACTTCATTCCTCGACCAGAGGTGTGTGAGTGTGTGTGTGCAAAGGTGTGCGTGCAATTCATTTTGTTGACATGTGACAGCAATCGAATGGTTATCGAACATGTTTATCGAATAGACAATTAAAATATGTGCTCTACATGCACAGCAAATATATTTATAGCTCTTTGTACCCAAGTCAGGGCAAGGTTTAAACAAAGCGAAGGAAGGGCGACAGGGAAAGGGAAAGGGGGAGAAGGAGGAAGAGAAAGAGAGAAAAAACTTGAGCTTTTCTTTGAAAAACTTTGAATGTTGTAAAAAGCAGGGCACAGATTATACATTCTAATTGAAGGGTTCTCGATTTCTTATCCAAAACGGAATCTATGAATAGGCAAACAGCTGCCCAGTTTGGTCAGGATGAATATTTAAAGAGGCGACATGCAATGCAATGAGACCCCCAATCCCCCTCACCCCCCACCCCTCACCCCTCGATCCCCACTCTACTTCATTCTGCTGCCAGTGAGAAACATCCCCCGCTCCAAATACCACATTCCATCCTCAGACAATGGGCGGCCATTCATCTTTACGTAATTTTAATATAAGACAAAAAATAAAACAACTAAATGTTTGCTTTAAAACAAAGCACAAAAGTGAAAGTCTAAACGAGTCCCTCGAAAAAAAAAAAAATCAAATGAAATGAGAAAAAAAAAAAAATTAAAAAATATTTCAAAGATAATTACTATGCATCTGCAGAGCAGAGCGGCGCAGAGCCGAACTGAGCCCGATAAACCTAGCCAAAAGCATCCAATCTTCGGCGAGCCATAAAATTAATGAATGAAATGAATAAAAGTCTCGAGCGTAGCCCCCGTTTAGTATCTGAACAATTGCTGCCAGACACTTAAACCAGTTTTTGGGTTATGAGCAAATTTTTCGTATCGATTCAGGAAATTCGAATTCGAATGCGCGCACACAGAACGTTTTGTGTTTTTTATTTTTTTAAATTTAAATAAATTTACTTTTGAGTAAATAAAATTAAAAAAATAAATAAAAACAAATATAAAAAGCAGACAGCAGACAGCAGACGGCCAAAAGGCGCAGTCCGCATAAACAGGAAGTTAGAGGAACTTGTAAGTAACAGCGTCTAAAGTTCAATGAATTTCAATTTATTTGTTTACTTCAAATTAGCAGTTTTTAAATTGAAATTAATGCTCACTAGGATCGAAGTCTATATATGTATCTGACGGATATGGGCCCAAGGGCTCTGACAAAAAATAGATTATCTTCGGAGTGTCTAAACAAACATCATTATCGTCTATTAGTACCTCTTAGTAGTATGTGGGGTATACCGAGTTATGTTTCCCACGCGCGGAGAATTCTCGCGTCTTTGTTGTTGCTCTGCTCAAGCTCTGCCCGCGCGCACTGCTCGACTCCGCTCCGCTTTGCTTTGCCTTGTAATCAGCGCTTGACAATGCGATCCCGACAAGTTTCAAAATTTCTAAATAAAAATCGAAAATGCAAATCCTCGCAGCTCACTTCAAATATATACATATATATAGGTGGAAAGGGGGAAGGGGGTATATGTATAGTATGCCTCATTTGGGTATACCTTTCGGAGGGGCCTTGGACCATTGCACAGTTAACGGGCCATGCAAAATATCTCATCAGCGACAAATGTATCTGACAGATACGCGTGCCATTGCCCACATCTCGATGTGTGTTCCTCTAAAATCGTTTCTCAAATCTTTCGAGTAAGCGAGTTTCTTTATGCTGTGCGAGTATATCTGTCTATACCTCGTATAGTAGGTAGTACATAGGTATATACACACACACACACAAACAGTAATATATATATATATATGTGTGTGTGTGTGTGAACGCCCAACTGATTTATATTAACCGAAAAATGTACAGAGCAAATGCTGCTGTTGCTGTCAACGTCGACGCTGGCAGCAGCGTCGGCGCAACGCACGTTTGATGTTGTAGATACTTTTGTTGTTGTTGTTGTTGTTGTTGTTGTTGTTGTTGTTGTAGTTGTTGCTGCCCAGCCAAGTGCTGCGAGTGTATCTCGGGCCTCAACAAAACCAACAACAACAACAACGACGACGACGACGACGACGACGACGCCACTCAGCACGTTCATTATGGCATTTTGTCAGATACAAAATTCAGATTCTCGGGCGCTCGTTTATATGGATCTGAAACGTGTGTATGTTTGCATGTGTAAGTGTGTGTGTGTGTGTTTGCTTGTGTGAGTGTCTGTTGCTGTTTGGCGTTGCTGCTGTTGCTGTGGTTTGTTGCGCGATAAGCATACGGATATGTCAGTTAATTATTTGTTTATATTTTTCCTTTTATATTTTGTTGTATATAAATAAAATATATATATTTCTCATATACATTTGTGTACACATATGCATGTGTATATGTATGGGTTTATATGTGTAAGTAAGTATATTGAATCGACGTTATAAGAGTGTATATATATATATATATATAAATATTTATAAATACGACAATTTGTGGGATTTAAGAGCCTTTCAATTAGTTTGACGTCTGTTTTAATAGTTTAGATCATTTAGAAGAACAAACTTTTAAGTTTAGAACAATATAAGGATATTTTTAGATCTTCAGAACGCAATTTACTTGTGATAAAATAATACTAATAGGTGATTAACATTAGCACATAGAGTGTATAATTGGTTCTAATAATAAAACAAATTTAGAACACATTTAGCACTCAATATTCTTTCAATTATAGACCCTTATATACACTTTAGATATGATTAAGATACTTTAGAACAATCAAAGAATTTCTTAAAGTAAAGACTGTCGTAGAGTGACTCAACAGCAGTCAATAAAAATAGCTTTCAGTTTTAGAACATTTAGTACAGAGTACTAAAGTTTCCAGTAATAATTACAGATCTGCTAAAATAGTTAATTAAATTCAATCACAAACGTTCCCAGAGACATGTATTTAATTGTTAATTAATATAGATTAGAACGTTAATTAACTAAATATTAGTCTTCAGGCGTTTAGTGCGGACTCGATCAAAAATATAAAATAAATATTAATTAAAAAATACAACGAGAAAGTTTTATTGTTCATTGTACAATAAGAATTCCCCCTCGGCTTTGGTTTAAATGCAAAAATCGTATGAACTCGGATTACAAGTAAATCTTTAAGCTTAAAAAATAAAACCTTAATTTAAGAAATTGTTATTTAATTGTTTAAACAAAAGTAAAAGAAATTTCAACTAAAAGGACTTAATTGAAAAAATAGAAACTTCGCGGAAGACGAAGTTGCAGGAAAATCAACAAGGAAGCCACAAGTTCAAGAAGTTCGCCTTTCAAATCCACAATCCTTACAATTTTCTTACAAGCACAGCTTTCCCTCCCCCCCACCTCTGCGCCATTCGCGTTGCGTTCCCCTTCGTGGACTATGAGCTGCGATGGTGCAGATGTTGCAGCAAGTGCAGCTGCAACTGTTGCCGCTGTCGCAGACGCAGCAACGAAACAGGCGACTAGAAAGAAAGCGCAAGCGAAAAGTTTTAAAGCACAGACGCAACTCACATACTCATACCTATACACACACACACACACACATGCACACAACTACTACAACACATACAGCCACACACATACACATTTACAATTCGCAAACTGGGGAAACTTGCAACAACGATGATTTTGATGATGATGAAGAATGCCACAAACCGGTGCGGAAAGCAATAGTTGCTGTTGTCTTTTCATTGGCAACCGTGCAACTGTGTGCAACATGCAGCAAGCGGCGAGTCGCGATTGCTGAGCGCCTGTTACACAGCGTATCCCAAACACCTGGAATGAGGCACAGAGATTCGGGATAGCCGGAGCGGAGCTAAAATACGGAACCAGTGCGAGAACCAGGCAAAGGTCCTCAGTTGCATGCAACGTTCAGTTTTTTCCTTTGCAACTTTGGCTAAGGGCTGTCTGTTTGCAGTGTGTCTACCCTGTACTTATAGAGCCACTCAAATGGGGTATATCAGTTCATGGGGTCAATTTATTAATAGATAAAAAATAAGCAAAAAAAAAATTAAAAAAAATAAATAAAAATTAAAATCTTTAAACTAAAGTAAGAAATAATTAAATATTTAAATGCATTTATAAAAAATGGATTATTTTTATAATGATTTTTATTATGATTAATTTTTTAAGGTATTTATTTACAGTTCACGTTTAAGAGAAGTCAATTATATGATATATACAAATATTTATTAATAACAACGAAAAAATAAATAAATATAAAAAAATAAAATAATACAGGCTAAAAAAAAATTTTAAATTTTATTTCTGCTAATTTATAGAGTATCATATAGTCGAGCACGCAAAGTAAAGGTGTTCCTACATGTTTGTTATTATTATTATTGTTATTGAAGGGATGTTTCGTTCAACCGTCTTGCGTCGAGAGAGGGTTCAATGCGCGCACCGTCCCAAACTGTGGGAGAGCCTGAGGTTGCGGCAGAGGCTGAGGTAGAAGCAGAGACAGAGGCTGAGGCTGAGGCTGAGACTGAGACTGAGGCTAAGGCAGAGACAGAGGCAATGGCTGAAGCGGCAGCGACATTGCTGAAAAGCTTCGTTAAACCTGTTTGCTCGCCCAGCAACAGAAACATCAGCAGCAACAGCCACAGCAGCGACAGCAGCAGCAGCAGCAGCGGCGGAGTCACCAGCAGCAACATTGACCTCAACTGAGTCAACGACAAAATATGCCAGTGCGAGCCTCAGGGATCAGGCAATCGAAATAATGCAGAACATGGTGCGAAATATTTAATACAGAAATGCCTTTGCCAGGCAGCCAAAGGAGAAGCTGCTGCCAGTTGTTGGCGATGTTGTCGCTGGCAGTGACTACTGTGGCTGCTGCTGATGCTGTTACCTTTGCTGCTGCTGCTGATGCTTCTGCAACTGCAATCGAAACCTGTTTGCAGACAGAAGACGTTTAGCTATTTGGAAGCTCGCAGCCACCTACATTTTTGGAGTGGAGAGCTCTAGGTCTAAGCTGGAGCCTATCTGCCGGCTTAATTGGGTCATTCACTTGCTCAACAAAGCACATGCACACACGCAGACACACAGACACACACACACAAGCACACAAACACTTAGAGGCAAACACACATGAAACTTTTGAGGCTACAACAACTTCCGGTACAACAAGACAAAGACAGACAAGTTTAAGCGAACGCGAGAAGATAGGAGCACGAAGTGAGACACACACACTCACACACACACACACACAACGAATGGGAGAAAGAGAAATAATCTTTAATCTATAAATACTATTATTATACAATATATATATGTATATATATATTTAAAACTAGTTTAAATCGAATCACAATCAAATTGCGAATCTAAGACTTCCTACAGAAAACGAATAGAAATGATTTTAAACTATTTTCGGAATAATTTGCATTTTTGAACAAGACTCCGAGTAGTTTTGAAAAATATTTAATATTAATTTAAAAAAGTCAACTGTAAATTGAAGATTTCATAAAATGTTTCTAAGGAAGAAGTTCTAATTGATTTGTGATTAATCCTCATCAATTCAAAGAGAAAAGAACACTTTCGCTTCTACCCCATCAACTTCTCCCTCTCCCTCTCCCACTCTCTCCAATTGTCCCTTTCTCTTGCTCATTTTATCTGATTCTTCGCATCACAATTCGTTAAAAGGATCAAGCAAGGATAGACTACCTCGCAGCAATCGCCGAGAACAGAATTAAGTATGCAGGAAGGAGACAGAAACAAAGTCAACGGCAAAATAAAGAAGGCAATAAAATGTTAACCTAACCCATAGCAGTAAAAACTCAACCAACAACTTTTCGAGTCAGCAAACGCAGCCGACGTTAGTTTCGACGTTGACGTCGACGCCAACGTTAAGCAGAGAGCAGCAACCGAAGTAGCAGCAGCAACAACAAGAAGAACAGCAGCAGCAGCAGCAGCAGCCCATCCATCATTTCGTTGTGTGCATTGTGAGCTAAACTCCAAAGAAAATCCAGGCAATTGTTTCTAAAGAGCAACAACAACAACAACAACAACAACAACAACAACAACGACAATAATAATGACAACAACAATAAGAAGCTGCAATCAGCGTTTCGCAAGCAACTTTGATTTGCCTTTAAAGGGAGTTTTTCTATTGGCTGCAAATATTAGAGGCGACAATTGAAAACGCTAAGAAAATTATCGATAATTGTTGGCATTTATGTTCTGTCGAAAAAAAGACTATCGAGTCTCAATAGCCCTCAATGTGAAATAATGATGCATAAGAAAAGAAGGCCGCCCTCGAACTATTTGGACAATCGCTTTGTTTTAAGCTTGCACTTGGTAAACTTTTTCATTCGAACTCTGCAATTGATCTCTTTTTTTTTTTGTTTTTTGCTTTTTTGGTGTGAACGTGAAGCTTTAAGCTCTGTCTAAAGCTCATAATCATCACAAGAGCAATCAATGCGAAGTACTAAATAACTGTCAAGGTCTCGATTCGGGACTGTCAGACCGCCCACACGCGTTGATTAACGAGTCGCAGAGACAACAGAAAAACAAAGAATAAGAAGACTTGTGACTTACCCAACATTACCGCAATTTATGGACGCTGAACGGGTTGTTCAGCTCGGCGATAATCCAATTTGATATTTTGATTAGTTTGCTATTTCAATGAAAGCTGCGCGTATTAAACGTAAAGACAACTACAACAGTATTATTAGATTGCAAACAATAACGAAAGCAATAGCAATAGCAATGGCAACAGCAACAATAACAACAGAAATAAAATATAAAATATCAAATACAAAAACAAGAAAAGCACGGAAATCAGTTCGAAATTGCGACCGTTGTTGCTTTGTATGTTGTTTATGTAGTTGTATGTGTTCAAATCAAAACAAAACACGACCAAAACACACAACACACATGCACACACATTAGGCGGCAGCTGAGAGAGTGAGCATAACAGAGAGAATGCAAGAAAATGAGAGAGGATGAGCGGCGGGCACAAGAAGCTGAGAGTTGGCGAGCATAGAATAACAAAAATTAAAACTCTGATCGCTTTATAGTTGGGCTCTTATTCTTATTTTTTATTTTTTTGTTTCTTCAAAATTTCTGTTGTTATTGTTGCTGTAATTGCTAATGCCGTTTTTCGTATTTATGTGCGCCTTTTGTTTTGAGCTGTCTGACTGCAACATGTTGAATGTTGCACCCAACAATCACACTAACAAACGCGCATAGTCACCAGATTGGCCCTAACGGTAAATGTTAAAACGAAGTTGGCATCGCGTTAGTTAAACTAATGATTGTACGTAAACTTTCATAGGTTAACACTCCAATTGTTAAACATTAAAAATAATAATAAAGCACTATAAATGCTGCATCGTTTCGTTTGATAATGTTGGCGGTTTATATTTGAACACAGGACACAGGGACGCGTATAAATATTGGTTTAAGCATTCGTAAGGGATTTTTTGAAATAAATAAAATAAATTTATGTTTTGCTCACATTATATTATTATTAAACACACTGAAACATAAACGCGTACTGGTATGTTTATAAGACGTTCACTAGTTTAACGTAAATATGACCGAGAAAAAGACACAACATCAAAAACATATAAAAACAGCGCGTACGTGATCTGCATACAACAGAAAAAAAGCGGTACTGACTAAATGTGTCAGTATATTGTATAGTAATAAATGCTCAAGTTTGCTAAAGACCGAAAATACCGAAAAAAAGAGTGCTGCAAAGTGTTGGCTGCCAATACTGCTGTTAGTAATCGATAATATTTAAAGTTCAATATTATATTAAACAAATTCGATGATAACACGGATCGTATAAAATAATTCAACCGATTTTAATTAAATTGAATAAATCAATTCTATCTTTTAGAGTCAAATTTAAAATTATTCATTTTCTACGGTTGAAAATTGGTATTATTAAAACAAATAATACGAAGTGTATGGCGGCTTGTATCGATAAGTATCGATGTACTTATCGGGGGTCATAGCAATTAGAGCACTACCAAACTACCCAACAGCTGATTGAATTTGCGAATTTACATTTTATTTTGGTTACTTTTGTTTGGTTTTAGTTTTACTTTCGTTATTTCAAATTATTACAAATGCGACGATGGACGACGACTGGCCAGCGGATGATGATGATTTCGCCTTGGCATTAGAGGATAAATCCCTGGAGAAGCTTTTGGATGCACCGACTGTGTCAAAACATGATTCCAAAAACATCACAGAGTGCGATGGCTTTAATGAGAGCGCCGGCAATAGTTGGCTTTATCCAACCAATTTGCCTCTACGTTCGTACCAACACAGTATCGTACAGGCAGCACTCTATCGTAACACTTTGGTCGTATTGCCGACAGGACTCGGAAAGACCTTCATTGCATCAGTGGTTATGTATAATTTTCATCGCTGGTATCCCGATGGGAAGCTGTTGTTTATGGCGCCAACGCGTCCATTGGTCTCACAACAAATAGCAGCCTGTCAGAAAGTTATGCCCTTTGCCGACGAGGATACAGTGGAACTAACTGGCAGATTACCTCGCGCCAAACGCGCAGAACTCTGGACAAGCAAACGTGTGTTCTTTGCAACACCTCAAGTGGTGCTCTCCGATATGATGGACATTGAAAATGGTGTGTCTTTTCCATTTAATTCTGTTAAGCTTCTAGTTTTCGATGAGGCACACAGGGCTAAGGGACGCTATGCGTATACGCAGGTGAGTGGCTAAGTTAATGGAAACTGATTATAAAACTGATTACATTCCATTAAACCACAGGTCATAAATTTTCTTGTTGCTCGCAATCGGTATTTTCGTGTACATGCGCTGTCAGCCACTCCAGGACGCAGCATGGATGATGTAGCTGAGGTGTGTCGCAATCTGTATATATCTCATATTGAGGTACGATGGGACAACTCTATAGACGTGCAGCCATACATACATCAGCGCTCTTTGCGAACAATTGTTGTGCCACTCGAAGATAACATAAAGGAGACGCGAACCCGCTTGCATAAAATTATTGACCCTTATCTGCGTCAACTGATCACGGCAGATATGCTGAAGAATGCACGCGGAAATATATCCCGCAACACTCTGTTATACGATCAGGGTCGCTTTCAGGAAAGAAGCAACGGTGGACCCCGTCATCCGGAACATAGTATGATTGCCGGCAACTTTTCCATGTGCATAAGCTTGTACCATGCCCTGGAGTTGCTGGAGCGGCATGGACTGCGCGTTTTTGTCAGCAACTTTGATACTGATGCCCGAGGACGTGATAAATTTGTGCTTAAGGATGGTGCACTCAGAGATCTGGTCGACTATTCACGACAACAGCTGGGTGACAATCCCCTTGAAGTCTCTGTACGTCCCATGACCAACGGGCAGATAGCCCAAATGCCATCAAACCTTGACTTCGGACATCCCAAGTATGAACAGGCACGCCAAGTGATGCTGGATCACTTCAATGTGAGTGTTCAATGAGAAATATATTTTTAAGTTTTTAATATAAATTCTTCTTTCCATCAAGGCTAATCCTGACTCGCGGTCCATTGTCTTCTGCGAGTATCGTGAATCCGTAATGCTGATTCAACGTCTACTCCTGCAACACAGGCCGCTGGTGCGTCCTCGATGCTTTGTGGGGCAGAGCAGCAATAGCGGTGGCATCTGTGCGCTTACCCAAAAGGAACAGCTGCAGATTATGTCACAGTTTCGCAGTGGCGAATGTAATGTCTTGGTGGCCACATCCATTGGCGAGGAGGGACTTGATGTGGGGGAAGTGGAGCTGATCGTTTGCTTTGACATATGCAGCTCCAATCCGACGCGATTTGTGCAGCGAATTGGACGTACGGGGAGAAAGAAGCGCGGTCATGTGGTCATGCTTGTCACTGAGGGACGTGAACAGCAAGTGCTTAAGGAAGTCCTTGCTACCAAGGATCAAACGACTCGCAGGCTTTTGCAATCGCCGGTCGTCAAAAGAGCTTTTTATGAACATGCGCCGCGCCTCATTCCGGCCCATTTTAATCCAAAATGCGAGCAGCGATTTATGGAGCCTTTAGCGAAAAAAGTCGAGACTCCTTCGCCCAAGTCGAAAACTCGAAAACAACGCAAAGAGCCGGTTGTAAAATGTCAGGATCTACGGAAGTTTTTCAAACAATCCCAGGACAGGTTTTTGAATGGGGAACCAACGTATCAAGCAAGCGATGCCTCCCAGCAAATGCTCCAAAAGGAGATGGCACGACGCAGCGTCAACTTTAACAACATTTTAATTGATACTCAAGCAGCCACGCCCACTATTGCAATCACCGAAAGCAGCATCGCAAGGACCTCCACCATTACAGCAACCACCTCAAGTGCTCCCATTGAGAAGGGCACCAGTGGCGCTGCTGTCTCTGTGAGTGGCAGCAGCAGCACCATCACCAGTGGCAGCACCACCGTCGGCCAGGAAGAGACACAGCGAATACGAAAAATCAACCGATTGCTGCAGGCCAACAAACCGCTGGTTAGTGATTCACAGCGCAATCAGGATCTTGGGTCGCAGATCCAGGATAAAAATCTGCCGCGAGCATTGAAATTTTTCCTACTGGAGCGGAATTTGCAGTTTGTGCGAGAGACGCATGACAAGGTGCAGCAACAGCTCCGGGAGAAGATATCAGACACACGGTTGAATTCAAGACAACAGCGAACGCGAAGGATCTATGAGGCTATGAAGGATATCTGTGAAGGGAATTTGGATCGCATACTGTCATGTGGGGAACCAACACCCAAGAATCTGATCAAACCGGTGGACGTCAAAGTTCACAATCAGTTCGAGAAAGTCTGCTCGGAGATCTTCAAGGGATTGAATGAACAAGGGATCTGTGCAGATAACTATGACCTGGTGCAGCAGCAACTGGAGCAGCTGGAACTGCGACGGTTGGACCAAACTGTGAAGGAACAATTGGGCAACGACTCAACCAGCAACTTTGAGCAATGGGAACAGTTTGGAGACTTCGAAAATGAGGACATTTCAATGGTGCATGAGGAGAGTGTACAGCATCAAAGTTCAACTCCATTGCGGCCAAAGAAGGATTCACCGGAAGACACTTCCATTGTAGATTGCAGTCAGTTGAGTGCCAATTTAAGTCGCCTCAATTGCCTTATAAACGGAGCGAGTACTCCAGTCCACAGAAATGTTCAAGCGCTGGCAAAGGCGAGCACTCCCTTCATAAGGAATGTGCAAACACTGGCGAAGGACTCGCTGCTGGATGCATTAGACGAGAACCTTTCCGCCTTTGATGAGCTGCCGGACCAGGAGGTGGAGGGTCATCACACACCCGAAAGGGGTGTGACGATACCTGAAACAGAACCCATCGCGGTCGCTGACCAACCATCAACTCCAGACGGACTTGACATTGATCTTAATGATTTCCTCGAACCCCTTCCGGAGGAACAACTTCTCTTGAACTCCCAGAAAAGTCAAGAGCCTGCAACAAAACCTGTGGACTTTGCACCAATAACACCGAGAAACCTTTCGCCGGATCTGTTTGCTGAGGACTCAATGTCCCCTTGGAAGCCGGCAACCACAAAGAAGTCACCCGTCCAGCCTAAGAGTCTGGCCGCCAAACTGGCCGCCAAGGCTGCAATAAAGCCAATTTCCAATCTCTCACCTGAGCAGCGGAAAATGTGCGTGCCAGCAAAGCAGGAAAAATCGCCAAGTATTTTTGAAAATTACTTGCAGCGCATGGGAGGACGCGGTAAGCTTTCCAAGGCGGCACAGAGACTACATCAAATGACCAGCACCGCTACCAGAGCTGGTGGTAGTGGCGTTGACTCAGGTCAGGAAGAAGATTCACCCATTATTCGACGGCGACCAGACAAACGGAAAATATTTGAAATTTCCGACGAGGAGGAATGCATGGAGGTAATCCCAGTGCCTGACACGCAGTATATGACAGCTGAGGAGAGCTTTACCCAGGTGCCCGCCACACAGATGGTAAGTGCGAATGATCTGGGCAATAAACCAGTCATCAACTATCGATCTCTTTCACAGCTTGACCTAACGACGCCGCCAAGAAACTCGCGCCAAAAGCGAACGAAGTTTAATCCCTTCATTATAGAAGAGGCGGACCAAAGCGGTTCCGATCATGAAGAGGATCCAGACGCGGAGCGCACAATTGGGGGCTATTTGCAAGACAGCGTTATAGTGTCCAGTGGCGATGATGACCATAACGACACCAATATGCATGCCGTGTACTTGCAAGGGACCAGGTAACATCTCATCTAGTATTCCATCCATATTCGTCCTGATTTCGACTGTATCCTTTCTTGTCTTTAGGAGTCCCGTTCAACGTCCTGGTGCATTTAAGATCCCTGCGCCAAGGGTGTATCATGACGAATCGATATACTCCCAGCCCGTTGAGGTGGAACCTTCGCAATATTTTCCTTGCTCCTTTATTGCCGAAGACATTTCGATGGAGGACAATCACGACGTCTCCGAATGCCCGTTGGAACGTGCGGAGCGCATACTGAAGGAGCAGCGACGGCAACGGAAGCGAGGAGTTCAGCCACCACCCGCGAAGGTGAAGCGGCGTCGCATACACACAATAAGTGATTCCAGTGATGAGGATGTCCTTTAGCTTCCAACTTGGATAATTTTAAAGTGTCATTTAAATTGTTGTGTCCTTCAGGGTAGAATTAGAGGGTTAGCTGGGCTTGCTCTTAGTTATCCTTGGCTGTGTATATCCGAGTGGCCATTTTAGCTACTAAGACTCTGTACAGGATTTGTTTTACGTTTAATTTAATTTAATTTAATTTAATTGTTTATATTTCTTATGAGTTAAAGTACTTTATTGAGTTCTTAATACTTTGGTGTGCACTTCTTGATCCTCTTCCTCGGGGGAGCTGCGACAATATAAAGAGAGAGAGAGAGTAGGAGAGCGACAGGAAGGAGAGAGATTAGTATAGCGATTCAACATTGTACCTTGTAGCCAGTAACTACTGTGCCGTAAGCCATTAAATTTACTGTTAGCTTAAATCTCATTGTATATACGAATAAATCCTTTTGTTGTATTTTCTTATAATTATATTGGTAGTGCGTATCCTTCTACTTACCTCCTGCCTGTCGATTCGACAGACGTAGGACTCCAGTTCCCAAAATCCCCAATCCTCCAATCCATAAACTAAACCAAATAACTCCGCGTTGGCGTTTGGTAATCACTGGCGATGGGCTTGAACGTCGTGTTGTGACGTTGTCTGTAGAGATCCCTCGGTTGAACGTACAGTTCCTTGAAGTCCTCGCTGCTCACGTGCCTGCTGCTGGCGCTCATACACATGCTGCTGCCGTGTCCATTACTCCGCAGTTGCACTTCCGGCTCGTAGATATTGTCGACCAACGCTTGACGGGACTTGGCGCGTCGCTTGTTCTTTGGACCGAAGGACTCGCATTGTCCCGGCCCATCGAGTCTGGCACGACGAGAGGCAATGCCCGTACAGGTGAGTATGATGCCCAGGAGCACACTAAACTCCACAAGCGCGAGAACGAGACTCGCTGCCAGAAATATGGAATATTGTTCGCGGTACCAGACATCCAATTGATCCAGGCACGAGTCCGTGTAGCGTTCCCGCTCGTAAGTGGAACGTTCAATAGACTGGCACTGAGTTTCATTGGCAGGCTTGGGATCCAGAAACGCCAAGGGTTGTGGCGCATTCTCCAGCACACAACAGCTGAGGGGCACGGGCCAGTTGCGTTGTCCGTAGCCCTGAAGTCGCCACAGGGAGGTGTCATAGTCCAGGGAGCTACGCATGCCACAGCAACCGAATCTAGTTTGTGCCAGGTCCATGGCATTGGTAAATTGCTCCTGGCCAGGTACTCCATAATTTCGCTGGAGTGCCTTGATCATCTGACCCTCGTCCAGACTGATGCCCAGACAGTGGGGCCAGAGCGTAATGGCTAGGCAGATGACCGACTCCGCCAGCAGGAGCACCACAACGCATAGAAAGTAGATGCTTAGGAAGCAGTAGGTGTGCAGGCAACTGGCCCAGAATCCCAGCACAGCGGCGAGCACAGCCACGAATCCGGCAGCCGCCAGTCCCAATGCGATGTAATAGAGCAGAGGCTGTGGCAAGGAGTTCAGGTGCTCGCTGGGAGCAGCCAACAGGCGTGAGAGCAAGATCCGTTTATTGTCTGTGTAGAGATAACAACCTGCCACAATCAGTAGCATGCCACATATCTGCCAAGAGAGATAGAGAGAGAGAGAGAGAGTGTGTCAAGAACAAAGAGAGGTAAGCGCGAGTCGATAATCAGAAGTTACGCATATCATTTTTGTGGTTAGTGAAAAGCCTGAGGTTTGCGCGTGTAACGGAAGTGCAGCCTCACGTCCCTCCCCCGCCCTATTTTTCCATAGCTTAAACCTGTTACCTGTTTTCTGTTTTCATTTTATTTTTGGTGCCAAGCTGCGCAGGCGCTTAGCTCGGGAATCAGCGGAGTTGGCAAAAAGAAAAACAACAACAACAACAACAACAAAAATAACAAAAACAACAACTGCTTTTAACCTCCCTTCCCTGCAGTCAAATGCTTTCGATCAGCGGAGCAGAACAAATAAAACCAACAACAACTGTGAATTTTGGTAGAGAGACGAAGTTTCAATACACTTCCCAAAATCAGAGGTGTATAATAAAGAGGCGTGGGGAGTGTGGAAAAGTGTGGGGAGTTTAGGATTGAATAATCCGAAAGGAGAAGCCACAGCGAAACGTTCGCAGTTGCCTTTGATTAAATGAGATTTATTATTTAAGGAAAGGCAATTGAAAAACAAATCTATTTAATATTTAATTTTAAATTATTAATTGTAGTTTTTTTTTTAAATTTTTGGTTTTTTTTCCAGCTCAGTGAACGGAGATTTGACGCCCTTCAGCATTTCGTAAACTAAATTCAGTCCCAAATTTGCAGCGAATTTAAATGAAGTTTTACAAAAATAATTTTGGCAACTTTTAATGAGGGTCTAGATTTCACTTGACTTCTTTAGTGTGTGTGTGTGTGTGTAAATATGTTCATAACTGTACATGCATTTGTGTATATTGATATATGTTCTTGATCTATTGACTTTTGTTGAAAACTTACCAAAAATAAAAAATTACAGAAGTTGAGCACAAATTTGTGATTGAAACAGCGCCCCATGACGCGGCTTTAGTGGATGTGGATATCTGTGTGTGTGTGTGTGTATGAGTGTGTGTGTGGGTGGGTGTTGATAATTAAATTGCGAATTGAAGCCCAATTGAGCGGTCAGCGTTGTGGCATGTGCCAGACGAGTATCTAGGCTTGGATTCCCCACAACTATTGCATTTCAGTGGATCGCCTGCGTCAGAGACTCAACTGGGAGAGGAGTTCGCTTTGAAAATTCAACGGCTTTTCCAGAGCTGCACGCGCGTTGCTCGAGTGCAAAACATAAACTGAAAATTCAAAGCTAACGTACCACGCAGTCGGAGAGCGGCAGCAACCAATTTGTGGCAACAAACTGTTGCAAGTTTACAACAAAAAAAAGAGAGCTGAGAAAGAAAGAGAGGAACGAGACCGAAAGAGAGAAATGTCTGTCCAGTTCTAAGCTGAATTTTGTATTCCAGCTTATGGTAATTCGGCTGTCCACCTTCTACTCTCTTTAACCTCTCTTTCACTTCTAGCTTCCACATTTTCTTTACTCATTATTTCTCTTCTTCTGCGTCTCCTGCTCTGCAGCTGCAACCAAATGGAACCGCTTGTAAACAATAGTCAACAGAAGAGGAAGAAGAAGAAGAACAAGAACAACAACAACGTTCGGAGTTGGGCAGAACACTCCACGGAAAACTTGTTGAACGGGCTTATCTTCTATGTGCGAGGGCTGCTCATGCAGTTCTGGTCAAGTGTGAGTAGAAGAAATAATTAGTGTTCCGAACTTGTAGAGCGACTCTCAAAAGTCTTTAGTTCTGAGTGCTCAGTTCCTCACGTCATTGGAGACATTTAATTGAATTTTCTAGTTGACCTGCACTCACTTTTCTCTCACTCTCTCTCTCTCTCTCTCTCGCTTCCTCTCTCTGTTTAACTCCCTTCCTCTTTCTCTCTTTTCACTCCCTCTCTCCCACTCTCAGCACTTTACCGTTGTGATCCACATGGCGCTCGCACATCCGCTGACGTTGCCGCTGCGCAATAGTTGCGGATGCCCCGCGGAGGGGCCAGAGAATCATTCATTACGCTGCTCGTTTGCATTTGGGGTCAAAGCAGTGGGTGCAACCATTTGCCCAGTGGGTGGGTGAGCAATTAGAAGCAAGAGTGAAGACCATGAGTGGCCGGCCACCAAGCAAGTGGCCACGCGGTGAACATCCAAAGCACAACTCCATAGACTTCTTATCAAAATTAGATGAAATTACAAGCAGAGGTTAAAAGTTGCCGCTGCTGCTGCTTCGAGGGGCCTCAGGGCGTGCAATGAACTTGAACGTACGCTGAGATGTGGGTGGAAATGAGTTTGGGGTAATTTGGAACACAATCAATTCCAAAGAATTAAAATTTAAAATTCAAAATATCTTCACATTTAGAAATTTTAAATTTTGGATAATGTTTAGCAGAATGAAAGGCTCCATTCAGTCAGGACCTTTTGTCCTCAATAACCTGTAGACTAACATTGTTTATATAAGAATTGATGCAATGGAGGACATGCTGTACGTTTTTATAGGCATGCAGGACACAAGGTTAATTGAATTGAATGGAATTCAGATCTTTTATTCTATTCCCATGGATCTCAACTGTGGAACTAAATTAGTCATCGCTTCCAAACGCCGGAGACATCTGTGGGAGAATTCAACTGAAGTCAAGGCTAAAAATTGCAACGTAAGATTTCCGAGTCCATCAGTAAAAACCAGAACTGAGAAGCTGCATTCAAGTGCTGACCAAATACTAGACCGAGTGCTGGACAACTTCGAGGGTCAGCCGGGAGTGGAGTACATGGAGTACACCTGCTGACAGCCGCAGTTGCTGTTTACCACAGTTGAGCGACTACTGTAATTGGAGCTGAAAAATGAATCGGAAGCTGGCTTGTCCCACAAAGGGAAAGCTGTGGTCCGGCAACAGAGAAGATAATGAAGTTCATCCAACATCATTGGCCAGCAAACATATATACTATGGATCAGCTGGAGCAGGAACCGGATGCCCACTTGACAATAGTCTCTGCCGGATAAGCCAGTTTATAATTGTGACTATCGAATTTTCCAACTTAGGTAATTACAAGATTTAATAATTTCATTGGATTGTATTAGGCAAGCTGTAGATGCCATTTCTACCGTGCCAGGATCAGGTGAGCATCCTGGTGTCCTTATATATATAAGCGTAAACCTGATGACGGCTTTGGCTTCAAACTCCAAAAAGAGCTTTAAAAAGTTTTAGTCTTAAAAAAGTCCTGAAAGTAGTTATCTCTTATATCCTATTTGCAGATGAGGCATTTTTAAAAGGATGCCAACCTCCTCATGTCACAAGCTTAAGTTTAATTGCCCCTTAACTTTTATATTTATATTTAACTTAGTTTTTAGTTTTAATATTAGTTATATTTTATATAATATTATAGTTTAAATTTTTATAAATTTAAATTAATTCAAATGTTAACAATTTATTCCTTTTAAAAAAAAAGGATAATCCTCCCAAATACCAAGACTATTAAATAATTAAATAAAATATTTATGCAAGAATTAATTATAAGTGATTTATTTATTTAAAACGTTTATTTCTTGTACTTTAAAAACTTGTATAAACGTATAAAAAATAAAATTGAAATCTCCTTAAATATGTAAAATTTGTTTGTAAATATTTTCAAAAAAGGGAACGAAGCAGTTGGAAACCTTTTTTAGATATTGAAGGACATGTGTTTATATATTCATGATCCGCATTCATTCAAAGAGATGGATATTCTTTAAGGACCCTAAGAGACTTTTCAACTGGTAGATTTGCCATAGGTCTAGGAGGCTTCCTACATGATTTGAACTTTCTCAGATAAATAAAATATCCTTTTGACACTCGGCAGAATTTTGAAAGGATTCCAGATAGCAGGTTTGAAGGTTGAAGGAAAGCAGAAACCCAAAGGCGTCGATTTTCCGATTGATTTTAAATAAATTCACCTGTTTTTCTGTGAGTGAATGTCTAAAAATATATGTGCACATACACACACACACATATACACACTTAATTGCCTGGGTGTAATCTTATCTGTGTTTCCTACACAACTTTGTATAAACTCAAAATGTGGTTCATTAAATAAAAAGTGGATGAAGAACGTTTCATAGAGTTGCGCAAAGGAACGACCCGAAAAGTTCGCGCACTTTGGATTTTATTATCTATTTAAATAAGAAAACTTGTAAAAAACTATTGTACTAACAGCGGAACGGGTGGACACCTCCGCCTCCCCCCCATCCATACTCTATATGTATTGTATTTGTAAGTGGGAATCGCATTGGCTCTGCCTTCGGTAGTCACTGCTTTTTTTTTTTTATTTTTCGTCGCGCAACTGAAGACCAAATTGAAGACATGGTATTGGATATGGATGAGCAGTGGCACAGCTTGGGGTTTGCTTGGCTTGGCCGATGGCAGAGTATAAAAGTAGGGTGAATGAAACAACCAACAAAACTTGTGGCAATGGCCATAAAGTTAGGCCGCAGAGGCACTAAAAATCCATGGAGACTTTGGAATTGGTGGATATACCGGAGCTGCACTTTGGCATGGGTATGGGCTTACCGGGCGACGATGTCTCGCTTGTTTCCTGTAGATCTGCAGGGTTGATGAAGTTTTTGTTCAGTTTTACACAAATTCAGGATGTTACGTAAATGAGATCTTTACCTGGTGGCAGGTGCATCTTCTCAATGACAAACTTCTTCCGACGCAGCTTAAAGGCGAGATCCGTGGTCTCTGGCATGTATACGGCTAACGTATTGAGGGCCGTCATCTTGTGCAGATGCAAGAGACCGCTGTACTCCTTAAAGGCCGGGTTTGTTTCCCGTTCCGAGCCGGCAAACGATTCTAGCTCGATTGCATAGTCAACCAGTTGACGAATTTTGGGCACCAAGCTGGAGTCCTTTTAAAAGTTGGAAGCACATATGATAAAAAAAATATACTATGAGTTGGGGATTATGTTTCTCCTTACGAATTGGGCTATAAGACGCATGGGCATTGTTATGAAACAGACTGAGGTGCTCGTACGGACGATGGCCCGCAGGATGGTTAGAAATTTGAGCAAGTCCTCGGCAAAGTGTTCATCATACCACAGCGGCGACCCCAGCGACGTGATGCAAATGCGGAAGAGCTGCGTCCGCCAGCAGAAGCCGTCCGACCAGATGAAACTTTTGGCTGTCTTCTGGTTCTGCAATTCATCGATCAGTCGCTGGTAGCGCGGATTGTAAAAGTGCTGCTCCGAGGTCGATGGCTGCGTTGCAGGCGATAATGTAGTGTTCGACGTGATGGTCGTGCTGGTCGTGGTGTTGGCAGTGCTGTTGTCCGTTGTGGAGTTATTGTTATTATTATTGTTGATGTTGTTGTTGTTGTTGCTGGCAGTGACATCACCTTCAGGCTCCGGAGGCGAAGCTGTCTCGTCAGCAGCATTGACATTGGTGACCGGTTCATCCCGATCCTCCATCTCAAAGACATGGTTTGTACTGTCCTTTTGTGCATCGAAATCGTCCTCCTTGCTGGTATCATCCCAAACATTTATTTGTGCTTTAGAAATCGTTTCGGCATCCATATGCTCCATCAGGTTGTAATGATGTCCGATTTTCGCAGTGGTCTGCTCTGAATTAACCAGCGTCAAATCGTTATATCTGAACGCAATGCGCAGCTTATTTTTATCTGCCGACTGCTCCAGGTTCTGTTGCTCCTGCCGTAGCTCCTTTTCCTCTTCTTCCTCGGTTAGTGCCACGGGCAGACGATGAAGCAATTCTGTTGGCAAATCGTCAAGGCTGCCCAGGAATATCTTTTGATTGGACAACACACCCTCTGCCAAAAAGTATTTTGCCAATACCTTCGCGTGTGTTACAAAGCGATCCTCCTCTGTGAATCGATGGAATAATAAACATCATCATGCCTGCTTCCAAGCTCCAAGTTAACTTACCGATGAGACATATTGAACCAATCGGCAGCCCACCACCCAAAATTAGATCAAGGGATGGATTGCCGCTGGAGGTTATCACTTGAGCAGTGTGGGGGCTTGTACGGGTGCCACGGATTGGCTTTTCTACGGTTCGTTTGCGAAAACTTGTCATATCTCGATAATTTTCCGCACTTGCGTTACGTTTATCAATTCTCTTTTTTGTTTGCCGGGAAAAAGAAGACAAAGTGTGGGCGAGGGAAAAAGTACTAAAAATGCCAATCTATTAAATACTATCGTAAACTCATCTATTTACTGTTTGTTTTTATCACTTTAGATAAATTTAGCTTTAAAAATTTGTGCTGTTACCACACAAAATACACAAAATATAAATTATTACCGGAAATAATTTAAATGTTTATATATTCTCACATGTCAATAATAAAATATTCGTAGAACTCTAAGTCGACCGGCCACCACAATATATCGATAGTTAGAAGTCGATTGTTGGTTGTCAAATTATTGCTCGGTACAATGGCTCCTAAACAGTAGGCTATTTAGCAGTGCACAGTGGCCATCAAACTGTTAGAAACCATACAACAATTCTAACACTATTACAGTTAGCAATAAAAATATTATAAATTATTACTTTTAAAAATTGAATTATAATGTTGTTTTTAATACACTACTTTAAATAAAAAAACAATAATAAAAATATATTCTTTTATATATTTAGGTTCAAATGAAATATAGGACATTCTTAAGAGTAAATTAAGTGTTTGCGATGCCTGCCACGCCTCCTGTTCAGGGCTTAAGTGAAAAAATAATTATACCCTTGCCTAAAGGATAAGTCGGCTGTCATTTTAATTATAGACTATCTCCTTTAAGGACTAACGAGACGAAATGAAATATTGTATAAGTGAAATAAATGTTTGGCGGGAAGTTTGAACAAAGAAAAGCTGATGAAAGTCTCCTTAAAGGGTTTGGAGCATTGAAAGGAATTATTCCAAAGAATCGCACGAAAGGACTTGGATAACTGTAAAAAATATATAAAATCACAGTGAACACTTCTCAGAAGACGAACACACGCAACACTGAGCAAAAACGAGCCAAGAGACCGGAGAATCGATAGGATCGGGTAAGAAAGGGAAAACAGGACTCGCAGCCGGACAAACAGACGGACAAATGGCGTCGACTTCTGACTTCTGACTTCTGCGTGGGAAAGGCAAACAGCAAGAGGACAATAAATTATGGGTACGCATAGAAGGCTGCACAGGCAGCAGGACAATGCAGGGACAATAATTATTGATTGCACATGGACAAACGTACACACACACGCACACACACACACACATACACAGATATCTGCTCACTCACACACAGCAGAAATTGCAAAACAACAGAGCGCCCATAAAAGTGTTGCCAAAGGATTGCGTCAAGAGAGTCCTGCCTGGAATTCGGGACTTGTGTAATTTATGGTAACTGAACTGACCAGCATGCCAAGCAGCTGCCCCGCACCGCCACCCGCCGACAAACTAGACGTGGTCAGTATCAGAATTCCTTGTCGAATCCTTTGACTCCCTTCGCTCTATGGCAGTCCTTTTAATTACGAATTTATGTGGCATGTCCAATGCGTTTGGCTATGGCCGCCGGCACAGGCGCGGCAAATGCCACATTTTGACTAGTAATAATTACGCGGTGGTGCCGGCGGCAGGACGAAAAAGTATTGAAAGTGTGTGTGTGTGTGGAAACAACATATGGCACATGGAAAATCTACACTTTCACAACGCGTGGCGCATTTCTTTGTTAGCATTCGAACAAGTGTGCAGGACACTTGAAGTCAAAACAGAATCAATCAGTCAGTGGCACCCAAACTGTGCCAACTGGCAAAGCAGCCAAGTAAAGGATTCTTAGTTGCTTCTAATTGAATTCACAGACCTTTCAAAATTCTGCAAGTATTTCATATAAAAAAAAAAGGAAAAAAACTGAAAAAAGGACTCGCTGCCGTCGTGCATCATATTGTTGCACTAGCGGCAGCTGACAGGAAGTCAAACGACAAATTTACTAAATTTTATTTCTAATTTTATAGCCGCTGACTTTCCATAAATTTGTTTTTTAAGTCGCCGTAAACATTTTTTTAAGGCTCAACAAACGCAAGGACACACGCATCACGAAGGAGCAGCTCGAAATATTCAAGTGTCCTGGATTGTGTTCATTAGACAGATTCGAGTGTTAAAGGATTTAAAAGGAAGGCAAATAAATTTTAGGGCTAATCCTGAAATGCGTATGCAATTTCAAAGGACTATTAAAGGATAATTGATGAATGAAAAAATGCTTTGTATTGATTAGAAAAATGTATAAAAAATAATTTATATTTTTTCAAAGTTCTAACTATAAAATTGTTGAAGTTCGTTCATATATCCTTGAACATATCGAAGGATACTTCATGGCTGATCAAACTTAATTACATGTTTTCGTACTTGTTTTTTCTTTTGTTTTTTTTTTTTTTTTTTCTTCTTCTTTCTGATTGTTAAGTTTATATTGAGACGAAATTGTCATGTTGCTGCTTGATACGGGCTCAAGTTTAGGCCGATGGCAAACATGAGTACAGGACATGTGACACACGCATGGCTCCTGCCTAACAGGTAATTTTCAAGCATGGGGTGGCCACGCCCCTCCTCCCCTCTTCCCCTCATTCCCTATCTCTTATTCCCCCCTTCTCCCACACTCAATTCACTTCATTTTAAGCTTCGTTTTTTTTTCACAAATTTTTTTGTCGGACATTTGTTGCCTCATATCCTGATGCTCTTGGGTCGTCGCTAGGATACCCTTTTGCTTTTAAGGCAGCCTGTTATTTGATGCCTTGTTAACTTTCATCTGCTTGGATGAGCGGCGAACGGGGCGAGGCTAGGGACGAGAGCGAGGACAAGGACGAGGACGAGGATGAGGATGGAAACGGCAGGAATTTGGCTTGTTTTAGCTTGTTTTGTGGGGCAGCTTTCGGGCAGCTTCTTGTTTTTCAATGAATGTCCTTTCTCGCTAGGACAATGCGTGTTGCTGCCGCTGCTCGTTTTTCTTCTAATGAAAAGAAAAGTGGGCTTTCATTTTTCAAATTTTTCCTTTTTTACAGTTTTTTTAGCCTGTATATAATACATATATTTGTTATATACTATTTTTATTTTTTTTATTTTTTATTTTTTTGGTCACTTTCTTTTTTTTTTTAATGCTGTTGGGATGAGTCCTTTGCGTGGTATTCGCTTTCATGTAGCTTGTACCTTGAAGTTTATTAGCTTTAAGCTGGCGCTGGGTGGGCGTGTGCTAGTGAGTGTGCGTGGGTGGGTGGGTGTGTGTGTGTGTGCGTACGTGTGTGTATCGAAGACGCCTTGGGTTACCTGGACAGCCACGCACCTTTGGAAATTTAAAGCAATTATGTCAAGTACAGCTCCGAAGTGTCTTTAAGTCGTTAAATAAATCGCATAAAATCAGATTAATTGAATTTCAAGTTCGATTATAAAAGGACACTATTGTGTACATAGAATTTGTGGCAAATAAATAAAATATTAACCATTATTTATTTCATTCAAATAATAATTATCCCTGGACGAAAAACAATGCACATCAGAGGTTTGAGAGTCACTGGGTAAAAAGTACAGTTTTGTTCCTTTATTATTCACTACTGTTTCCATTACTTTCCGTGATCCATTTCCATATTTCACACGCTACTCAGATTGCCCAGGACTTCATTAATAACCCAGCATATCCTGTGGCACTTAGCGCTCCGATGGCAAGGTGTCCAAGTGGATGGGTATCCATTGCAGCTGCATTGCCCATCACTTGGAGGTTGCAACGAGGTTGATGGCATGTCCGTTGATCCTTTGACACATTTAGACAGGATGTGTCTGCCACAATAACCCCAAGAGTCGCTCCAAGCAGTACTCGTAAATATTTTGAACATTTCACATCATTTTGAAGTCTTCAGTTTCACTCCTTGACTCATTTATCAATTTGTTTGACATTCGAGTTCGCCGACTCTTGGCTCGATTTGATTGGCTGCAGGCCTGCCATGAAAAGGGTTAATACCACGCCACAGGACATGCGGACAACCCTTGCCGAAGGAAGGTTCAACCCTTGTCGGAAGCTTGGTCGCAGCTTTTTCAATGGCCGCTCGCCAGCTGCGACCTGCCCCGCGGCTTGTTGATTTGTTGATTTATTTACCTCTTGTCCACTCACCGCAGGCGAGCAGAGCTTTTTATTTAAAGGACTCAACAACTCCTTCTTCCACTCCATTCCACTGGACCTGGCATCGCATTAGGCTCCAGCTGTTTGCGGTTTTATTTTCAAGGTTTCGCGTAAATATTTTGGCTCTTGTGGTTACCCACTTGGTAAGCGCTTCTCACATCCTTGCACCAACCTCCATTTCTCCATCTCTCCATCTCTCCGTCCTGCCTCGTCCTAAGCCGCTCGCTTAGGCACCTTGCAACAATGCACCCTTTCGGATCACCTTCTCCCAACTGTTCCCATTCCTTTGTCGGCGGATTTTGTGGCCGCGCTTTGTTTTGTAGGTGCTGGCTTAGGATTTGGAGCGCTGCCTTTGATGTCACATTGGTTACAAAGGATTAGAGCACAGTTTTGTCTACTTGCTGCACACACTCCCTCAATGGGAAGAACTTTTTGTAGGCACTGTATGAAACACTATTAAATAACTATTTTCTATAACTTCTGATCAGCCTTGGAATCATTTCCAAGGATAAAAAATATGTCTGTTCCCCCCAGCTCGCAGTTGACTAAGGATTCCCCAGCTCCAAGGATGCATGTAGACATTACCTAATTTGCTTTTTCCTTCGCATTGTTGTCTACTCCAAAATAATTAGAAAATATAAAAACAATCTCATATAGGGGATCGATACGCTGCCTGGGGCAGGACACTTGCACGTGTTGAGCATGCACAGGAAATCCCTGTGCAATGCCGTTCCGGGAACTGTCTGTCCGGGAGCCGTCTGTCTGGGTGGCTGGCAAAGGATGCTAACTCATAATAGTGACACATATTTGTGTATCCTCGGTGGGAGCAGAGCTCTTATCTGTCTAGCCGTCGTCCTGACGCTAGTCGCGTCCTGTCGGTGGGCGTACAATTGTCGCAGCTCATAAAAAACAATAACTACGTAGCGGTTCTGGCTGTGTGTTTGGATAAAAAATTTATGAGTTAGTTGGCTGCCGGTGTGACAGGGCCAGGACATCGACATGTGTCTCAATATGTCCTTAATTCCGAGTGACAGCAGCAAATATGACTCTTTGTTGCGTGGCTGTGGCAGGCAGAAGGAGGGGGCCATTGGGGATGGGAAACTGTTGCATTTTATACCACGGATTAAGTTGCCATACAAATTTTCATATGCTAAGCTCAGGCCCCCCATTCCAAGGACATTCGAAATTATATGCAACAGCAGATTTTTCGGGGGGTTTTAACACGAATTAAGCAGTTTTATGTGGAGCAGTCAGGTAAGCTCCCAGCTCCTGGCAAAGCCGCCTAATGGCCACTTAACTGAATTTACTTTTATGGCCGAACAAGGCTGAGGTTTAGTCCTTGTCGCAGCCACTGCCTCCTGCTACCACTACTGCTACTGTTCATGCCACTGCCACTGTTCCTGCTTCTGTTCTGAACAAGGATCAACTTGATAAATGGCTGACTGGCAGGCAGGCTGGCAGGCAGGCGGCTCAGTTTACAGTCTTGGCCCATATGCAGACCAAATCTGGCCAAATCTGTGCCAATTTCATTTGTTAGCAAAACTTCGGCACTGGCTTAGCCAATCCGCTTAACCCTTAGTAGCTGGTCAGGAGAGAAGAGCACAGGGCAGGAATGGTGTCCGTATCAGTGCGAGTGTCGGTGTCGGTGACGCTGCCGGTGTCGGTGTCGGTGTCGGCGTCGGTGTCAGTGTCTTCAGTTGAATAATCCCTTCCAGGAAAGCGTCTTGCATTTCAAAAAGTGCCGCAACATTTGCATACCTCGGATTGCATTCACTCCACGCGGCGGTAGGTGTAACCGTGGGCTGAAAATTAGCCAAACTGTTTGCAAACTCTGAACGCCTCAGTGGCTTAGGATTGGGCATCCTGTGATCTTGGCCGCTGGATTTGCATGCCGTTTCACCTGGCAGCCGCTGCTCA
This sequence comes from Zaprionus lineosus, assembly GCA_035044505.1. NCBI lineage: Eukaryota > Metazoa > Arthropoda > Insecta > Diptera > Drosophilidae > Zaprionus > Zaprionus lineosus. The sequence goes on along the minus strand of JAWNNX010000655.1, from coordinate 772,634 downwards.
TCGAGGCGTGTGCTATTAGCCACCTAATGCCAGTGTTTACTTTGTTAATCAATGCCGATGCGTCGGATCCTTTGCTCTGTCTCTGCTGGCTGGCATCCTTGCTCACTATACGCCCGATGCAATATCCCGAAGGATATCCTTAAGCTCCTCATTTGGGCTCTATTTTCGGTAATTAGAGAGTTGGCAGCATAAAAGACGCTGTACGTGAAACAAAGGAATACTTAAGATTCCTGGAAATAAATGCAAGGAATTTGAATCTAGGATAACTTCAGGTCCTTACGAGTTTCGAGGTGCAAGGCTTTAGCCCTAAACTGTGTCACTTTGATCGGTAACCCATTTGTATCCTCCCGCTGTGCAGGCATTTGCCGCACTTCTTTTAACACCTACGATTTAGAAATGTTTCAGTGTTTTCCTTATGCATTATCCTTTCTATTATCCCCCCTTTCAGGTCCTGCATTACATACCCCTTCACACTGGCGGTGGCAGAACGACTTTTATAACGCACATCAAAAAACCCTTTGGCTTCGTTGAGATCCTTGCGGTAACCTAAGACTACATTCTTGGGTTACCCTCCATTGAGCAACCCCTCACATCCTTCGAACCCTATCGACCCCCGTGCACTGCCCATTGTTTATCCGCATCATCTTCGCACCTAATGTAACCCTATAAATTTGAGCTGCGTCTCCTTTTCCTTGATATTTCTTCGTTTTGTTTTGTATTTTTTTTTATAGTGCGTCATGTCCTTTGTGTGCGAGTGGCCTGTCTTTGAGTCTGTTTGTAAGGATTTATCGTTGTTCGATTTTTTATGCTCAATCTTAAATACTTTAGGATCCTTTGACTGCTTACCCCTATTTGTGAGCTGCTTAACCTTTGCCATCGCCGAGGATTCCCTTTCTTGTAGGTGTTTTGATTTATTGCCATTTTTTACTCATTGTTGGCGATTTGATAAGTTGCCAAAGGGCAAAAGGATGTGCCCTGCCCCAGAATGGCCACTATTTGTAAGAAAAGCCATTCAATATTGTCTGCACTCTCATTTCGGGCAGGTTGAGCAACTATATTCCAGGAATCAGAGAAGCGAAAGGACGAAGTAATAAACATGGATCCAAAATGATCTCAAAGTGAGTTATAAAGGATCTCGAAAAATTTGGAAATTAATTTCGTATATAGATCACAATTATTTCGAATGAATCCTGGAAAGATTTGGATAGTCCCTTGGAAAGGTTGAAAGGAACTCAACCAATTACTTTCACCAACTTTCACCAGGCAATGCAAATACTCGAAGGTAAATCCTCAAATAAACAAATCGAGGTACAGTTACCTGATATCCTGCACTCAGTTCGTAAGGATCCTTGTTATGCATACGAAGGAGTGGCAGCTGCGCGTTGCTTTTGAAAGGGAACTCGTTTTGGTTCTTGAAATTCTTTTGCAATTTCGATGCAATCATTGCATCCTTAGGAACCTCAATCAAACAGTGTCCTTTTCGGGTGTCTCAAGGTGTGCCCAGGAGATTATGCATGTTGGCGCGCGCGCGCACTCTCTCTCTCTGGCTACTGTAGATCCTTAAGATACACACACGCCAGTGACAGGGGCACAAACAATGATTATGCAAGATATGTCCTGCAGTTGTCCTTCGCCATATGCTGTTGCTGTGCCAGCGCAGCAATTGTCTGGTCAAGTGCTGACCACAACAATTGTGGCAACATTTGCCACGAGTATCCTTAGATCCATTGATATCACCAGCTCCTGGAACGGCGGCCATTTTCCAAACCCTCAACATCGTTTCACATATGCTAATCAGTCGCTTCTTCCCTTTACCATTGGCAGTCTGCCTGTGTGTGTGTGTGCGTGCGTGTGTGTACGCGTGTGTGTGTGAGTTACACAGCAATAGAAATGAAAAAAAAGGGGTGGCAAGGGCTGCAGACGCCGGCGACGCCATCTTTGACTTTCGCCTTTGGCATGCTGCGTGACTTTCCCCGTTCAACCAACCAACCAACCCGCCCGCCCGCCCGACGCCCGCCCACTTCAGCCAAATGTATCTGAATGCTGTGTGTATCTTTGGGATGTGTTTGTATCTCGTTTTGTGTCCCTTGCTCTGTGCTCTGCTTTTTTAACCGAGTGTGGAATTTTTTGACATTTTCATTTTTTATGTGCTTTGAGTGGAGTGGATCACGGGGGACGGGGGATGGGGGACGGAGGTTGGGGGACGGGGGATGGGGGAGCAAACGAATGTTCGAGTGTGTGGCTGCGTCTGTGCCTGCGCCTGTGCCCTGTGCCGGGGCGGACACGTATGTGAAAGCTGTAGCTGTTGGGTTGCCATTGGGACTCCCCCCGTTTTGGGGTTGCATGCCTTTTGTGGATGTCTGTCTGCTTGGGACTCTCTGTGTGTTGTTTTTTAATATCGAGATGACTTGACTGAGTTATTTTTGGTCCGGAGCAGTCGGCGGAGTGTTCTGTGATGAGGGTGATTCCACTGAAACTTTTGGGTCTTGCTTCCCAAGATTAGTTGCTATTCTAAGAAAACAATTGGCTTTTTTTCCGGGACTGTAAGAAAATAGAATTTTCCGAACAAGCGGTTTTTTTTTTGGTTCAAGAAGAGTTCAACTCGAAAATCATCCTTGGCTTTCAAATTTTCCATTTGCCCAACGAACGTTTCTCTCAGTGCACAGCGCCTCCCACCGCTGCCCTGGGACAAAAGTAATGGTTGCCATTCCCGATATATGCACGCCCACAGCTCTAATACTTTTTATAGGCCCCCCACATAAGACGATAAGAAACTCTTTCGCCATTGACTATAAAGATGGAATAATATTGAAATGGGGTAAAGTGGAAATCCCCTGCGCCAATGGGCGTTCAGCAAAGAGATGGGACTCCAACGGATGGGACTAGTCGGCCGGACGGGCAAAGTGTTGTGGGTGAGTGTGGAGTGTGGAGTGTGGGGTATGGATTCTGGATTGTGGATTGTTGTGGGTGGGGCGGAGGCAGCTGTCATGCGTATTCCTGAGTTCAAATTTATGCGTGTTGGATGCAGATGAGGGTCGACCATGGGCCTTCGCTCATGTACATACAAAGTGATGTTCCATTGGAGGAGGGGGCATAGTTTTCAAGATCTGCCCGAGGAAGTGAATGCTTCTCGTTTAGCTTTAAGTTGGATTGCTGGCCGTGCAGCACAGGATATCTGGATATATGGAATAATAGTCAACACCTAATCATTCTTCCAGCTGTTATGTACAAGTCTTCCCATCCCCCAATTGGAGCGCGTTAACAAAGCCATTAAAAGACAGTTACACTATAGAAGCTGATATACCCGCACCCGCACACACATCCATACCCACACCCACACCCTCACCCTCACCCTCACCCGATTAGACAAATTTCTACACCTTAATTGCTTTGAAAACAATCAAAAATATGGCACTCCAGGCGTCATATGCTGGTCTCTCACGGCACAGCAAGGGTTTAAGGGTTAAGGGTTCAAGTGGTCAGGGTTCGGTCAAGGGGTACACAGCTCGTCGAGCGGTCGAGTGGGGGGCGCCAACTGTTCGGGCTTGTAATTTGAATTTAATAGGAATATTATTTGTTTGTTTGCCCATCGAACCCAACGGAAGTGCACAATTTGCCCATTTGCCCATTTACCCCTCTGTCCCCTTATCCTACTCAAGGGTTAAACATCGATGAAATGAACAACTTTCTGTCCTATGAACATATCTTATTGCTGGAAGTCATGTGATCTGTTGTCTGCTTTGTTCTGAATGAACATATGAGAAGGGTTCTTCGAATTTGATCCATTTTCAAGGGTTTCGAAGAAAGGCAATTAAAGGGTTAAATGTGTGTGTGTGTGTGTGTGTGTGGGTGAGTAATGCCAGTGAGTCCAAAATAATAGGGGTATATAATTTATAATTGATCATCGCGATGAAGTCAGGCTTCACATTTTCAGCCTTTTGTTTATTATGTGTTCTAATGGATTTTGCAATGTTGTGAAATGGGAAGCAAACAGTTTGGTTAGTTACTCGATAAAATGGAGTCCTTTAGATTGACTGCTCCATCAATCCATGACAACATGGCCGACCCAGTCAGAGAGGGCTGTGGGTTTAGTGGCGGACAAGGAAAGCACCCGAAATACCTGATAAATTCATCAGTTTGCATGTCACACCTCAATTTTAGTTTAGTTTCTGGAACTCAACGCCGAGCACTTGGGCCAACCCGCAAGGCTGGCCAAATCGAAAAGTCATAAGTCAATAGCGAACCCTTTCCGCCTGTCAAATGGCTAACAGACGGCGTTGGCAATCAAAAACATGACGCTGCCGGCAATTTAAATAAAATGCCGCAACCGACACGCCACCTGGCGGCCGTTGATGTGATATTTTGATTAATAAAACAACAGCAACGAAGACGACGACGACGACGATGACGATGACGCCGGCACCCGCCGACGACCCGTTAAATGCCTTCGCGTGACAAACGCAAACTGTCAGGCGCATCGAACAGTTCCCTCCCCCTCCGCCGTAGAAGCCATAGTACCTCGCTCTCCAACAAGCTCCATGTCTTTGTAGATTTAAACGGAACCAATACATTTGTGAGCAAAGTCATCCATAAATCAAGCGCCACGTTAACTTGATGATTTCGCGTTATAAACAGGCAACTTTTTGTGTCCCGGCCAGGCCCCGCGCCCGGCCCACTGGGCCTTAAAAAAACAAAGCAGGCTAAGAGCTAAGTTTCTTGTTTATGTTTGGGGTGTACGCTTAATAGTGTCCACAAACTCATACACACACACACGACACACACACACACACATACACGTATATACATATGTGAGGATTCACATGTGTATTAACGGTTTTTCTAACTGCTATTGGGATCCTAATGCTGTCCACATTACAAAATACAAAACTCAAGACCGAAATGTTGGGTACTTTTGGCCATTAATCAAACTATCTCACGGGAGCATCACACACAGCGACATCGACATCATCAACGAGTGTCTATGTAGGTGTTAGTGTGTCTGTGTCTGTGTGTCTGCGTGTGTGTGCTGGGGCCAATCTGTATCTGTATCTTTTAGTTGCAGATATTTACTTGACTCTTGATAAGACAGAAAAAAGTCATGGCCATTCGTTTTTTAGCATGTGCTCCCTTAGTAAATTAAGTTGGTCAAAAGAAAGCCAAAACCCAAGAACAGCAGACAGGAGAAAAAAGAAAACAGAAAACAGGCAAAACCAAATTGAGATACTAGCACTCACATGTCCTTGCTAACGAGAGGCGGGAATCAGAGGATTCAAAGATGCCATGAGAAGTGGCATTTGGGTTACAACTTGTGCTCTGGTGTATTCCTCTTCCTGTGGCTGCCAGTTGACAGTTTGATTAGAATTTGACTGCAGGATAAGAAGGACACATCCAGTGGGCGTACAATTGGGATTGTGGCAAATTTGCACAGAGAAAGAAAATAAAAAAAAAGATTTTCTTAAATAAAAATCAAAAATCCTAAATAAATATTTAAATTTTTGCTTTGTTCTTCCGACCACAACTAAAAATCAAATCACATAAAAAACTACAATCCTGAATTGGTTCATTAAGGAATCAACTCCTTTGATTAACCAAAAATAAATCGTTCCGCCGACTCCCCTTTGAACTCTTGGAAGAGCAAATATCTTGAAAATTGAGCAATTTCCAAAAAATAAATAGAAGGCAGAGGAAGCATCGCGATTGAATTGTGTTGATAAGATGACAAACGAACGGTAAAAAAATGCAGGCGCCAGGACAGAGGGTAAAAGGACACATTACGGGACGCTTGTCCGGCGTGTGGGCAAATAAAAAATCACATTAGAAACACACGTTGCCATCAACACCCATCGAGTCCCTGGCGCTGGTCATGTAATAAATGATCTATGTAATAGACTTATGCCTGTGTGCATGTGTGTGTGTGTGTGTGAGTGTGTGTGTGGCGGAGTCGCAGCGTAAAAGTTTGCCCATAATGCTTTTATCTGCGACAGACCCAGCAAGTGACCCAAACCCATGGACCGACAGCCAGAGCCGCCACTCCGATGCCCACAACGAGGTGTGGCATCCATTTTTTTAGGCAAATTTCGATTGTGTGCATTAGATTAGCAAGGAACTGTGCCTGTGTGTGTGTGAGTGTGTGTGCGTGTGTGGATGGCTACATTATAAGGGTGTAAATAAAAATATTAACACTAAGCCCACACACACACCCACCAGCGAACGCACAGGCCAACGCACACGCATAAACAGACACGCACACACACACGCACACACACACACACACACGCACACCCCAATCAAAGAGAAGCCCCCAACCACAACACTCGACACTCGGAGCCATTTGCCTCGTGTCATTTGGGAGCACATGCATTAGCATCTTATTGTAGAGGTTTCGATATATTCGGGGCTCCTTCGTTTTGTTTCTCCATGTACATGCACGGCCGGAGACTTGGGGAAGCTGTTGCCATTTAAATTGAGTAATCACTTGGGGCAAAAGTTTTGCTCCTCTCTTTCTGCTGATGTGGCGCTGGATGCAAATGAGTGATTGGATTGCTTCCACAGTTGAGGAGCCTGATTGCTCCGGCAGCTGTATATGTGGAGCAGATTGAACGCAGCCGCGCCACGTGAATCTAAAAGCACTTATGACAATGTTTAATGTTTAAATAAAATAAATTATATTATAAAAATGAAACTGCATCATAGTTACAGTTGGCCCCTAAGTTTGCATATGTAACTCATCAGCGCCATGTCCCGCACCTCGAGTGTAACTCGATTCCGATGCATTGTCAGCAGGTACGAGTCCTCGAAACGTTGCGTCAGATACATTTCGGTGGCTGTCTGCAAAGCCTCCAGAGCTCCAATGGTCACCCGGAACGTTGGCTCGCAGTGGTCCATAATTATTTCGCGGACAAGACGTCCAAAGGACAACCGAGGAATCAGGAAATTTACACTCGCCTGCAGACGTCGTATTTCGTGCTCAAGGCCAACAAAACGCTGCTGGGGATTGAGTTGTTTGCGCCGCGCTCTTTGCGCTATCCTCACGGATGATCTATTTGGAGCAGTAACTGTCTGGGCTGGCGAGGATTGCTCCCTGGTCGCATTTTGGCTGTCACTGGTTTGCTGTATTGAGATTCTGTTGCTGCTGTTAGGCTGATCCGGATTTGTCCTTACCACAGGCAGTTGGATATTCTCCAGATTCGTTGTCTCCTGTACCGGATTCTGCTTACGGGCCGTTGAACAGAACCGACTCGTGAATGACTCCCCTACGAGACGCTGCTGGAACTTCAAACTCAGATTCGAGTCATCCAACAAATCATCTGAGTTTTCGGAGTTACTATCACTCATTTTGTTGGGATAATGAGGGTACAATTTGCACTCAATCAGAAAACAAAGCTTAACAGACAATTTTCTAAGCGTTAACAATTCAAGCGAGCGCCAGTGTTGTAAAGCGCCCATGCGGCGAGCGAACAAGTTGAACGAACTTTGTTCATTGGCGCTTGTTCTGCGAACTTCTCTGGCTCAGAGAACGCATCGAAGTTCAGATGAACGGAACAGATTCTATAGTCCAGATCTTTGTGTGTATAAAATTCCATTCGTATACCTGACACTTTTTAACTCACTTGAGACCAATAAGGAGTATCGGGAATGGCTTCCTAATCCCTCCCGTGAAGATCGGCTGGACGCAATTCAAACATAGAGCAAATCAAGTGCATTACTTGTCGAAACTGAATCCTTCTGCCAAACCTTCATCAGTCCCTAGACACTTGCCAAACTCTCTACCAATCCCAGTCCCAGTCACAATCCTCTTCCCTATCCCTATCCCTATCCCTATCCTTATTCATATTCCAATTTCAATCCCAGTCCCAATCGTACAATTATGAGGCATGAGACGTGGAAATTTTGAACGCACGAATGACTTTACCAAAAAGGATTAAAGTCAGCAAATTAACGGGGCCGAACACTCATAATTGCACCGTCCGAGCCCGAGCCGGAGTCCGAGTCCGAGTCGGAGTGTTTTTTTAAGCCACCCACACAGACAGTCGTCGGAGCCTTCAGAGCCTTCTTGGGTTAAGTAAACAGTTTAACGGTACGGAATATCGGAGCAAGGTTACTTGCAAAATTATTAAAAAAAAAGATGGAAATATGAAAAACGAAGTGAAAGACAGTAATCCTTGGACTGCGTCTTGGGACTACCTTTGTTTGTTCTAATTAAACGGAGCAGGCGTGGAAAATGCAACGTCATGAGAAATGGTCGAGAGGCGTAGAGGACCTCATGGATATATTTTTAGGTAGCAAGGACTTGCATGGGTTCAGAGGCGATTTGGATTGTTGCTAAATTTTTTTGCATAATGCGAGACGGCGGCGGCTTCATGCAAAATATTCGCCCATTGTTCGCTTGTCAGCAAGGATAAGAGGAATGTAAGAAAGCAAAGGACATTCTTTGCAACGACTTCGGACCATAATACAATGTAACAGAGGAAAGCATCCCTGACCACCAAGAATAGCTGAATGGTCCATTGCTTTGCATATGATATGCACCCAATGTCCGATATCCTGCGGCGTGTGAACGCGTCTCTGCTTCTGCACGCTACTCTGGCTCCTGCTCTTGCTCCTGCGCCTGACCGATACCCGGTGAGTCGCCCTAGCGGCACTCTACTTTTTCCGCACTATTTTAAATGAATCTTTTTATTTTTGCATTTTTAGGAAACGTTTTTTAAATGTCCTGGACCGTCGACAAGGTCAAGTGGGCAAGACGTGAGAAAAAATTGGTTTTCCTTCTTCCGTGTTTGCATATGTAGGCAAAATATTTTGATGTTTGCCTTGCGATAATTTTGAATATGTTCTCAAGGACCTTGGGGTCAAGTTCAAGTTGAGCTATTTGAAAAATGCAATCTACTCAAGCTGCAAGCAGGGGAAGTTCTAGAAAATGAGATCATTTTTTAATCTGGATTTCGATTTCTGTTCCAACTTGATTTTAATTAAAAAGGAAGATTAGGAGTTGGGGTTTTAACAGGCAGAAAATTTCGATGGGTAGCTCAAACTGTGAGATATAAGAATATTTAATGGGAATTATTTTTATATTATTTATAAATTTTAAAATTAGTTTTGAGTAAACTTTGAAAAAAGTAAAGGAAGTCAAGGGACAGTCGAAATCCTTTAAACTCGGCTATGCCGCCTTTCAGTTTGTCTTTAAAGGTGGAAACACTCTGAAAACCATTGCAGATTTTCATTAGATGATTTTTTTTAATATTTTACGTATATTTTTAAAATACTGCATCGAATGAGCAACTGTCCAATGCCATCAACTGTCCCCTTTCTGTGGTGACTCTCCCAGCGGCACTCGGGCTGCTGGCAGCTTGCCATAAATAACAGAAAGGCAAGGATCGAGAGAGTCAGGAATTCGGGTGTCGGGCATCGGGGTACCCCCTTTAATTTGCATTTTGTACAGTTTTTGGCATGGAAATGGAAAAGTCACAGAAATGGGAAATGTATGTGGAAAATGGAAATGGAAGTGGAAGTGGAAAAACATGCAAATGGCGCGCGAAAACTGCATATAAGGGGGAACCGGGAAACGGCAGAGGAAAGCATTGTTTGGTCAAAGCGCCAGGCGCAACACACACACACACACACACACACGTGCATCCACTCATAGCTATGTAGACAAAAAGGATATGCAAGGATATGCTGTTGCCGTTGCCGTTGCATGCATGCAATCAGTCACAAAAATGCCGGCTTTTGTTTGCCGCCTGAATGAAGGTCCGGGGGAGAGAAGCATCATCGGAAACAGGGGCAGCTTGGGCTTGGGGTCATCGTGAGGTCAGCAACGGGATTTTCGTGCCATTGTTGACAAGGGATGCAACACACAATCACACACACACACACACACACACACAGATGTATTTATGCAATTTTTGCCTGCTTTTTGGTTACTTTTCAGTTATTTTTCCACAAATTTTTGATGATGTTGAAATTTTTGTGTTGCATTTAGAAAAATTTGGAGTTTTTTTTGTAATTTTTTATCTATTTCGATGCAAAGCAGTAAAACAGCAGCCGCAACCGAGGAGAGGAACAGGACAAGGTTAAAGAAGTTGCTGCCAGGCACGCGACGTGTTGCATACACGAAACAGGATCGGGATCAGGATCAAGGAGCAGCCATGGCACGCGTTTCTCCTCATACGCATTTTTTCGTCCTTTTCTGTTCTGTTTTGCCCAAACCGCCCTCAACTTTTGTATCCTGTTTTTTGTTGTTCTTTGTTTTTAGTTGAGTTTTTCTTTTAATCGGATCTGCATATGTTTCGTAAATTGATATGGCACGTCCTGGCCTACTGCATCGCATATGTGAGCATAATTTTCTTATGGCAAACACGCGCCATTTTTGTTTAACCCCACGCACAAGGGCTGCAGCTTTACATAAACGGGGTGGGTGTCTCTTCCAAAGGGGTGGCATGGTATTCTGCATATGCGTAAGGGTTGCTTATCAAACCCATCCAAGCCTTATATACTCCTATATACAGATATTTTCATGTGTGTGTGTGTGTGTGTAGGTCTCTTCATGCATATCAAACGATGAGTTGTGCTGAGGGGTTCATATGTCTAATCCCTGTATGGTAGCCATTGGCAATCGCCAGGACACTCATCCTGCTCAGCCTCGTACTTCGCAGGTCACGGCACATTAATTGCACTTTTATGCCATAATTTTTATTGATTTCTCTTCCAGGGATTGCAACTAATGATCACATTTTGCATAATTCTCATATCAAAAGGAAACTTAATGTTATAAAAAGGGAAGTTCGTCGCATTAATCACTCGATTTTGTATACGCAAATTACGAAGTAATAATATATTAAGCCTACTTGTATTTCAATGAAATGTCCTTAAGGATAAAAGTAACAGTTTTAATATTATTATTTGCATTTGCATTTGCTTTGTTTTTCCCCTGATCAGCAGTTCTCCAATATCATCTTTCATTTGCCACAATTTTTATTTATATTCAAAATTTTAGAAGTCCTTTCAGGACATCAGACAGTATTGCGTATTTTAACTACCATTTGAGTGATGCAGCGCAATTGTCCTGTCCTCAACGTCCTCAATCCCCTATCAATTCCAATCCCTTATCATGGCCAGACAAAAGCAAAGGTGCAGGATCCTCGCAAAGGACATTTCATAAGATTTCTAACGGTCATTTTCCTTGGGAAGTCCCTATGCAAAGTAAATTTAACTGTCACTCACAAGGGGTTGGTCGCAGCTCCTTGATTTCGGTTGACAATCAACGCCAAACCGTTCATTATCCTTCAGGCAAACGATTCATAAACTTCCCTTTTGTTGGGTCATTTTCGAAAATATTTGGGAGGTCTTCTTCTGACTGAGACTCCGAGCTATTCTCTATTAATAATTCCAGATACTAAAATCAAAAACTTTTCTATCCAAGAAATCAAAAAGGAATAAATCATCGCTGACAATTTCATTTCTCATGACGCCTCTCAATGTGTGCAACAATTAGTCGGAGCAGCGGCGATCGCATTGAGGAATCTCGTCCTAAAGATGCCGAACATAAAAGTCTATCAAAATTTCATACATCATAAAAAAAGAGAAGATAATAAAATTGCTAAAAATATCAAAACAAAATAAAAAACGAACAACAATCTTAAAAGAGAAATCCGCTAAGTGAGAGCCAACTGAGGCCAAAGCACGCGACAGAAGCGAGCGATGCGCAAGATGCGGATGATGATGATGAGGATTCCCGATATCCCCAGCCCTCTTCCAAAGACATTGCATAAGAGGGCAGAGCGAGAAGGAGACACACAGAGAGAGCCCATAAAAAATCCTATTAAAAAGACGCACACAAAAATACAAAATACAAAATACAAACAACCGAAAACCAACAACCAACAACCAACAACCGGCGACCAGCGACCTACAGGCGGATCGATGGCGCGGCACAAGCGCATTACGAGAAGATTTACCTATAAAAAAAAGGTAGACAGCGACAGATGAGATGAGATGCGATGAGACAGGCTCCTGAGCAGGAGCAGGAGCTGGCCCAGAATGATAGGGAAAGCGACGGGGTCGATAGGAGGCTGCGACGATGACAGGAGTGTAGCGTTCGCCTGCCACGCACGGGATCCGATGATGTGAGGACTCGAGGATGCAGCATCTTTTTTTTAGGGAGCATAAAAAAGTGAACGCGTCCTCGAGGGTAGCAGCAGCACGCGTCTACGATCCTGGCTCCTTAAGAGGCTCTGGCGACGAACCATTTACATTCTCCTCAATACCTGGAGACAATTTACCTTTTGCTGCACTTTGGGCGCACGCCGTGGTTTCTGTTTGTTTTTTTCTTGTCTTTTTTTTAGACACAGCTGCCATGCAACTCCCTGCGGCAGCATCCCAACGCAGGACGGAACGGGAAGCGCAACCGGGAGGCGGCATTCTGAAGTGTTCATTAGTCGCACATTTACATATCCAAATTGTCCGCATGCCATTGGTAAGGGCAGCCTTAGGGGCAGGGGGCAGGAGTTGGGTGTAGGGAACGACGCGTGTCTTGCGGCTTTTAATTGCCGTCACTCTTGTGGGGACAGCGTCAAGGAGAGGGTGTGCCGCAGAAAGAGAGGGACATGGTGAGGGGCGGGCAGAGATGTAGGGTGTCGTTTCCCCTTGTGTTAGTCGGGGGAATTAATGTGTTGCACACTTCGTTTGACATACGTTTGGCTTTCAAGTGCAGACCCCAAACCCAACACTCTCATCAACTCCTCTCCTGCTCCCCTTCCTGCTCCCCTTCCTGCTCCTCTTCTTACTCCCCCCTCTCCCCCTACAACTTCTCTGTTTTCATTGTCAACTTTTTTCCTTATGTTTGATTTGTCATTTGATCGCCGTCGCAGTTGCCGTCGCAGTTGCTGGGCGCGATTAAAAAATTAAGTTGCTTCCCCCCAGTTCCACCACTTCCACCCCCTCCTCCGCCTTCCCCACTACCCACAACTAGTAAAAGTGTCGGAATTGTTTTTCATAGAGTTCGGTGACTTCTTGCCAGGCTGTGGATTGTGATTTGACGGCTGCTGCCACGTGCCAAGGGGACAGGGGACCTGGGGCGTGGGGCAGGGGGCAACAGGAGGCGCTTGGAGTGAGTGTTGATATTGAAAAATGAAGGCATTTATCTTTGGAATAAAAAGTGGAGTTTCAAAGGCTCAAATATTTTGAGTGAGTTAAAGGTTAAAATAAAGAGTAAATAATTAGTTATAAAATAAACACAATAATTAATATAATTATGCATCCATTAATTATTTTAATTATATCCAAGCCCAATTTTAATTTAAAGGAAAATCAAATTTAGATAAACTCTGCACTTAAAGGATTCTTTGGCTCAATCCTTGCTCTACGAATAGCTGTTAAATGTACAGCTTCTCCTTATAAATATGTTTGCTATCCAATCAAGCCCCAATACTAAATTAGTTAGGATCCTAATTTTTATTTCCTTCTGTTGAAAAAAAGGACTACTCCTAGCAACTTTCAACTCGACTTCAGTGACGAATTGTGCCAACACACGCTCAGTTAGTCCTTGGCAGGGTAGGGATAGCGACTTTAGGCTCTCTCTTTCTTTCTGTCTCTCTCTCTTTCTCGATCTCCCCCCTCTCACTCTCACTCTCTCCCTGGTCCCTGTCCGCGTCGTCTTCCTCAGTTAACGCTCGTTTTTCTATAGTTTCAACACAAAAAGTAGACGAAACGTTTGAAATTTTAAAAATATTTGTTGCCATTGTTGCGTCAGCGAGAGGTCCTTTGTGTATTATCCTTTGTGTGCGACACAACAGCAGTCAGTCAGTCAGTTGGTAGCTCTCAGTGTGTGCGTGTGTGCGTGTGTGCCTGCATGTGCACGCGTGTGTGTGTGTGCGGGGCCAAAGGTTATCTAGGCGACACATAACGACGAGGAGCTGCCATGAAGCCGCACAGCTGCCGCCCTGGCGAACATATCCTGACTGGCTGACTGGCTGACTAGCTGACTGGCGCGCATTTTTAGGGATTGTCCTCCACAGGATAAGCAGTAGTGGCGTCTCCTCCCCACAAAATGCCCCCAAAAATAAAACTGCCTTGTAATCTGCTGGGCCGAAAGCAAAACTCATGCAATTTTTGTTTGTTCCCCAAATAAAATTTGCCTGCCAAGTTGCCAGCTCATTAAAACTGTCAGTTTCGTGCGTCAATCAACTGCAGGACTACAGGAGCCCGAAGTCGGTTTTCATGTCCTCAGCTCCTTCGAACCGGTAGCATCCTTTGGCCGGTCACTTTTGCTCAATTCGTGTGTTGTTCATTTTTTGGCGGCATTTTTGTAGGTCACTCGCTTGACCTAGAGCCTGTCCAGCTGTTCCTGTCGCCTATGTGCCATTTCGGGGGTTGCTTCAAAGGATACGCTGGTCATGCGAAAAGGTAGCCTAAATGACAGACTGACCATCGCACCGTGCGTTGCTGTGCGTTGCTGTGCGTTGCTGTGCGTTTCTGTGCGTGTCCTGTCAGTAGGCGAACGCATTTTCAAGTCATCTAATTGCGTCTGCTGGTCAAGGGGTTGCTCAAGGATGTGCAGGATGTTGGTTATGTTATGTAAACGGTTTCCTATGTGCGTAGGCCATGTACTGGGAATGGGATTATGTATCAACCACCCGCTCATCATCACCAATATCCTCAATCACCCTCCATAGCAACGCCCGCAAGTTCTATAAAATTAACGCATTTTCTCTCGGAAAATCAATGAAGTTTTCGTTTTCATTTTCATTTTCATTTTCAATTCATTTTCTTTTTTTTTTTTGTTTTGTTCTTGTATTGCGTTTATTTTCGCAATACAAATCCTTTCGCTGCGCGCGTGCCCAGTTATCCTGGGACAGCTCAACCCTACAATCAGGCACGCACGAGCTGACAGGCTCGACAAAAAAATCCCTTCGTCCTTTTATGCTCCTGTCGTTGCCTTGTTTTTTGTATCAATTTGCAATTTTTTTCACCCATTTTCAAGTTGATTTCCGCAACTCGTCCTTGCGGCTGGTGATAAGTAAAGGTGGTGGTGTGTTGGTGTTGGTGTTGGTGTTGGTGGTGATGCTGGTGATGCTGTTGATGGTGGTGGCAGTGTTGGTGGTGCCGTTGCTGCCCCTGCCACACGTTGATTAAGCCCGTTGCCTTAATAAAGGGGCGCGGCTGGGCGGCTCAGCTGTGATTTGCTTTAGGTTCCCAAGCGTGACATGAAATACGAATTTTTCAGATTTTTGTTGCTAAATTTTTAGTTTTTTTTTTAACGATTTTTTGTACTGTTTTGGTTTCATCTGCCAAAGGATAAGGGAAAGGGTGTGCGTGTCCTTTATGTGTCACACTTGATTATTGGGCCACCCCAAACGTGACGAGGTGTTCAAAACATTTTTTTAAATTTTTCGGTAGGGTTGATTTTTTTAGAGGCTGTTTTTTACTTTTTAAAATTATTTTTTAGCTACTTTTTTTTTTAAGGACAACTTTCCTTCGCAGATCCTTGAAGATTTTATTATTTTTAATTGCTTTGCAAAATGTTGGCAGAAATCTTATATCATACCCCGATGATTCTCAATGGACCATTTGTCGCTCTGCCATTCGCCCTCGACTCGCAAAGAACTTTGTCAACGGCTCTGAAGGATAACAAAGCAATGCGAGTCACAGGACACAGGACACAGGCAGTGGGACGAAATAAAATTAATTTACAAGTGCAGAGAAGTGAAGATAAAATTAACAAAAAATAAGCATGGAATAGGAAAAGGAAAACACTTTTTCATTTACCCCAGTCGGGCGGCTATTCAACACCACGCCCCCTTTTCTGTTGTTCTGTTGCCAGGATTTGACCGTCGGCTGTTTGGTATCTTTCCCTTCCCCATCTCCCCTTCCCCGTCCCCTTCCACCCATCACTCTAACTGCTGGCCAGCCCGTTGCCCCCTTTGTAAAAAATTAGATTCATTTGTGCGCGCTTTCTTTATTATTTAAATTCTTGCGTTATTTTTCTAAATTTTCGTCCTGCTGCTCGTTGTCCTGGCCGTGATGTCGTGGCGCTGCTATTGTTGCTGTGCGTTGTTGTACTGCGAATTCTAGATGGTAAGAAAAAAGTGGCGGAATTTTAATGGAAAATGCCGCCAGAGTAGGAAAAAAATGTTTAAGCAAACAAAGACTTGGAAACGGGAGGCTGTTTAAGCTGCTTTCAACTCGAAGGACACACGCTGAAAGGATATGCTGGACGCAGCCGCGTAAATTGAAAGCCAGGCGTCGCTATCTGTCCGCCCGGTGTCGTTGCCGTAGCCATAGCCATAGCCATACCCATAGCTATAGCCATAGCCATAGCCGTAGCCGTAGCCATAGTCATACTTCTAGCCGTTGGCAGGACTTGGTGGGGGCGGGCACATGACATGAATGCCCGGCGGCTCATTTCAAGTGAAAAATGAGCAAAAAATGAAATGAAACAATGGACAAGCGCTGGCGGGACAGGGACGATGACAGCGCGCGGGGAGAGCTGAGCCGGGAAGCAACAACACGTTAAGAACCCGGCGCCAAAGAAAATCGTGGCCAATTTTAATTTTTCTTTCTCGCTGCTTACATTTCTAATGGGCATTTTTCGGTGGGTTAATGTGCTGTTAGGGTAAAAGTAAAAAAACCACCCAAACACCCAACCATCCCACCCACCGACCATTCGACTAAAAGATTCACGTTGCATGAAAATGGCATTACTGGTGGGCAGTGGGCGGTGGGTGGCAGTCAGTGGGTAAAGGACAAAGGACGAAGGACGTGAAACGGTGGGCGGTGGGCGGTGGGCGGTGGGTGGCAGAAGAGTAACGTTTGCACGGCAGCCGAAACTTTTTCCAGTTCCCGACTCCGCCCACAGCTGATGAATAATGACAACGCACAAAAAGTGAACTTTCATGCTGGTCCAGCGGTTCGAGTGGGTGGCTCAGTGGTTTAGTGGCTCTGGACGTTCATCTCTGTCCGTCGTGCTTAAAAATGCGCAAATACGAGGCCTTTGCTTACACTCAGCTCTAGATTTACATAGGAGATTAATGTTTGCTACGTTGACTGTCCTGCCAGATTGGGCGGGGCTGGAGCCAGACTCCTCAGAGGTGCAACAAAAGGGATATCGATTGTGTTCGCAGGGCAGACAATAAATGAGTCCCTTTTTTAAAGGATTTTAAATTATACTAAAAATGTTAACTGTCAGCTGTCAAATATCAATAGTTATCAAACTCTGTTAGTTGTTGTTTTGTATCCTTTTATTTACATAAGGAGCTCCTCTCCTGCTCCTTCCCCTCCCCCTCGACCACTGCTAATGAAAATGCTTGGCGTTGAAACGCACTTAAGAATTAAATTAAATAAAGGCTTTGTGCGTAGGCAGCGAGGCGAACTTGAGGAGAGGCCACGCCTACAGTCAGCCAACTTTGCGACTCGGCCCCCTCCCACCAAGGACTGAGCCAACGCGTTGAGCACGAGTTTTGCTCAAAAGTTTGTTTTGCATTTGCTTTAGAAACAAAAACCAAAAAAGTACAAGAGGAAGAAGAATAAAAGGAAGATATGGGGAACTGTGAAGGACGACCTTATCGCAGAAGGCGCAGAGCAACAACAGGAAGAACGGGAGCAACAGCAAAACGCGTCGCCAAGGACAAAGGAATGCGCCACGCAGGACAACTGGTCGCTGGTTGGTGGCAAATATTTCGTGTTGTATTCTGCGCCTCCTCCCTCCCCCCCTCCCACCTTCCAAACATTTTGCATATTTCGCTTTTAATTTCCAAAGCGCAAATTACGCTCGTGCGCCTTAAATATTAAAAAATAAGAAAAAGAAAATGAAAACTGAAAATGGGGAAAAGAAAAAGGAAAAGAAAAGCTCTGGCCAGCAGAGAACAGAAGAGGCTTCCAGGAAATGAGAAGAATGAAAAGTTGTCAAGTTGCCGGGCCGCTTGCTTTTCATTTTTGGTTATCCTTTTGGCCATTTTGCATGGCCAATGACGTGCCAGGACATTATCTGGCCGTCGTGTCCTTTCTTTCATTCATTGCGGCCATTATCGCACTGCCTGCTTCTTGTTTATTCAGCGCCCGCCATTCGCTTGGCTACGTTTTTAATTAGCCATCCAACAAATGGATATCCTTTCGAAGGATACAACTCAAATGTCATCAATTATGCGCGGCCATTGTGAGCCAAGGCTTATTGGATTGGAAATCAAATATAATTGGTCCTAAATTTTCTAATCGAGCGCATAAAATAGGTTAAAGGATTGTATCCTTACATGTCCTATAAAATGGAGTTCTCAGAAGACTGTTTTATATTTAGGAAGCTTCAAGAACAATTCAAAATTTCCTCAAGATTGCTTTCTCATAAATGGAAATTCTTCACTTATTGAAATATGAACTTAATTCTACTAGCAAGGATATTTCCTCGTCGGCTTGCGGCCAGCTAATTCCTCCTTCTCCTGTCTCGTATCTATTTCTTTACATTTTTGTATTCTTTCCTTGTATTGTTTGGCAGTGATGATTATGACGGGATCGGCCGTTCGCACAAGTGTCCATTGTCCTGTCATTTGCATAGCAAACATTGTTGTCCTTCTGCTCCTACAGCTCCTGCTGCTTGTGCTGCTTCTGCTGTCGCTGTCATCGTTTGTCTTAGTTTTTAATTATCACACGCCGATGGCACAGGAAATGCCAGCGATGAGAAATTTTCACATGAGTTCACTTGAGCGAAGCGAATGTCCAACTTCTAAGGCAGGTGTGAGAGTTACCCTGACTTGAAGCAATTCCTTCGACTCCTCCAAACTACTTCTAATTCTTTCATAACTTTTCAACACTGTCCTTCCAACAACAACTCACAATGTCCGCCTGTTGTCTAGTTTAAACCCTTCCATTAAGCCCATTATGGGCATGTTCATCAAATTAGCCAGCAATTAGCGGTGTCATCAGCGGCAACACCAAACAATCAAACAAACAACCCTTTACACAGCTACCCCCTTCCCCGCAATGCAGCAACCCTTTGCCAGGATAACTCACCCCCTTACCCGCGATGCGTTTAATAAGCCATTAAGTGTTGCGCTTGCGCTTGACGAAAGGGTTTTGCTTGGGGTTTTTGAGGGTTTCGGATGGGTTGACTCTTCTGCGTTGACATCTTCATCGCATCAACAACAGAAACAAAAAAAAATATTAACAACAACAACAACAACAACTTGGGAAGTTAAGTGGCAGAACCACAAAAAGGATTTAGCTTCACTTTGAGTGATATTTCGTTTTGGTCCTTGAGCGATTATTATTATTATTGGCAAGGAGTGTTTCGTTGTTGCAGTCTAATGGCAGGAGCCACGCCCACGCCCCATAATTTCGGAAAATTGCGCAACGATTTACCTTGAAAAGGGAATAAGAAGAATAAAATGATGATGAAAAGGCGAACATAAAAGAAAAACATTTTCTCGGAATCCTTTTCGGGCTGCAAGTACTTAAAAAAGGAACAATGAGAAACATTCGAACAAAGGGCACAAAGAAGCAAATCCTTTAATTTGTTGTTATCCTTTTGAGGAAATGTGAGTCGTTAATGTATGCCCCTTAACAGACCTTACCCCGTCCCCGTTCCCCGCCCAATGCCCTTTCCACTTCACCTCCTTCCAGCCAGGTACAGTCATCATTCTCCAAGCACAACCTCTGATACTTTACATTATTTATATGACTCTAACACCAAGCTGACAAGATCCTGCGTGTCCTCGAGCTACTGTCTCATTTGCCTGGGGCGTTATCAAAATCGTAAATTTCAATTTTGATCGAGGTCAACAAAAGAGGTGAGTGTCGACACACACACACACACATACACAGACATACATAAACAAATGCGAGGAAGCGGGCAGGTGTGTGTGTGTGGCTTATCGGGGGAAAAGGATCGCGGACAAAACGGAGACAGTCCCCGACACTCTTCTAACCCTTGGGGCCCCGTTCCTCGGGTCAACTTTTCACATTTTAATTGGTTAATTGGCAGTTAGGAAGTGGGTCACATGACTTAACGAGGGATGTAAATGAAGGGTCTGATGGCTGATAATTCCAAGATGAGGTTGATTTCCGATGGAGTGGAATTTAGGGACAACCAATTTTCTAAGGAAACGCGAGCTCTTCAGCATCGAATCCCACCGAAGCTTCCTGAACCCGACAAATCCTTCGTTTCACACTTTTAAAACCTGCTCCAAGGCACCTTCTGGGTTTACTTTACCTCAAGTTGAAGCTGAGAAAATGTGTCGATGGGGAGGAAAATTGAAAATCTTGGACATGGCTAAGAGATGTCCCTCTAGTTGGAAGGAAGGACCCCCACCCTTTGCTCACAATTGAAAACAACAAAGACAAATGGAAAAAGGCGAGGGGTAAGAGACGCAAGGAGATGGCGAAAGGAAGCGCAAAGGGCGAAAAGTTTTCTTTTTCTCGTTTGGAAATCTATTTGGGGCAAGGCGTCTAAAAATCTGCCTGAGCTTATCCCACAGATAGAAGCGCAAAAATGGGCCTACGAGCAGGACTTCCTGTGGGCTTTTGTGTGTCCTTTAACAGTAAACAAACATGGCAAAGCTGCAAATATTAAAAAAAAATTTAACAACAAGAAAAACAGCAAGAAAATTCTACGCAAAGGTTCATCAATGTGCACAAAGATTTGCAGGGGGATGGACGAGGGGATATGCGGGGAGACAAAGGGCAGGCTAAAAATGAAAAATAAATAAACCGACTTGAGAGTTGACAGGCAACCAGAATTCGAACCCGAATCCGAAATGGAGACAACGATGAAAATGGAGCTGGAGCTGGAGAGGAAGTCGGACGACCAAATGCCTTGCTGCCCCATCGCCCTGCCGCCCAGCAGTCCAACCGCCCGCACGGAGGAGAAAGAGTCCATTGCCAGTTGTTGTCTGCTTTTGACAAACAAATCCTTGGGCTGTGAATCCTTCGTTGTGCGTGGTTACGCTCGCCAGGACAACGGCCCCATGGGCCAACACGCGCATCCTAGTTTCTCCTAGTTGGATGCCCGTTTGTCCACTGGCCTAGAAAATTGAAATGTTTTGCTTAGACGGCGACGCCGTTGGCCAAAAAAAGAAATGCAAAGGCAAAAGTAAATTTCATCAACGCGTGTCCGACTCTATACACACACACACGTACATTCACGTACACGTATACACACAGGCACACACACGTGCGTCCTGTAGGTGTTGCCCCCGCATAACTAGGAGGCTGTGCAGCGCCGGCAAGAGGCAGCTGCCAGCGATTTTCCTCAGTGTAAACCCAATTTTCGTATCAATAAAATCGAAGGTTTTTATTGTGCATCGGATTTTGAATTGAATTCAGTTCAGTTTTCCCTTTTCAAGGACACGCCAAGACGTGCGGGGGCGTGTCAACGGCCACTAATTGTGCCCGCTGTCGAAGGATGAGAGGAAAGCGAAAGCCGCTCTCATTTCCCGCCCGCTCCTTCGTCTGTCTGTCCCAACGGCTCTAAGGTTTTAAGCCGGAAGAATGTAATTAGAGGCTGAGCACGGGTCGCAGGAGGGGAGCTGTGGCAGCAGTTTAAGATATGGGGCGTGGCACGTGTGTAGCATCAGCGGCCGCCAAAGGTAATGCAAGATGAATGAGCCCTAAAGAGGTTTTAAATATTGTAAATTGGTCAACAACTGAAAGGGAAATTAAATATGCCAAAGGATGCGACGGAACGGATGAGGAAGCTTGGTAGGTCCCTTAAGATGGAGAAACCATGTCCTGTGGGAGCAGAAGGGTAACTCAGAAAAGACTCTTCTTTTCAATTCTCATACACAGCAAAGGTAATCCTTAAAGGAGTTCCCCTGCTCAACTCATAACTTGCGTAGGTTTTCACATTCCTGGAACTACGTCTATTTTAGGGTTATATCTTCCTATGGACATTCATTCCCCGATTCCGTATAATTCCTTTGACCACTCTTCCGCTTTGTCTCGGTGCTCGATCTCCCGAATGCTCTGCATTAATCATCACGCTTTGTATTTCAATTAGATGAGCTCAAAACAATGACCGAGTCTTCCGTAAAAATGTGCCACACGCGGGGGCAGACAAAGGGGAGCACCCTGGGGCGCCTACAGCCAGAGGCACATACATCTTCTTATGTACTCCTTTGGATTCGAACTCTTTCGGTAACAATTAATCAAACTCACATCAAATGGTCAGTTTGCAGTTTGGAATTACAAATGTAACAAATTGTTGGATTATTATTATCGGAGCAGAGGTTCTGGTTGAGGCACTGGGTACATTTTTGGGCTCAGGTTGCTCCTCGCAGCGGGTGCTGTGTGTTTTGTGGCCCGATCACTGAGCTGTAACCTGCAGCCTGGACAAGAGTTGCACATCATCAGCCAGAGACGATCGTTGTCTGTCACGGCATGTGGATGACCCGTTTTTGCCATTTATCTTATCAGCGACTTGGCCAAGTTGGCAAATGTCCGATTCCTGGAAATGATCTTCGGGTTGGCCCGCGCGCGCCTTACAATGTTTTGGGTAATTGTAACAAATGGAATAAAAATGTTGTCCTGTTTGTTGGTTGGCTTGTTCCTGGCCAGCCTACACCTGCTGACGATCCTTGCTGCCTTCTCTCTCTTGCTGTTCATCGACTCGTCGGCTCGTCGGCATTCCATAAAGGCTCCACGGCAGACGTCGAGGATGACTGACTGTCGAGTGCCTTTTGATAAGATTAGTTCGGCTTTGAGCACTGAGCAGCTGCACTTGGCACGGGCAGGTAGCAAGGTGCGACTCCCAAATCCATAATCGATCATAAGTTCTTAATTGCCACTAATATGACGTGGGTACTAACTTCAGGGGATTTGTCTAAGCAAAAAAATTGAGGATTACAGAAGGAAATACTTTTTTCACCTTGCTGTAAGAAATTACGAAGGAAACTTTGTATATTTTTCCATATACTAGAAAACTCCCTTTGCAACGAGTCCTTTTTCTATTCCATCACGTATATGCTCTCTTGTCTTTCCCACTTGCAGTCCTGTGGCTATCATCCGTTCGTACTCCTCTAGGAGTCTTTCATAACATTATTCAATAGATAACGAAAAACCCATCATATTTATCGATCTGTCAACAACATCTCCTCCTCCTATGCCTAAACCCCTTAACTCTCCCTCCCCCTCCTCCTCCACCACAGTCTCTCAGTCACTTACAGTTGCGTCTCACAGGCGATGCTATCAAATGTCTGCCGGCCAAAAATTGAGATGCCTTATCGGGGCAATCATTGGAGAAGGGAGAAGGGCAGCAACAACAACAACAAAAATTGTAAAGGGTATAAAGAAATGTCAACAATGGCGCCTAAAACCGTTAGCTGCCCTTACCAGTAGTCAGTTTTGGCCATATCTGTCTATGGATTCAATGGACGCCTTGGCAATTTTACGTTTCAATGGAATTTCGATTATGGGCCTGAGCCAATTTAGAAAAGCCACGATTGAGACGTTTGTGACAGGACGCAGGACAAAACGGTTATTACCAATCCTTCGCATCCCATCAGTACCCAGACACACAAATACACACATATACACATACACACACACACACATCGACGCATAGACACTTACACACATCTCGACATCAAGATGCAACGTCAGCGATAAGCAGCGAGAGATGGCAGGACGGAAGGCTGGACGGGCAAGCGCTTAGAAAAGTGGGGCAAAGGATATAACAAGGACTTCTAACGAGTTGAACTAACCACAAATAGTGCCACACAGTGGCACATTCTGCCATACATATTGGACATATATAGAAATCATTGTTAACAAAGCGCTTTGGTGGTCGTAAAAATAGCTCGGCCGAGCTGAACAGAGCCTCATCCTCCAATTGAGCATCCTTTCCATTGTGGCAGCTACTTTCACCTGTTCGCACGGGCGCAGGACACGGATCTGGAATGCCGCTAGAGTTCGATTTTTATCTTTGAACCTGCTGCTCCCGATTATGGCACATAAATTTGATAGGAAATTGTTCCAATTATTTCGACTCTTCGGTCCGTCGGACCATCAGACCATCGGACCATAGGACCATTGGACTATTGGACCATCGGACTGTCTGACCGTCGTTCTATTGGTCTCCTTTTCCTTTTTTATGGGTTTTGTGTGGTCGTGTACCGCGTGTCCTTTCGAGTGGAGATTAAAGACGCAAGCCGATCGCTGGCACCGACCTTGTTATTAAAAACGAAATTATTGCCTCATTCAAAGGACCTTTGTGTTGTCTTATTTATGAAACAGGTTGCAGCTGAAAATATGTATGTCCTATGTAAAATTTGAAGTTATTGCCAGGACCCGTATGAAAATTGCTTATAATTTGTGAGGGATAAAACTAAACTTCTCTTTCAAAACCACAAAAAGGAGCTCAATGTAATTACAGATACTCTGGGGTTACATATACATGTCTATACTGTCCTTAGACAGTCCTAACTTCTTTACTTTTATTCTTACTTATTTTCTCTTGTAGAACTTTGAGTCCTTCGACGAGTCCTGAACAGCCATTTTAAATCCATTAAAGGCTTAAAATGCCTACGCAATGTGGCGCCACATTAAGGCTTTTGCCTTGCGCAGATTTTTACAGCCACGATGGCAGCACACACACACACCAATACTTGTATTCATATACTTCTATGTGTATACATCAATATGTATGCGTTATAAGTACATGGCTTTTATTCGGCTCACATATGTCGCCAGCAACTGAAATGCCAAAAATATTGAGGGGAAAATTAAAATTTTTACAACTTTTGTTATTCGTGTGGGTCGCAAAAGTATTACGTGAAAATGACGCGAAGAAGTCGGAGACGGGGTAGGGCCTGTGGGTGGAGGATGCGGAGGAGGGAGAAGGTACACCGAGTGCCAGACAAAAGTATTAATTTTTGATAGTCGTTGCAGCCGTTGGCATTCAAAGGACTCACCACACATCTAAACAACCCATCGATCCAATTCAACCACCCACACGCCCATACGACATACACACACTCATACACAAAATCAGACACACACATGCAAGCATATATATAAACTATGAGGCTGCGACTATGGGGGTGGGGACTGCGAGTGGGGGGAGTGGGGCAAGGGGTTGCTAGTCCGAACTGCAGGGAAACACGAAAATAACTATAAAGTCATTTATTAAATTCGCTTTGCTGTGTGGCACATCATGTGTGGCACGCACCAGACTGTGGCACGGGCAGAAGGACAGCCTCTTCTTCTTCTTCTTCTTCTTAAAGCAAACAATCGGAAAAACTTTCGGCCATCATGTGAAAACTCAATTTTACCCCCTTATGTGCCTGTCAAACACATACATCACGAGTTGGTCCCCAAATCGCCCATCCCCAATCCCCCCCTTTCTCCCTCTCGTGACACACAGTGCGGTAGCTGCCCCAGGAAAAGGCAGCATCAAGCTGCCATCAAACATCAACATCAACGGCGAACAGTTAACGGCAAGGACCAAACGTGGCTCGTCCTGTGCGCCATTTATAAAAGCCTTGATGTCTCATATTTCCGGTTATCCAACGTCGCATACATAAATGCACACACACACACAGCATACACACTCTCATGCACACTCACACACCTATGTATTATATGTACATAAAGAACTACATGAAGCGCCTATAGGCAGTACATAAGGCACATAAAACTTCAAGACGCAATAAAAAGGGTGAACAGCAAAGCGTCCTTGTATGTGTGTGTGTGCTTGTATGTGTGTCGTGTGTGACAGCTTTTTATGTATATGTAGTACACACACATTCAAACTCGCACTCGTACAGACTGAAGCACATGTGACAAAAGTCCCAGTCGAACCCTTCGCAAACTCGTTTATGTATATACATTTCGTGTGTTGCGAGTCCTGAGTGCGAGTCCTGTGTCCTGCGTCCTACGTCTGAGGCCGTTTACCCTCGACATGTCTTATAAAAAGTTTTTATTTTTATATGCTCGATGGCTGGCTAGCTGGAACCCACCCCAGGACATGGGATACAGCGCGTGTCCTTGCTGTTTGCTTGAACTTGAATGGACACGAAACAAACCGGTCCCGATGCTTGCTGATGCTCTGGCTATGGCTTTGGCTCCGGTTCTTGCTCCGGCCCGTGCTCTGGCTCTTGCTCCTGGTCTCAATGCCACATGTCGTCGGCGGCAAAGTAAGGAGGAGGCACACAGAGGAAAAAAAAGGGAAAAAGCAACGAAAAAAATCAAATGGGTTGGCAGCATAGGGTTGATCCGGGTTCTTGGTTTGCAGCCCATCATAAGGGTTACTCGCGACTGAGTTCAGGGAAGCTGTGCTCTGCTGGGACGACGCAAGGGGGTGGCCGTGGGCAGAAGGCAGAAGGCAGGAGGCAGGAGGCCGGTTGCGAGGGGCATGTCATCAAGCAAATTCAGTTGCCATCCGCCGGGTGCGTGGCCAAAAACAAAACGACCTATCGATTTCTATCGCCAATACGAAGACCTCAAGTGTGTGTGATTCTATATATGTGAGTGCGATTAAGTGTGTATGTGTGTGTGTGTGTGTGTGCCTTTCTTTCGATTTGCAGCTCCTGCCTGATAATTCAGCGTCATGGTTTTTTGTTGCAAAACATAAATGGAGAGCGGAAGAGCTGGTAGTTCACACTTTAAGAGATATTCCTTTAAAGGTGATACTCAGGAAGTTTAAGGACATCAATTATTCATTTCTCAATCTATTTATTTCAGGATATATTATGAAATTTAAGATTCCAGCTTGTATCCCTTTTAGCATAGCAAAAAAATAAGTATATCTCAGTTTGCCCCATGAATCAAGGATTTCTAAACCGTTATCTTGGAAACTTTAGGTGATGCTTGAAAGGTGAGTCCTTTTAGAAAAGCTTTAAACTTTCGAATTGAGAAGTTAAAACAAAAGTAAAAAACATTCGCGCTTCGCGCTGAGTGCCATTTGCCATTTGTTGTGGCCTCGCAATAAAATTAATTAAAATTCTCTTTGTGTAAATCAGCTGAAGCAAACATCCTTTACAAAGGGACACCCGCAGGAGAGGGGAAGTGGGATGGAGTCCTTGGACCAAGTTGTTGCCGTAATCTTAATGCTAAAGCAATGAAAACGAAACGTCATAAGGTTCAAGATTCAGGATTCAGGATTCAAGGCTCTGGGCGATGTGAACAGAATGATGGGGGTGGCCAGGGGTTGGGCCTGGGTGTCGGGTAGATTGCTGCGGTGGGTGGTTGGGTGGCCCGTGTAAAGCGAGCTCCTTGGACACTCACTGTCCGTCTTTAATTGCAAATTACGTTTTGAAAAATTACGCGGCAAAGGCAGTCAAAGATTAGCCAGGACACAGGCGCGGCAACTGCGGGCAACCTCGGGAATGGGCCCCCAGTTCGCTTCGGCCTACGCCTAAGTAGAAAACAATTAGTGCGCTTTTGATCCTTTGTTTACCCCAGCAACAACAATTACAACAACAACAGCAACAACAACAACAGCGTCAACAAGAACAACATCATCATCAGGGAGCGTAAAAGAGGATTGGGTGGGGCGCCAGGATGTACAGGCAGCCGCGTAGTTAGCACCCAGCGAACCGCGTCGTGAGCTCCTTTTTGAAGAATTTTTTAATTTTCAAACTCAAAATTCTGAGTCATGAACGTCCCCCTTTCCCGCTCCACGTTCGCGCTTTTCCGACTCTCTTTCTATCTCTTTTCCCCACGCCCCAAGTTGTCCTTGACGTCGTCGTCATTGCTGGGAAAGTTCCTTGCATTTGGTTGCTTCTCATATCCGCTTCAAGAAATGCCCGCAAGAGCTTCAGCCGCTGCTCCCACTTTCCCCCACCAACCTTTGATTTTTCTTCTGGTGGCACTTACCCAACTCCGTGTTGTTGTTGTTGTTGTTGTGCGTAAATATTTTACTGGCCTTGCCCTGGTAGGCAGGGGGCTAGGAGGCGTGGCAAACGTGGCAAGCGTTGCGTCCACAGCGGATTTCCAGGAAAACCATGTCAAAGTTCGCATTTGAAATAAAATTTCAATTAATTTTGTGCCCATTGCCTCGTTGCTCCCTCCCGCTGCCCACCCCCATTTCTCCAACTGCCCATTTTCTCTCTTCTTTTCTCTTTATCTCATTAGCTCAAACTACGTTATTTTCTCCTTTTCTCTCTCTCTCTCTCTCTCTCTCTCTTCCCTTCTTAAGTGCTAAAAATAACAAACTTAACAAGTTTTTCACACAATTAATGCGAATTTACAGATCAAGAAGTCCTTCCAGCTTCCCTTTGAGAAAAGCGAGATGAAGGACATTTCAAGGATCGCATTTCTATAAATTTATGATCATAATATTAAAATTTACTTTAGTATAAACTTATTTAATTTTTCTCTTATTTATATTAATTTTATAATTAATTAATTATTAATTAATTTATTTAATTTTTACATTAATTACTTTGTTCCTTTTAATGTAAAAATTATTAAAATTTTAAATACCTAAATTCAATATTTTTAAAACTATTTTTAAAGCCGCAAGCAACAAAGAAAATTAATAGCTAAGCAATTCAGTCCAAAGCGACACACGTGCCGATGCATTAAGGTCCTGGGGACCGATGATCGGCAAGGTCTGCCCGAAGGGATGTTCGGATTGTTCGGGTTGTTTTTTAACAAAAAATGACAATAATTGTAAACAAAGGATAAAGAAGCGATAGACACACACGGAAGTTTATCAACAAATCAGCAACATCATCAATGAGGATGCGCAGGAGCATCAGGACGAGGGCTCAGCTGACAATGGCCTGGCCCTAATAGGGACATGGGTTGAAAGCACTCAATCAGCAAGCCTTTCCTTCAAAATTTATGAGCCGCAAAGCATTTGCGGCAACAAGGAGTTAAATTCGCAACAAAAAACAAAAAAAAGGAGGAAAAGAGCCGAAGGACTTGTGTGTAGTGTCCCTACATAGGGGCGGGGTTTGGGTTTCCTTTGGTTGGGTGTTTTTTATGTGGTCGTAGTTTCTGGGCGAGTGTACGAGTGGGTATAAAAATTATTATTACCTTGTGGCAACAGTAAAAATATCAACAGGATGCCGTCCGAAAAGGATAAAAGGCGATAATAATAATACAAATTAATTTTCGCCTTCTCTCGTGTGTGTTAAGAGATTTTTTTATTGCAAATTTAGCAGCGGGTGACAAATTGTTTATGCTGCTTGATTTACTTGAAGGAGATGGAGCTGAGAACAGAGTGAAACAGAGTGGCACGAGAAAAGGTGGAGGGGATGAGGGTAAGGAGGGTAAGGAGGGTAAGGAGGGTAAGGAGATGCGATACCGTGGGGCGTCGCATCGAAAGAGGACACGCTGTGACATATCCTTAATGACATTTTGATTAAAAACTATAGAGTTTCTGTTTGCCAGCTTTTTAGTGGCCATAATTGCGGCCCATTAATTAACTTAATGGAAATTTTATTTAGTGACCATCGTTTAGTTACGGAAATGGAACTTTCCTGGCTGCTCCCTACGACATGCACCCCCGAGCACTTTTAATGCCTACTGCCCACATACTATACTTGGAGCAAGTGCTTATGAAATTTAATAGTTGCCGCGTCGTCATGGAATTGGGGGCAGTTATGCAATTATGGAGCGCATAAGGTAACCGGAATACTCCCAGCCTCCACTCATGCACCCCCAAGAGTGGAACTGTGCGACCAGAAAGATCTTCAGATGCGATAATGGAAAGTGGCGACTGCTCCACAAACTAAAAGTTAAGTGTCCGAGCAAAGAAAGAAAACTCAGTGAGCTGAGGAAATTGCTTAAGTGAAGCAGAGAAAGTAAAGAGAAATGATTTAATTTTAAATTGAGTGCAAACTATAAAAACTTGAATAATATTAAATACTTAAATACCTTTTAAATTGTTAACATTCATTTTAAATATATAAATAATAAATTTTAACCTTTAGCCCATATCCATATATATTTCCCTAATAGTTCAGTTATACATATATAAACTATAAAATATATTATATATTCCATTTATTTTTCCTACTCATTCGACGTTGCCATTGGCTACTGGTCACCCGTATAAAAACTTGCGTGCATTTAACCCTTTTTACCCCTTCTACCCCTTTTAACCCTTTTAACCCCTCTACCACTTTTTAACCCAGCCAAAGCGAACAACCCTTTTGCGGCCTCAACCCTCGTTCAGGGTAGCTTCGTTGCCCATGACTACAAAATGGCAGCCAATGCGAGCCCCCCGGAACAGCGTAGAAGCCGAAAGAAGGAACCAACAAAGTTAAAGGACATAATAACCCTAATTATATGCATGCCATGGTATAAACTGGAGCAAAAGCGTTTAACCCGCCATGTCAGGCTCTTGGCTTTTAATTAAACGGTGCTGTCAGCTGAGTGGGTTGCCACCACAAAGCAACCACTCGCTCGCTCGTTCACCCACTTGCCCCCATAACCCGCCCACTCGCCTGCTTGGGCTTTGAATAATGATTGTGCGTTTAATGGGTTGCCATGAGAAGCGCAGAGTTGCCAAGGACTCGAAACATATGGGTGTGGGTGTCAGCTAGAGAAGATTCGGAACAGTTTGGCAACTCTGCTATGCTAGCGGGTTATAACGGTATAAAGGGGTTAATTGCCGCACAACAGCTAACAACGCGAGCGGCAATAAAATCCAACAAATGCCAAAGACTCGGAAACTTGTCGTGCGCCTTGGACTTTTGGACACGCCTTTCAATTTAAATGCGACGATAAGAGCTCACAAGAATTATGTGTGTGTATAGCAATGTATGTGTTTGTGTGTGTTTATATGCTAGTCGTGTAATTAACACAAAACGCGAAAGGACATTTAAGTAAATACAACGCCACACGCGAGGTCGACAGAGGGCAACATCTGAGTCCGAGTCACGGCCAGGGAACGGGTAAATGGTGGATGGGATGTGGTCAGTGGGTGGTTATGCCTGATATGGCGTTACTCACACGCTGACAAATGAAACAGCTAAACAGTTGCGACACTGCCCTACCAAAACACCATCGACCAACCCTCGCGCCATCCCATCAACTCAAGTTCCGAATTACTCGAAACTATCCGAGTATAGAACTCAAAATACGAATAGACGAATTTTGTATCCAATTTCCAAATGCGCAGACACGCTCGACTAAGTTTACGCACACAAAAACAAGTCAAGTCAAGGCTTCGAGCTGCAACGACTCGTAGATACCCTACACACAAAGGTGCACTGGATACAGGACCTTCTCAATGTATATCCCTTAAGAGACTCTCCAGTTTAAGCTACGTTTCTGCATCGCTTTTCTAGGACAGTGTATCCCTGTGTCCTGTGAAATGTAAGACACTGACTTGAGCCCTTCGTTGCTGGTAAATGTTGAACAACAAGCTTAAATTACATAAGACCCAGCGGAGGAGAGTGTGTGGGTGGGAGGAAGAGAGAGAGAGAGAGAACGAGAGAGAGAGAGGGAGGGGAACGGTGAAACGAAATGGGAGATAGATCAGAAGGCAGGGGAACTGGCATTTAGGGTTAAGTTCCAAGCACCACAACTACAGCGATTGCGACGACTACGAGGACGACGAGGACGACGAGGACGACGAGGACGATGAGGGCGACGAGGACTTTGAATTACTCGGGAAATGGCGCAACCCTCGTTTAAACTAAATTCCTAATGTCATTTCGTTTGTTGTTGTAACTCCTATTACAGTTAACTGTTTTTGGTCAGGGTGTACAGTGAACTGTGCCTGGACAGGACTGAGCACCGCGTCAGTGGCCGGTGGTCAGTGGCGGTTGAGACATATGCGATTTCCCTGGGGTTCAAGTAAAATTATTTTTATAAATTTTTAAAACAAATTCTGTGGCCATATAACTTATTTAGTGACGCCCTCTGCCGGCCAAAGTGTGCAAAAGGAAAAACAAAAATAATATCAAGAAAATGAGAAAATTTGAACATATAGTGAAAATTTAGCAAGCAGCTGTAAATCATTTGCATGCAGATGGAGCAGCTGGACGCGTTTCAATTATCCTTTTTTTTTTTTGAGCTGTAAAGGTTTAAGCCATAAGGAAATTGGGCATACGAGCATACGAATGCCCAAGAAGCCAGGATACAAAAAGACGTTCGCACACATACACCAAATACACAGCCACAGACACACACACACACACACACAAACATACTGCCACATATTTGCACAACAGAGTCCTGGATCAAGCAAAGGTCATTCTGTGCAGAAAATAAAAAGCAGAGCACACACAGACACAGACACACACCCACACACACACACATACATAAAAAGGGACACAAACGTATTTCTTATAGAAATATGCATAAAAATCCTTTACGCAGCCTTTTTCAAAAGGGGGATTTAGGTCGAGCCAAGGACACGGCGAGGAAACGTGTTTCGGCCATTCGGGCCGCACATTCTTGCATAAAATAACAATTTGCATTAAAATTTTAATACTTCTAATATATCCTTACAATTTTTCTTTATATTTTTTCTGCCCTCTTTGCTTCTGCTCGCTTAAACATGAAAAGAATTTTAAATGGCTGAAGCCAGTGGAGGGACCACCGGCGAAACCAGGACCAGCAGCTAAAGGAGTTGGCCTCAACTGTTCGTCCTGCGATGTAATTTTTTTTCTCTCTCTCGTTTTTGGTTGCTGCCTTGGCTTTGTTTTGTCAAAAGTTTGGACATCATTTATTTTTTTTTTTTTTTCGTCCTTTTCTTTTCCTTTTCCTTCCGAATACTAAAAAACTTTCCTGCATTTGAAATGAGCCTGTTGTCCTGCTGACTGTGCCTACCCTTAAAATCCTTTGGCAGCCATTTCGCATCAGGTGTTTCTCTCGTTTTGGCCCTAAGTGCGTTCGCTCATTATGCTCTTTAATCGAAGAAAGGTAACATCGTCTTCTCATTACCTCTGACAGGGATAAAGCTTTTTAAATTATTTATTCGATATCGTCCTATTAAGGACGATAGAGTATACCTTAAAAAATAATTGGAATTGCGTCGTCAGTTTTAAGGATGTTTCAGATGTATAGGCAAATCTGATAGTATTTGGCGTAAGGAAGTATGATGCCAGCTTAGGAAGGATATATGAAATTCGTTTATATATTTGGAGATCCTTTCATCGTTTGAAATGTTTTGTTTACATTGTGCGTAATTTAAATTAGCATTTTTAAGGAGGCGCCTTAGCGGGGCATAAAAGCAAAGTTTCAACTGGGACTTTAATTGAAATGCGTACAGGACATGCAGGACGCAACCCCAACGATTTGGGGAACTCAAAACCCAACATCCCATGGCCATTTCCATCTCTTTAATGAGCTAGGTTTCTGGGAAAAGTAATAAAAAGCATTTGGAATTGTGTCGCAAGGACATGGCGAAACGGACAAAAGTTGTGGGGCAGCTGCTAACGGCGAAGACGAAGGACCATTTGCCAATAGATATGCGTGCGTGTGTGTGCGTAACTAAGTAACCTGCTGCTCCTGTGGCCATTATCCTTTCGCCTTAACCAAGCTATAAACATGAAACCAACTGCAACTGCCGAATCAAATAGACAGGCGAACGCTAGGGAGCTTCAAGGAGGGAGCTTCACTCGCCTTCTTGGGGGGTGTCAGAGGATATGGCCAGCTAGGAGAGACGATAATCATCAAAAGGATATTGTTATGGCGTTTCGATATTGTCTTGAGGATTATTAACGAAATTGCGTACACTTTGATTTAAGGGTTGGACAATGGCCGCTTGGCACGCCAACAATGGGCGACTGCTTGCTGGCTGCTTGGTCCTTCGTTGGTCCTGTTTGGGGACAAGCACACCAAATGAAATCATCTCATAAGCACACACATACATACACGCACACACACACACACACACACACACACACACATAGATGTGAGCACACAAGTTTTTACTACTTGTTGTAGTTGCTGCGTGAGGTTTTTGCTGTGTGATTTGATGACGTGGCGCGTTCTATTGACGATTCGAATTTGGGATTGGGATTGGGATTGGGATTGGGATTGGGTCTCGGATTGGTATTGGGATTCGCTATGGTTTGGTTGAGACACTGGCCGCTGCTTCTTGATGATGTGTTGCCATTCGGTTTCGTGTCCTTAAGCCCATTCGCAAATCCTTTGGAGCGCGCACATTGAGGCTTTTGTCTTATGCAATTGCTTGAGCTTCCTATTATCAGAGCGGAGCCCATTGATTGCTTTTCGTTCGGCTGTTGCTCCCATTCACTTTCACCAACTGTTGTTTTCATTTTCATTTTCATTTCCAGTTTTCTGTTCGGGTTTTCCTTTTCATTTCACTTTACTTCTTACGACGCATTTAGAGATCCTGACAACCCCTTAAGATCGCTCACCCTCTTGCGGTGCCCACATGCCGGCAATTAGATGCGCTGCACTGATCATTAACCCAATGGAAAGTGGTGGAAAGTGTTTATCCTTGCAGGATAGCGAAAGTAAGCAATAGTCATGACGGATCCGCGGCACGGGTTCGTCCATCAACGTAACCATTCGAGTCATCATCGATCCATCGTCATAACCAGCAACCTTTGCCATCCTTCTACCTTCACTTCAAACACATGTTACCATCCTTCAATTTCTTTCCCTGTGGTCCAAAGTGCCGTGTGCTGTGTGCTGTGTGCTGTGTGCTGTGTGCCGTGTGCCGATGGCAGCACTTGCCAACATCCTTCTATCCTTGAAACTTTCTTTGGCAACAGCTGTGGCTGGCATACGCCCAAATTTCACTCTTACTTTTAATAACAAATATTCTTGGAACATTTATCAAAGACCCTTTAAAACTTACTAATTGATGGGGTAATAGAAAAAAGGATTCTAGGAACGGGGATTAATTTATATTGGAAAAGTGAACAAGTCGTCACCAAGGATCTTAGTGAAATTTACTTATAGATTAGCGGTAATATGATATTAATGTCCTTATTTAAGAATATCGTTTTTTTTTTATTTTTTTTTGGAGCCTAAGGAAGTGATTGCTGTATTTGGATAAGGATAATGGCAGCCAAACGAACGTCCAGAATTTTCCCAGAAACAATAGGGTGCAAACATGAACTTAACACAACTTCCCGGAAAACGCCTAAAACCGTTTGTGCCAACTCCCCGAGACCGACTGTCAGCCTGCCCTGTTGCCCTGCTGCCCGCCTACACGATCCTTCTTATCAACGCGTCACCTGTGGAGGGCATACATCAACATCCTGTGATCCTATGCTGAACAAAGGGCCAGCTCCGTCATCGGCTCCACTGACTGAAGCTTATCTCTGATTGAACTGCAGCGCTTATCACATTGGTTACACAATTCAGAGGGAGGGAGGGAGCAGCGGTGCGGGGGAAGTGAAGGACGTCCTAAACAAATCCAAATGTTGGTTACTTTTTCCTTTGATTATCAACCACAGTGCTGGGCTCTTGGGTAATTAGCGCAAACATCCTTTTTGTACGCGCGACTCGTTATCCTTGTGCAAATATTGACGCCTGCGCGTGTGCGCACTTGAGACCGCAAAGTGGGAATCCTTTCGCTGCACCGCCGCCGTTACCTCCGCCTCGTCATCATCGTCGTTGTCGTTGTCGTTGTCGTTGTCGTCGTCGTCGTCGTCGTCGTCGCCGTCTTGGTCGTCGTTCGCTTTCATCTTCTGGTTTTGTTTGCCTGCGATTTGGGTTAGTCAATAGCAACAATGAATGCTCCGTTTCCCGATCGCCATGCCGCAAATATTGACACATTCTAATTAGCGGTCTGTGCGATCGTCCATCTCCTCCTACATCTACTCCTTCTCCTTCTCCTCCTCATCTTTTCTCTCGTGTCGCCATCACCACCGCAGCTCTCATTCTGATGCTCGCCTTTGGTCAGTTGCCAGATCGTGTGCCGTCGCTCGGCTAACCGCAGCCCGCATGTGAAAACTGCGGTACTTCTTTATTGGTTTACCCAGAGATGTGTGAGATCTGTGGCCAGTGGAGATCATTCCGGTTCCCAAAGTTTTCGCACGCGTCGGCTGTGAGAAACGAGCATTATGTAGTTAAACCTGCATCTCGATCGACCCTTAAGTGTCTATAATTAAGACATCATATCCAAGGGGGTGGCCAAAGCTACTTGATCACTCTCCCAGCCATGTATATCCCATGACCGAATATGATCTTTAAACTTCGCCGCTGGAGTCACATTAATATTCTAATAATAATCCTTGGCTTTAAAATTCATAAATCAGTGCATTGGGCGTACTTGAACGATCGCTTTGCCGCGATCTCGGCACGTCTTAGCCAAAGGATCACTTAGCTAAATCAGTATCATCTGTTATCGGTTTCCAGATTGAGTCTACAACTACTCCCCCGGCGATCCTTGGAGTTTCCATCTGGAAGACGCCTAATCAATTCCTCATGCACAACCGATCGCATTGCACGATCATTGATCTTAACTAAGACACTAAATCAGCTGCCTGTCACAACGGGGGCCCCTCCTCCCTTTTCTCTTAGAGGAGCTGCTGGGTAAATGATTAATTAGACACGTGAGAGACATGGCCAAACGCCAAGTGAGCTGTGCTCACCATCCACTTGAGTGGATGGGGACCCAACTATGGGCGGTCCCCCACATCAACTCTTTCCCAATTGCTGGGGCGACACATTAGACACATTAAAATGCCAAAAGGCAGCCACAAGATAATTCAATTCCGATTCCATTTGGAAACGAAAGGAAGTCACGTAAGAAAGGGAGAAGTGAAGAGAAGAAAAAGAAAAGAAAGAGTGAACGGGGATGAGGGAAATGTGAGCTCATTAACAAGCCGCTTAGAGGATCGCGACCCTTATATTATCAAGATCAAAGGGTCGCACTGGCACCCTTTGCTCTCGATCGTTCCCTCTTCCCTCTTCCCATGCCCCTCATACCCCTCATGCCCTTGGTTTCCCCTTCTCCCTTTGACTACATTCAGTTTTTTATAAGATGTTCAACGCCTTTAATAATCGTCTTGTTAGCGGCGCGGTGCCTGAGGCTAACCCTTGATCATCATCCGCGACTTGCCTCAAACTGTTGCATCATATCCCTGACGTCTTCATTGTGCCCCAAAGGGTTGCAGGATCGTTGCTGGCAACACTTACCGCACGCGTTGCCTCTCCCCTTCGAAATCTCGCCATGTGCCTCGTTTAGCTAAGCAGATTTTATTTTCCTCTTTGATTCATTTGTTTGTTTTCTTGTTTTCTTGGATTTCAGTTCTATTATTTTTATTATTATTTATTTATTTTATTTTTTTTTTTTTGTCATGTATTTCGTGCCACTTAGTCGACTTTGTGGCCATATGGCGCTCGTCTTGCCTTGGGACCTGACGTGTGTCAGTCTCGGGGAGTGGATATCGGGCAAGGGGGGTGTGTGCGTCTTCTGTTGATTTCTTTTGCTTTGGGGTTAATTTGTTTTGCGACTCTATTAATTGGCCTGATCGCTTGGCTGCCTCGTGGGCGTTCGATTCTATTTAAGTGTTTGGCCTTTCAGTGGAAAACTGAAAACTAATTTGCTTGGCTACCTCACACTGTCTCTCCCTCTCTCTCTCTCTCTCACACTTTCTCTTCTGGTCTTTCCTCTCTGTCTTTTACTCCCTTCTGCTCTGGCTTTTTTTTACTTTAGCTGCATGACTTTGGACTTCCTGTGCCACAGCGAACCAATCAACGGGGCAAACAACACACAGACAGGCGGACAAATGTTCGGGTGGACGAGCGGGCAGTCAGTCGGTCATCTGCCATGTTTGATCGCACATTAATATCAATGTTCACCCCCCATCCCGATCCCGATTTCGATACCCATTCCGAACCCCCTCCCTGCTTAATAGTGTTAACTAGTTGCATGCGTCGCTCGTTAGTTTCAATGGGCCGTGGCATGTCTTGGGTTATGGCTTGTAACTACTATGCCTGTAGGTACCCATATTCCAAATGTCTGGGAACAGTGGCAGTTATAGGGATGTGGACAACCTGGTTGTTAAATATATTCTGGAAAGGACAGAGTATAGAAGGCAGTTCCCTTGTACTAAAGAAGTTATTGAATTATTTTATTTGCCCAGCTTTTTTGTACTGAGTGCCTCCATTCCCCTCCACGGATACTCCTATAAATGATCCAAATTTCTGTGTAAGTGTATGTTAAGCGATTAATTAGAATAATAAATAATCTAATATTAGAAACGTTTCTTGGAAAGACCCAAATTCAAGATAACTTTCGAGCTGTGGTGTTACTTAGTTGATTTAATGATATGATATCATAAAGTAGTAATCGCTTAATAACTGACACACTTGATAAGCTCGGGGAATCTTTAGTGGTTCCCAACAATAGGTTGCAACAATGGGCAGAGGAAGAGAAGGAAAAGCTCTTCTTCTTCTTCTTCTTCTTCTCGAAGCGGAGCCCAGAGCCCACATACCATGTCCGATGCGTCTCCCGTATCCAATGGCCTGTGATGACCACTTAAGAGGACAGAGCACAAAAGGCGCCAAATGCCGAAACGGTTTCAAATGCTCGATGGATGCCCAAAAATATACGTACATATACAAATACGGACAAATACGTCCACTCCGGCAAATGAATCTTTTGTTCGCGGATTGAAAAGTTTCTCCGTTGAATGTGCCACGAGGAAGGCGACTGATTGAGGCGATTGAAGAGCTGCGAACGCAACGGATTAACGTTGGAGATTTCGTTTGTCATTTCCTGTGTTCCAGCAATTGGATTGGATGAGCCGCCGCATGAGGCATGTGGCATGAGGAAGGAGGCATGAGACATGAGGCATTGGATATGGGGTATGGGATATGGGGTATGGGGTATTGTATTGGATTGTGTCCACAATGGCGTGTGAGGCCATTTGAAAGTTGGACACGCAAACGCGCCCCCTTTTTGATGTTCTCATCAGGGGCTTCGGTTTCAATTAGGGGCCAGCGATTTGTTAGGGTTGCCAACGCGTCGTCGATTAATTATTCGATTAATTTGCTCGATGGAAATTTAAATAAATCGATTAAAGATTGAGTTATGTGTGGGAATGATGCTTTTACAGCTCAATTTTCGCTTAAATTGAAATTTATAGTGGGAAAAACTCAAATTTAATATAAAGAGAGATACGAAGAGCTTTGCTCGTTTTGATAATGGGTATGTGTGTGATTGTGTGTGTGTGTGTGTGTGTGTGTGTGGGTGTGTATGTAGTTGGGGTGTTCTGCTAAAATCATTTACTTGTTTGGCTGCCAGGATACAGGATCAGCTTTGAGCGATTGTTGAAAAAGTTGGCCAAAGTTTGCCTTAGATATTTGTGACTCATTAATTACGTAGGACGCAGGACTAAACATTATTTTGGGTGTTAATTTCAAACTTTCATCGATTGCCACACACACACAAACACAAACGCACGCACACACACACATATACAAAGAGATGGATTTGCCTCTATTCCAGCCACAACTCCTTGTGTAATTGAAAACCAAAGGCAAAACAACAACAATGGCCGCATATCCTGTCCTCTTAATGCTATTTGCGGCCGCAGGATATTAGTTATTAATGAACACGTTATGGCGCAGGCACAGGGATTGGATTTGGGAGTAGGCTCGACTAGTGGGCGGTGGTTGGTGGGTTGCTTCTTCTGGGTCACATGTGTGTCTCGTCTGTAACGTCCATCATCTTATATCTCTATTAAGGGTTGTCCAGCTCTTTCATCATCTTTTACATTCCCTGAGGCAGTTGCTCTTTAAATTTCCTTAAGCTTCATTGC
This sequence comes from Zaprionus lineosus, assembly GCA_035044505.1. NCBI lineage: Eukaryota > Metazoa > Arthropoda > Insecta > Diptera > Drosophilidae > Zaprionus > Zaprionus lineosus. Next base: position 732,999 of record JAWNNX010000655.1, on the reverse strand, counting down.
GTCCTGTATCCCTGCCTGTGTCATCCTGAATATGATGTATCTGTTTGTTCATTTTTCTTTTCCTTTTTTGATCAAAATGCATTTTTCTCTACATATGTTTGGTTGCTATATAATTTGGCAAACATTTAAATGGCGGTCATTCATCAAAACGTGGAGGGGAGGGCAAATTGTCGAGCTATTTTTGGATTTAAGAGTCCCCAGGAAAAATGTACATATAACATGATTAACAACTGTAAGGGAAGCTAGACAGATTTTTATAGATATTTATCTAATTTTGCAACTACAATAAATTCATATAAATATTATAATAATTATATAATTATATTTCAGTCAAATAAATTTAAAATATTGTCTTTAAAATTGTCTCCTTATTTCCGATTTCCGGTAATCGCACAATCAATAAAGTCATTCCATTGCCCGTGGGTCTTAAAGAGTTGTGACGCCATTTCATGAATTTTATCGATCAAACTCCGCCTACCAATAACGCACACACAAGCAACGCAGCGCAACAAAGCGCAACGCACATACGCACACACACACAGGCATTCACACGCATAGCAATACACTGACAGGCGCTGTCAAAATAATATTAATGCGCGGCTTCTGTAAAGAGTTAAAGCGAAATCAACGAATGGAAACGAACGAGTTGCACTCAATTATTCGCCGCACTCTCAACATACACACAAACACGAACACTCTCACTTACACACTCAAATTCGATGGTGTAGAATCGATAAAAATAAATTGCGTTCTCACCCCTTTCCATGTACTCAAAAAATCCTTTCACTTTCGATTGCGTACATAAAAAACTGAGTGTGTTCGTTGTGTACGTAAGGGGAAAAAAACTCACTCAAATTCATGTACATGTGTGTGAGTGAAGGGGTAGGTGAGTAAAAGGCTTGAGTTGCTCGCCTTTAGATTGCTTTCCCCTTTTTTTACGCGCACGCAAAGAGCTCAGTGCGTTACGGCGAAGAGCAACTAGCCGCAGCGAATTGAGTGATAAGCTAAGAGAGCGGGACCCAAATAGCTTGTGAAGTTTGTGTGTTTGTGGGTATGCGTGTATGTGTGTTTGTGCATATATGTGGACAGAGAGTGTGTGTAGTGTCAAGTCAATGGCCGGCATGCGAGTGCAGACGACAACGCAGACGGAGACGGCATTAAAAGGGTTAAAATTGGCGCCATGTGCGTTCGAGAGAGAGCGAAAGTGTTAAACTGGAGCACATGCGTCTTTCTCTCCTTACTACGACCGAGTCGCTGTGCATGTATGTGTGTGTGTGTTTGCTTACATATGTATATATGTATGCGTATGTTTCGTACTACTTGCTTGTGGGCGGCCATATTTACTGGTGCACGTGTGCGATGGGCGAACATAATGGTTTGTTGTGAGGCGTGCGAAAGCTTTCAGCTAAATTGTGTTGTGTCTGAAAGGAGTACAAGGAGTGAAGGAAGCTAGGGAAATGTGGGGTTAAGCTTGAGCTTTGTTTATATGTGTTTGAACAAAGGGTGATTGTACCCCAAGCTGCACCTCCCCTCACTCCTCTCTCTTTCTGTCACTCTTTCTTTGCCAACTGTTTGCCTTACGTGCTCCGTGTTGTTAGTGCGGCCATTTGGCCAGACTACGTCCCTCGTTGTGTCTCATTAAATTGATGAGCATACATTTGGGGATTCCCCTTTTATGGCCTGGGAAAGAAAGTGGTAGAGAGAAAGGAATGGAAATGGGGCGAAAGAGTGAGATGATAAAAGAGCTCCTACTTTAAGATACAGAGAATTGTGGCACAATGACTCATAATGGCAACACATTAAATAGAAAGGAGCCATTCAAAAATCTGTCCGCTCGACTTGCGCAAAGGATTAAATTGCAATCAGTTCTCACGGCATGTAACCTTGCGGGAGTAGTCGGTGCTCAGGCACCCACACAATTCCCGGGAATCAATGGGTATGACGATAAGCCGAAACGTTGACAATGCCCAAAGGAAGTAAAAGGTTAAAGGCAACAACAAGCCAAATGCGAAGGTGTTGCCTTTGCCCATTGCCTGTCACGATGATTAGTTGGGAACGAACGAAGGAGAGGAGAATAGAAGAAAGGCCAAACGGAGAAAGAGGGAACAGAGGGGACAGAAGTCGTTGCACTTGCCGCTTGGCAAAGGGTAAGGGTAAGGGTTGAGCCGACGTGTGCATGATGGAAGGGGCAGAGGGACGGGTAAAGGAACCCTATCTTCGACAATGATTGAAATCGTAAGCGTAGCAAATTGAGCCATGAGCAGAGGGAACCCAGGGGAAGGCAGCCAAGCGATGCGATCGATGGTTGCCCCGCGATAAGATATTGTTATAGGGCGTTTTAGGGTTAAGAGTTAAATGCATGATTTCTTATATATACAATATATAAAGTAAGAAGAAGAAGCACCTATTTGTAAAAATAATAAATGACTTTAGAAAAAATATTTCTTATCTGTTTTTTTTTTCTTTCTTGAAAATGCAATTTTTTTTGCTTTTCATTTTGCAAAAATATTTTGCCAGACGTTTCCGCAGCAACAGCAGCCGAAGGAGCATCCTTCGGGATATGTGATATTGATTTCTATGCATGCGGCAATACGATCGCAGTGTCCGGTTTTTTGTTTGTGCTACGCAAAAGTAGGACACTAGGACATCAGTGGGATGATGATGGTGATTGAGATGATTGCACAGGCGTATCCTGCATCGTGTTGTGGTTTCGATTTTCATTGTGAAAGTGAAAATGCAAGCGGATGCACTTGAGTCCTTGAGCTCTTATCCTTCAACCACGTCCTCTATTTGCGGTCTGCGTCTTTTTGTTTTCCCTCAGATGGTTTCAAATTCATTCTATTTGCTCTTAGAATTTCAAATTCATGCAATTTTTGCGCATCCTTGCGTTTTGTTGAACATTCTCACAGGTGTCTGGCAGGACCTGCCGAAGGTTCTATTTGCTGTCCACTCACACAGATTTCCTTTCAGCCAGTGGGCAGCTATTGACACACACACACACACACACATCCTTTTATTTTGGTTGCTTTTTGGAGCATGAGAACAAGACGGGGATATCCTTTTAATCTTCTAAAAGTTTTTCTCCAGATCTTAAAGTTTTTTTTAATATAATTTTTAGATTCAATATTTGAAAACTAGACTAAGTAATTGAAATTTCGTTTTAATTTTTCAGTCTTTTCGAAATTCGTTGATTGGAAGAGATTGATTTCTGAAAATTTCAAAAAAATTGAGTGCAGGATTTTTTTGGTTTCTTTTGTTTTTATAAATGAACTAAGTGAAAAGTTGGCGGCCTAATGTGAGTTGGCATGACTGCATCCACATCCCCAGAGTGGAAAAGGAGGTGGAGTAAGAGTAGGTGGAGGTGCTGGAGATGGAGTGGTTTCTATTCCAGCCAGTTTCAGCTGCCAGGCACGCACTGAAGGTCAAGCAAAGGTGAAAAATGTGCAGCGCAGATGAAGATGCCTCATGTAGCAGTTAAGACACTGCGGCACTCCCCCTATTCAACCAAGAAGAAATATCATTTATTTAAATTCTCCAAGTGGCAAGCATATGCAGCAGACTCGTTCCATCCCCTTCTCACTCTCCCAGGCTACTTGCCACTTCCTCCTGCCACACAAAGACAATTGCCGCAGTTGTTGGCGTTGCAGAGGAAATGAGACATTTGCTGGGGTTTTGTTAAAAAATATTTGAACTTTTTAACATCTGAAATGCAGCATGCAGCATGCGGCAAGCGAGTGAGGCACGCGATGTCAGGCAACATGAAGCGGGGTATGGATACCCAAGCAGCGATCGGGGGATCAAGTCAACCAATTGCAACGCCTTGGCGAACAAAATGAATGAATTGCTGACAAAAATAGCGCCCTTTATAGAGGCTACAGCACATTTTAAAATATTCACTTGGATACTGTTCTCTATGGAGGGTGTCCTCCAGGTGTCCGCTTGGGTACTCCACACATCCAATCAACTAAACTATGTGCATGTGGAGCAGGGAGCATAGAGCAGGAAGGAGAAAGGAAATGGAGTTGTTTGGAATCAGGAACTTCATTTGCTTGAAGTACAGGACTATTGAACTGCATCTCCTTTAATTTATATTTAATTTTTTAATAATATTTTTTATATTGTAAAAAAAAAATTATAATTAATATAAATATTATTAAACTATAAATAAAAGTATCCTTATCAAAATATTCTGACATTGAAGTAAGTATCAAAAGTACACAATTTGTTTAAGGACTCTATTTCTTCATATAAGTTCCTAAAGTGAATTGTCCTGAACTCGCTATAGAAGAGGCAAAGTCACTTAAATTATATTATCCTTTTTTAGAACGCGTAACGAAATCCACGACAAAACAGAAACCAAAACAGAAACTGAAGCTGAAGCTGAAATGGAACCTAAAACTAAAACTAAATCTGAAAATGGGCGTCAGCAATCCATAAACCTAAAATAACAAAACCAAATGAGAACGGAACTAAGTCCTGTGTTGTCCTGTGGGTCACTTAATGCCGCGTTTAATGCCAATGAGGATGCGTAAAGCGTTCAGCATAAAAAGTAGACCACAGGAAGCGCCACTCAATGGCGACAGGATGAAAGCAAGAACGAAAACGAAAACAAAGACAAAGACGAAGACGAAGACGAAGATGTCGAAGATGACGAAGAGGCCGGCAAACAGGAATACAAAGTTGGAGGACGAGGAGGACTAATTTGCGGCAAAGGCGCGCTAAAGTGTCAATGTGTGGCCATAAAAACGCCATACAGGATGGGCCAAGGATGGCAAGGACAACACTTACTGGCGTATTGCACGTGTAAGCGAAAAATATCCTTGGATGCCCACTGAATGTCTGCAGTTGATTGCATTTGCCTGTTTTACGATTCGATGACACTTACCGCCTAATATCCTTTTTAGCACCACATCCTAGTGGCTGATTTTATTTCCATTTCTCTTATTTCCGCAACTATTTGCGGCTTCTGCATAACTTAAGCTCGATCTTTGCCCCAAAGCGGGGCATCGGTTTCCCTGCCCATTCAAATTCCTGCAACAGATCTCGGGGCGATTTATCAAAATTCGACTGCGTTGACACTTGTCAGCTGCATGTCAATCCTTTGCAGGTTCCCTACAGGATACACCACACATGTGTATGCGTATGTGTATGTGTGAGTCTGTGTTGTAATGTGAGATACTGAGCGTTGGTGAAAGTGTTTTCTTTCCCACACATGTGGGAGAATTCATGTATAGAAGGATGCAAGGATGCAAGAATGCGAGGATGCAAGAATGCGAGGATGCAAGGATGCGAGGATGCAAGAATGCAACATGCCACAGCAGCGACACTTGCCGCAGTCGTCATCGTCATGGGAAAGTGATTGAGCACCCTTGCGGAGGGTTGCAACTGAAAGGATTTCCACACATTACGCTGCAAAAACGTAAACAAAGGAAAACTCGCTAGATTCTTGCATAAATGAATTTCCAACATGAAAATCCCACAGACGAAGAAACAAACGATGGCCAACTCCTGGCTTAATTAATCATCACCTCACGCTTGGCCAACTGCACTAATTTCGCGCTCCCGAACAACCTCCATCCCACTTCAAACGGGGGCGTGGCACTGGGAAAATGCTGAGCCGGTCAAGCGTAGGTTATGCAAGTTGTGAGCTGGACAACATGTGGAAGAAGATGGTGGGCTCTGTGTGTCTGCTTGGGAATCGCCTGCTGCGATGATGTGCTTCATAGAAAACTCATGAGACGCTCATTACGAGGCAGCGGCCCTAAGGACAATGGTCAGCGCACAAAAAGGATCTGCCCTGAGTAGGCTCATCATCAATAATGTGAAACATGTTGCGAAATTTTAGAGCACTTCTAAACCTTTTCTTTGCAGCGACTGCAGACAATGTGGCCAACAGACAAAAGCAATCGAAGGCGGCTCAAAGGACAGACAGACTAGAGTCTTAGACAAAGGATTTTTCTTTTCATTATATACTTTTTTGCAAAGGATGCAAGTCCAGTGTCCGGTCCAAAATGGCTTCGTATTACTTGCTTGTGGTTGCGTCTTTTTGTGTCCAAGCATGCGGCAATTGGGGGGGATGCGATGTAGCAGCTGCCACTGATTGAGTTGCCGTATTGCAAATGTCAACTAGCAGAGGATCTAAGGATCTGCTTAAGGACACACACGCACACAAACAATGGATCCACTGTCAACCACAAAACGGGCAGGTTGACGGCAGCTTATCTGCATCTCATCCGCCGGGCCTCATATGAAGGATGTGAGTGAATCTCCTTTCCAGTTTCATTCTTAATGATGAAGTATGTGTGTGTGTTTGTGTGTGTGTGTGTGGGAACACAAGAAGCTATGCCATTCGATACTTTTCTAGTAGATGGAACAGGTCCTTCAAATCGATCGCTGTTCATTTGTTGTTTTGGGCGCTAGAATGTCAAATGATTCTTGTCTTGATTGAGCTGCTGACTGAGTCGTCTATCGCGATCGCAGGGATCAGGTGTGGACTGGGTCAACGGTAGCCCAAATCGATGGCATTTCGATTACTAAGTCATCTTATATTACACTGCGCCAATTATCTGCATCTGAATTGTCTTAATTGCTGCCAAATTCCGAGTAATCCTGTTCTAAGGATTCGCTTCTCACGTGGCTCAAGTAATTTGCACTTAATCAATGTTTTATAAAAAAAAAAGGGCAAGAGATCACATTGAATTTGAAAGCTGAGAAGTTAAATGGGTCAAAGATGCAGCTGGACCTGCAATGGTAATGGATCACATCCTGATAAGGATCTATTAAACCTCAAAAAGGAAGTGCAGAAGAGTCTGAATCAAAGGAGCTACAAATTTCATTCGCCTGATAAATAATATTTAATTATAATACTCAATAAATTCGTGTGAATCAGAATAAATAAATAAATATTATATAGTATGCAATTCTCAATCAGAATCCGTGGCACCCTTTGCCGATGAGTAAACAATTCATTAAAATTATCTCAGTGCCCGGGAGCCCGGACATTAATCAGTGGAAACATTACAAAACATTTTACAATCGTGCAAATAAATTTTGGATGAGTCGACGGGTCAGTCGGGAATTGCTACTTAAGGCACAGAGCCAAGTAGAGGCTATGATAACCCGGGGTCCGTCAGCACATCTCTATGTCTGTATGTCTGTACGTCTGTACGTCTGTCGGTCCGAACGGAGAAAGCAAATGCATTTCCGGTTCTGTTTACTCAATTGCAATCCAATTGCTGATAAGTCATAGAAATTCTTCGGGGAAATGCATTCTCTCCGATAGTCGACGACTTGGGCCAACCACAAATTAAAATAACGACGAACTTGGCCCCTTTGTGTGGGTGCTCACAATCACTATAACGACGACACCTCAGCGATGATGATGTTCACGCTGATGATGATGACAATGAGGGGGAGTGGGAGTGGGAGAGGATGATGATGATGATGATGATGTCTATGGTTCTTATCATTTAAAGTGACTTTAGTCATTTGCTCGGGTCAAATATTTTTGTATTAGTATTCTATATATATATATATAATATATATGCCCAATGGCGCCAAGTGGTTGAGACTCCCGGAGTGGGTTGGAAGGTCTTTGAACCCGCCTGGGAAGGTCAGCAGCTTGTGGGCGGAGTTAGGTCCACATAGTGTCCGTTTAAGTACTCACTGTGCACGAAAACTACTCATGTGAAGTGTTGAGTCTTTGCTCATTAGGGCTCCTTTCATTGTCAGGTTCCTGCTGGAATCCCCTTTTCGTGCTGTAGCGTAACAAATCTGGGTACAGCCGACCCAAATCATCATGCGTATAATGCGATCTCTCAGCAAGGCCCACGCAAAAGATGTGCAATCTTGCGCAAAAGGATAACAAATAATAACCATAAGGAAGCTGACGGCTGACCTGCTGACCAACTTGGATTCCATGAGACTTAAGCCATGGGAAGTCAGCGCATAAGGATATCCACTATGTTGAGGCATGCAAGCATGCAAAATGCGTGTCCAGCCCCTTTAACGTATCCTTGCGGCATTACAACAAGTTCAAGCGCCAGAAAATCCATATGCCTCGATGAATTTCAGTTTACAATTTGAAGCAATTAATTGTTGGGTATGTGCGCATGTGTGTGCATGTGTGTGTGAGAGACTTGGGTGTGTTGGCATCCTTAATGCGTAACCTGACACTTGGGTAACTAGGCAAACATAAATCAGCGAGCAGCAGGACTAGGACCACAACGAGGACATCAAATGCGTTCGCTTGATAAAAGTGAAACCATTTCCGGTATCAGCGTGTAGTCCGACTTTCGATTTTCATTTTTATAATGCGCCGAGATTTTCTATAAATTCCACATGAAAAGTGCGGACAATGGCAATCGGGAAATCGGGAAATCGGGGAATCGGGATACGCCCCATGCCAAATTCAAATTTCACTTCCGTGGCGCAGGTCTCCTCTTCATTTGAAGCGTTCGATTTGGTTTGCCTTTGGTTTTTATTGTTCCAAGGGATCTCCAGTTAACGATCGGTTATCGGATTGCAGATCGCGATAGGTGAAAGTGGGTACCAAGGGGAGACTGTGGGCGTGGCCATAGGTGAACTGTGGCTTGATTTTGTGGTTTGTCCGATTCAAAGTGAAAGTAAGAATATCGAAAGTACTTTTCATTCTTTCAAGTATGGAACCCGCATGGGTGAGCCACCTCAATGGCACGAGTAACTGCCACATCCGGCGTGACATTTTATAAAGCAAGCCCTCCACCACCCGAACCCCCTCCAACGCTAAGCCCTACTATAGGATCCCCTGCGTCGTGCTAGAGTGGCCACTTAAACTGGCGCTGAGTCGTCAGCACTTTTAGAGTCATCTCGCGCTCTTCCCCCCTTCGCTTCCTTTTCTCAATCTATCACTATCTTCCTCTCTCCCTCTCTCTCTCTCTCTCTCCCTCTCTCTCTCTCTCCCTCTCTCTCTCTCTCTCTTTGCATAGGTTGTAATCAAACGTAACTAAATATTTCCGCATATTGTTAATCAATTTTTATTCCTAGTAATCAGGGGCTGGAGGGGGGGCAACACCAGAGGCTGCCCCTAGTTGCCTTTACCATCTAAGTGGCTTCTAATTTATGCCTCATGGAGGCGTAACAATTGCAAACCCAAACAAATGCCCAGGGCTCGTATTCAAATGAATTATGTATTTGTCCTCGTTGGTCCATTGTCTAGGCAAATTTTCTATTGGATTCTGTTTGCTAATTGTATGAGTTTTTCTTTTTTCCATATTTTTAATGCTATTTGTTGAGTTTTCATCTTTTTGTTGTGGCTTGCCACGTTTGTCATAGGACGCGGGCAGAGCGTCGAAGGGGGAATCGATGCTTTGCGTTGGCAACGGTGAAATGCGGGTTGAGGTCTTCGACATTTCATTAATGACCGATTCCATAACTACTATGGAATCCAGTAATGGGATAGACTAACGACCAATCCTATTTCATATCTGTCTGGGAATCCACTGAATGGAATCCCAAACTCTCGACCATTGAGAGCGCATGGAATTTGGATCAAAGATCCTAAGTCAGGATCATCCAAACTCTACCTCCGCATAGGAAACATTGAAAATATGATCATCCGTAGTTCTGCATAGTTGACATCACTTGTCTCTGAGGGCGTCTTAAGTGGTTGCTCAATGAGTTAAACAGTCGCGCATCCTTGACTTTAAAAAATAAAGGAAACTCTTACTGCTCTCAGCTACAAGGATATTGCACAATGGATACAAGAATATAGGATAACGGAACGGCGTTATCCTCTGAAGTGCTGGGCCACTGGCTGGCCAACTGTGTAAACAAAATTGCAACGAAAGCAAAGCGCAATCCAAGCAAGGACATGGAGATGCTGCGACAAGTGGCGCGTCACATAGTCGCAGAAAAAGGAAGCAGTCGAAGGAACCCAACGCTTGGTACTCTTTTCGGAAACTGAAAACCCAATTTTAAGAGCATGTGCGTAAACTAAGGAGCATGAGATAAGCTGTTGGAGTGGAGTGAGAGTAACCACATGCGGAAATATCCTCTTGCCCTGATGTCCTTTTGGACTAGCGTCATGGTAACAGCACATTGCCAGAAGCCAAGATTTTTTGCAGGTTCTTTTGGCTCGGGTGCCAATTTTAAATATTAAATATAAGGCAAATCATAATGGACAAAGGGCCAGGATTTGAATCCGAGCTGGAAACAGGTCACGTCGATAGTTGGCCCGGTTGCTAAGCACTTTGCTCCACTGTGCGGACACGTATGTGAGCATCGCCAGGCAACCAAATGGAGTTGTCACCTTTCGGCATTAACATAAGAAATCGAATTGTCGGCGTTTCTTACGTGATATTATAACAAATTAACAGACACGAACATATGAGCATGATTATCCTTTTTGGTCCTTTGATGATGTTGGACGCCGCCGGCTGTCGGCATTTCTTGGCGCATTTGGGCTTGCATAATTTGAGTGACAAGTTGGCAATTCTGGGCATCAATGTTCAATACAATTTGTTGCCTCAGATGTGCCGTAATCCTGCCAGTAGACAAATCGACACGCAATTGTCCTTTTGTTTAGAAGTGATAAACGTATTCAACGCCGTGTGATAAATGTCAAACGAACGAGTTGCATGTTGATCAGATTGGGAAGCTGACCATACGTATCTTACGTGGCTAGCAGGAGATCCAAATGATGTTTTTAATATTAGAGATTTTTTAGGAAGATATTAAAATAATTTATTTTATTTAAAGGATATTTTTATTATGATCCTTTGTTAATAGTAATTGTAGTAGTAAGTTGTGAAGACAATCTAGCAAATCAGTTTAGCTCACTTCATATCAGCGGATATAAGGGAATAATTTATTTATTCCATTCCTCGAGGATTTATTAGTCAATATAAAAATCGACCTATAGAGGTCATAGCATTGGTACCTTTGTTTTTTATCGTATTATGATGTTCTATAGGTCTAGACATCTGCTTCATGGCGATGAGCTGTTCAAAATGTTGGAACAACTGAGAGGGGAAAGAGCTGCGGGTGCTGCTCCTCTGCGCAGGCCTTTCATTAGACCAAGTTGAATAACTAGAACGATGCCGCATGACGAGAATATTTGACAAAGTGTCACAGGACCTTCCTTTAAAATGAAAGCAAGAGAAGTCAAATAAAAATGTAGAGAAAAAAAGATATAGGAAAACTCCACAAAAGTTTTCAGGCATTGAAAATTCTTCAACTGCAGTTTTGTGTCCTTTGCACAAGAACAAGAAATAATCTGCAGCGACGGCTCCTGAAGTGGAGTGGCAACAAGAGGAATTATGATTAATGAATCTGCCTGGATGAAAGTTGGCCAACTGGTGGACTGTTTGCTTGTTGGCTGCCCGAGTGTCCTGGCCAAGTGGCAGGCCGAATTTTTAATGGTCTCGCCGATCCAAACAAAGCCAAAGGCCATTGACAAAAAACGCATATCGAAGTCCTTTGAGTTTTCTACAGTTTTATTTTTACTTTTCCCTTCACTCTACCCCTCGCTTCCTCTCACTGTTTCTCTTTCTTTAACTCAAGAAGCTGCCTACGCAATTCATAAATCATGTACTTTGATTAAAGGACACACACACACAGGACTACATCCAGGATATGGCAACTGAAAGCCAGTGACTGCTGTAGGTGCCTTTGCCATAGTTGATTAATTGATGTCCAGGTCGCAGCCCCAAAGGATTGGCCGTTAAAAATTGTGATTCGGCGCGCTTGTTGACAAGTTATCCTTTGCAAATCCTATGGCTGCCTGTGTGGCCTACTGACATCTACAATTTCCCAGTTACCGTTACAGGCTTGGTCCTCGGTCTCGTTAACGTCCTGTCAATTGCCGCACAGCTGTCAGCGACCAATCAATGCAATTTACAACTTCATTTTTGCAAATTTGCACGAACAAATTGACAAGGACGAAGCGGCCCTGTTGACAGGACGGCCACCAAAGAGCAGCAACAATACGTACAGGGGACATCCCATGTCCTTCAAACTTGACTTCAAAAGCTACTCATGCGTATGCAATGTGATACTTTTTTATACATTTTCGCTATGTTATTCTTTGTTGTCCTGTTTAAACGCCCTTTTTTTTTGTTTTGTTTGGGGAAGGGGGAAACTTTTCTAGGACTTCGCCGTCGTATAATTGCCAAACAATTGCGCCTGATTATCCTGTCAGGCGTCAACTTTTGTGCGGTTTCTTGCTTTGTTTAATTGGATTGCTAAGCTGCTCCTGCGGCCAAAGACAGGGCCATCAACATAGACATGTGAGTGACATCACGTCATCAAGAAACCATCATCGCACCTTTTCCTAATCGCGTCGACGGGCGCCAAAAAAACGCACCGAAAACGCGCGTTCTGCCCCTGAACGGCCATGACTGCGACCTTATCAGGCCCCCAGCTACAGATTTAGACTCCAAGAGCATCAAAGAACCTCATTAAGCATAATTCCTAGCATTATCATCATCATTTAAATATGCGCCAACAATAAATTACAAATCGTAAATTTGAAATTCTGCATTTTTAAATTCATTCGTAAATTTTATTTTAAAAATTTAACCCATTTAAGACGCGAAGCTACGTGAAATTCCAAATCCAAGCCTGAGATATGCCTTATAATCTTTAATCATACGCGAGGGTTTTTAATCACCTCACAAATTAATAGACTTGTTGTGCAGCTCTGTTCAGTGATAAGGATTCTATTTTGGGCTTACTTAAACTTAGTTTGCGATTCGTAGGTTGGGAATTTTATAAAATTATACATAATTTTAATTGATTTAATGACTGAGGTTTTTTAAGGTCAAACATCAATTTGGACTTTTGCACTTCAAGAAAATAAGAGGCAAGTGATTGAATATTTAGAAAATGGATTTATTTGTGATAAGTCAAATAATCCTTTTATGTAAAAAATATAATTTAATTTTTAGCTTGAGCTCTGCGCTGGACTGGCGTGACTCTCCTGTGGGTGTAATCCCCTCTAAGATTTGCTCATAAGAAAAACACATAGATTGCATCCAATCTTGATGTGCGTCAGACTCTTTGACATCGAAAGGAGATATTTGATGAGCTCGTAAAGTGCCGAATAAGTAAGTAAATAATGAGAGCGACTAAATCAATGATAAGAAACTCGTTGACTAAATGCGGCCCGGGTGCATCGTCCGACCCACTGATAAGCGTAAAAAATCCTTGATCTTGGGCTGCGTTTTGCGTTTTGACGCTCAACTCGCAGCCGCTTAACAAAAAAGACTTCAAACGCGACCTTTTCTGTCTATTGGCAAACTCTTGGGCACAACAGGGCAGCTGTGGGGCGACATTCCGCACCTTAGCGCAGCTCCGAGAGATGCAAGACATCAAAAATGAGGCGACTGATAAGAGACTTCCAAAAAAAAAAAAGTTACGTCGCATCGCCTACGGGCGAAAATTTGACACCGCCACTGCCGCTGTTGTTGTTGCTGCCATTGATAAGACGCAAGCAGAAACAACCAGTAGCAACTTGAAGACAGATGAAGAGCTTCGTCTATGCTGTGGCTGTGGTTCTCTGGCTCTCCGGTTCTCCGGTTCTGGTTACCTAATTACACAATGGGGACTCATTTGCATCTGCCCGCTGATAAAACGATTTGAGATGAGAAGGTTCGGGTTCAGATTGTCATCCTGAGGCTGAGGCTGGAATTGAGGCACGCGTTGGAGTTGGCCCAAAGCCGCTTAAGCATCAGTGCAACAGCTGCTGCTGCTGCTGCCACTGGTGCCACTGACAGAGCGGGGCAGCAATGTTGATGCTGCCACCAAGTGGCACACAAATCTCACAAATTACGTAGCTTGCCGTTTAGCCGCTTAGCCAGCGACTTGACTGCTCCTCTCCCCCTCAACTTAAAGGATCAGGATTGAGTCCTGGCCTGTCGCCTTAAAAAATACTGAAGGAATCGAAACATCCTTACAATGACGGAATGCAACAGACAATCGGTTCGAGCAAATTGAATGGCTGCTAAGCCTCGTTATGTAAGCACAGGAAGTTGGAAACGGAATCCTTGGACAAATTGCATAAATCCGAGAATACAATGAGCCGAAAGGCACAAGGCCAGCAACGAGGGGGCAAGAGCTAGCAGTTCCTCTATTGTTGCGCCAAGAAAAAACTCATTCTGGCGATTGATGGCTGAATGGCCAAAACAGTTAAGGAAACAGATGAACGGCCAGAACGGAAGTGATCGCCGTAAGAAGCAACAGTCCCAGGACGAAGTGCACTTGGATGTTTGCCCTCTCGATGAGGTGTAGGGTCTGTAAGGGACCTCCACTATAGAAATAATTAAAAAAAATATTTCAAAGGGTCACCTCTATAATATATATTTTTTTATAGGCTTCCCTTGAATTTCTTATGTTCACATTTTTTGACATTAAAATAAAAAATAAAATAAAATAAAATAATAAATTAATTGGAGTCGCATATAACATTTGGGTTAACATGGAGGATCATACTCGGAGTGTCGGGTTCAGTTTTATTATTTAAACTAAAGTCCTATAATTTTAAAATAATTATTTAATAAATCTAAGTAATTTTTAAATTATCCCTTATCCTTTGAGAAAATTCACATCGCTCTACTAAAAATATGTCAGAGGTGGGAAAATATTGATAGTTTCCCATCCACTCCCAATATTTTCCCAGCCCATTAATTCACACGTTCTGAGTGGTTCACATGAAACACGCGAACTTCCTAGTCGGACTTAATGTTTAATCCAGAGATCAAAGTTTAAATCCTCGGAAGTGAAATGAATCTGCGGCTGATTATTGCGCCACAAATCTGTAGATCCTGGCGCTAATCGCACAGTCACGTAGATCAAGTCCTCTAATCGCACGTCTTAAGTTAACTATAATCCAAGATGATCCACTCGGTAGTCCAGATTTTCCGGGTGTGCACCTCATTTACCTGCGCACCGTCTCTGGACGTAGGTTCTGGTCAACGCCAACTGTTTTTGCTTAATCCATGGATTAAACTTTTTGCACTCGAAGGGATTATAATAAAAATGCATGAATTGCTTCAATTTTTATATTGGTTTCTTTAAGACTTTTACCTCTTTACTCAGCTGGCAAATGGCCAAGGTAGCATCTGGCTTGCGGATTAGCGAAGGACGAAAAAAATGCTGGTGCCTGCGGAGGCGGATTAAGTGTTTTCTCTTCATTTTTTTGTTTTTGCAGAAAAATAAGTCACTTCTTAAGCCCCGTGATTAGAGCTTGATCCTCTGGGACGTGGGCGTAATATTGATGGATTTTCCTCTAAATCCGCTGGCTAATCTCCGGCTTAGCGCGCGACGCGTTTTTTTTCGCGATCGTGCCCTCCGTCCGTGTTTTGTCCTCTCTTTTTTTCACCAGAAGGCAAGCCGATGGACTGAGGGCGAGGATCATAATTATGGAATTCCTAAACAAGCAAAACATCCATCGAGCTGCGGCAGTTGACTACGGGCTACCTGTAAGCGTGGGTTACCTCTTTGCCAGGTCGATACTTGGCCATAGAGGTTCGCATAGGGCGCAGGTAGTCTGTATTTCTTGTCCCAGCCTTGTCCAGCCTTGAGGTCGCCGTTTGGCAATTAAGAAGTCAATTTCGCCAAAAAAGACAAAAAGATTGGCTAAAACAATACAAAAAATGTGCTAAGCTGCACTAAATCCCGGCTTAAGAATGACTGCAACGGGCATAGGGAATAGGACGGTGCCAGGACTTGCGTCATAAACGAGCAATGACAGGGACACATTGCATTTAAGTCGGTGCTACGCTTTCATGCAACATTTCCATGTCCTGAGAAATGATCCGTATCATAAAATCAATGCTACGAATTCGCCGCGGAGCGAGCGAGGGAGAAGGCGTGGAAATTCTCTCTTCGACGAGACACAATTTTCTCTCTTCGCAATGTCCTTGACGGCGCGTAATGTGCGCGGTTTGACTTTTTTACCAATTTTTTACGAGGCACTTCCGTTTTTTAGCCCAGTTCAGTTAGTCAGTTGACTTTTTTATGGTCAGGGTTACCTGCGTTTATGATAGTCGACTACGTTTTTTAGATGTGCAGTTTTTTAATGAATTCAATGAGGTTAGTGAACTATTGAGATCCTGCTGAATGGCTCTCAAATTAGGAAGCTTCAACTCTCACCAATGTGAGAGCAATTTTCACATCGTCTCTGCGCATTAATATTTCCCTAGAATTTCCATATTGTATTAGGAGAACACTTGGTGTATGTTTGTAATTTGAATTAGCCCAGGACCAACCCACCAAACCGACAAGCCGAAGGACATGCCCGCTGGTCATTTTGACGGACGGAATGAACGAGAGACATAGGCGGCGGATTAGTCTCTTAATCCGCCGGCCATAGGCGCGGGTGTTCTATTTACATGCATTAGGTCCTTTCTCGATGGCATTACAACAATTAACGAAAAATCTTTTCAAAAATTTTAATGAGTTATTCGCGATCCATTTACCAGGAAACGGCAGCGAAAACAAACCAGGACACGATCGTAAAAAGCAGACACTTAGAAAATTTCTTTCCCGGAACGTAAAACATGAGTTCGCCAGGAATGGAGCTAGGACATAACTGTTTCTTCGACAACAACATTCAGATACAGTTGTGCTTCCCATGCCGATCGCTAATCCGACCTGCTTAGCGGTTGCCTAATCTTAATCCCAATAGGAACTTGTAGATCAGCTTAACTAATCCCGCTTCCCATTAGACGCACTGCTTCCGAGTGCTTACTGATCTAATCACTGGGATTAGTTGGCGGACGCTTGTCGTGTGCGCGCTCAGAGTTTCGGAGATTCATTCAAGCTCATCCTTTCTAACCCTTCTTGCCATCTTCCATGTCCTCTGTCATACATGCTGCCAGGATGATCCTGTCGTGCGCCTGGCATGCGCTGATCTGGGCGCAGCTGCACCCAAGTCTCGACGCCGATCCCCTCGTCGGAGCAATCAAATTGATATCAAAGGACACAAGCCGGAGCCTGTTGAGCGCCTCGCCCTTAAAAAATGAGATGAAGTGCGTTTTGCCTTGTTGTTTTTTGTTGTATGTATTTTTAAGGGATGCTGCCGCCTGTCAGCGCTTGTGGAGGGAATCAGAAGTTTATTTACACATATGTAAAGGCAAAGGCGGCTGCCACGCCTCTGGAGTGCATTTAATTTTGAAGGTATCACCCAGCCTCTGGATAAGATATCAAATCACTATTTTAAGAAACTAAACGTGAGATGCAAGAAACGAGCAATGAGTGAGAAGAAGTAGAGGAAGAGCTGAGGGGAAAGTTTGGAAATCGATTTCCCGGAAAATGAGATTAGATAATCTCTGGAGTGGCTTGTAGTTTCCTGCAACTCTTTGGCCACATGCTTGCCAATCTTACATGCTAGCTAAGTCCATTGGTTAGTCCTTGTTTTAAGCCACACTCATTAGGCCGTAAGCAAAAAGGGTAGCAGGACGCGTCCGCAAATTGTAGAGTACATAAGGTTTTTCGGCGCATTAAAAAGCGAATTTGAATAATGCAATCCATCGAAGGATATCAGCCAAAAATAATATTGCTCAGCTAGCGATTCAAGTTAGCCCAAGATTGCGTGGCTTATCCTCGTCCTTTCATTCAGCGTCCGAGCGTCTCGACGCGGACAGTTCAGCCTGTCCTGGCTCATCGTCCTGCGCTAAGCCCAGGGATTAGTCTCCCTAAACCACCTGATTTGGCAGGAAGCTCATCAAGCGCCGCAACTCTCTCAATAAAAATTCGATTTGTCATGTTTATTATTATCATTATGATTATCAAATCGACGGGAATCGATTGACTATAAATCAAGCGATCGATCCCCACACTCTGCACCCTCGGCACACCCCTTACCCGATCGAGTGTTACAAATGGTTAAAAAATTTGTGGGCACACATTTCACATAGAGAAAAGGAGAGTGAAAGGGAGAATGTCCTGTAACCCAACTCTACCACTACCCCTATCCTTACCCCTAACCCTACCTCTCGCCGTAGGGCGCATGCGCAACGTGTGCTCTGCTTTCACTTTCAGCTCTATCCACGCCTCACACTCCACTCCACTCACTTCCCCCTTTCATGTTTGCCCACCACTTGGCGGCATGCCCCGTTATTGTCTATGCGGACAGCCCGTTGTTTTCCCTTTTTGAAATATTTGTAAAAATTGTCGTTTTTTGTGGAATTTTCAACTTCAAATTTCAGTTTCTGTTTGCTTTTTTTGCCGGTGGTAGGGTTATGGTCTCTATACCGACTCTAGATCGTCATATTAGTAAATGGAGGCGGAGGAGAAAAGCTGTAACCCGAAACTGACAGACAGGAGGGCCAAGGCGCAGCTGCAGCGGGAATCACTTACATGCTGGTTCATAGTGCAAAAATTGGAAAGTAACAATCGTAATAAACATTATAAGAAAGGATATCCTAGCTAATAACAAGAAAGGATATCTTAGTTAGTAAATAAAATTAGTTAAAATATGTATATAGCTTCTATATGAAAACTGGAGGAAAACTAAATAATTGGCAGTTCGGGGGGAATCACGCATTCAGAGCTCTTAATCTGAGGCCTTATTGAGCTAAAGTAGTTTTTGTTGTCTAAGGTTAGTTTTAGACTCTGAAAATTAATTGATAAGCTTTACGCACTATTTTACGCACTATTCTACGCACTAGTGACCCACATAGACCCCCAGAGTGGAGCAGTCACCCAGCACGCCCGTGGGCCAGAGACACAACAGCAGCGTCGGAGGCTCCACTGTTGCTTTCTCCGTCTGGCTTTCAGCTTTCTCTTGGCAACGAGTGTGTGTACTGATAACGGGTTGCCCGGCATCATGACATCATCTTATCAACAGTTGCCAGAGCCAATCGGGGCAGCTGAAGCGCCGAGCACTTTTCTTATCAACATCTTAATGCGAGATGCTAACTGTTCTGACTAATCCGTAGTTTTGAAGTTATGGAAACCTTGGGATGACATCTCCAACAAATAGTCGCAGATTTGCATATGATGAAGGGTCGGGCATTATCTTAAGTACGTTATCAGTCGAGTTCCCGTTATAATAATTTCTAGACGCTCAGATGCGTTTCGTTGTTTGTTTTTGATGCTTTCTGCGAAATTGAAATTTCTTCAAAAACTATTCGGTTAATCCGGCAGGGGAATTGTTTTCATGAGTTTTACGTAACATTATGCAGAGCAAGGATAATAAGGACGCAGACCCAGAGAGCCTTTTGCCATTGTAGTTTTCACTTTCGAAATTTCCACGGTAGTTGCCTCAAACAAATTAACATCCCGCCGCGTTTTCGGCCGTGTCCTTGGCTTACCTACACAGCAGTTATGTGCATATACATTGTGCGCTTGTCCGTGTGTATGTGTGTTTGTGTGTGTACAGTTTCAGGATAAGTTTCGTCTGCTGTCGCATGCCCTTGCCATAAAAATCTAAATAAAACCATTTAAAAGTCAATCCGCAAAAGTCACCAGCCGAGCGACCGATATCCTTGCTCAGTCTTACATTTTTTTCGACTGTTTTTTAGCAAGGGTTCCATGCAAGTCTCTCGCTTTTTCTTTTACATCTATTACCTGATGGGAGTTGCGAGGACGAGAGAGATGAGACTTTAGTTTGTTGTTTTTTATCAATTCGTTAGTTTTTTATGGTCTTCGGTTTTTTAGACGTGTGCCGGCAATTAGTTGGCCATTAAGCACTGCTCAATGGGCCAAGCTCTACATAGACTTCCCGTTGGAGGCTGCTCACTCAACAGGCGAATAATAAAATCAAAAAAAAAAAAAGGAAATAAATCCTATAAAAAAACTCACTCAAATCTTAGCGGTTGCCCCTTCGTCTCACTTTCACTTAGGGAACCCCCTTTCCATTTTCACTCGCAAACTGTTTTGTTTACTTCCTGTTTACTCTTACAGCGCACGCTCCTAGCACGACTCCCCCTACCCCCCGTCTTCCCTCATCACAACATCCCCACCATCATTCGTCCATACATTCAACATTACAACCCGAATGCATATCTCTTTTTTTTACAGTGACTTTTGGCGTTCGCTCTCGCTCGCTCGCTCATTCGTCCGCTCACTCGTTGGCGGGCTCTTTCATTGTGCTGAGCGTTGAGTGATTCGTGTTTGGTGTTTCGTGTTTCGTGTTTCGAGTTTCGAGTTTTCGCCTTTATCATCCCCCTTCATGCGTTTGAGCATATTTCACATTATGTACAAAGGGGAAATGTTGAGTTAATTGAGTTGAGCCACTTTCATGCAATTGTCAATCGTTTCGAGTACTTGCCAAATATTATATTCAAACTATTTTTAATAAACAACCCACAAATCTCAACTTTGTGGTATCTTATAAGTTTTCGTTTTTTTATTTTTTTTATGAAGGGTCTAAAAAACGGAAGTGCGGACAAGTTTTTTAAGAGCTCATAGGTAGCTCTTAGTTCTGAGTGTTGTTTTTTATGGCACTCACAGCGGCAAATAAAAAACGCCTCCGTCGTAAAGCCATAAAAGTTTTTTTTACACCCGCCGCATTAACTTTTAGGATATTTGGCCAAAAGTCAATTCTCAGTTTCTTGTTGATATGAAGTTATAAAGAATTGTACAGGACCAGAAAAACAGAGCCTTGCGAATATTTTCATAGTTTTGTTCTAGAATCTGGAGTGCTAGATGCTTTCTCTTTCGCTCCAATTTGCATATATGCAGATTTAAATGTTGCTTTAGGTAAGAGACGTGACAACAACAACAACAACAAGAGAAACAACAACAATAACAACAACAATAACAGCGACGAACGACAACATCAACTAAAAAGAGCTGAAGTTGAAGGTTTTTGAGTTGCGCTCAACTGAGTGCTTAGGTTTCTTTTTTACAACCTTTAGACGCACACACACACACACACTCATACACACATGCATGCATACAGATAAAGGAGAGCACGGTACCTGCATCGGCATTGCGTCGGGCCACGTCGTGCTTCCTCCCTTTGACTGGTTTGATGTCTGCTTACTTTTATGCGTGTGTGAGCGAGCGAGTCGGCGAGTGAGTGAGTGAACGATTGAGTGCGTATACATGCGTGCGTGTGTGTGTGTATGTGCGTATGTGTGAATGTGCCTTTCAGTGAGAGGGTGAGTCTCCGAGCGTACTTAAAACAAGCGCACGCGGCGAATTCGGAACATTCGTGATTTGGCTCTGACAACGAGAGGAGCACACTCAGTTATCTGGTGCTAACACATACCACAGACACACACTTACACGAAAATTAAAAAAAAAAAAAAACAACAAACACACACACAAACAAACTCAAATTTGTTGCTTCCAAAGGATTCCCACTGCCGCAAAGGATATACTCAGCTCAGCACAATATATAAAAACCTCCTGCAGTCACGCGCTTCACATCATTTCTCGGCGACAACTCGTCACAGTCACAACTCAAAATCTTAAAAAATATTTTGTTGTTGTTGAGTTTCTGGAACGCGTGACAACCCAATAAACCAAATACCTCAACAAATGCATAAAACTTACAAATTTGCAACTACCTCATTTTGTATATCGTGAACTTTTTCGAAAACTGTGCAAAAACTACCTCAAAGTACAAACAAATCAAAAACCAAAAATCAAAATATAACTAAAAAGTGCGCGAAATTATTAAGAAAAAAAAAAATTAGTTAATAAATTTATTGTTAATCGTGACACTGAAAAGTACCAAAATCAAGCTCAAATGAGAATTTGTGTTCAGAACTAAAATTAAATATCGAAAAGTGAAGTTTTGAAAAACTTGAAAAACTTGAAAAACTACAAGAACCTAAACCCGATACAAATCATCAAGGAACAATTATGGCCATATCAATGCTACAGGACGCACAAACACGAAGTAAGTAAACGCAGTTGAAAGCAACTAAAATAAAAAAAACTCAAATAAATTATAACTAAATCAGGAAATATTTAAAAGAAGTTAAGAAAGTGGGTAGAAGATTTAAAAAATATTCAAGCTAAGGACTAAAGCCAGATCCTTAATTAAAGTGTGAATAGTGAATTCTTTAATAGTTTAGGCAGAAATTAAAGCTCATGTTAAAGCATAGCAGTTGACACACACACACACACACACACACACACACACACACACACAACGAAAACAGTAATAACGACGTCTCAATGTGCAAAAGTTAACATTAAGCGCCATTTTGGCAAATGCTCAACGAACATATAAACACGCACTCCATATATAAAACACACACACACACACACATACACACACTTACGCATCGACAGCAATTAAGTTTTGTTTACAAGTTTCTTTATTCGTTGTTGTTGCGGCTCGTGGGCTGCAGCAACCGGCATTTAACTCGTTTAACGCAACGCCCACCAAGAAACAAAACAAACGCCAAATTGAGCACAACTGAGTGAGCGAACGAGCAAGTGAGCGAATGGGAAAGAGAGAGCGCACGCACGCAAAAGTTCAAGCACTCGTACACAACAAACACACACACACACACACACACACAGGCATATGTTACACATATGACGCTCTTAAGTGCCTGCCTGTCGCTCTCTTTAGCTCTTCGGCTTTGGCCCGTTTAAAGATTTGTTCCTTGTTTTGCTTTTGTTGTTGTTCTTATTTCTATTATTGTTTTGTTGTTGTGGTTGTTGTTGTTATCGCACACGTGCAACTTGCTGTGAACTTTAAGGAAAAGTAGAAAGTTGCCCGCCGGGCAGCAGCAGACCCACTGACCATAAGTGTATCTGACAGCTCAGCGTGTGAGCACGCAAAATGAGGGACAGAGGACGAAAAACGAAAAAAAATTGGATATGGGAAATGGGAAAATTGAAAATTCAAAATTGAAAACTGTGAAAAGCTCTTTACTAACTTGCAACACTTTCTGTTTGTTCTATTTTTTAGGCCTAGCAGCCGCTTTAGCCGGCATCAAGCACGAGGACGTCGTTGTAGATCGCTCCATGTCTCTATCCCCGCCAATGTCTGCCAACACATCAGCCAGCAGCCCAGTGGCATCAACAAACTCCCACACACACTCAATGTATCCCGGCATGGGCCTGCAACAGGCTGCCGCTGCATCCGCCTTCGGAATGCTGTCGCCCACCCAACTAATGGCTGCCAATCGCCAGGCGGCCGCCTTCATGGCCCAACTGCCCATGAGTACATTGGCCAACACACTCTTTCCCCACAACCCAGCGGCGCTCTTTGGCGCTTGGGCGGCACAGCACCAACACCAGCAGCAGCAGCAACAGCAGCTCCCAATGCCCGGCACACATCTGCACTCGCCGCCCGCAAGTCCACATTCACCAATCGCCGGCAGCGGTAAACACCCGTTGAGCTCCCCGAACAGCACACCGCAGCACTTGGGTCTAGGTGAGCCAGCCAAGAAGTCGCGTAAGTTATCCGTAAAGAAGGAGTTCCAGACAGAGATCAGCATGAGTGTCAACGATTTGTACCACACACCCGGTGGACCCATTTCACCGCCTTCAAGCGGTAGCTCTCCGAACTCCTCGGCACATGAGGCGACAACTGGCTCAACCAGCGGAACATCCAAGGATCCATCCCGTGACAAGAGCTTCACATGCAAGATCTGCTCCCGCAGCTTCGGCTACAAGCATGTCCTGCAGAACCACGAACGCACCCACACCGGTGAGAAGCCCTTCGAGTGCCCCGAGTGCCACAAACGTTTCACACGCGATCATCACCTGAAAACCCACATGCGTCTGCACACCGGGGAGAAGCCATATCATTGCTCCCACTGTGATCGCCAGTTCGTGCAGGTAGCCAACTTGCGCCGCCATCTCCGTGTTCACACTGGCGAGCGTCCCTACACCTGCGAGATCTGCGATGGCAAGTTCAGCGACTCCAATCAGCTGAAGTCCCACATGCTGGTCCACAATGGCGAGAAGCCCTTCGAGTGCGAGCGCTGCCACATGAAGTTCCGTCGGCGCCATCACCTGATGAACCACAAGTGCGGCATTCAATCGCCACCAACGCCAGCGTTGTCTCCGGCCATGAGTGGTGATTATCCAATGGCCGCCGCTGCTGTGGCCGCTGCTGCCGCTTTGGAGTCCTCCACCAACAAGTTTGCTGCCATGTGCGCCAGCTACGGCTCCGAGGAATCTGTTGACATGGCTAAGAGCAGTATCGATGATGATGCACCGCTCGACTTGTCCGAGGATGGTGCCAGCTCTGTAGATGGTCATTGCACTAGCAATGCCCGCCGCAAGGCCCAGGACATTCGTCGCGTCTTCCGTCTGCCGCCACCACAAATCGTGCACGTGGCCAGCGACATGCCCGAGCAAACGGAGCCCGAGGATCTGAGCATGCACTCACCACGCTCTGCCGAATCCATCGATCAGCATGATGACATCGATCTCGATGAGCTCGATGATGCCGCTGCACTCTATCTGCGTCAGCAGCAGCTCCACTAAGCTGCAAATCCCCAACCCAGCCCCACCAACCACCCTCCTCCCACACTAACCTAGTTGTATATAGAACTTGGCCAGCGCTCATCAGATGCAGCTTCTGGCAGCGCAGCAGAGAAAGTTTTCGAAACAGGAATTTATGCTAAGTACAAGCAAAAATAACAAAAAAAAAACAAAAAACCTAACAAAATCTTAAAAAATCTAAACAAATGGAAAATTTAAAAGTTAAAAAAATTTAATAGTCATTTAGCAAAAGGAAAGGATTGCACATAGAATCGTAAAATTGTACAAAAGACACAAAACTAGAATAAGGACATCGATCTAAGTAATACTCAGTACTCACCGAACTCCCCACTGCCCTCGTTAACCACCCCCCTCCCATGAACCCAGCAAAAATGTTGTGCCATTCTCAATGCCTAAGTTTAGTATATAGTTTAATCATTTAGTTAATCTCTAAAAATTGTATATAGCCAGCGATTGCAGCTGCCAATTGTAAATTACACAGCGCTCCCCAAGAGAGAGAGAGAGAGAGAGAGAGAGAGAGAGAGAGAGAGAGGGAGAAAGAGAGAGAAGTTCAGGAGAGAAGTTGAAGGAAAACTCCCAATGAATCAATCAAAAATGAAACTATTAACATTTAATTTTAGTTATCGATTAGTCTAATTTCTAAAACTTATGATTATTCTCCAAGAAATCAACCCAAAAAAAAAACATACTAAATCAAAATTAACTTTAAGTTATTGCAAAAAAAAAAAAAAAAAAAATTAATAAATTTTTTTATATTTACGCCAATTGTTTTGTTTGCCATAAATTATAAATTTTGCATATAATTATTATTTAATTATCCTTAATTGTATTCCTTACGCTTCAACTTGCGCCTGAATCTCGTTTTATTATCAATATCATTACTTTTATTATTATTACTATGATTATTATTATTATTATTATTATATGATTAATCTCTTAGTTTTCTATTAGAATTATATTTTAAAGCGCTTGCCAAATGTTGCCGCATGCCCCAAAACGCATGTTGGAAAATATTGAAAATAAACATTGAAAACACAAAATCAAAATTAAAAAGAAAATTTTTTTTATTTTTAGAAATTGATTTCCTTTTTTTATTTAGAAATTTTAAAAAAAAATTTATAACGGAAAGTTATTTCTATGATTTTCTATTGCTTTAATTATTGTGCATGAATAATTGGCAAAAAAAACTTTAATTTAGTTAAAACAAAGTTAATTTTCCTTTGAAGATTTTCTTTTAATCTATATTTTTCAATGAAAAATATTTGAAAACAAAAATGTGCAATTTTTATTATTTTAATATTATTATTAATTATTTAATTAATATTAAAATAATTTCCAAACTTCCCTTAACAATGTCCTTGAGACTTCGACTTCCCCAATGTAAAAGAAGTGCACATAGAACAGAATATAAAAACATAAAATCATAGATCGTAACATCCATAAGAATTGACGTACTTTTAAGTCGTGAACCAAGTAAAAACAGGAAGAAATACTATAACCGAATACCTCCATTACCTCTATGTAAAGATTTGTTGTGATTGTCGTTAGGCAACAATTCACACAGAAGGAAAATAGCATAAATTAATAACGAGTATATATCTTATCGGATATATCCTAATTACAATAACAATTTTTGGGCAATCGTACAATTCAACTGAATTTATATACAAATAGAGAACAAAAAAAGCGGAGCTAAGAGGCACCGATATCGAAAATCGAAGGTTATTATCTATATATATATATATATACATATACATATACACATATAAAAATTTTTATGCATATTTATAAGATATTACGAACGATTTTCCAAGCATTTAGAAGGCAAATATATAGCTAACATACATACTAGATCTAAGTGTATATATTTATATACAACACATACATATATATATATATATAAATATGTTTTATATATATTCCTATTCAATCTCTGTATAAAGTCTAAGCCTGTACATACTCAACAACTTACACTACAGAATAATTTTAGTGCAATCTTTGGTTTTAATTGTCGGTCGTTGGGCGGGAGAAGGAATACTTCTCCCTCCTATCCCGATGCCATTTTCGTTTAATCGTTAAAAATCTCGAACAACAAAATAATGTATAATTTTCTTTGTTCAATCAAGTGTATGGTATACAAGTTCCTCAAGATTAAATAATTACAAAAACAAAACCGAAATAGTGAACGCGTTTCAAGGATACAAATCCCTGAAACCTGCGCATTGTACACACACCTCACATGTTTCATACGAATTATGTACTATAAATATAAAAAAAAATATGTAATCGATAATCGATAATTGATAATTGGTAATTGATAATTGCTAATTGATTATTGATAATTAATAATTTAAGTGTATAGATCTACAAATACGTTTAATCATAATGTCAATTTAAATGTAAATACAAACTATCATTAACTATGCGGCTCAACATGTGCAATATATCGATGAATGGAGATTCAGCACTTAAAATTAACCTAACTAAAAAAAACCTAAAGAACCCTAAAAAACCCTAAAAATCACTCAAAACCCCACAAAACTAGAACAATTAATAACGAAATTAATAATATTATATTTAATATATAATTAAACAATTGTATGTAGAAGTAAGGCATGCGCTGCTTTGCATATTGATTTTCTAGTTTATTGTTGTTGTCTCTTCAAGCATTTTAAAATATTGTATTATTGAAAATGATAAACTATAATTGGAAATTATCTCATTAATTTTTAAGGCGAAAACCTCAATGTACGAGTATTTATTATGTTTATGGCGAATTGTGTGTGTATACAAAGCGAAATATATATACATATATTACAATATTGTGTTAAATGAGCAGCTTTTTCATTCCTTTTCCTTTTCCTTTTTCATCGACTTCTTCTTCTTCTTCTTCTTCTCTTGTGTTTTAGGCTTATTCTTTTTTTTCTAATCAATAAATGTAAGCATCCGCCCCCTCATCCGGTTATTCCAAATTAGCAAGCCCCAACCAAGCGCCAAAAAACTCTCCAAGCCTCCTCCAGGACTCTAAAACCAGCGCGACAACGGGCGACATTATATAAATTTTTAATTTATGCAAACGAAGCCCTTTCGCATTATTTTACATTTGCCACGAGACGCCCCACTAATGCTGTCGCCCCACCGCCAACACAGTCCACACAGCTCACCCAGCTCACCCCTAACCCCACGTATAACAAACCTCTAGCTCCCCCACAACACCAAACCCCTCACAATTTGAGCTTTCGCGCTGTGGCAGCTGAGCGCAAAACGTGAAAAAGTATAAAAAAAAAAAAAAGAAAAGAATAACGCGAGACGCAAAACGCGAAACACGACGCGCGCACAGCAACCAGAAAAATGTCACAGTGTTTTTCCCATTTAATCTTCAGCACAACAACAGCAACAGCAACAGCAAGTGGGGCAGCAGCTACCCCCACATTTAACCCCAGCCCCAGCTTTCTTCACAAACCTATCAGCCACCCACAACCGACGCCTTCTTTCTTTGTGCCCCTTTCAACAGCAACAGCAGCAGCAACAACAACAACAACAACAACAACAAAAGCAAGGGTCGCAGCAACGATGGCAGCAACGGCGGCGGTCGCGCCGCCAGCAGCGGTGGCAGCAGCCGTCGCCGAAAAAGGCTTCGTTCTATGTACAAAATGGCAGAATGTATTATATAGAAGGCGTCTTATGTGCTTATTACATAGAAACGAGCCGAAGGACTTCCCCAAACCCGCGACCCTGTAGTGCTGCCTCTATTCGCGTGGGGGCGTCCTGCGCTGCTTATTAGCATTTCAGCCTTTCTTCGCCAAGCGACGCCAGCGTTGCCTTTCGAGTAAATGATTTAGACTTGGGTAGCCAGAATTTTTTTCAAATGAGTTTACGAGTGTTTGCCTGTAAGGATTTCGATACCCTGTTCATCTATTCGCCAAGGAGTATATTAGCCATCGTCACGAGCTTGAAGCATTTGAGGCTAACGGTCAATTTAACAATGAAAATAAATCACATTTTAAAATTTGTCCACTTTATAGTTTAGTTTTTATAGATGTTTCCCAATTGTAGGATATCAACGGGTCGGTCATATTTTAAGTTCTCTCAACTCTCTCCTACTCAGTTGCTGTTGTCGTGAGTCTCTACAGAGAGTATAAAGCGCCAGTCGAAATAAATTTTAAAGGCTTCTTCACCAACCGCCAGGCGTTGCTCATTATTCAAATTGAAAAATTATGATTTGCGCCCAGGACTTGAAGTCCGAAGTTCGCGTCCAGCGAAGCAAGCCATTCTAATAAGCTGCCTCAAGTGCAATAGACTAAAGACTGGCATGGGGTGAATGGGTAAGGGGAAGGAAGCGAAAGCTAACTAGGACATTGGCTAGAGCGAGGCAGCTGATGCCGCGCATGGGATGATGCTTCTGCTGCTCTTCCAGCCTCTGCTGCTGCTTTCATTATCCTGTGGCCATTCGCCTCAATTAAATGGGTAAAATTATGAGCCTTATTAATATGGCCCCTTATTTTTAGGCGGCTCTTGGAGGCGGTTGGTCAGCTTTAGCAGGCTTAGTTGATTTTGAATGATTGCGCCTTGAAGCTATGGCAGATGCCCTTTAAAATTGCGTTGAAAACGCGTGTATGTTTTGGGCGCGTTTTAAAGCGCGTGTGACATATTTTTGTAGCCTTCCCATCAAGACATAAAAATATTTTTGATGCAACTTTAATATTTAGATATGTTATTTATATAAAATATATATATATATAGAAAAAGAAGATAAAGTTTTAATAAAAAATAAAAGTGTCACTGAGCCTGTAGAAAATACCCTTCAAAATCGCGCTTAAAACGCCCGCTGTTATTGTACGCGATTTAAAACGCGTGCTTATGACTATCAGATAGACGAAATTTCATAGAGAAGTTATTAAATTAAAATATATATAATTATAATGATACTCGTTATTATGTTTACGATAATGATAATTTACTGATATATTAAGTTAAATGTTTATATATCTCTTTAGGATGTGCCTCTTCTTATTTTAACAAATCCCGCTTAAAAGAAAATGTAATATTCGTTTAACTCTAAAATAACAACTGAACGCTTATCCTCTATTGGGAAATGTAAAGATCCCTTTTGAAAATTCCTGTGCCCATTTTCTATATTCTTTTAATGTAGTCAAAAGTATCGTACAATAAAGTAAAATAGATGTGGCAAAGGACCAAAGAGCACGCAGAGCATCAGTCAAATGCACACAGAAGGAAAATAAAAATCGCAGACAGGATCAATGCATAATCGTAACAAAGGGTTATCGATGAAGCAGAATAATGGCAACGGAAAAAGGGAAGAGGAAAGAGAAAAGAGGAATGAAAATAATGCAGAAATGTAAACGCCGCATGAATGAACACAAAACTAAGGCAAATTTATGTGTCGTTGTTGTAGCTGCTATTCGGTTCTTAGTTATGTCCTTTACACTACCCCCTGAGTGTGCAAAGGCATGCAAATTTTTGGCACACACACACATACACAATTACATATGCAGAGACACAAATACAGGCACAGACACAGTCACAGGCACAGGCACAGGCACATCAACAAAATCCAGCCGCAATTAGCAGTCAGCGGGTAGAACGGCAATAAAGGACATTCGGTTGTAAGCGATGCCAGTTCTCAATTTCTGCATGCATTGCGAATTTCTTGGCCACACAGCAGGCATAGAAGAGAAAGTTTCTAGGATTCAAGGACGTTTACACGCAGCGTGTTGCGAAATTTTCGAGCAAAACCAATTTCACAATCAGCCTAGAAAAATTCTCATTACATTTTTACATTTGCGAGTTTTGAGCGTTTTACTCCTTTACGCCTTTGCGCTCGTAATTTAGCGAGCTGCTTCGCGCTTATCAAGTCAACCCCATAAGCCAGCAGCCAGCAGCTAGCAGCAAGCAGCCAGCAACCAGCAGCCAGGACGCCCTATAAAACAACCCTCTCAGCGAACACCGACGCTGACAGAGGCAGAAGTAGCGGCAGCGATAACAACAAACTCAAAGTCATTTGCATACGAAGTGCTTTCGCTTTCTCTGCCCGCGTCACTCCCTCCATGCGCCCCAACCAAATTTTCTCGTGTTGTTGTTTTTGCCCTTTGCGAATGGCGTCGCAGCACCTGCGTCTGTGTGCGAAAGGGATGACGCAACGGAGCTGGCATCTCGCTCTGCCCTTGGCTTTAGTCAAAGAGTTTAATGCTGGGTGAACGCGCAGTCGACGTCGCTGCTGCTTCGCTGTCTTTGCTTGCTTCCTTGTTTCCATCGCTGCCGCGTTTCAACCCACCGCGCGCCCATCCCGCTACCCTTGTGCTCATTATCAAGCATGGAGCGTAAAACTCATTGAGACGTTTTGCAGCAGGCCCCACACTTGGCCCCTTTTGTCGAGAAGCAGCTTTTAGCTTTGCCGTTGCCTTTGCCTTTGACTCATTTCGCCTTTTTTATTTGTTTTTCTCGAGTTGCACGAAAGTCAACGTAAAAACGAAATGAAGAAAATTTTGTTTAAAAAAATTACAAACAACCCCTTTGGCTTTTGCAAGAAGAGGAAGATAAGAAGATGAAGAAGCAGCAGCAGCAGCAGCAGCAGCGGCAGTAGAAGAAGCTTCATAAGCGAAGGGAATTTGTAGTCGGGGTGAGTTACGCGACCCCCAACCTCAATCCCAACCCCAACCCCAACCCCATCCCCGCCTTAGCCGTCAGCCCCTTCCCATCGACGCCAACGCAAAGCAAAAGCAAAAGAAATGAGCGTATATTATTCATGGTATTAATGTCGCAAGGTGCAGGAGCTGAGGGGCTGTTGCGGGGTCCTTGGAAATGGAGCTGACGTTGGAGGTGAAGGAGCAAGGAGGTTGCCAAGAGTATTTGTGGTGCTGCAGGGCTGCCACCTCTTCTTTCAGGCAGCACTCAACGTACAGACTTAAAGTTTCAAAACGTTTTTAAGTGCAAGTGAACCCGTTGAGGGTTGATCGAGGGTGGCGAGGGGAGGGTTGTAATTTTCAAGAATGAGAATTACGCTATTCGCAAGTATCATTTCTCTGTAAATAACGTAAAGACTAACTGTAACTAAAAAAGGATTCTTACCAGGAAACTCAAAATGTTCTCTATTCATGGCTTTTTTAATCAAGCCAAATAATCGCATATATGATTCCATATTCAATTCTTAGCTTGATTAAAATTATTTTTAAGTCAAATAAATAATTAATACTTTTTTTTTTAGATCTCTAATTTAATATGTGATTTTATATTTATTCAATCAACATCAATCTATTTCATGGCTTCTCAGCGAAATTCCCACGCTGTAACCTTTATTCAGCACCCAAGCGTATACCCACTTCCACTCCCACACACTCACACTCCCATCCACACCTCCTACTCATACTCCCACTCCCACTCCCACTCACTACACATATCAATTTCCATAACAGGCAAAAGCACAACTCAAACCACCCACTGGAATCACCTCCTAAACAACAATAATGGCAATTCTATGATAAAAATGCTGATGATTACGCGTACATTAGACAAGTACCACCCACAACTACACACACACACACACACACACACAGACACCCCAACCACCCCCTCTTTCAGGCTTAACCATTCCCCTTATGTGTGTTTTCTTTTATTTGCCACAAAATTTCGACAATTTTGGACAAATTTACATGCATAAACCGCGACATGGGCGACGCCGGAAGAGGCAATTGCCCGACAATAAATGGCAATTCAACGCGATGTAGAAGCAAATCTATGGAACTGATTGACTATCAAATACCCTGTCTGAAATAGAAATTATATAAATAATTTATATGCTTGAAATCTTTTTTTTAAGTTAAAATTTATAAAATAGAAAATTAAAATAAATTAATTATCTCTAAGCGCGCATCAAGTATCCTTTAATATGGCAATTAAATTTCCATTCAAATGTTACATCCTTTATCTAAAAACTATGCTTCCCATCCGACTGCAAGTGTAGGGTATGTTAAGCAAAACTACGCACGCGATTTGCGTATACTTTGCGGGTTGTCCCGTGGGTCGTCCCGTGCTTCACCTCACACACTACGACCCACACATGTGAAGCCAGCACTACGACCCTTTTTCCCCCTTTTTCAGGGTTTGCGGAAAAATTGTTTAGAGAAAATCAAGTGAAAACCAGCGAAAAAAAAACAATTTGAAAATCATATGCGTGGGGTGTCTGTATGTGTTTATTTGAGTTCGAGTGTGATGTGTGAGGGCGTATGTGTATGTGTGTGTGTGAGTGTGTGCGCGCTTGTTGACATTTTGTGCGAGAAAATGGAGCTATCAACAAGCTATCATTCACTACACATATGCAAAATCTCTGTATGTGTGTGATAAGGAGTACCACATATGTATGTGTGGGTGTGAGTGCGAGTGTGAGTGTGAGTGCGAATGTGAATGTGAATGTGTGTCCGGACATGGCAAACTGTTGATGCGATTTAAGCGATTTGTTGCGGGTTTTCTTTGCCGCAGCAGCGTTTTTCTTTCGTTAACCTTCTTTATGTTTTCTTTTGCGGGTTTTATGCAAAGGCAAAAACCGTAGCATACTTTTCAGCATATGTTGCCATGTGTGCGACAAGGGTGGGGGACTTGAGTGTGGACTGTGTAAGAGCTGTTGGTAGCGTATGGTGTGGGTTTTTGTAGTGACAGTTACCAGAGGTCAGTGTCAGGATGTTAACGTCAGGATGTGGGCGTGTTAGACTCAACTGTCCTGCCACTTTTGGTTGTTGATTTAATTATAACCCATATATGAGCCTAAAAGGATTTGTAAGAATATTTTAGGGCCCTGGATATTATTAAATAATGTGAGTCTTACTTTCATTTTTCGCCAGGACACTCTTTGAGCTTGCCTAATGGGTTTTCTAATTCGCTTAGACATCTGGACGTATGAGACAGGGAGAAGGGAGAACCACACGCAGGACACAGAATACGTGCGACAGTGGCTTGTCCGAGCCTTTTATCTGATAGCCTTTGAACTATCTTCAAGCTGTTCGCAAGTGGGGTGATGGTGTGTGGTATGTGTCAAGTGGCTAATGCAATTTCAAAGATATATCAAAAGCCGCCTGGTTTAAGGATCCCCTGCAGATGGGAGCTGAAAGAGGATGAAGTGGCCACGCGCCACAAAATATGCAAAGCGCAATTTAACAAGGCAATA
This sequence comes from Zaprionus lineosus, assembly GCA_035044505.1. NCBI lineage: Eukaryota > Metazoa > Arthropoda > Insecta > Diptera > Drosophilidae > Zaprionus > Zaprionus lineosus. Next base: position 699,413 of record JAWNNX010000655.1, on the reverse strand, counting down.
AAAATTTTTTAATTACCAAAGGAAATTGAGGTGGCCACAAGCAAAGATATATCCTTTTAATAAGCAGATCCTTTGCATAACAACAAGGAAAGCATTAATTAAAATGCAGACAAAACGAAAAACGAAGACCGTAACCGGGACCAGGACCAGGACCAGGACCAGGACCAGGGACAGGACCAGGACCAAGACTCAAGCAGCGAATAAGCGAATTAGCAGCGACCAGGACTTTGCATAAATGAAAGGATAATCACGACATCAGCCCAAGGATAACAGCAACAACAAGAGTAAGAAGAAAACGGCATGCAATTAACATGGAAATGATTCTGTTTGACACCAAACTCAGTCAACTTTCGGGACAAAAGGCAAATGGCGTCCAATTGCGCCAGTTACTATCTCATCCTCCTTTCCGGGGCTCGCCTAGTCGAGGGTTAAAATTAGCAAGGATCGAGGGCAGAAACAAAGCGCGCCCAAGTTTGTTTTAAGCAGCCAGCGCGAGCAGCAGCCAGGACACGATGGCAAAGGACAATGCAGCGCATAATTTAATATTGCCCATTAAGCGCGGCCATTAATGAACGGACGCTAGAGCCTGCGCCTGCGCCTGCGTCAGCTCGACTCCTGCAATCGCCTCTCGCTTGCTGACTCCCCACCCCCTTGCGATTCCATGGCGAGTAATTAAGTTTATGCGAAGTACAAAATTTAATTTCGTTCGTTTGCCACCCTTTCTGCAGCGCAGCCCCTTGGCCAGCCCCTTGTGCAGCACTGGCCAGCGGCCAGGTTCATGGATGCAAAGGGGGAGCGGCGAACGGGGGCGTGGGCAGTGGCGGTTGGCTTTCATTTTGTGAGCGCTTTTTGTTTTTAATGCCTTTTGAAGTATTCGCCATTCCAGTGAGCTCCCCGTAAGCATCTTAACGGCATCATTTGGCGCCGGTTCGCCCAGGTGGCTACGCACTTTTTTCTTAATGTACAATTTACTTTTTCTGAGTCCTCTTTTTTTTGTTCTTATAAAGATGGTATTATATGTATAGGGGCGCAAGCGGGAGTGGTGGTGTGGGTAGTGGGTAGTGGGTGATGGGTGGTGGATGGTGGATGGTGGGGGTTACTTCGCAACTGCTGGGCCTGTTTATAATTTTTAATTGGTGTTTGAAGTGTGCTTCATGGTGTGGCGAGGACGAAGAAACTGTTGTTGGAGTGGAGAATGAAGTAGGCGGAAAATGCTCTCGAGTGGAGTCTACTTTTGAGAATGAAGACAGGCAGGATACGGAGCTAACGACGTTTCAGGAATATATAATACAACTTAAGATTCCATTGACTGCTACAAGAGATACAAGAGAAGCAAGAGATGAGACAAACATAAACAATATCTAGATATTTCATTCTGTAAATGTGTAGAGCAACTATTTGTTATTATAAATAATTTTGAATACAAATGACAGAATTTCAATTGATTCAGTTGAGTTTCACACGATTCGAAGTTTTGTATTTTTATTCGCAGATCCTAGAGTGTTTCGTTGTACCTTACACCCCGGCCTGTAAGTGCTGGCATATTGCAAATCATAAATCAATAATTTCCAATAAAGCCAAAGGATTTCCAACATCATCAGCGGCAGAAACGCCGACAACAACAACAACAACAACAACAACAAGAACGGCAACAGAAACAGAAACCGGAGAACATCAAGCGTCGCATATTTTTCAAATTAAAAATCGAAGAGCGGAAAAAAATAAATGTATAAAGAAAAACATTTCTAGCTGCTCCCCGTGCTGCATAATCAGCTTCACTTGCTGTCTCAGCCGGCGTCGCTGCCAACGTCGACGTCGCTGCGATGCGCATAAATTAAGTTAACCCCTCGCCAACGAAGAGCAGCAACAAAAAAAAAAATTACAAAAAAGAAAACTCGCGTCTGCCTCATTTTTTCTAACTCTATCTCTTTCTCCTCCTCATTTTCTCTGTCTTTCACTCTCTCTCTCTCTCCCCCTTTGCATATATCTTACTGTGCACCTCTCCTCCACTGCCTCTCTATCTCTCATTCTCTATTCATCTATTTTTTGTTACCGTTATGTATTTTGTGATTAACTTTCGTTTTGCATGCAATGCTGCGTGCCATCCGCCTCCTCCTACCCCCCCATCAACGCTTGACTTCCCTTACGTCCCTCAACCCTTTGACTGTGGGCTGCTGCTTGTCTGGGAATAAGAGTCTTCCTATTTTTTTGGATCTGAAGTATTTGTGCGATTTTTTTCTTTTTCAAGTTTTGTGAATTTTGAGTTTTTTAAGCGGATATTACGGGTAGTTTTTTTTTCACTGAAGGACATACAGGGTGTCCACTGAAAGAATAATACAATAACAAGTATAATTTTTGGATACTCGACAGATCAGAAAACAAATGAAATATACGTAACGCTAAACAGGAAATGGAATCTAAAAGAAAGGGCATGAAAAATTTCGACAAACTATCGATTTGGGTGTGATCCCTTTTTCAAGCCATCATCATTACTAATATCCTTTAACTCCGGCACCCTGTATGCTGCCTGCATCTCATCTTCAACTCTTTTTTTCAAGCTCAACCAAATCAACCCAAATTATTCTGCCCGGGCACATGCTAAAGTACCCACGTTTTTTATACTTTTCAATCCTCTGCCTGCCGCCGAGTCCTGAAAACTTTTTAACCCTTGCTGAAAAAAAAAATTACATGAATATTCACTTGTCAAGAATAAAAAAAAAAACAGAATAACAGAACTGTACAGACTGAGAGAGCGACAAAAAAAAACGGGCATTTGTGTTTTATGGATACCCCAGGATAACCGGATCGTCTGGGGTAAGTTAAAAACTTGATTTTCGAAATCCCGAAATAAAAAAAAATGCAAATTAAAAGTGCGTTGAGTAAAGTAAAAAGTAGAGCTTGTGGAAAACCCTTTCATGGAGTGCCCAGCAAAAAAGGGTTGTCCACAGCCGCAGGACTCTCACAGTTGTCTGGGTAACAAACCAAAAATGTAAAAAAAATCCTGAGGGGTGCGTGTGCGACGTGTGTCCTGCCAGGCACAGTCTCACTTTTTTTGAATATTAAATTTTTTTTTGTATGCAAATGCCGGCTGTTAGTTTCAAATGGAAAAAAAATACACCCCATAGTCAGATCTGGAGACGGGGATTTTAAAAAAAGGGTTTCGGCTTGTTGTTGCATTTGACTTGCCTGTAGTTTTAGAAAATTTTCTATTTTCAGATTTGCATGCGAGATTAATGCCTGTCTAGGGGCCGCACACGACGAGGATCAGGCATGCAATTTGTGTGCAAAGGATGCGTCTGGCACACGTCCTGGCTGCGGCCAAGGATTTGGCCAAAGACATCAAGATTTACTTTGTTCCCCTAGCGGCGGCGGAAATTAGTTTTTCTTCAATGAGTTCGTCCTTTCATTGGGCGTCTCATTTACGCCTATTAACATTTTTGACAGCTGCGCCGAAGGTGAGATTCGTAAAGGCTTGCCAACGGCGTCTTCTGCCGCTGACAGCTGCCCAATGGCATCCGCCCCGGCCATGTCCTGCGGCAGTTCTCCTTCTTTCAAAAGCTCACCCGCTGACCTGTCCAAGTAAAGTTCCAGTTGCAGGCTTGCCAAATGCTTTGGGTAAACAGAGTGCTTGGGTCAAGCAGTTGGGGCAGACACATGTCCAAACACAACGGCAGGACGTACAGGACATTGCAGTTTACACAGCTCCACGGGCCGTTCCCCCGTTCGTGGATTTGGGTTTTACACAACAAATCAGGTTACTTCCGTGCTCCCCTACACATAAGTCAAATATTGACTGAGCCACACACGTGCACAGCAGGTAGACAAAGGCGATGTGTGCTAGAAGGACAACAAAACGACTCCAAGGATACCCCTTAATAAGAGAGAGACCTTAAGGAACTTCGCAATCAAACAATCAATGTCTTTAAGGATTTCAAAAATTTATCTCATGCAATGAAGTTGTAACTAAAAAGCCTAGAAACTCATATATCCTTTCAAAGGAACACATTACAGGGTATTGGGCGGAGTGTAAAGCTGGCATTTACAGACTCAGACATGCTTTATCTTCAACTTCAATATCAGATCTCATCGCAGAAAAAGAGTTGTGGCCTGTGAATGGATCCTTTTTGGGACTTATCATCAATTGGAGATCATGAAAACAATTGTCTGGAATGGCAGACACTCAAATTGAGAGAATGTCCTGCAACTATTTAAGGACAGCTCAAATGCTCAGACACGTCGTTGTCCCTGTCTCTGCAGCTTCTGGATGCCTTGTTGTCTGTAGATCTCTCAAGTGTCTATCCTTCAATATAATTTGTGTATTTTCCTTTTTCTCCTGTCTCATCACTCGACTAACTTGCTTACACAGGATTGTGATTAAGGGTCCTTCGTGTTTGCTGACTTTTGGTGACATTTTTTGCATTTCTCGTGTTTTTTAATTCTCATTTTTTATATTTTTTTTTAGCAACTTTTTGCTTTTTCTCTAATTTTATTTTCGAGTTTTTTGAACGCGTGGCGGCGACCCTGTAATTGACGGTGACTTTTCATTAGGCATCCTTGGGCAAGGATGCGAAAGGATGCGCAAAATGAAAAAAAAAAAAAATGTTAAGAGCTACCCTTAAATTAAAAAGTCGTTGAACAAAAAAAAGCTGCGTGTGCCTCACATTTTTTTCATCGTCTATCTTTCTGTGGGTCCTGCTCGGGGAGTTACGGGCGGACGACGGAAGTGCGCGTCAGGCCCATTTTTTTATCCTCATTGCCAGCGGCCTATTTGAGACATGTTCCGGAATGAGAGAACAGAATAGCAACCAAAAAAATCGATGAAGTAATTTCTATTTAAGCAGCTGATGATGAAAAGGTTTGGGCTGCTATCTTCAAATTAGCCAAGAGCAAGAGTTCACCCTAGGAGAGCAAGTGGGAGAGGCCCGGCAAGAAGAGAGGCTCTCTGTTTGATTTTCAACGCTTTAAAACAAAATGTATCAAAACTATCAAAGAATCTCTCTATAAGAAATAAAAGAACTATTTATAACTCATAGTTTATTCAAAGTTTAAAAAGTTATTGCTTTGGAGGATAACGTCTCCGGATTCGCCCAACCTTTCACTTCACCCACAGCTCAACTTGACTTCAATTAGAACCCGTTGAGCGTTGCTTTTAAGGAGCAAAAAAAAACCGTTTTAGCTGTCGCACGAGGCTCACCAAAAAAAAACCTACACCCCCTCAGAAAGCGTGAGCTCAGATGTCGCGCAACCCTAACGTGTTTTTTTGCCGTTCTCTTAAATATAAAATTACACTATCAACATTAAGTTTAATACCCGCAAGTGTGGAAGGGTGAGGTGGGGGGGTTGACGGCGGTGATGGCGGTCATGTCGGTGATGGAGGCAACTTTCTCTAGAAGAAAAAAAATGTTTTAAGTGCCAAACCCACGCACACACAATGAAAGTGGCCAGGGTTGTCGCACTGCCATAAGGAATAACAACGGCAACAGCAACAACAACAACAGCAACAACAACAACAACAACAAAAGAAACGACAATTGTGCCACCCTTCGACGGAGGCAACGGCGAAAATTTCTCTAGCTATTAAAAAATGTAAAAGCGAAAACAAGGAAAATCGCGCGTGCGAAGCAAAAGTAGAAAAATTTGAATACCGTTGACAGAGACTGAGACGTCGACAGCGACGGCGACGGCGACGGAGACTGCGACGGCAACAGCAAAGGCAACGGCAACAGCGACTGCAACTGAGGCAGCAAGTGAGGCTGAGGCAGTGTAAGGAATAATGTGGAAAATTTTGTTGTGTGCCATCCTGTGGGTGCCAGCCCGTCCTCCCACACGCTTCTTGGGTATCCTTCGAGCAGCTCATTTGCAAAGGGTGAATGAAATTAAGAGAAATGAGCAGAGGAGAGCACAAGATAGCGTCAAGGCAAAGGATAACGGCAGCAGCAAAGCGAGTTGAGAGTCCTGATGAATTAAGCGTGGGGGTAATGCCACCCTGGGTAACGTTCTCTTTACTTCTTTCTTTTTCTTTTAGACACCCAAGCACAAACACACACACACCACACTTATACACACAGTCATACACACTCGCAACACACACAAACACACACACTTTTACATGCCAGTTCAATTTCCTCATCAAACATGCTTTTAATTTTAAGAGCGCACGTCGAGGACATGCACAGTGCTCCCCCCACCCCTCCCCACAACCCACTTCGTTGGCTAAGACAGCAGCCAAGCAACGAGGAAGACGACGACACCAAAAGCTCATATAAGAAGCCCTTTCGCCACCCCAGCCTCCCCCCACCTCCTTTCCGAGGAAGGGGTAGGAGTTCGTTAGCTGATGCCGCCGACTGTTGATCGATATTTTAATTTTATTTTTTCGCAATTTTCCGTACATTTTTTTTCCTTACTCTTACTCGCCTCCTTCTTCGTCTTATTCTCCTTCTTCTTCATATCTTCTTCTTCTTTTTCTTTTTGAGATGCGTTTCCTTAGCTTTGGCTTTTGGCTTTTTCTCATTTAGCGCTTTGATTTTCCTGCCAAGGATGTTGACGATGACTCCCGCTTCACTCCGATGCGATGTTGCCTTTTGTTCATTTGCATTTGCCTCGTTTTCATTATGAGCCCATCGACGCCCCAGCAGTCCTTAGACATGTATGTACCTTCCATACCGCCTTCCACACATCCATCTTCGAGGCTTTGTTATTAAGTTTGCAATTTGGCGCTCCAAGCGAAGTTCATCCCTTCTCCTCTGTCCTCTGTCATCTGTCCTTTGCCGTGAAGCTGAGTTTCCTGTCTGTTCCTTTGGCTTTTGCTCATATCCTTGGCAACTCTTTTGATGCGTGGCTAAAAGCATTGTGCTAATGAGTGAGCCGACGTACTCGCTTGCCGGAGGTACAGTTGTGTCAGGCTGTGACATTTAAATGATTCAAGGAATGAAAATATGCGCCTTACAAAATTAGTTACAGCCTTTAACTATTTTTTCCTTGAAGATTTAATACCGCTGCCCCCTCCAGAATTCTGGGCCTAAGTGCAGGCAGGCCTCAAAGAACAGGAAAAAGCTTTCAGTGCATCCGGAAAACTACCAAAACAATTACGTCAATTATGAGGGATAATAAAAACTTAAAAGCCGCCACATAAAAGGCCTCAAGCCCATAGAATGGGCAAAAAATAAAATAAACATGTTTTTCTTTACAACGCGCGGACATTTGCGCGAAATCAACGTAAAAACAGAAACCTGCCCCACAGATCAGTTGAGCCTGCAGCCGGAGGCTGAGACCCATAGGTGACTTCTCCCCCTTCCTTCTGTCCGTCTCCTTCCCCAGACGCTTCCAAGCCACACACAACGCAGCAAATAAAAATGTCATAAAATTTGAAAAGCGCGAGACAGACAAGAGACAGTCGTGGAGACATGAAACAGGACATGACAACATGTGCCTAGGTATTGCGATTCCAGGACACAACGCAAGGGTGGCACTCATATTACCCCACCTCTCCCCATCTGCACTCCCACCCACCCATACACACACCCACACACACTCTTAGCCATATCCACATACCCTGTACTCGAAACTAAATCCTGCCGCTACCTTCTAATGCAATTAGATGAGTGCCAGTCACTTCGATGGAGGCCACGTAGTTCGCCAGGACCCAGAAACACAAATTTGTTAATGTGTTTTCCTGATATGGAGATTCGGGAAATGGTATATGAATATTTTATAGTCCAAGTTATGGAGAGGACTTTGTTTATTTATCTGTCAGTTTGTTATATTAACAGGCAAAAATTAAGAAATGATATATTTCTTTATTCATAAGAGACAAATTAGAGTCCTTCAAATGGGAATTCAATTTCTCCATTCCATAATACATTATATTATATTTATTACTTAAAATGGTCTTGAGTCCAAGCTAATATTAAATGTAATACTAAACTTCACCCATATATGTCCTAAATTTCATATGATCAAATTAGCCAGCACTTATCAGGGACATAGTGTATCCTTTCATGGGGTTGACTCCGTTTATCAATCATTCAATCCAAAATCTGCAATCGCCAAGTAAACAACTCACTCGCAAATTGATAGCTGACGTTTCTTCTATCAACACTCAATTGAAGGGTTGTCCTTGCCACATATGGTCCTTTAAAAAGGCGATCAAAGTGCCAGATACAACAAAGGATTCGGCGTTTGGTGGAAAAAGTAGCTCAGACTCGAAAAACATGACATTTATTACGCTCTATTAGCGGCGACAAAAAAAGGGATAAGAAGTGCCAAAGGATACGCGGAGGGTAATCGGTAGTCAATATAGTGCGTGGTTTTTATGCGTTTTTTACACACATGAGCAGAGCAACACGACATGTGTGCGTGTGTGTGTGTGTGTGTGCAAGCGTGCGAATCCTTTTACCGAGGGTGAGGGTGAAGCAACGGAGGGCCGCGATTTGTAATGCGACGGGTGCGAGGTTTTTTATATGCTAATACAACACACATGGGCGTCTGTGGGAGTGCGTGTATGACAGTGTGTGTGTGTGTGTGTGTGTGTGTGTGTGTGTGTGTGTGTGTGTGTGTGTGGCTGGTAAACCAGCACTAAATGTTGACGCGTGCTGCTGCGGTCGACTTTGGCCCACATATGTGAAAAGAAAAACACGTTGGAGGTGGGTCTGAGTTTAGGGTTGGGGATGAGGTCGGGCATGGGGTCGGGGTCTTGGCCATGGTCGTCGTCGGGATGCAGAGTCTACGAACGGAACCGATGCCCGCGGGTGAATTGTTTGTTTTGCCATTCGCTGAAAGGTTAAACGCCGCCAGCAGGCACATAATTTTGTCAAGTGCTGTCGGAACACGTCTCCAACTCCCACAGTTACACTCACACTTACGCTCACACTCATAGTCATACGGCTAACGTGTGTGTGTCTGTGTGCCTGAGTGTGTGTCTTGTTGTGTGTACTTTACGTGCCGGTCTCAATGCTTAATGGGAAATTAACAACTTAATTAATTCTATTGCCATTTATCTTCGGCTACACAGAAAAACTTCAACGCGACGTCCAAACGAAAAATCAACAAATTTCATTGGTCAAACTTTGGCGTTTGGTATCCACACCCTCTGGCGGTCATCCCTCCTCCCCCTCCACTCTCATTCCGCTCTTGAAGTCCCCAACCAACAAGTCTGCTCAAATGAGTTTTATTTATGCGCGTGCAGCGAAGACAAACAAGTTGCAGGAGTGGAGCGAGAGGACAAGCCGAAATTCCAAGAAACTGGCTTAAAGCTCAACTTGTGGCCCAAAGGACAGCAAAATTAAGACAAAAATCTTAATTTATTAAATTAAAATATAGTTCAGAATATTATCAGAAATTATAAGATATATAAAAAAAAAAATAATCCTTTACGTTTCAATTGAATTACACAGTTAAAAAGGACGAGGAATGGAATAAATGGAATATTAGATTATGACTAAATTTAATCTTAGGATAATTAGTTTGCTACTCCTGTTAATTGTTAATTAAAAAATGAAGGCAGCCCAAATTTGTATAAATTTAATTATCATCCATCAAATGAGTTGCACGCTCCAGAAATTCTGTGGAAAAGTTTAGATTCCTAACCCACTTTTCATTTATTTTCCGGGATTTTCTCTTCCTTTTTTCTGGTTACTTGCCTGTGGGAAAATGCCGTCCGGCCGGCCAGCCGTTCAGCCCCAGCGCATAGATTGTACTTCAACATCCGGTTCCACCATTGAATGTGACCACCCCCAGCACCAGCTGCACCCTCAGCAATCCCTCCCCCTGCCACGACCCATCCCGCTTCTCCTCCCATCAACCCTATGGCAATCGCTAAGAAAACGCCATTAAGACCTTACAAATTGTAACTTATACCTAACGCAGCAAAAGATGAGTGGCTCCGAGGTTGGAGCTGATGCCAAGGGTCAGGATGGAAACGAAGTTGCAATTTGGACTTTGGGGGGAGATGAGCAGAAGAAAAGAAGTAGAGGAAAAAAACCTTTTGTTTTTATCATTTTCCAATGCGCGTGTCGCCGCTTCGTCCTGGCTGCCATCCTAGCAGCTCACCTCCTTCACGATGGCCGCTGTCGCTTTCATTGTTGTAGTCCTTTCTCTTCTTCTTCTTCTTCATCTTCTTTCTCTACTTAGTGTTGTTGCTATTGTTGTTGTTGTTGTTGTTGTTGTTGGCGTTGGTGGCACTGCTACTTTCGGCCTATGTACGTGCTCTTTGCTTAATTTTAAACACCCCTCATTTGCATAAATGAATTATTTTTCAACCCCAAAAGAAACAACGAGAGCGAAAAAATTAAGATTGGAAAAAAGGAAGATGAGAAAAGGGAAGCCACGAAAATGAGAAACGAAATGAAAGGAGAGACAGGCTAAGATGAGGAACGGAAAGCTGAGGCAAGGTTCAAGACAAGAAAATTGCTGTGCAAGCGTAAAATTTCAAGTGCAAAGAGCGAAAGAGGATTCAAAAGGGAATGCGAGAGTGAGTGAAAAGGAAAGCGACAAGGACGGAATGGCACTTAAAAACGAGCTTAATGGGCAGTCAGCAAAAGGGGGACAGGAGACTCTTCGCTGGTCGACTGGTCGACTGTTGTCCACGTCAAGAGTTCAGGCCATAAAATGCCAACAAATGTTCGATAAATTATATATGTATATATATATATTTTTTACTCTCTTCTTCTTTTCCTGAGCGTTGCGAAAACAATTAAAAATTGACAGTAAAAAGGAAGCAAAGCCTAAACTCCTTGAAACGATGTAACCAAAATCAGAGCCAGAGCTGGCACATGGCCGGGTCCAGGTGTGTGCACGCCCTCGCCTCTACCTTCCCAATGGCATGAAATGACACAATTTCAATTTCAGTTTTTATGGCGAATTTTCTTTTCATTTCTTTTCTTCAAATTTCTCGATTCTCGTTTTTCTCTTTTGACTGAAAGGCAACACCAAAACACAACTGAAACTGCAACTGCAACTGCAACTGCAAACGCAACCGTTTGTTGACCTGCCCCGACTTCCCTTCTATTTGTTTGCTTAGCAGCCAAATGTCAAGCGGGCGTGGGTATTAGTTTTCCCATCCGCTGCATTGTGATCCCGTTGCTTGCCCGCCCCCGCCTCCACTCGGTTCACCGTTCAAGAGTTAACACCATTGTCAGGGGTGGACCGAGCCGAAATGCAAGAAAGGATCCGCTATGTTTTTTAATGCCCTAAATGAGCATAAAATATTAGGCAAGATTGTGTGCAAGGACACTTTAGTGTACACCCTGAGTACCTGACCCAACCCATCAAAGGACCTCCAATCAATCATATTGACAATTTTAGTCTTGCGAGTAGAACTGTATTCTTCTAGAAGACAATAATAACCTTAGAATAACATTGTTTCCTTCATTGAGTAGAACTCCCCAAATGGTAGGGATCTTTTTTAAGATTATACGAAGTAATCGGTTAAAAATAATGTCTAATCTACTGTAAGAAAACGAAATATAAAAAGAATTTAGCCATAGAAACTTAAAACATAAAAAAGTACTAAATTTATTTCCGGAATTGGGAAACTCCTTTAACCTTAATAAAATTGTATAAAAATAGTAGAAGGGTGAAATAAGTTAAGATCGTTTTCTTCTGGCATGTCGATATAAAAGAAATAAGTTTACATTTTTTCTGGGACTAAATGTAAGTCAAATAAAGGGAATCAAGTGCTTTTAAAGATATGAATCGTAGGATAAATATTTTAAGTACACAGAAGATACAAATTTCGATTCGGCTTGGATTTCAAATTATATCAGTTTTAATTTTAAAAGTAACATAAACATTGACTTACCAATTAAGTTCTTTCTTTCTCGCTCGCCCTTATATGTAGAATCAAAAATGGACTTCGAATTCACACACACACACAAATACACACATAAAGTAAACAAAAAAATATAACTCTTACTTTATTTCATATTTGATATTAGATATTTATTTATACATATACATTACTTATTTCTTTATTTTTATGTTAAGCACTCACAAGAATCACATAAAAAAATAAAAAAAAAAACATACACACATATTATCTGATTTTTGCACCTCTGCACAAAAAAAAAAACGAACAAAACAAAAGCTTCCATCTCAATTCATTCATTTGCTTTTACCCGTTTGCTCCCGCGTTTGAAAAATCTAGAAATTTCTTATCTGATATTCGCTTATTTCAATAAACGCCGACACATGAGCACACACACACACACTAACACAATTTGCAGATGCTCAGAATGCAGACCACACATCAAGTTATCTCTTTATCTCTTAATTTATTATGCACTTTCTTGGCTTCACTCAATGCTATTCATATGTACATGTTCATTCATGGTTGTTTTTGTTCTTGTACCCGCTCATACGAAATAAAAGCCATAAAGCACGCGTACAATATTTTTTTCGATCTTTAATTGACGATTTCATAGCTAAACAACACGTTTTCCGTCACGTTAATATGTTTTGCTTCAAGTTAAAGGCATTTATAATCTTTTGCAATGGTCAAAAAGATTGTAAATTACAAATTTGAGCAGTAATACAATTTTAATACGAATTTAATACATTCCGACGCGAACACTTAACCACTTGAAGATAAACTAAACCGAAGTTAACGATCACCGCTGCCATTTGACAAAGCTTTTCGTTTTGAAGTTCGCTTCCCATGAATAAACGGTAAATTTTCGTCTGCCTTATATTCACTTACATGCACTCATTCGAAATGCCTACAATTGGAGTTGCTATGCAGATTATGCAAGTAAGAGAGCGAGAAGGAGAGAGAGAGAAACAAAATTATGTTCTCATATATTTTCTCCAATGTCAAATATTGTATAAGCTTCCATTCTTCTATTCTTGCTTGTTGCTTTCTCAATATTGTGGTCAAAGGTGCATGGATCGTTACATGTGAAAGCTTTTTAAAGCTTATTGTGGCTTGGGACATTACTTAAAACTTTATTCGCCGCTAAAATTAAATATGGAGAGGTAATCAACGCGCTGTCTTCCTCTACTATTTATTAAGGGTTTTGGGTACAGCGAACGTCTCACCTGCCATATAATCAAACAAAAGATGTTCTACATCTGATCTTTGCTAGGAGATTCCTGCAATTTCATCCCCGCTATTGATCCCCGTTTCAAAATTTTGCATAGTCGAACAAAGTCTTAGAGCTGCTCGGTTTCAGGAGTCGGCATTGTCATCTTTGCACTTCATTTGCACGACACTTGGCAGCAGCCAGGCGTGATGCTGAGGGAAAGGTAGGGGAAGGAGCATTGCGTAAACAGTTAACGGAGATCTGTACTCTCAGCTGGGCAGGTGTGCGCAAATTGCTGCTTGCTGCATGCTGCATGTCGCATTGCGTTGTCATAGAAGAGATCGCAATTTGAGCCATGTTTAGATTTACAGTTGGATTTAAGATAGAGAACGAGGCACGCGGCGTCTGCGCTTTGTTCGAGTAACGGTGATGACGACGCAGGCTGTTGCAATTAGGATTTGGCATCGATTGAGTGGAAGTGATTAATGCCAGGCGGCAGGTGGGACATTCAATGGCAATACAGCACGTGGATTCTCAATTCGTCTTGAACGGAGAAGCGAGAAACTTTTGGCATCAAAGCCAGTGGCAAAAGAACTCAGAAGCCGGGAAAGAAGTGCCACAGCTCAAGGAAAAACTTGTAAGTCCTTTCGACAGCTGCCGCTGCTTACATAAGTGCCTCTATGCGGGAGCGCAGGAGTTCTTAGAAAAAGTTCATTAAAATTATGCCCTTTTCTAATTTTGAATCGTCAGGCGTCCTTTTGGGGGCCATGGAAGTTGAGATCGTTGATAGGCACTTGTCTTGCTTCCTCGTTTGCTTTCACAATAATCACTGGACTGTTAATTTGTTTGCAGCATATTTCTTGGCCATCCCATAATTTTATTTCTTTAGCTTCCTTCTTCTTCCTTCTTCCTTCTTGCTTTTTACTTTTCTTTTCTGCCTCAAACTTTTACTTCTTGTTGTTCTTGTGCCTTCCAGTTGAAGAAACTTTGGCGCATGTTAGGAAAATCAAATGAAATCAAAGTTTCGAACCCAATTCAAAAGCTCCCCGCCCAGCAACGCCCCTCCACCCAATGAGGAACTCCTTAAATTCTTGAGGCTGAAATCGTGGACATCAGAATGCGGGCTGTGGGTGTGGCTTGTGGCTTGTGGCCTGTGTCTCTCGTCAAGTGCCCAGATCACCCTTGCCCGTCCATAAAGGGTTATTATAAGCCTCAGGCGTTTGCCCATTGGCCGAGACGTTCGGCCTGTCCAGCAAACGGGGCAGTGGGGGAGGTGTGCGTGGGCTTGGGGTGTTAAAGGGTTAAGCACCATCAGATACGTCTGGAATTATCTAAGGGTTGCACATTTGAAGTATTAACTATTATAAAAGGGTTAAAAGCAATCGTCCCGAAACAATGGCAGTAAAACCTGAGCCACCCTTCCTTTACCCACACTCCGCAGGCAATGGCAGTGCAATTAATTCAATGTTCAGCCATCACACGGGCAATTGTTCCTCCCCTTTCCAATTCGGCCTTCTCTCTCTCTTCTATCTTATTTATGAGCTCGAAAGCTCAGCAACAACAGCAACAACAACAACAACAACAACAACAACAACAAAAGGAACAACTTTGGAACAACCCCATCGGCAGGCGCAGCAGCAGCCGTCGCCGCGTTGTGCGATATGCAAATTTTTTCATTACAGTTTTAAATGCACACCCTACCCAAAGTAAGGATTATGCGCTAATGCAAATAAAATACAACAAATAAATTAAAAAATGATAATTTTAAAATTAAATATAAAATAATATAAAAATTATATTCTGTATAAAAATATTTTGATTTAATTCTAAATTTTAATTTTTAAAAGGGAAGCTCGAAGAGAAGTATTAACATTTTTGTTAGTAGTTTATTTATTGTTTAATTTATTTAATTATTATTTAATTTTTTATTTTACTTTATTCAATAAATAATTATAATGTCTTACCTGTTCATAATATTTTTTTATTCTCTTAGGGCATACAAAATTCGCATAGTTTTTTTACTTCGCTCGTCATTTGATTTTATTTCATTTGTTTTTTTTGTTGTGTTACGGTGAAAGTCAGAGGACCGCCACCCACCCTGCCATTGGTAATGAGAACACCTCTAACCCACCTCCAACCCACCTCCAACCCACCTCCAACCCACCTCCAACCCACCTCCAACCCACCTCCAACCCATCTCCAACCCACCTCCAACCCATCTCCCACCTCAATCCCTTTTACAATCCCATTCGCATTCGTATCCGCATTCGTACCCACAACTCTCAGCCCGCAGTCCGCAGTCCGCAGCCCCTGCCCACGCACCCCTCGTTCTCGTATTGAGCACCCCCATCACTTAATTTATAACAAATGTCGCTACTTCTTCTGCTTCTTCTTGTTTTTCTTATCCATGTGCCGTTAAAAAGTAGCGCGATACTTTCCAAGGGTTGGGCACCGGCGCAAATAATTTATGGCACCCGAGTGTGTGCCCCCTTTCCTGTCCTCTGTCCTCTGTCCTCTGTCCTCATCCTAGCTCCTGCCCGGCCTCAACTCGCGCTCCAGCTCTCATCTGACATCAGCTTAATGAGAAATGGCAAACGAAATTTGCGTTTTAGCTTCAGAGCATCGGTTGTGGCATCGACAGCAGCAGCGGCAGCGGCAGTGGCAATGGCAGTGGCATCGACAGCGGCATCGGCATTGGTATCGGTTGCGGTATTGTCATCGGATGCGGCTTTGTCGTTGGAATTGGAAGCAGCCTTTGGCATGTCCTTTCATCTGCCATGTGCGTGTCCTTGTGCTCATGTGCGCTTGTGTGCGCATTGCAATAATTTAAATCTCATTAGAGTTGGGGCAACGAGTGCGGTGGCAACTCTGGCGCCCGCAACAACCCCTTTTATGAGCCGCAATGATAATGAAAAAAAGCGAATCTCATCTGCTTCAACTTCAATTGGGGCGATGTAATTGGATGTATTTCTATCCAACTGGTGAAGGATCTCATTCGTATATCAAGTGTATGTTCCTTAAGATCCTTGAAGGGAGATTTTGTATTAATAATTATTGAAAAACATTTTTATTACTTATTTATAAATTTGTTGATTTCTTAAGTTTTAGTTCCTCGACCTTAGGGAAAGAAAGACTTCTTGGGCTTTGTTTCTATTTTGGGATTCCTTTTCAAACATTTGCGGCTTCTGAGTCCTTCGAATATTGCTTGCAATCAATATTCATTCATCTACCAGGAAATATATTTTATTTGTATTCGCTGATATTTTCCAACAAGGATGAATTTCCATTTGCTGACGCGCCTACACGAATGACTTCAGTGAACACAGGGAAGAGCAATTAAAATTTTCCATTTCATTCAACTGTAAACGGAAAAGCTATCGAGGAAAAGTTTTAGCTGTGTTTTTGTCCATTTCTTTTGCCGTTGTTTTTCTTTTACCTTCTTTTTGCTTTTCTTTCACAGATTTGTTTATTTGAAGTTTCGTCGAACGGCAGAGCTGAAGTTTACTGCCCCAAACTGTGTGGTTTGCTGCTCCCTACCCCCCTTTCCCCCTGTCCCCTGACCAACCAACACCTCTGACCCACCCCCCTACCCCCGCTTCAGCTGTCAACCCTCATTGGGCCCGCTCATTTACACTGAATTAAGTTTATCATAAACATAGCAACCGACCCCCAACCCTAGCCCCAACCTCAACCTCAACCTCAGCCCCAACCCCAATCCCAGTTCCCATTCCAGCACCGACATTCAGCTCCAACTGTTGGCGATGTCTAAAAATAATCTGCCAAAGAGGAAGAAAAATTAAAGCGCCTGTCACTTGCAATTATTTGGCCTCCGGCCAGAGTCGCCCTACATCCTCGCCAGCCAGTCCACCAGTCCAGCAGTTCAGCAATCTAGCAGCCCAAATTAACCAAATCCAACTGAACCGTCGAGTTGTCTACGCAATCCTGGCAAGTCCTTTTTATAGCCGGCATAAATTATTAATCGTGTGCAATTGTTGGTCAAGTCTAACGGTTAATTAATGAGTCCTCCAATCATCAGCACACGATTGCTCCAAGGACCAACATTTAACGGATCGCAGTCAAGCAAGAAGTGAAGAAGTGAGAACAAACAATGGCAAATTTCAAAGGATACGGAAGAATGAAAGATAATTACTTTATTTAACAGAAGGAAAGTCCCCGGGGTGGGGTGTTAGGAGTATTAACCGTAGGATCCTTGACTATTCCACACCAACTATCGAATATCCTCCTCAGGCTGAAAGGATAACATTCGTTTCCCGTTCAGATTTAATTGAAGGCTTCGTGCCGGAAATTATCATATGAAAAGGGTTTTCGGGGCACGCGACAACGAAGCCTTCGGAGGAAAAGGTATCCTTTCCATTTGCATATGGAAATTTATGGCTAAGTAAAAAATGACACCGCACATTTTTTATGCAGCTGCACTTTATGCTAATCAAAAAAAAAAAAAAAAAAACAAAATAAAAAATAAAAATAAAAAATTTCAAAAAGGATATGCCTTCAAAGGGTTGCTAAAAATCTACCACCTCTCCAAATGTCCAATAAGCAGGAATCAGAAGTGATTTACAGCCTAAGCGAACATCCATCGGGTAATGGAATTAAAGGTTGTGTATGCAGATTTCGGAAACCATCATTGAGTGAGTTCTTCAATCCTTGAAGGACCGCAAAATTGGATCTGAAATGGAACTAAAAATGTCCTTAATCGGAGTTAAGAAATAATCAAAACATTTCTTGGTTCTTTTCAATCAAAAGTCACTTGAGCCACAAGAATGAAAAATCGTAATCATCACTATACTTATTATCCTTTAATAAATTGCATATTTAGTTGGAAAAGTCCCTCGACCCGATGACATCCCAAAAGGCGCCAACTCGACCACAAATTTGCATATCAAATCCTGCCAAATGGAGGCCCAGCATCAAACCGATGACCAAACCAGGTGTCCGCACTTCACGCATCCCAAACCCCTCCACCCACAACATGAGCTCAAGTTTCTATTATCCTGCGTCTGTTATAATAAATACTTGGTACTTCTGTGTCAGACTAACCCCAATAGCTTTTCAAGCACACTCGTATGTCCTTGGGATTTTACATTTAATATTTTGATTTGAAATTCTCTTTTATCGAGTTCCTTAATAAATATTGTGTTTGCTAGGCTTTGGGAACAGTTCAACTTTGGAAGGTGTGGCCAGACGCTCTTCGAAGGATGCGAATTGCCTGTGACTGTGCGTGAACTCCAGGCACGCCGTGTCCATAAAGCCACGACGTGGCTTATCCTCGAAGGGCTTATACCGTTGGAAGAGTTCACGCATTATCTCATTGGGATACTTCAGGTAGTTGCGGGGCATGGGGTACGGAGTTGGGGCATCGTTGCGTCTTAGATTGCTTTCGTCCTGCATAACGGATACTTTGGCATTATCGTCCTCCCACATTCCCTTCTGGATCTGACCCGTGTGCATGTGATAAAAGACGCCTTCTCCGTTCTTAAATCCACGTGCAAAGTGACCCTCGTAGCGGTTTCCATTGGCTTTTGAAATGCACAAAAATTCAGAAGGATTTCAACTTAGGAAGGAACTTTGACTCACCATAAAAAAGCACACCAAGTCCATGTTTGGAGTCCGCCTCCCACTCACCCACATAAATGTCCCCATTGGGATACCATTGGATGCCCAGGCCATGACGCCGATTAAGGGCCCAGCAGCCGAAGTAAACACATCCGTCGGAGTAGATGTTTTTGCCTTCGCCGTGCTTCATGTCGTCCTTCCATTGACCGGCATAGATGAGCTGCAGATCGGTGCCGTGTTTCCGGATCATCGAGCCACATCCGTGTCGCTTATCATGCTTCCAGCCACCATTGTAGACGAGTTGCCCCTCCGGCTGCTTCTTATTGAAGAAGTACTCGGCGTTTCGTTTCGCCGCTGTCTTCAATCCCCATCCGTGATGCTTGTTGTGCAGCCAGTATCCTTTGTAGCAGCCCCCGCCGGGAAAGAAGAAAGCACTTCGGCATCCAGTACTGTCCACAGGCTTATTGGGGCAAAAATACCTCTTGATACACACACTCATTTTGAAACATCAAATTTAAGACTCTATAAAAATATATAATACTTATTCTATTAGCTGCCCAACTTCTGATTGAAAGTTATATAAGGCGAAAGGCATGCTTATCCCCTGAAGTTCCTGAATCCTGTCTGGACTCTCCGATTTTATTAGTTGAGGCCTATGTGGAATCAAGCGGCACGGGCAAACAACCTGGATTCCCCTCAAGGTCAAACATATATTTCCGAGTTGCTGCAACTTTTCCTTAAAAGGACCTCTTTTTAAAGGACTATACGTATTGTGTGTATTGTTTAATCCTATTCATTAATTTTTAAATTTAATTGTTTTTCCAAAACTTATTAATAATTTAAAGATCAATTTTGGGCAGCAAGGATATTTCGCTTTGTATATCATATTGTTTCTTCGTATTTTATTGTTATCTACTTTTTCTATCAGCGCATCCTTAAAAGTTTAAGCCGACTGCGAGTCCTTTCACGTTAATGGCCGCAAATACCTGTACAGCCTCCTTCCCAAACCTACACAGGACATTGTCGCTGATGGCCGCTTGCCACGCCTGCACCCCAATCTGAAAGTCCAAGTCGAGGCCAAGCTAAGAGCAAGGCAACCCACAAGCAGCCCAAGAGCAACCCAATCCAACCAAAGGCAACAGCAACCCCAAGTCCCCACGCTGTCTACTTAATGATAAAAGAAAGGACATTAGCGAGCCGCTGTCCGACGTCCGTCGTCCACCGTCCACCATCCGCCTTTCGTTTTCCGCCTACCAAACGCTGCTGCTCCTCATCTGCTGCGTCCACTGCGCATCTTCACATTTGGAGCGCCTTTCAAGTGAAAAGCAAAGAATTAAAAAAAATTAACAACAAAAAATAAGCGAGAAAACGCTGCCCCCCTCCCCCCAAAAAAAAGGAAAACAGCGCTTTCAAAATGGAACTGGGAGCTGGGAGTGGGGGGACGGGAGTCTCCTGGAGTGGGGTTTGGGGTTGGGGGCAGGCACAAAAGGAAAACAAAATGTGCCACGCGAAAGATTTGGGCCTCCCATTTATCAAGTCGCTTTTCTTTCGCTGCGCGGGCGTAGTTAAAAATTAATAAATGAAATTAATGTCGGGGACACTTTGCCAGGAGAGAAGTTGCCAAGGATTCCTGCCAAACTGGATGGACTCAGATCTCCAGCCTGTGCTCCCGTTTCCGTTGCCTTGGAGTGGCTCCCGCCATTCCTTGCCGCTTACATCAAAAACATTTTCATTTGAAAATTTCAGCGCCTGGAAAACTGCGTCCCATGAATTTAATTAGCGACGCCCAACACTTTTTTTCCTGTATACCAAGTCGACGTCCTCAGTCCTCATCTACAGCCGCGCCCGCATCCATCTTCAAGTCCAAGTCCAAGTCGAAGTCCATCTATACGTAACACAATTAACTGCCCAAGCGAAAGTAAAAACTTTTCAGGACTCGAGCAAAATCTTTGTAAATTCATCTTTGTCGTTGCCGGTGATTAATCACTGAAGCCATGGAGAGAAAGGAGCGCCCGGGCACGTGTCCTGCCTGTCCATTAAACAGGTGTAAACTACCTAACAGTGTGTGTGCTTGTGTGTGTTTGTGTGTGTGTGTGTGTGTGCCTTTGTAGGTGTGTGGCCTTAAAGTGTCCCCCCGGTGCCATAGACTCTCCAAACTTTGCGCCTAATATGCAAAACTGTCCTGGCTTGTGGTGGATTAAAAAGTTTGGCAAGCTTCTCTTGGCCAAGATGCTCAAATGGAGCAAGACATTAAGCGCTCTTAGTCAAATTAGCAGTTGGGTAAGAGAGAGCCAAGAAGCTAATCCCAGGCAAAATCGCCTCGATGCCATCGATGCCAGGTAAAAATCCGAGTTCTCGGCTCCAAAGTGAATCATCCACTTCAATCATCATATGATAACAAGTCCTGTATTGGTTTATAACAGAAAAAGACACTTCAACTATGTAACTTAGTTTAGCCTAGGATCGATGATGCCTCCGCCTGGTGAGACGCTCTCGAAGATGCCGCCCACAGGATTGTGCGTGGGCTGTTTTGGCCTACGACTCGGGTGGGGGCTGCGCGGCGGAAGCTGATCCAAAATGCCGCCTGTTGGATTGCGTGAGCTGAAGGATGGCTCGAATATGGACGGGCCAGGGCCTGCACTCGGAGTTGATGACGGATTGGGGAAATGAATGGGATTCACAATCGTCCTTCCAGGTGGAAACATTTCATCAAAGGTTGCCGTAGCTAAAATCTCATTGGCAATATCCAAGAACTTCTTGGAGAGTCCCTTTTCCAGGCCCGGAACAATTTCGTTCAAATAAAGATCCTGATTGTCATTGATTAAAGTGTTGCCAACTTCACCCAGGACTCCGCCACTATTAAAGAGATTGTCCAGTTGAAGCTTAAAGTCCTTGAACTGTATCCGCATGGTCATCTTCGTGAACTTCACGTACTCCAGACCATTTCGCAAATAACGAGTGCCGCGCATTTTCACCGCTGCCTTTGCGTTATCTGCAAGTTCAAAGGATATCATGATTTTATGGGCTATTATCAAGATCCTGCAAAGAATTAGCTTACCGCAGTAGCCATGCATGTTGCCCTTGCCCTTGATGTCCAAGAGCAGAAGATTGAGACGCATGAAGTACTTGCCCTTGAAGTCGATACGTGGAAGCGTTAGCCACAGATCATAGGAGATGTCCTGCGGCTTGGCACTGGAAAAGCATACAGTTTAGAAACTGGAATGGTTTTGACCTGCCTTGTACTCACATAATGCGATCTATGATGAAATTGCTGCCTCCCGTAGCCTCCAGCTCAGTGAATACAGCCTGGAACTGGCTGCTGCCTCCCAGCTCGATGTTGTCCAGCTGCAGTGGCTCCAGCGGTGGCGTCATGTATCCATCACCCAGATTCCCGTGCACCAGCAGAGGCCTCAGATGGTAGACGGAATTTATGATGCAACGTTCCAGCTGAGGGTCATCACGTGAGCAGGGCGTTATGCTCGGTGCTGCGGTGGTGATGGGAAGGAAGTTACTTATAGAATTTAAATGGGTTGCACGCTCAATGACCTTGGGCCAGAACGTGCTGTTCGCCTCTGGAACCGAGCATTGGTTATTTCTGCGGCTTCACTCTCTCTCTCTCTTTCTCTCTCACTCCATCTCTCTCTGTCTCTTTCTTATAGGCATACCCATAGTCGGTCAACCTTCGACGTCGCGACGAACATAATTAATATGCGCAACAGCTGCAGTCGACGCTTCGCTCTGTTATTGCAATTAATGTTTTAGTAGTTACTTTGGCTTGGCTTAGGTCATCGGCCCTTTAATTGGATGATGGGGAGGGAGGGGGTGGTGAGAACAGGTGAGGGGAAAAGCTCTGATTCTGATTGTGATTCTAATTCTGATTGCTCTGGATACATAATCGTAGACAATGACGAAATGAAATTGTAGAATGAGGTCAGTTCTAGAGCGGGACATGTGCGCAAATTTAAGTAGAGGTTATTTAATCGTTTTTATAACTGCTCCAAGCTAATTAAATTATTTCTTCTACTCCTTGTGAGTCCTGTACTCCGTGGATTGTGTGTATTAATTGGCAAAAGCTTAAAAGTGTCCGATTTTAATTGAATCTATGCTGGCACACCTAATGGAGGTTTGTGGCCCTGTCGATAGGTACTTATCTCTGATTGATTGACTTGTTAATTAATTGATGTTTGACTTAATGGGTTAGCAGTTGGATTTTCCACTCTACACTGCAAATACTTACGCAACTTGGCGCATGTCCAGTGGCATCTTCCAATCAGCAGCAGCAGCAGAAACCCCAGCGGCAGCGGCAGTGGCAGCCACAGTTTGCGGCACTGATCGTTTGTCATGTTGAGCAGCGCCCACTTTTCTGGCACTCGAACGAATTAAGCTGAAGGACTAATATTTATAGGGGGTGTTTTATTGTGGACTATCAGCTGAAACCGAAAGTGAACCGCTTCCGTTGCGCTCGAGTGATCGACTAAAGATTCGTCAAGTCGGGCCCGATGGTCTTTTGATTAAATTAAACGACGTGAACTACACAGCTTGAAGCTCGCTCCGGCGACGCTTGCGACGCGACAAATCGCACAAATCGTACAAATCGTACAAATCGTAAAATAAAAGCCCGGGCGTAGTAGATACATTTGTATCTTTGTATCTATTGGAGGCAATACAGAGGCAAAGGCCTGGCCCTGGGGCACGTGAGCTGCGGCTTGCATGTAAAGTAAAATTTATGTAGTTTTAAGTGAATTAAAACAATGCCTGAATTGCGGCTGTAATGCTTAATAATAAATGCAAGCAAATCAAGCCTGAAAATTTGAATATTAAATTTAGCTATCCACCCACCCACACACACACACACACACACACACACACCCATAGGCGTTTAACGTGGTGTGTGTGTGTGTGGGTGTGAATTGAAAATCAAACACTTGTTACAAATGCAAGAAATTTTCATAAAACTAAAGACGGGAAAGAACAACATCAATAATAAAAATAAAAAAATAATAAATAAAAAATAGAAAATAAAAAACAGAACAAAATTCAACAAAACATTTATGTTTTCAAATGCAAATTTCCATTTTGTTAACGAAGCAAACACAGGACCAGGGGGCGGGGCTGGCATAAGGAAGAAAGAAAAGCTGACGATGGAAAAACACTGCAGTCCAGCTTGTAAATTTACAGGATATAAGGATACAGAGTTTGGGGTGTATCACTAATGATTTACATTTATGGAAATTAAAAAAAAACTTATTAATTAATTTTATTCTTAACATCAAATAAAATAAAACTAAAGTCATACTACAAAACATTTAAATTGTCCTTAAACAGAAGGACTACGCTTGATAGACTCGATTATTTAATATATTAATATATTTTATTATTTGAAATTTATTATTTTTGCGGTTTGTTATGGCTTTTTAAAAGTATCTCGTATTTACTTTCTAAATTTAATTTTAGCTTAAAATAAAAACAAATTGCTTCAATTAATTAAAATTAACTATCCATATTATTCTTAATATTAAAACGTGATTTTCCTTATATGTTATTAAATCCCTGCTATGGCCAAATTAAAAGGCTGCTTTAGGATAAATAAAAAATAAAAAAAATATTAAATAAAAGTTATACAGTATATACCGCTTATATGCAAGCCCTATAACGCAGACAATATGAGATATTTTCATTAAAGCAATTAAAATTAATAATTATTAAAATCAGTTAAAATAATAGTTTAAAAATAAAATTATTTTGCATTTAAGGAATATTTGCATATAAGCAGTTTGCATATAACCGATATATACCAAACAAATTTTATTTTAACATATTTATATCAATTATATTCAAAATTTAAGTTAATGTATATTCTAACCAATGCGGATCAATAAAAATAAAAAAAATTAAAAATAAATAAAAATTAAAAATAAATATAATTTCTTCTGATTTTCAATTTATTTATATTTATATTAAAACAGGAATAACGCAGGACAAAAAAGATCGTGTTTTTTTATTCATTTTTTAATTAAGGGTCAAAAATTGGAAATCTTCTCTTAATAAACTAATTGGCAGCGCGATTATTTGGTTAATAAGATATAAGAAATGCAAATTTGTAATATATAAAAAAATTATTAATTTATAATAATATAACTAAAATAATTGAAACTTTTCAAAATATTATAAATAAAAAATCTGTGTCCCAGGTGACACAGAAGTTTCACTCGGATTTCTGTAGACCCAAAAAGAATTTATTATTTAAATATTTTTAGATTAATTCTAAAAAATATTTAATATTATTTTTATTAAATATATTTATGTTGTACAAATTGGAATTCGTTTCCAGAACTTAGTTAGAGTATTAACTTTTTTAATTATCTTGACTTACATATGTGATGGCAACTTTTGTTTATTGTTGAACAGCCGCGGTTTCCATTAGTTTATATTTTAAATATAAACTAAATAAAATAAAGGAATTTAAAAGTATTAATACTTAAGAAAATTAATGCATACACAGAGTTGAGATTTTAAATGTTCGATTTGTTATACAATTCAACACGTAACCAAAAAGGACCCTTAAGCTGGTCATTTAAATGCAATCAATTGAAAGTCGGTCGGGCGTCAATCAGAAATCGAATAAATATAAAACATCGATGGATGGAAAACTATTGAACGATGTGGAAAATGCAACCACTTGAGAGGACAACGAATGGGAATGAATCTATTCTATTTCTGCGGGAGAATCTGTTGAAAAGCAATGGAAGTCAATGGATCTCAAAATTTGGCAATGACAAAAAAAATGCAATTATTTGCCAAACGGATGGAGGTGAATGACTACCGAGGAACCATGTGGATGTGGACAGGAAACAATTGTTGCAACCACAATTAAAATAGAGCCACAAAAAGCAACCACCTCACGCCCCTTGGCGATACACTGAAGCGAGTTGACCCTTGACACCCAATGCACGCTCCAGTAGCTACCGGGCAGAAGGACTAGGAGGAGGGTGGCGAGTGGAAAGGGAACGATTAATCGAAATGCAGTAGCTTTTTAACTTATCCAACAAATAGTTGGCTAGAAATTGTGGAAAATGTGCCCTTAAATAACCGTTAGAAATAACACGATGGATTTGAGTTTGATATGGGGAAAAGTGAGAAGTTTACCTGGCCATAAAACCTGCCATGCATTTAAATGATGACCCTCTGCTGAAAAGCAGTTGGCAGACCATCAACGACAGCGGTTGCAACCCCCAACAACCTCAAATCCAACCCGAACCCCAGCCCCAATCCCAACCCCAACCCCAAGCTGAACATTCACCCCCAACCCCGACCAGCGAGAAAGTTTTCTTTTATTTATGCCGTTTTGAAGAAGATAGAAGCACATCAAATTTGGTAACAAATTACATTTGATGCATGTAATAAAAATCTCGCACAGCTGGAGGAATACGTGGATATGCGTGGATGTACGCACAAAGCGAGAAAAAAAAAAATAAAAAAAAAAAAAAAATAGGCGTTCACACCGCATTTTGGCCTAATTAAGTTTTCAAGTGCAATAAAATGATGGCTCGTCCCAGCGACTTACCATGTACCACGCATGAATGTAGAAGGCGGCGGCTGCTCTATTGCGTGCGGGCATCAAATTTGCGCAAAAGTACATAAAAACACAAGTTAAAAACTTAAATGGATTTGCCAACGAATGACGAGGATGTCGATGATGATGCTGCCACACGCTTGGCCACTGCTTAAAATATCCTCACACCGTTGCGGCCATTCATGTCATGATTGAGCGCGGCAGTTGGTCTTATTTTTTGCTTGGACGTTCACGCCTACGCTTTGGATCCGACTCCTCGGCCTCGCTGCTCTCCCCGCGTCGACGTCGATTGGATCTGCGATTGGATTCCATTTGCTTCTTAGTCTCTTTGCGGTTCTTTTTAACCTTAACTGAATCTGCATCATCTTCAGCGTCGCTCGCATTTTCTTCCTCTTCCTGTTCCTCTTCATCTTGATTGTCCTCATCTTCTAGCTCCTCCTCCTCCTCCTCTTCCTCCTCTGCTGCTTCAACCTCGTCAGTCACTTCCAAATTGCTATCCGAGACCTCAATCTGGCTGCTATGTGAGTAAGTCCGTTCGATGACTGCCTTGAGGTCTCCTGACTTAATGTTGAAGTCCCGCACGGCGCCAAAGTGCAAATAGTTTGCCAAACGATCATTTGATTTGTCCTTCTTGGACAACAGTATAATGTGCTTATTGAACGTCTCGATGGCGAGTATGACCTTCGGAATAAGACGTGTCTCTCTTAGCACTTTGGCACGCTCCGCCTGCGGCTTGCGCTTCCTGGCCGGCTGCTTCGAGTGGTCATCCAGAATGTTGAACTCGACATAGGAAATCAGTTGGTAAATGTTCGCTGGCAGCGGTTTACCCACGTTCCGGAGCAGCTGTTGGAATCTTAAAGAAGGAACTGTAATGACTGATGAACACTATAACTGAAAACCAACTCACTTGATGCTCTTGCTGTTTGATGAATCTACTGTGCAGACGGCCAAATAATGTTTGGTCAGGTTTTTGAGGCATGTATAAAGCTGAATTAGAAGCTTCATAAGGCCATCCATGTGGCTGCCCAAGGGAATACACACGTTGGTCATTTCCAAGAGAGTGCGTGAAATAAGAATTAATTGAGTGCAAATGGAACCCTCAAGAGTGTCCAGGTTGGCACGCAGGAAGACACGATCGCTCTCAGGAACAATGTTGCACTTGTAGCTCAGGTTGTTGGCCTTGTTGATGAAGTAATCAACATCGTCGAGCTGCTTTGTTACCGCCGCGTACAGATACTGGAGACAAGTTGCGGTTGTGTCCATGCTAAGAGACTTCAATCCCAAATCATTCTCCTGGTTCTCATTTTCATCATTTTGCGTTCCCAGCACTTTGCCCAGCTGATGGGCCACGGCATTAAAAAATGGACCAGAATGTGTTTTCTGGCGCTGTGTGAAAAGCAATCGATGTACCACACCCATTTCTGGATTTCTTAGCTCATGTGTTTGGCAGAACTCAAGTAGCCATGTGTAAGAGTCAATTGCCGCACGCTCCTCATGGCCAATGTGATCGTAGAGAATCTCCAATGCTTCCAGTAAATGAACTGGCATCTTCGCCCCATTTTTGTCTTCGCTAAGTGAATCCTCTGCGTTGTCGCTATTAGCGTCCTCCTTCATGTACAGGTCAAGTACCTCCTGCAGCACGTAAGTAACTTCCTTGGTTCGATTTATCTTCGCTATATCTGTGGACAGTAGATGATTAGGGATTCTTTTTTTCCACAGTCGTTATATAGGAGTTTCGCATACCGAACCCACTGACAAAGTCCCTGAATCGCTTCGTGTATGTTTCGTGAGCTGTTCGAATGCATTGCATGAAACAATTGGCGGCCAAGGCTGAGCTCTCCAGATCAAAGTCCTTCCACATATCAGGCAAACGGCGAATACATCTCTCATAAACTACCTTTGTTATGTCCGTAAGAATCTTCAGGGTTCGCTTGCTGTACGAGAGTTGCTTATAGTCGGGCTCCTCTCGGATGGTCTGCACCTTCTGGGCGGCAATCTTCAGCACATAGCGAACAAGCGGCTCACAACTTCTTAGCTGTGTTGTGTTTGCTGCAGCGGCAAATGGAACGTGATCACTGAAACGAGGAAGAGCAGGATCAGTCATTTTAACAAATGTTATGTGCATCCTGTGGCAACTCACTCATGTAGCAAATGAAGCAACTTCTCTATAATCGACAGATCCCAAATGTTCTCCAGGTCAGTACCCACTGGCTTAGTCGATTTTGTGGCATTCAAGCTATGGTTTACTGTCGCGTTGCTGTCATCTGCCTTTGTCTGTTTCGATGACTTTTGGGATTTCTTTGACGAGCTCGTCATGCTCTGCAGGTTTCTGATAAGTTTCTGGTGTTGCTTGAAGAGTGGCAACACTTGGCGTATGGCGTCGTTGTTGGGCTTGGAGCTCAGCAAGGCATGTGAAATGAGACCCTCAATCAGATTGATCTGTTGTTGAATTCGTGCGCATTTCAGAATTGTTGCTGGAGGAGCCTACAGACATATTCGAGAGGTCAGAAAGTAAAAAAAGGGAATAAAAAAGATATGACTTACCGAGTCCTGTAAAGGCAATCGGTTGTCAATCAGTCGCTGCGTGCAAAGTGTCAGCAGTCGCTGCATCTCATGAACATCACAGCCTGAAGGAGCCTGTGCAAAGACGGTCAAGCAATACGAAATGAACTGCACCAGGCAGCCCAGGTTATCCTTTAGTTCCAGCTGATCATCTCTGAGATTCACCAACAGTTCATAGTTTATGTCAAAGTTTGTGTCAAGGTCTTCGCGCGCTTCATCCTCAGGAGGCGTATTGAAGAAGCTACGAAAGTGGAAATCAACAAACTGCAGCACATGAGGTACCAGCTTCGCATTAAGTTCCACAGCACGTTGAAGATCTAAGGATGAGTGTGATGAGTGACTATGCCAATTCATATAACATATAAGGACTTACTTTCGTAGAGCGTACGTCGAATTTCTATCTGCTGATCGAAACAACTGCGCAGAATTCCTATGATTTCAAGTGTGAGCATATCAAAGTTTCGCTGTGGGTTGCTGCGACTGCCCAAGGAGTTCTGCGTCATCATGGAGTATCCAGAAATGTTCTGTTGTGTACAGAAGCTGCTCGCATTGTGCGACTGGCGCACTGAGTTACTATTGTTGAGTTGCTTGAGGATCATACAGAAACCAAACACAGCCATGCGACGTGTACGGAAGTCTCTAAACAAAAGATGAGGGATTTGGAATTAGTTTATTTACTTGCGTAATGGAGACTCACTTGGTCATTGCTTTTCGCAGAATGTCAATTAAGGCATCACGCACTCGGGATGATAGTTTTAGAAGAGGCATTATGAAGCTCATCATTCGCATGGATTGATTCCCGGGGAGCTGCAAACCCAAATAAAATGATGTAAGAAAATCTACAAGTGAAAATGCAGGCACACAGGACTTGCCCATAGGAAATCCTCCATCACCGTCGTTATTGTATCCAGGCACTCAGAAACTGTGTATGTATCCGCCACGCTCAGCATAATTAGACATTCTAATTTCGTTATTCTTGATTAGCTTTATAATTACTACCACTGCCAAAAGCAACTTACCCGCAAACTGATTCTGCTCTTGGTCTATGACCATCCACTCGGCAACGCGTTTGATTATTCCCTGACCAAACATGAAACGTCTACGTATAAACTTCGTCAGAAAGGTTATTGCCAAGGAGTTAAGCTTCGGCGCATTATGTGTTTTAAGGAGCGTGAAGGATAAGTTGACCAATCCAGGAGTGATCACGTCATTGCCATCTTTATTTTGATCAATGAGCACCGAAAAAACCTGAAGCAAGTCGATGTGTTTCCCTTGCAGGGTATCGCGACACCAGACAGAATGATTGAACAATGTCTGCTCATCTTCGTTGTGCTTGATGACGTTCCGCAGGAAGGGCAACAAAATACAGCTAGACGTGCGTGCAGATTCGGGATCTCGATTAACCGATGTCATAGAAATTATGACACTGAGCATAAAAGGTGTCAAAATAACATCCGGCATATAGAGGAAGTTCTGCAATGAGTGGATTGTGGTTAGATGTTGCTACTGAAGCGTTAACGCACTTACCTTGAACATGTTGGCCACATGCTGCTCCGTAAGAAGATACATAGTGCAATAGTTCAAATGGTGCAAAATTGTCTCCTCCGCGTCGCGAATTTCCTTTTCCGAGAAGTTATCTATGTAAGTGAAGGTTTAAGTACCAAAATCCAAAATAAATGAAATTGTGAAATTAATAAATATTAAATATAAATTAAATATAAATAAAAATATATAAATTTTATAGTACCTACCAATGCTGTCAAGATCTGTGGAGTTGCTGCACATGTCCAAGAACAGGCGTTTATAGTAATTCTTATAAAAGTACTTCTCCAGAGCCAGAAGTGGGATGATAAGCTGTGAGGCGCTTTTGCACATCGAGAAGATTTGGAAGCACAGTGTAGGTAGCTCCATGGGCGACAGGTCCTGCAGTGTCCCGGCAAACTTATTCAAAACAGTCAAGCGCTCTCCATTAGTTAACTTCAATGAACTGTTGGGTATGAGATTTATAAAGGATCTGCTTTTAGGTTGAATTAAATGTCTGGCAACAAACTTGAACATTCCGGCAATGGGCGTGAGAATTGTGGATGGCCAACGCATTGTGCAAAGATTGCGGAAGGTGCTATCCCGGAATTCCAGTCCATTCATAGGTATGCCGTTGATAATGAGCCGGGGATTGGCCGTCAGTACCAACAGTGTTTCTGGCAGTAGATCCTTCCAAGACACACACTTTGCATCGCCTGCACGCATGTCATCCACACAGTGCTCAACAATTGAATTCAGTTCATCCGAAGAGTAAGTCGACAAATCCTGACAAAGGCGGTTGACCAAGTCAACACTCAGCTTGTAGGTCATCTCAACCGTTCGCAGTCCATCCAGAAAGGATCGCACACAAGCAAAACGCTTCTCACGCATCTCCACATTGTTCTCATCGCAGGCCAGCAACAAGTAGTTCCAAAAGTTAATGCAATCGCTCTTTGAAAGCTTTGCACTGAGTGTCCTAGTGAGCTGTGAGTTAAATTATTTTTTAAATTTGTAAATTCAAAGAATGAGACGCTTAGTTACTTCCTTAGTTGTAGTTTTCCTAATAAGTTCACGCAGCTCATCTATTTGGTTCTTTTCTCCAAGTTTACAGACTCTCACATCCAAGGCAACTGACATGATGAATACTTGGCGTTTGATCCTTCTACTTGACTATAAACTAAATTGAAAATTGCGTCTCCCGGTTTTGGCGCTGTTTTTACAGCTGCTAAGGGAAACGATCTGCTTAACATAAAATATCGATAGGTTATAACAATCGATATTTCGCAAACACTATCGCTGTTAGGGGTGCTCTACATTACAATTCAAAACGCGGCTCTGAATTTCTAACTTTTTATCTGCTACAACTGACTAGAAAACTATAATTAATTAAAATTAAAGAACTTATATAATTAAATATGCAAATGCGGACTATTTAAGGAACTTAGAAAAGGCTTAAAAACTATGGAATAGCGTATTAGTCGGTGGTTTCCATCTTTTGCACAAATTTCTCCATTATTACATTGAGACGCTTCCGCTCCTTCAACTGTTGCTGCATCAAGTCGGAGATCCTGGAGCCCATTTCCAGTAGTGCCTCTGTATTATCTTCTGTACGCTGGGCATTCAATCGCGTCTGCTTGTTAAGATCCCGCAGTTCCTTGACTATATCAATGAGAATCTTTTCATTTACCGAGGATCCATTAAAGTTGTCCAGATCTAACTTTCGTTTCTTGGCAGAGGATTGTTGATGCATTCGTTGTTCAGCCTTTAATTTCACGTTTCGCACATTTAAAGACTCCACGGATTCGTCATCGCCTTGATCACACTCATTGTCATCTGCAGCCAAACAAATTGAGAATCAATCCGAAGAAATATAATCAAATTAGATACCTTTTACAGATGCATCATCGTCGTGATCGGATTTAATGTCCTGCATTGACGCACTCGACGCGTTGCTTGAGTTTTGACTTTTTGATTTTGTCTGGGACTCAGTCATGACGTCTGCCATCTTATACAGATCCGTGAATATGGCCACTGCATCCTCCAGCGGTGTCAATGTGTCTTGATACAAAGAACCCTTTCCAGTTGCATTCGGTTCTATCCTGTTGTTGGCTATTTTCTTGCGAATACAGTTCTTCCAATCCTTCCATACCTTAAAGATGTTTGCATGTTATATACAAAGACATATAAAAAACAGAGATGTCTCAATAAGATACCCGCTTCCACTCGCCGGCCTCCTTCACAGGTGGACCAACACTGTTTAACTCCTTGCTTAATCTTTCCCAGGCAGCCTCACATGCCAATCTGTCACCTTTATAATAGTTTTTGGCAATCATTGGATGCCTTTCCATAAATGCCACGAAAATCGCATCCTGCTGAGCAGTCCTGTGTTTGCCCCTGTAAATAAAACCGATTAAATTAGCTGTACTTAAAACTTCTTATAAATTTATTTACATTGCTTATTGATTTTGTCCGAATGTTATCCGTCAATTTCGATAATTTCTGCAGTTCGATAAATGTTAGCAGCACCTGAAAATATCGTTTGGCAGCCTGCCAGCTGTTTTTATTTTGAGCTGCAGATATGACTTTAATTTTTTGTCGATACATCGATAGTCAAGCTCCATTATAATTGGCGCCTTTTACTTGTACTTTGAATTCACGGAATATTCTATGGTATTTTTTAATTTTAATTTTAATTGTATTTAAATATTTTAACTTGGATTTACTTGTAAAATGATTGTATAATGTTGATTCATCTTGTTATTTAAATTGGGGTTTGAAAATTAAATTAAATAATTAATAAAAAAATAATTTAGGAAGTTACGGAGAGTCTTCGGGGACTCTCCAAAATGTGAGAGCTTAAAGTTAGTTGACACAACAATTTCTGTGTAGAGTATTATTCACCCAGATTCAAAAGGTTCCATATCTTATCAGGGATATTAGTATTGGGGCCCGATAACAAAGTTGACGAGATTACAACACTCGAAACAGTTTGGAACTTTGGCGAGGCACCTGAGCGTTGGAAAACTCGACGAACAGTACAATTAGCTTAGCAGGTGGAACAAGGTAACGCGGCGTTAATTACATCGGTTAAAATAACTTCCCAAGTTAAGGTGGCAAATAATTTATAATCTATTCTTGATATATAAATCGATGAGCTAATGTGTTAAATATATAAATATATGTACATAATTTATAATATATATATTATATATATATTAATTAAAGAGATGAAACGTGGTTGAAAGTGTACATGAAATTTAAGTGCCTGAAAAAACTCTACAAATGACGTTAACGTCGCAATTACCAAATTACTTAATTCTTACAATTTTCACCACAAAATGTGTTATCTATCTAATCGCCCCAGAGACTTAATCAAACTGTTTAAATACCTGTTTTAATTTATTTGAAACTAATTACATTGTTGCCCAAATAACTCCCAATGACTGTTGGCCAATGGTTTCTCCCAAGAGCTTAGAAACCTTGTGCACACTCACAGTGGATTTTTACAGTTAGTGTCCGCGGCGATCTTTATGGAATCATAAACTATAAAAGAATTCCTTGTGAAACTGATAACGATTGATAACCGATATTAAATGTACGGACTATGCCTGATATCAGTGCAAATTGACTCACTCATTTACAGCACGGAGCTAACGGATTTGATATGAGTTTAATTTCAGTTGATAATTCCATGAGTGTCCCAAAATGACGTCAGCCTTTGGTGTTCATAAGGAGTGTTTCCAGTGTTCTCAATAATCAAATAATCAAAGAACTGACAAAGAGTCGTAAATTCAAGTGTTGGCCGGAAATGACGAATTAACAGTCTATACAGCATATATATATATATAAATATAAAGATACAGATATACAGATATGTATTCATATATATAAATAGATTTATATAGAGGTGCATTCCTTAGAAAACTCTCACCTTTACCTGCCTAAAATTCTCAATGGTCTGCGGCATTTTTAAAACAATTTTAATGAGTGTAGAAATCACATTTTTATCAGATCAATATTTTGGCATCTACACTGAGCACACAGGGGAGACACCTGAAAAGTCAACCTGTTAGCTGCTTTAATGTTTGTTTAGTGATAAGGAGAGCAGCGCTTACACATGCGTCCATATCAAACACGATTTATTGTTGATATGGCGATAAGGAGAGCCTGAGCATAAGGGAGACAATGGGCGGGGTCTTATCACCTTCCGTTAGGGTGTTACTATTTGGACAGTCATAAGCCATGCAGACGCTGAGTCAATGGATTGGGTTTTTTTTATTTTTAGGCCAGGGACAGTTTCACATGTCTTTGTCAGGCTCTGTAACAAGATAGTGTTGACTTCAATGTAAAATGGGGGAGTGGGGGAATCACTAACCTGCCCAAATGTTGACTAACGCATCGATTTTTTTTTTTTAATTTCAGCTTCCATTCAACGAACGAACAGAAACAGACTCAGAAGGGCATGACGCTTACACAATTTAAGGCAGCGGCTGCCTGCCTTTGCCTGGGCCTGATCCTGGCGATCGGCCCTGTGCAGGCGCAAGAGAACGCACAACTTCAAATACCGCCCTCGCTTATGGAATGCTATAACACGTCATACTTCATGAACCGCGATAACCGCCTGCCCGCCAACATGGATACACTTATCTCTCTGATAGAGAAAGTCGAGGCGAGCTACTCGGCGACTGGCTACCAAATGGATATAAGACAAGTCGCGGTTTCTCTGCTGCATCGTTTCCGCCAGGATGGCATTAAGCGAGCACCAGGTGTTGCAGCTGTTGATGGAGTTATCCCCTACAGTCCAACGGGCTTTCAGTTCCCTAAGTTAAGGATTCTCCTCTCCCGTTTGCTGCCAGGAAATGCAAATAATTTCCCGAACAACTCCTTGACCAGCACAGAGCGCTGCTCCCTGCACTTTATGCTGTCCAGCACCTTTGACACCAGGACACGCGGAGACGAGAACACTGTGTGTGGCAGGCTCTCCCAGTATCGCGCCCAACGTCTGCCTCGTGCAACGAAAGTCCAAGATGCCAATAACTTCATCGGCGATGCGGAGTGGATAGACAACCGTCAAAAGCGTGCCAAGGCTGGATCAAATTACGTGCAGATGGGCGAGTTGGACTATGAGACGGACTGGGCCTATTCTGGCAATGAAGGTACCAGCCAGTGTCCGGTGGAGGATGGTGTTGTTCGTACGCCATGGGGCACCGTCTCGGCGGGAGCTTTGATTGCTGGCGTCGCTACAGGATTACAGCAGCAATCGGTTCAAGTTAACACACTCCTTTCGCTGAACGCCCGCCGCGGACGTCCTCAGGGTCAGACCCAAATAACCACTTCAATCGATAACCGGTGGGCAGCTACCTTAGCCGGTGATTTGGCCGAGGTGACGCTCGTCCAAGTGCCAACTTCCAACAACAATGCAGCGACAGTTGGAGCCATAGGCGGCTGGAACGACACGGTGCTTCCGCACTGGTACTTCCTTTCCCAGCGCAACAACCTTGAGGCAACCGATGCTGAGATTCGTGGTGGCCTCGATGGCTTGATCATTGCCAAGAACGTTGCCAACTGGAGGACTCAGGCATCTTCCCTAAAGCTGTCACAGCTGCTCCGAATGTACTACTCCACAACGGGTGTCCTTGGCTCTGGAATTCAGGCGTGCAGTCGTCAGGTGCTCTTCCCCATTGTAGCACCCACGCAGGAGATGATCGGACAAACCAGTGCGTTTGCCCAAGTCCTTGATGGCAACATGCAACTCCGGGTCACTCTTACTCCGACTTCCATCCCGTCCTTTGCCAACACCGCTTCCCTCTCGCTGGTGTCCTATGTGCGTAAGTAGCATTTTTAAACTCACGAAGTTGGAACCACTGGGAAAAGTTAGCCTATAATTTCAGGATCCCATCAAATAGATCCCATTAGATTAATATATAGCCTCGTTAGCATATTAAGGCATCTCCTGACCCACCTTACCTCTTCTCTACCTTGCAGCTCAATCCCTTAATGATGTCGCTTGTCAGGCAACCAACACGCAGGATCTGTCGGACATCATTACGCCCATGACGAACCTGTACATCTTCCTGGATACCTCGTGGCAGTACAGCTCCATTGTTGATTACGTGTCGTAAGTTCATCATGGTCATGGTCATAGTGTGAGAAAAATTCTAATCCTTCTCCTTTTCCTTAGCTACATCCTGCAGCAGCTTAATATCCATCCCTATGCCAGTACCGTGACGATGCTGGCGGCCAATGATGGATCAGTCATTGTGAACACCACAAACTACATCACCGATGTCTATCAGCAGTGGAACGTGACCACTCAGAGTCAATGTAAGTAGTGGACGACCATCTAAGTGGGTTAATTATTAATGGAGGACTCTTACAGACACACAAGGATTCAATTTGCCCAATGTCCTCCGCACGATTCAGAACCTCACGCAAAGTCTTATGAATGGAGAGAGGACCAACTCCAGCGTGGGTGGTCGTTCACTGGTGGCCCTGATTATACCCAATCAGGGTAACGTGAACGATGGCGACTCCAACTATGCAACAACCGAGCTTCAGTACATCTACGAACAGATTCCGGATCTGCGTTTCATCTACTATGGCGGCGGCAGCATTCAGCGTTTCTCCAACTTTGTCCGGGATCCCACACGGGATCTCTATTCCCTCCAAATTGGCAGCACTGCGCCCATGTCCGCAGGACCTGTTGCCAAACGTATCATCAAAAGTAAGCGCTCCTCCTTCATATTATAAAGACATTCACTTACATCCTTCAAATTACCCACAGTTCCACGTCGAATCATCAATCCTCGCTGCGGCTCCAATTGGTACTCCAACAACTTGGGAACCGATCAAATGTACCAGTACGTGAGACCGGGAACCGTCAACTTCTACCGCGTTGCCAGTAACTACTTCTTCGGAGCAGGCACCAACAGAGCCGTAACCATTCAATCCCAGAACGGTGGCAGCTTCGTAATCTGCTCCTCCCGCAACTACGAGTGGCCCTACCAAAACTCCACTTCGTCCACCACGGATCAGAACTGTGTGACCATCAACGGCAACAGCTACTCCTACGATCTGTCCAATGCCTGCAATGGCTACTACACCATCACACAGTGTCCCCCCTTGTATCTGTCGGTGCAGCCAGGTCCCCTCAACACAACGTCCTGCACGCAGGATGAGTGCCAGACGCCCGACCAGTGGCGTTACATGGTCTCCTCCGTCAACATGGGATGCTACAGCGGCGTCTCGGGTCTGGCGGCCAGCCTGATGACCATTCTGCTGGCGCTGCTTATACAGAAGGCGGTACAGTAGGCGTGGAGGAGATACAGAGTTAACACTTGCCCAGTGACAGTACAGTAAAAGAGTTCAAATATCCCATATCCTGTGTGTATGCGTCCAAGTATTTGTCGCTTTAAATTATTATTAAACATTTTTTATTTAAGTTTTAAGTTCCAGCGAAAAGTTCGCTAATAAAGTCCACGCTAGAACTGAACAGAATGTGTTTACTTAAGATCAGAACTTTCCCAAGTGGTTCCCGACTGAGAGGCTTTTATATACAGATTCCTTATACCTAAACTATATCCCTTCTAACTCACTTTCAGCCATCATGGACTCCTTTGACTTCGATAGATGGTCCGACATATCCAATCAGACCACGATCAAGGCTGATGTCTACGTCTTCGTGGACACCAACTGGCCCTACAAATGGGTGGTCGACTATGTGGCGTAAGTATCCTTAAAGGATTACGACATCATCATCTCATCCTCTGAATTTATCCTCTTCTTATAAATCTTCTTCTTCAAGTTATGTTTTGCAGAACTTGAACATCCATCCTTTTGCCAGCAAAGTCACCATCTTCGCAGCTTCCGATGCTTCAGTTATCGTCAATACTACGGACTATATAGTAAACGTCTATGAGCAGTGGAACTTCACTACTCATTATTCCCGTAAGTAACAGCAGTCCAACTTCTCGGATTTCAAATAAAGCCGTAATTTTATCTATATATTTCAAAGATCCACAAGGATTTAACTTACCCGTTATACTGAATGCATTGACTCCCCGTGTGGAGGATCTGTTGGATGCGGAGCGAAATGCGGGGAATCTAGGAGGACGCTCACTTGTGGCACTCATGGTGCCCAGTCCCACCTCCTTTGTCGATGAAAACGACTACAGATATTGCCTTAGTTACATGGAAAGACTGCGTTACCGCCTACCAAGTCTACACTTTATTTACTATGGCGGCGGTGCCTTGGTGAGGTTCTTTGACTTTGTCCGAGATCCCAAACGGGATTTACTTCTACTGAACACAGAAAAGCCACCGGAGGAATGTGGAGCACCAGTCATTAGACGCATTCGACAGGGTAGGTCCTGAATATCCTTCCAGTG
Source organism: Zaprionus lineosus (assembly GCA_035044505.1). NCBI lineage: Eukaryota > Metazoa > Arthropoda > Insecta > Diptera > Drosophilidae > Zaprionus > Zaprionus lineosus. Next base: position 660,780 of record JAWNNX010000655.1, on the reverse strand, counting down.
ATTTAACTATGAACTGAATTTATATTTCAGTTCCACGTCGCTTGTGGAATCCACGTTGCTACTCGAACGGAGTCATCAGCGAATACGGCAGCAACTCTCTGGAACAGTTCGGTCGTCTGGGCAGCATCAATTTTTATCGACTGGATACGTTATACTTGCCTGCCAGGCAGAGTATGCGATATCTCCAAATATCGCCCATTACGAAGGTCGCGTTTACTGTTTGCACTTCCCGCAGCATCGAATTGCCCTTTCGCAATATGAGTTCACCATTGCGTCCCGAAGAGAGCTGCGAGTCTACGGCTCTGGGAACGTATAGCTATGATTTAACTGACGCCTGCGTGGGCTACGACTTTGAGCCTTGCCCACCATTGTTCTTCTCAGTGCAGTCGCAGCGCTTCGGCGACGTGTCATGTACTCAGCCTGCCTGTCAGACTCCGGACGAGGCTCAGTACCAAATAATTCTTAATAATCTCGGTTGTAATGCCGCATCTTCCAATAACATCAAGGTGCCATTGCTTTTACTGACCATCCTTTTTATTACCATGTCCTTTAGCTTTTAGGAACAAAAATGTGTATTAAGTACAAATAAAAAAAAAGTCCAGGCATTTGCCAAGGTGAAAATTTCTATTACGTGTTTGTTATTTGAATACTCATTGAAAATATTATCTAGGTATAAGCAGAGACAACTTATGTAATAAGTTGTCTCTGGTATAAGGTAATATAAAGTTTCGGCCAAATTATCTTTTAAATTGAGGACTGCCAACTGGTTTTTATTCAAATCAGAATTATCTGATATTTTGGTTTAGTTTATTGCTAAATGACCAATGTCTGCCAGCAAATTCTTCAACCAAAAAGAATAATTTTTTAATTGGTGTTAAACATAGCTTTTGATTGCGGATTATGTTTATCAACAAAAGGTGGCGCTAGCAAATTATGTGTCGCCATCTCTGTGTCATAATTTGTAGTTTTACCTCAGAAGTTGAAGTATAGGTTGAAATTTGAGGTTCTCAATTAAGTTGGAAGCTTTTGAGATAAAAAGTTGTAGATATTTATCTAAATTATTTAATACAGTACATACCGCTTATATGCAAGGCCTACAACGCAAACAAAATTGTGCATATATGCGATATTTCCTTTTAAGCAATTGCTTAAAAATAAAACAATTTTTCATTTAAGCACTATTTACTATAGGCAGCTTGCATATAACCGATATACACCGTATTTGTTTAATTAGTTATGTGTTGCAAGGACGATAAGTAACTTCCGGTCGCGAACTTATTGGTCACAAGTCGTGGATAAGTAGATAAGTTAATTGTTGTTTTAAAATCATTTAATTCCGATCGGAATAAATAAAATTTAAATTTCGTTCATCAACGTTTCTAATTTTAAGTACTGCACTATTTATCCTTAGATTCTCTAGTAGCAAATGCATCGGTTGTGTTTTCCAAAATCGAAAATTTAAATTATGCAAGGGTTCACCCCTTGCTACAACTCTTAGCGTTATCAACCTTAAGGACAATAAAACAATTGGCAGGCTGAGCATTTGTCTCGTTGACGGTTGACGTTGCCAGGCCAGTCGGAGCCTATGGGGTGATAGAAGCACGCCAAAGGATGCTCGATTTTACGAACATAGACCTGACCGCAAGGAGCAGCGACTGAAATGATGCCATCCGCATATTGACTTAGCGCTCTGACAACAAAACTTTGGTGTTTCGTCTGCCACGAGGATTTTTTATATTTTACTTTTCACACTTTTCGCTATGTTTTTTTTTCTTCTCTTTTTTACACTTTCTGCATGAATTAATATTTAATGTGCGAGGCGTCAGGACAATCTGAATTGAAATAAAAAATAAAAACAAGTTGAACGATAGAAAAACTCTCAACTCACTTTAATTTTGCAAATGTCAAAATACTCAAAATCCTTTTTATACAAAAAGAAAAACCTTTATGAATCTTCATTTGTGTAACGTTTTTTAATAATCTAAAAATCTTCTGAATGCCACTACCTCCTAACAACCAAAGGCGAATGCTCAAAAATTTCATGGCAAAACAAAAATTCATCAATTTGGTTCCGGGATAGCACCAGAGATTCACATTTGCCCAAGAACACATCGTTGACAACCCCTGAAGTAGGCAACACATTTTTAAAATTTTTTTTTTTATTCTTGCGGTGATTCCCGTTGCTTTGGCATCAAACCAAATTTGAGCACAAAAGCCCCTTTGTTCAGGCTGACTAGAGTTGGGAGGGAAACGAGTGAGGATTCAATGTAATCAGACAAAATCAGCCTTGCTATGAATCGGATTAAACTACGGGAACGGGAAGGGGAACGGTAACGGGAACAGGAACGGGAACATAGGATACACGTAAATATATTGTTTCGATTCGATAAATGAAATACAATATTAAAAATATAAACATAAGTTGACTGTCCAGCCGCTCATTTCATTCTGATACATATGACTCTGATTGATTCTATGCCCACATTTTGCGACTGCCAGCGTGTGACATAATGTTGTTCCATTGCCCCAAAGGTCCGATGAGCCTAGTATGTATGAACATATAAAGGATAATGCTAAAAACGATCATCACGATCAAGTAATAGAACAGCGACATTCGAAATTCATTTCCACATAAAAGGACGATTATAAAAATGCTGATCATCAATATTGACAAAATTTTGGACAACGTTTCTGTCGAGGACGTGCAGAGTATCTATTTCCCAGAGAGATCAGCGATTAGATATCAGAGATCAGAGATATCAGAGAGATATCAGAGAGAGAGAGAGAGAGAGAGAGAGAGAGAGAGAGAGAGAGGGAGAGAGAGAGAGCTGCAATTAAAAGAAGAGTAACTTACAAAAATGTCTTCGCTATAGAAGTCATGGAAGACAATCAGTGATAGTGATACGTATACAAATACGGTCACAGTTCCCATCACAGTTCCGTAGACAGCATCGTGTAAGTCAAGACTAATTAGATGATTGATCAGAATATTCATGGCGAGCAGCTCTCCAGAGCAGACCGTCAACATCACTATTAGATCTGATTGCATTATAAATCGCATGCACAGGTACTGCCACCACAGATTGTCGATCTCCACAATGACGACGTACAGCAACACGGAGCTCATGACCGATCCCACAATTGAGTAGGTGCTGAGCAACAAGCGACTGGGCTCCCGACGCTTATTGGTTGCAATATATAGTATCAGTGAGATGGTCCAGGAAAAGACTACAATCGTGGTAAAGGGTACGGCCTTGGGCGATAAGCTTGAAAAGAGAAGGGGAAACACTGCAAGGGAGAAACACATCACGAACTTGCACCAGCCACCCAATGGCCAATCCGTGTGAGCCACAGGTATGACATTGGCCAGCAAAAAGTAAATCGGAGCCTGTGAATTGAGTCCATAAATAATGAAATTAGTGCTACGCAGGGATATCCTAGCCAAAGGATACTCACAAAATAATAGACTAAAAATTTGTTTTTATAGTGTAGCTTCGAAAAAGGATTTACCGTTCTACGCCAGGTATTGGCTCCCACAATCTCCCCCCTAATCTCTGAAGCGATGCTTGACGAAGTGGAACCCTTGTTACTTTCTGCGTCATGTTTTCTTTCATTTTCCGTTACAACACTCTGATGGGACATCACGATCATCACAATTACAATAAGGGCATACGTAATAAGTAATGTCAATGCGTCAATTGTGTGCGTGTACACACTATCACTAATCAAACTTGGGTTTTGAAAAAGTTTAAACTTAGTCTCCAAATTAATCCGAAGGTAAAGAAATCCAAATATAATTATGGACATGTTGCTCAACCAGTATAAACTATTCACACAGTATCGAATAAAGCAGAGCTTCATAATGCCAAATAGGAGAACGTACGTTGTACCGGCCACCGTCTTTGTGTATTGCAACGAATGCTCCTGTTCGTCAAGGAATATGGGCTGTACCCAGATTGCGATTCTTTTGGGTACAACCAGGAACATTCCAAAGTAGATGAAGCTGAAGGTGTACGGAGTGATGGGCACCATCTCCATGAGGGAAATAAAGTTGGGTATGCAGCTGAGGGAAAGTGAAGAGAGAGTGGAAAATATTAAGCAGGTAGGACATCGATAATCTTTTATCGATTATCGATTATTATAATATTATGGCCCATCAGTTATCGGCTGTACTTACAAGTGCATTGTGACTATGTAAACAAAACTGTACATAATTACGCCCAAAATCAAAAATAGAAATACGTAAGCACTGTGCCAGGACAGGTTGAAGTTGCAAAACAGGATTTTCAAAATGTTAATATATTGCACAAAGTATGAGCAGCTTATATGATCTTCGATGTATTCACACAATGCAGAGGCGTTCGGGTTAAATAACCTTGGGTAGTAGCAAATGGTCTGCGGAAGGGAGTGGAGTGAATAACTGCGAAAGTCGTAAGGATCTTATGCGTACCTCATTTGATAAATCTACGAAAGAAAGAAAACGCTTTGTTCGTCTCAAGGACTCATGGGACGTATTTGAATCCTGCCCAAACATCTTTCTATTTGCTTCAATTTTTTACTATTTAAACCAAAAAATTCTTCGACCGACCGAAGGTGCGATTTTAATTTTAATAATGACAAATAATTCATGGAACTTTAAACAATCGAAATAAATTTTTAGTTTTCGGAAATAATAATTAAAATTTAATATATGTATTAAATATATTCAGATTACAAAATTATATTTTTTATGTTCTTTGTGCTTCGTCAATTGCAGTTGCATCCACCCAAGAAGCGAAATTCAATGCCCTCGAGTGCTGCACGTGCCAAACGCTGCAGTTGCTCCCTGCTCTGAGAGACAGGACTAGGGAGCAAAGGACAGAGGATAGAGGATAGAGGAGAGAGGACAGAAGGCAGACGACTGAGGAGAACAGACAGAGCAAATAGAGATGGAAATATGAACAGTAATGAAAATGTCATGCAGCCAATTGGCAACTCCACTGACCCCTGTCCACACGCAGGACAAATGGCAAGCCCCGAAGTGCAGGCACAATTGTCCTTTGGTGGTTGCATTCATGCAGGACAAAACGGAAGTGCCATTGGGGAGGGAGTCGAAATGGACATGTTTATACTTCTGTATACATTGGCTGCTACATTAGCCTCCCTAGGGTGACAGAAACCGGTTGGCTGCCGGAACAGTAGGTAGGTCCATGATCCTTGGTATGGCACGTGTGTCGATCCTGTTCCCAAATGACCTGAGGTCAGTATTAATGTTGCGTAAAATTGGACAAGAATCGTATACAAATTGATCAACATGTCTAATGACTTTACAGTAATTACCAACAAACACACACACACACGCACACACACACATACACATACATAGAATTCACATATTTATAAATGGATCAGGATTATTGGATTGTAGTGGTCAAAGCCGCGGTTGGTGGTCACTTTCAATGTTTTGACATGTTCAAGTCCTGCCCAAGTGGACAATGCCAACCGGTTTGCAATCGAATCTCCGAGCGGATCCTGCCCAACCCTACCCAACGAACTTTCCAGCTTCCAACTACTGAAGCACCATTAGCGGCCCTCATAGAGTAATCACTGAGACGTGGTCGTTATATAATTTGAAGGAACAATCCTGAAAAAAGTTGTAGCAAAAAGTGCGAACAGAATTGCAAATGAGAGAAAAAGGAGGCAGACGCAGCTGGGAGGGCGGGGGCTGGGCGGTTGGAAGCAGCTGATACTTGTTCGAGGTAATTGTAGAAGAAGAAAAAAAATGAATTAAATAAAAGCCCCACTCAAAATCTCTGCACATAATACAATTTAAATAAAAAACAAAAAATAAAAAATAAAAAATAAAAAAAAATAAAAAAATTAAAAAACTTTTTGTACACTTCCTGATTTTTTCCTTTATTTTCCCTTCTTCCTTTTTCGGCTTGCAATTTTAGCTGAGTTTTTCGCATCTTCTATTCCAGCGCACATTTTTTTCAGCGGGTTTTAGTTTTTGCCCAGTTGAGTTTTCATTCATGCTCCCAATTAAAATACGCATGGAAAATTTATATTGCTTTCCAGGTGATGCATCCTTAAATGAGTGTTTAAAGGATCCCAAAGAAGAAAATGCCTGAAAACTCAATTAAGCCAAGATTTTCAAGCCACATTCTTAATCTCAGCTGAAAAAGTGAATTTTCCTTACAAAAACAAAGCTACCACAAAAAATACTTTTAAATCTTAGGGCTTCAACTTAGTTGATTTCCATCGCTTGTGGCTTTGACTTTTCCGAGGCAGTTTCCCGGCTTCGGATAATCGTCAGTTGCAAAGTCTAAAGGCGAAATTACAACCACTTACTTAAGCCTCCTTCCTTCCCCCTTCCCCCCTTCCTCGCACTCGGATTGTATTGTGTCTGCAAGATGTGTCTTGTAACTGGCGCGTTAACAACACACTCATACTCCCATACTCCCATCTCGCACACCCACACGCACCCACACACACACACACTCACACGCACCCTTCATACACGTAAGCAGACACCCACACACATAGCATCCGTCTGGAGTTTACACAATTTCTTTTTTATTTGTTGGCCCAACAGATTTCAGACTCCCGCACCCAAAGGAGCTTCCTTCATGCATATCCCGAATCTCCGTGTGCTCGTAAAGGCGAAGCGCCGAAAAGCATGCAATGGCTTTTTAATCGAGCGCAACATTTATTGCCACATTACGTATACGTAATGCGAACTTTCCCTCTCGGATGGAAGTTTCCCGCCTCCCACTTTGCCACTTTTACGCGTTCCCGCTTACCACTCACCGCTCACCACCCACCACCCACCGTTCACCGTTCACCGTTTACCGTTCGCCGGGCCGTGTGTTTACTTTTCCTTGGTTTTTCGCAATTTTTTATTTACTCTCCGTGTGGAGGCAGGCAGCTGAAAAATTTGCTCAGAGTTATTTTACTTGCGATTAACTTATTTCCGTGTGGAAAGTTTTGGCAGCAGATCCTTCCACGAATCCTTCCCACAGCCATCAGTATACTTATCGGTTTAATGGAGATTATCTAGATATTGGTAAAAATTGAAGCCTTAACTGAGGTCCTTATCAGTCATCAAAATCGAATCGACTTTAAGTAGATTTTCTTTAATGAGTCTCGAGAAATGCGAACCTCACATTTCTATCCTTGATGGGATTTCGGCTGTAGCATGTATCGCATTACCCAACTGCCCACTTGGCTGTCAGCCTTAGACAAACAAACTTAATCAAATCCTTTTGAGCAACCGCAGTCCCAACTCAAGTCTCCTTGACTCCAGTCTTCACCAATCTGGGATGGGGCTTGACGAGTGTCGCCTTGAGAGACAGGACTGAATCCAGGATGCTGAAGATGCAGTTGGACAACATCCTGCAGATGCTGCATATGCTTTGCCTGGCGAGTGGGTGACCACAAGCCGGGACTGCTCCTCCTTCCTTGCTCCCCTCTGATGGCCTGTGGCAAGTTATGTGTGGCATGCAGTCAAAAATAGAGTCTAAGAAAATATTATTGCTGACTTTGCGTCGAGAGTTGAAGAAATTGTTGAATAATATGCGACAGGCATTGTGTGCAGTCCGAGTTGGACTGGGATTTTGCTTGAGCCGCATATCAGTTGGTTGACAGGACGTACAAGGATGTGTGCTTGGAGCTAGGGTGGGGGCTTGGGACCAGGGACCGACCGCAAATCAAACTCGTTGCAAAAGTTTTGGGCACAAGCGTTGGCAACATGTGATAAGTTTATTGTCTTGCCGCATGACGCACGCCCCCCCACACACACAGGACTGAGAGCTAAAAAAGGACTTGCTGAGAAAAGGAATAGTATCGCATTTCCAAACAGAGCTGAAATATGCTTTTTTGGTCTATAAATTAAGTTGTCTCGCCCACAAATATTAATTGCCTAATTAGCATATGCGACTGACATGGACAGGACATAGGGCACAAGACACAGGACCCTTTCGCAAATTAAGGACAGCAGTACAATAGCCGGTGACATTGCTTAAGGCATGTGCTCACAATTTCCATGTGTCCTGAGCGAAGCTCACATGTTCGCAAAGGACACGTGACTTTGTTTGCGTATAAGTCCTTCTTTTCCTTAAAGACCTTTTCGATATGCGTTTGGGCTCGTCAGGAGTATCGAAGCCATTAGATGTGTATGACTTATTAATATTTGTTCCATATTCAGGCTTGTATATATCGAAGGCTGCAAGGACTCCCTTTAAGTCGCAGGAATTACAATAACAATGCGAGTCCAATACATTTTTAGCATTGGAGCAAAGTTTGACATGTTTGCGTCTCGTCATTATCAAGCGACGTTGCTGGTTTATCCTTTTCGTCCTTTCGCTGTTCTAATTAAAAAATACACACACTCTGGTGAAAACGGGAACATTCCTCTGCCGTAATTGAGGGTTGTTATTCATTTCAATCCCCTAATTGTTGTTCTTCTTGCCTTTGTTTCTTGCACACAGGGACAGGAGTGTGTGTGGAGTTTTTATTTTGGGCAATATCCTTGTGAGTTGATGAGGATGATTTTTTGTTGTGGAAAATGTAGGCTATCGATTTTTTCTTGTTCACCTTAAATTTATGCTTTATAAGCGAACATGCTGAAAGGACCTTAAGTGCTCGATGCCTGGCCATGTTCCGGGTAGACGACGAAAGTTTAGGAATGAGGTCCTGCCGATAATTTAAATCATTTAGCATCAGTACCAAGATTCAACTAAGGTCCCCAAGCACAATAATCACTTTATAATGTTGTTCCTTGTGTAATGTCCTGCTGTGAAAATTTGCCTTTAGCAATGGCAAATATTATCCCTGAAGTTTCTACTTGTTTCTCTCTCATGTGGCAAAAAAGTTTAGCGACTTTCTCCTCCCATCGCGCTCAGACTTTGCAAGGACTAAAACTTTTGTAAATATGTTGCATAAATATTGTCTTCCTTTTATGTGAAACGCCTCCTCTGAATGTAATATATTGTTATTTTTATGGCTGGAAGTGCACTTGTAACAATTTCATTAACTGCAAACGAAGCACAAGAGCTTCACAGGATAACGATGAGGATGTGGTATATGCACCCATTTTAATTGCACACAAAGTCCAAGGGACCTGCAGCGGAGCCAAGGAAACCGCAAGATAACAATCCATTAACTTTTTGCCACTCAACTTGGAGGAAACTACGTAGCTGCCTGAAGGAAGCCCACGCTTCCCAAGTCGAGCCTCAAGTGGAGCCCAAACTGAAGGGCCAACTGAAGCCCCAACTCGATGCACCTAAGGCAGTCGCTTCATATTAAATGGAAATCCTTTTCTTCCTATTTTTTTTTTCTCTATTTTCTTCGCTGAGTTTTGAATTACTCGTACAGCTGCTGTGGCTCTTCATCAACCGTCAGAAACAGCAGCAAAAACAAAAAAAAAAAAAGAAAAAAAAGGAAAATAAAAAACAAAACAAAAATTACACAACAACAAGAAAAGCATGCAAATTATAAAGGATAAGCAAGGATACGGCATACACCCACCAACACTCACAACCTGCATTCACATTCAGCTCCTGCTCCTTTTTTAACACTCAGGGCAAAGCAAGTTTTTCCACTTTTTGAGTTTTTAAATGCATTTTTTTTGGTTTGCTTTTCATTTCTGGTTTTTATTTTCACATTTTTTGGTATCTACGAATATTCGTGGGAAGGAGATTTCTCGTGGTTGCTCGCCTTAAAGCTGCCTCCGTTCATAATGAGCGAAAAACACCAAATAATTTGGATAAAACATCCTTTAATTTACCAAGACGAATTCCTTTCGCCATCTGAACAAGAAGATAAATCTCCTTGATTGAATATCCTGTGTCTACCCTTTCCACTTCCTTTCTTGGCAAGGGAACACCACACGTTCCTAATTTTTTCGATCTTATCGAAGATTTTTACATGAGAAATTCACGCTACTAATTTTTGGGTCAACTTTTACCCCCATGCATCCTTTGAACCCTGGAACATCATCAACAGGGCTCAATTCAACGTATCCTGCGCGAGATGCTGTCGAGAAGCGCAACCCCAGTTAACCCTTTTTTGGGTTCGTTCGAAGGATGGTGAACAGCTGTTGTGTGTGTTTGCGCCCAGGATGATGCCGATGTGTATGGCATGGCATTCAAAGGATCACTGAGCATGAAAATTTGAATATTTTCTCAACGCAATGCGATCCTCCTGGTCGGGACAATAGCGCTGCAGGAAAATGCAAATGCCTCCAGCTCCTTTGGCAATGCCATGACCTTAATCTATGAAACAGGATGCTGTGTGCGTGCTCAGAAATAGAAATTGAATTTAAAGAATATCCTTTATGGTAAAAGGATTCGATTAAGCGATAAGGTTCTCGTAAAACTTTAGGCACGAACACACGAACTCACAACTACACACACACACATACATATGTCACTGACCACAGGAGATTAGTACGTGTGTGAGATATAGGTCCAAGAAGAAGAAGAAGAAGAAGAGGAAGAAGAAGTCAAGAGTCCGAACACTTTCCACTTTTCATTTGGGCGTGATTAATGAAGTGTTGACCAAGTCAAAATTAATGCCAAATTTCTGCCCAGGCGATAAGAAAACTGACCGAAGTGAAGCCTCGCACTTGGCAGCATGTGTAGAGGGAGGCAGCCTGGGGAGGGGCGAGATGTGGCCGTCGTTTGGGCCAACATGTGCTAAGTGGCATGTGGTCAAAATGGGACACGGGCACGGACTCGTAACCGGAATCGGACTCAACCTTAAACTTGGATTCAAACTCGGACTTTGACTCCGTGTCCTGGTCAAGAATAGTTTCAATTTACGCCTTATGAGCAAACATCCATCAAGTGTGTGTGTGTGTGTGTGTGTGCGTGTGTGGGATGCGGGTTGTTGTTAGCAAAAATGTGAAATGTCAAAAATACACACACCCCCACAACCCCACCCCATTACACCTTCCTCACTCACACACACACACAGACACAGACAGACTTATCGATGTGCCGTGCAGCTGTTAGTGCAACCCTTTTCCAGGATAATATGGGTTAACTGTCCGGTTGCCAGTTGGAGTGTCCGGTTTTGGAATAATTAATCACAGGCTCACATGCGATTTGTAAAGTTAATTGCCGTGGCGAAAGCGAACGTCAAGAACGAGATGAGGGGCTCCTTGCGGTCCTGTGTGTCCAATTGAGGTGCAACGTGTGGCATGGGATGGATGTGTGTGTGTGAGCTGTGCGCTTAAGTGCTCTGCATGTCTTCAATTACCAACAATTTAGCACATATTCCATATGCTGGCCGAGAAAATTGAGCTTCCTTTTAGCTGTTTTTGCTCTTTCATTTAATATTCATGCCTCAGACTCCGCATGCCCCGCTGCACTCCCCTTGGCTCTAGTTACTATGCGATGGCTAACGGCATCCTTAAATTGACTGCAATGTTTGCTGACATTTTTGCACGCGGCCACCAACACCCATCCACTTTAAATGGCTTTGGCAGTCAGTTATCCTTATCCTTGTGCTTCACTGGTCGGTGCATCCTTTGAAGTGCTTCCACTGCAAAAATGTCATGAAAAATTCATGCCAAGGTACCGCAAGGAAGGTGCTTAACCGGAAAAACAAACACTGACAGCACATGACGATAATAGTGCTCGAGTCCTTAAGCTATCACCTGAACAATGTAACACTTTGTTGTACGGAAGGATAATAAAAGTTACGCTTCATCTGAGAATCAAATTAAGAGGTTGCGTTTTAAAAAAAAGGATATCTTGAACTACCAACTTAAAAATGACTCCAGCGCATTAAATCCTCTCTTTGGGTAAAAGTCATGCGAATGCCCCATAAAACTAATATCCTTGAAGGTAGACGAAGTTCAATTAAATACCCCAAAACATATAAATCAAATCTCAGCTCCTCAAACCTTTCCCAATAATTCCTTGCAGTCGTAAGGACTGTGAAAATTTGAAGGGCCAAAACAAAACAAACATTGGAAAAGTTGTAAAGTTATTTATTGATTTTATGACCACAGAAAACTTTGTCAACTATTCGATGGGCAGGACAAAAAAGGACGAAACTTTAAGGAGAGTCATGTCCTCCCCAATGGCAATGACATTCACAACATGTGTGGGGATTAGTTTTCACTTTTAATTTGATTGTGAACATAGTTTTGCCTTCAGGTTATCCCTGGTTATCCTGGCATTCGAGTTTGAGGTGTGGACGCCCCAAGGGGATGTGCTGAATGTGATATGAATTGTTCTTCTGTTCGCCTATCCTTCAGACTTAAAGCTTGAATACAGTTTCCCATTTGTATTTTAAATTCTGAAGCTCTTCAATTTTTTAGGCATTCCCATCAAATTGTGGGTCATATATTAACTTGACCCTAAACCAATCATAATAATTTTATTTTATTTGAAACAATTACGCACAATAAAAGTTGTAATTAAAGGAATTACCAAATTTCGATCGTTAAACTTGAACCTCTATGGGAAACTCCTTTCAAGCGGTCCTGACACGCAACCAGACGTCATGCGGGCATAAATATAAAAATTATATAAAACCAACACACAAAGAACAACTTCACACGAATGTTCATAAATTAATCAAAAATATTGTTTACCAACTGTCCTGCTGCACGTGGTGGGTGGGGAGGGGGTGGGGCTGTTGGTGTCCTCACGCCCACACGCGACAATTGACCCTTTTGTTAATTAAATTTCAAACAATGAAAGGACATTACGTATATGAGCTTCTTGGTGTTTGTGTGTATGTGTTTGTGTGTGTGCGTGTGTGTGTGTGCGGTGCGTGTTGTGTGTGTGTTGCGTGTGTGTGTATGTTGTCAGTCATGATATGCAAACAAGTCGAGAAAATGTGAATAAACTGTTTGTCCAGCTAATAGGGAAAGTATCGCCCCATCGTCTCATCGTCCTGTCGCCCTATCTCCCTATCTCTCTATAGTCCTGTCGTTCTATCGTCCTTATAAATATATATCTGATAGTGTCAAGGTAAATTTGGACTAGGACCGAGGGCTGCCTGGTGGCCGAATCGACCATTCGAAATTGGCCATAAATTTTGTACACTATTTTGGGTTAAAAAATTTGGAAGGGTTGACGTTGACAGGCGACGCGTCCGAGGCGGGTAAACATAGACACACCCCGCCCCCTACATATATTTCGACCCTATAACCGCCCATATAGAGAGCACTATGGCCACTGCATATGATGTCTATACAGTGTCCTCTATTAGGACACATAAATTATTAACGCGCATTCTCGATGTGCATGTAGTTTATTAGCACTTGAGACATGAACCTGGTTCGTGTCCTTGTGCCTGTGTCCTTTTGGTGTCCTTTGCATGTTGGCCTATTGGAAAATTACCCAGTCCCATCTCCTTGTCTCTGTCCCTGTCTCTATCTCTGTATTAGTTGTGTTTGCCTATTTGAATTAATTTACATACGACACGCATTCTCGCACTTTGGCCATTAGTAGCTAACCCATCCGCAACCACCAGAAGGATACTCCGTCTGCCAGTCTGCCAGCCTGCCAGCCTGCCCCCCGCCACTCGTGGTCCTTTTTTGCTGATCTAAGGTTTATGATATATGCGTGTAGACCACTGATGAGTGGCCTCCAACTTGGGAAACGAGTCCTTGGCTGCACCTAAGGTAAGAAGTAACTAATGGAGCATTCGGGTCGCTAGCTTTTAGTGTCCTGCAAACTCATCTCACAATTTAGTGAGTGTCACTTAAAAGTAAATACAATTTCATTAACATAGATAAGGAATTTATTATAAACTATGTCCAAACTCTATGTGCAGCTTCGCAGTCGCCCAAGAAGCGAAGTCAATAAAACTCGCACAGTGGTACCAAATGATATTATCAGATAATTTCTTTTGCCGAAATGGTATCAACGCATTTGTATGGGGTCGCTTTTATGTGGGTGGCATAGTAACCACAGCCTGCGCTTTGCTTTCAATCTTCGAGGAAAACATCCCATACCATGAACCCAAATCAAATCAACGGCCAGGGAACGGAAAATAAAAACGCGGACGCTGAGGCTGTGGCCGTGGCTGAGACCAAGGCTGAGGCGGCGGCTGAGGCTGAGGCTGAGTCTGATGGCCCACATTAACGAGAAAGGACATTGACCAAGTAACGGTAAAAGGAGCCACAGCTGTAGCTGGTCAACGCCAGTAGCTGTCCTCGCAGCCACTAGTCAATAATTCAGCTTATCACCGGCGGATATTAGAATGGAAAAGCCAAAGGACATAACATCCGGCGCCTCGAGCGCGCATCAATAAAAACACATTTGAATGCCTTCGGTCGCTTGATGCTGCATACCCCAAACCATGCCCCATACCCCATCCTACACCATTCCTCATTCCCCACTCCCCACTTCCCAATGACAACCTATTGAGAAGGTGTTCATGTTTATCAGGGGACCGGGCGGCGGTTGGACGAAGGACAGCCCGGGCGTCCACTTTGTCAGCATCTCAAGCAACACTTTTGAAGTGAAAACCTCGCGCACTTCAAGTCGAAACTTTTTTCGTGCTCCGAGGGTTGTCTCCGCTTTGAACTCTGAATTTGACTTCAGATTGTGTGGGAGTGTTGCGGTGTGTGGGAGTGTTTTGGTGTGTGTTTGTGTGTGTTGCCTTGGGTGTGGGGACGCATCTTGCAGTTTGTCAACCCTCAGAAGCTTCGACTTTATTCAAATGCTAAAACCATAAAAAAAAAAGCAAAACAAACTCCAACCCAAACTGCCAACCCTTATCGAAATAGAGAGGAAAAAAATAACGCTTACCTTCTAAGTATTTACTTTCTTTCAGTTCGATCTGTGTTTGAGTTTTCTTTTCGGTTGTCCTGTGCCCTGTGTGAAGCATCCTTTAAAGTGCCGCGTCACTTGTCAATATTTTTTCAGAGCAAACTTTCAGGACGACATGACTTATATACGACATGCAGAGTGTCGATATTGAAGACATTTTTTGGGGAATGTTCAACAATTTAAACTCGAGTTTATACCATAAAGAATTATTTGAGAAATTAAATAGAAATAATTTAAATATAAAATAAATCAAAAATTTAAGAAAATATAATTTATATATATTATTATAGCCTCTCTGGGCGAGTTTGGGAGAAACCTTTGGACCTTCTTCTTTTAAACCCGAATTATGAATCAGCGACCAACGTCTGGATGCGCTTTTTGAATATGGACATTTGAAATCGAATATATAATTTTAATATCCTTTTAAGTCTCGCCGTTAGGATTAAGCATTAAACTCAGATATTGCATGGAGACAACGCGAATTGCATGTAAAGTCTTTTAAATTTGCCTATTTAATGCGTGCGCCGTACAAATGGCTTGAAATTTGAATTGTGGGCTATTCACCTTTATGGCCCCGGGTGCTACACCCCCTCGCCCACTTTGTTTATAGTATAGCACGAGTCTGAATCAGTCAAAGGTCGTTAATTTTTAAAATGAGCGTATAAATTTCTGAACAATGAAATAAAGCGAAGGAACAGTTCATTCTCTTCGCAGGACTTGGCAGGCACAGGGGACTGAGCATAAAACATGGGCAGCAAATAGCGTTAAGTATTCGAAATTGCCCATTTCGGAGTAACGGGAGAAAAAAAACAGTTGTTAATAAAGTGTTGAAGATGGCGTCCTTCGTCCGCCTGCCAACCCTTCCCGCACTGCATCACCCCTGCAGGACATTACCTTATATGCATAGTACGTCCCCACAGTGACGATGTGAGCATCGCCGTTGAGGGGTTGACTTTGGACTCAACATCTGGGAGATCTCGAGATCTGGAACTGGATGATGTGTATAATTTGAGATGCTTTGTGCGCCATTTTTATTCACGTTCCATAAATTTCGCATCAAGTGTTTATAAATCAAATATAACATCCTCCACCCTGAACGTCTGTCAAAGGAGCGCAGAACGCACACTTCTAGCAGCCACTATATTTTATGTTTGCTTGGCTTCCGCTTCCGCTTTACAAGGATTCTCCATTAATATTGCGATATCTCCTGTTTTTGCATAACATGCAAACAAATTTCAAAAATTAAGAATTATTACCGATTTTATGGCAATAATTCAGTCAGACATCCAACAGGGGAAAGAGGTAGCCAGAGGACGAGACAGGAAAGAAAATTGACAGAAAGAGAGCTAAAAGACTTTTCTATACTGATGTATATATATATATGTCTATATATATATTTGTCTATATATATAAAAATATATATATATATATGGAATAAATTTCCTGCTTTCAAGCTATATTTTCACAGCTCAGTCTGCATCTCAAATGCAAAAGGTGACCCCATGAAGCACCTCTGATTTTCGAAATCGTTTTGTGAGTCGTGTAGCTTTTATATAATATAAATTATATATTAAATATGGTACTATAAATATTATATTATTTATATAACAAGTTTACTAAGGTTTACTATAAAATATGAAAGTTTGTCGCGGCGACCCTCAGTTGCTAAAGCGCCCGTCCTGCAGTTCCTAGTCATAGAGAGAAATTTGTTTGAAAAATGAAGATGCGTTCCGAGGTGAGCTCTCAGGATGGTACAATGAAATGACACTCTATAAGTCTGTACCTCTTGTAGATAGTATTCCTGATCGCAGTTATCTGGATTGGCTGTTCCAGTGCCTACTTCAATCAATATATGATGATTCCCAGGCTACTACTGACCACAATCCTTGGAACATCCTTGGAATTAAACAGGGTGCTGATGACGTTTGTGTGGGCCTCCCCAACGCCACCGGATCAGGTCGCTATTCCCTTAAGGGAACATCAGAGTTCGGCTAATATTGCCCAATTGAACGGTGAGGAATTGGACGAGATGAACCAACATTTGGCTGAGATAGTGAAGCGCAGCGAGATGAGACGACGAGCTGTGACGGAAAAGGTGCCAATTACAGCATCAAGTCCTAGAACACTTGAAACAACAACAACTCCCGTCCCATTTAATATAGGCTTCCAGAACAAGCTCATTGACAACATTCATAATGTCGGGGACAGTCTTTTAAGAGAACTGAGTGCTCATATAGGCCTGAAACGGAACACACTGACCGACGTGGTGAACGGAGCTGAAGGCGCTCCTGGCTATGTGGAGCTTCTTGAGAAAGTTGTTGAGTCCCAACTCGATAATAAGAATGTGCAACACTCACTCGCTCAATTCAGAGCTATACTTAGCGGCATGAGTGTACTTCTGGGTGGTAACGAGTTGAAAGAATCTGAAATCTCTGAAGAAGAGACCAAAGCTCCGCCGCCTTCAAAAAATAAGAAGCGGTCAAATCGTTCATCCGCGCCCCTTTCATTTTTGTAGAAGTCCTTAAATGTCCTTAACTGTAGACAAATGACTTGAATAAAATTGCTCTTTGAAATATTTAAAAATTTACTTGATGTATCGAATATAAATTAATTTTCAAATAAATAAATGATGTTTGCGTAAACTACATTAATTTGGTTGGACTTCTTTTCTGGCTATAAGATACTTAAATTTTATATAAATCAAAATAAATTATATAAATATTATAAAATCAAATATCAATTTATGTATTCTATTATATTTATTTCATTTGGACTTTAAGGCTTATTTAAAAATTTGTCTAAAAGGTGCATCTGTCTTAGAAGATACCAAGTATAAATTCAGGATCTGTGATCAAGAAATTTTCTACAGACCAAACATTGAGAAGAGCATCGATATATAGATAATTTTTTATGGCAGACGAGATTTTTATATTAAAATTATCTTACCACATAACGTAATTTATAATTGATTTAATATTTTATAAACAATTTGATTTGATTGGGTCTTAACCTGACCACCTTGAACCCTGAAGTACCTGAAGTCAATTTACAATGATGAGTACCTCGATTATAAATGCTAAATGTTAATGAAAGTATAAGCTGTGAAGATCTGTCTTCACCTTAGAAATTAGCATTTATTTTATTTAAATAAATTAAAAATAAATTATTTTAATAATTACATATTTCTATAGCTAAAGCGATTGCAGTTCTGGTATAAGAACTGCAGTCGTCTCTGCGGATATTCAGTTCTTAGACTGCATTGCCGCGTTATTTTGTAAAAAAACCCAGGATATATGATGACACGTTTATTTGTATGTATTCGTAGGATCGATCTTAAATGATGAATGATTTTTTTTTAATAAGTTGCAGATAATATGTTTGGCCGTCATTTTGAGTGGCTACAGTTCTGAAGCCATTGTAAGGGACATCCTTAAACAAGCTGATGAGGCCGTGAAGGCATTGGAAACCTTCAGCCTCATCCCTTCCCGTCTTATGTACTCTTTCCTGGGCACCACTCCGAATGCCACCCAAGGGCAAAAAGTGGCACAGCCTGTAACCGATGCAACTTCACTTAACCAAAAACGTCTAACCGCCGAAGTGAATGATGGCAGTGATTTGATCACAATCATCAAGAATCCTTACACACGTATCGCACTTGCTCAAGCGGATTCGGAGCAGATGCCATTGAGGACGGAATTCCTTAATAAGATTCCAATTGGTTTTGGAGTTCAAGATTCTGATCTAAAGGCAACAGCACTAAATGTCCTGGGATTCTTGGCTAGTGCCAAAGTAAACGACGGCTTCAATGCGAAAGCATGGACAAAGAGAAATCCTTTTAACTTCTTGTTAACCATTCTGGGAATTCGATATCCCGCACTGAGCTCTGCGCTTTTCAAGTATAATAACAGAAAGACCATGAGATTAGTGGACGGATTAACTGAAGTCCCTGGTGGAAGTGGAATAGTCAGTGTGATGCCGGGTACAGGTCGGATTGGATTGAAGAGTTATGGTAGCCTTGTTATGGGAGGTGCCAGAAGTTCTGGTACTCAAACTGATCAACATGTCCTAATGCAATACGGTCAAGGACAAAGCAAAGATCTGGAGCGCATAACAAGCTTAAGCGAATCATCTGGTTCTCGACTGCCGATGACTGAGAATCGTCGTAGAACATTTAAAGAAACAGGATCTGGTGTGAGTGGTTCGGGTATGAGGGGATCTGGTAGAAGGACCTTTGACAATAGGGGGTCAAGAGTCAGTATGACTGATTCAGAAATGGACGAATATTTAATGGATGAGATCGAAACTGACTTGGGGCAACTCGATGCGGATATATCTGAATTGAAGTCAAAGGAGTTCAATGTTTACAGTAGAGCTCATAATGGTATAGGAGGATCCGGTGGAAACGAGTTTGGTAGATATGGGTCAGTTGGACGTGATAGGCGTGGTCATGACATGGGTGGATCTGTTATTGGAGGTTCTCGTATGGCTGGAAGTAGTTTCAGTAGATCTGAAATGGATAGGGCTGAAATGAGTAGACAAGGTCTAAGGGGAAATATAGTTCGAGGATCTGGAGGTAGTTTTAGTGGATCTGAAATGGGAGGAAATGCTGTGCTCAGAGTTGGTATAAGGGGACACGAAGAAGGTGGACTTAACACGGGCAGATTGGGTGAATTTGAACCATTTGGAGAGGACTCTGATGTTCATAGAAATGGCATTGACAGAGGAAGCTTGGTCGCACTTAGTAACAACAGATTTGCTGATACTAGATACGCGGTGGGCGGACTTGAAAATCGTGGAGGCAAAAGTGACAGAGAGTTTAATTTAGTTGGTCGGTATAGAGTGGAACCTTTTGGTTCCAAAACGATAGAAGCTTCAATAAACACACAGGGTGGGGCTGAAATGAGAAGACAAGGTCTAAGGGGAAATATAATTCGAGGATCTGCTGTGAGTCGATCTGATATGGGAGGAAATGGTGTGCTCAGAGTTGGTATAAGTGGACGCGAAGAAGGTGGACTTAACACGGGCAGATTGGGTGAATTTGAACCATTTGGAGAGGACTCTGGCATTGGCAGAGGCAGTTTGGTCGCACTTAGTAAAAACAGATTTGCTGATACTAGATACGCGGTGGGCGGACTTGGAAATCGTGGGTATGGAGTGGATTCTTTTGGTTCCAAAACGATGAAAACTTCAATAAACAGACAGGGTGACTTTTCTGGAAGCTTTGGTGGTATGAATGGCAGAGTGTTAAAGCAAATGCCCGGCAGTATATCGAATAATCCAGGTAATCTGCAAAACGGAATGATACTTAAACTGCCCGTAGGATTAATAAAATCGAACATTAATTAAAGTTTGACACGGCTATTCCCGAAACTCCTAATTATCGCTGCTAACAATGAATCCTTTTACAAAAATTTAAATCTATCCTTCACCCTTCTCCAGACGAGCTGCATTTATCGATAATTTGTGTAAATGTATCGAATCAAATAAATTATTTAAATTATACTGCTGTCCCTTTAATAAAAATGTGTTATTTCAAAAAGTTTAACTTAAATTTATATTTAAAATGAAAGTAAATGTTAAATGCTTAACATATACTTTAAATAAATAAAATAATATAATATATAAACGGCATGTCTTTTTAAGAGGACGGAGACATTAAAATTAAATTATTCCATCTTAAGAAGAAAATAAAGAAAACTTGAAAAAATATATTCCTAATTTTAAATTATTAAAATATTTTCCTTCAGATAAATATTTTTGTTAATTATAAATTTTCAATTACTTGTGAAAAATGATCTATATAAATTTAACTTAAAAAAAACTTAATTACTTTATGTTCATCATTCATGTTCAGCAGATCTTTCTTAGTTTTGTTCATAGATCATTATATATAGACATATGTTCACACATATACAATATATATGTACATATGACATAGGCAAAAGCCAATATCTTAGGGAAATATATGTAGGTTATAATATTATAATGTGGAACAAAAAATATAAAAAAGATCATTTAAAATCGAAAAATTATACCTGACACCAAAGGGCACATACATTAAAAGATCTTCAGAAGCAAAGGGCAAATTATTTTAAAGAATTTAAATAATTTTCATTTGTATGTTAATTACTCAGAGATCCGATGCAGAGCTTTTATATAGAACCTTTCATTGACTCCGAAACAACAGTCATAGAAGTACCGACGACAAAGAATGCGGATCCTTGTGAGTCCACGCTGGACGTGATACTGGATTCCATTGTATATCATCATATATCATCTGTTCTTATCTCCAACAGATTTTTCTTATGTGTGTGGCCCTGGCGGCAGCCGGAATCAGAGACCGTGCTCAGTTCTGGAGTCGAATGCTTGGGGTGTCCAAGGAACCACTGCAGGAACTTCCACCAGTATTGCCTGCCGATTCAAAGGAAGACTTCGAGACTAATTGAAATCGAGCATGACTCATTAGATATCGACAATTGGTGTAAAGGACCAAATAAAAATAAAAAACAAAACTAAAATCCTTTTATGCTTAGGTAAAGCCTTTTTATATATTGTAAAAAAAGGATTTATCAACATTGGGTTCGTTTTTCAACTTTCGGGTTTCCCTTTTATCAGGAAACTTTAAGAGAAAATGTATATTTAAAAAATAATTAATTAATTAAAAATAAAAAATTTAAAACTTTTTTCCCTTTAATTTTTAAGTTTACTCAGTTTAAAACGGAGGTCCTGAATAAAGACAACGCTTTAAACTGTTTACTTTAAAACAAAGCAGAATCTATCTTTTTTTTATATAATTATTTGAAATTATATTTTATTTATGTAATTTAACTTTTAATTTTTTTTTTCTAAAATCACAACTATTTAATAGAAGAAATGCCCAGCAAATAATTGGTTTGATTTTAAGAATAAATAAGGAAAGTCAAAGCCTTGGGTCTATTTCATTTTTCTGAACAAGTAAAGTCTATGAAGTTTTAAAGAAGAAGAATTGATTACATTTCATTTTCAAAATCTAATTAGAATCCTTCCAAAGTAAAATTAATAAAAATAAATACAATAAAAAAAAATCGAAGACTTAAGTTTAAGACTTTGTTTGTAGAAAAAAATTTTGATATTTAAAATACGGGATTAAAAAATAATTTTAAAATTAAATAAAAATAAATTAATTAAATTATTATTAATTATTATTATTAAGTGTATATATATAAATTATATGATTACTGAAATAGTTAATATCGAGTAACATAATGTGATATTAAATGTATACAAAAAAAAAAAATACTAGAAGAAAAAAAATGTTCATTAAATTCGCAACTTAAATTTAAAATGATTTTGTTAAAATTAACCCCGACCATTAGATTTAGGGTCATATTAAAAAAGTAGAGAGATTAGAATTTAAAAAATTATCATATTTTTAATTTAAATTCAAATTTCTTAAAGATGAATTGGTATATAAAGTGCTGGGCAGGTGCTCCGAAGTATCAGTTCCTGATATTCTGAACACAATGATTCGATTCTTGGTAAGTGAGAGCCGCATTGTGACTATATATCCAGTTAATTAATATCCTTGACAGGCTTTTATCCTGTGCCTGATGATGCTGATGAGTGCAGCTTTGGGCAACGCTCAGTTCTGGATGCGATTGCTTGGACTTCCCGTGCCAACTACTCAGGCTCCACCCATTTATATTGCCGCCCTAGGATGCTCTACATTATGCTAGATCCTTCAGTTATTGTTGCATTATGCACAATAATGACAGTGCACAAGCAAAGAGTGACTATATGTTCGGGTAATCAATAAAATAATTGCAAGATTAAATCTGTTTCAACAAATCTTTTAACTATTAGGGGATCTTATGTCGCCTTAAAACATGTTAAATTATGCACATTTTGCATTTGCCAGGTTCAATCCAGAAAACGCGATAACAACTAAGAGGATTAAAGCTTTAGCATTGCCAAAGGAAATGGGCTCCACACCAAGCTCAGGTCCCCATTCTATACACACAGGACCCCCAATCCCGAACGTACTAAGTCCGCACTGATAAAGCTCATCATATTCATTATGGGCAACAAGAATGTGTCCTTACGGTTGTGGGCATAAAAGAAGAAAGGCTTAAGTTGCTTTCTTGAATGCGTAATAATGCGTACTACGTAGTACCTTCAGTACCTCCCCCCGCCCAAAAACACTTCCCGGCGCCCGTTACCTTGGTCGACGATAAGATGACACGAAATGTAAAAATTGACACATAAAATTGAAGATGCCTGCCGGTCGCCATTTTACTTTTACTTCTGCCACAAGCCGCCAGTATGCGCCATTCTCGTTAAGATCCTTTTGCCTCCCACCAAGCCACCCATGCACTGTCTCTCTACGTCTACGTCTTCGTCTTCATCATCGTCTCTATCACCATCTCCGTCGCCGTTCCTGCCCCTCCCCCCCACCGTCTTACTTATCGCATCGCTTTGCTCACCCACTTCGTTAGCTATGTAAATGACTTTGTTTGTCTTTCATTGTTGTCCTCTTTTCTATTGCGTTTTCCAGATAATTCTGTCGACAAGCTGGCAACGCCGTTAACGCACATACACAAATACACACACACACACACACACTCACACGGTTCACGCATGTGACTGCTGTTCGTCGCGTAGGCACAGATTTTTAACCCTTTGGCCAGGACGCCACCCCAAAATTCGAAAGACCTTGCTGTCCTTATTTACCTTCTATATACGCACGCAACAAACATACAAGCACACTTACACAAACACACAAGCACACACACATACACGCACTTTTAGGTACATAGAAAGAGGGGAAATTCTCACGCACATCACGCATGAAAGTCGCGCTTTCGCGTTTTACATAAGTCCGCACTCTATGCGTATTTGTGTGTGTGTGTGTGTGCTTATGTATATGTGTATATACGTGTGTGCTTGTGCGTGCGTATCCTTTCGATTTTCGTCGCGTATCCTTTAGTTCCTGTCTTGTTTGTATCCAAAGATTTTTCGTCACAGATATTATATGAAAAATTGTTGAACATTTTTTTTTGTTTCTCGCGCAAACAAATTACGCGTCATCTCCTCGAAACGGCAGGACCCTTGCCTGCACTGCAGGACCCTAAGCTTTCGGACTATTCGATGGGCTTAATTAATGTTTGGGTTATTCGTTATAGATTCCATTCGGGAATAAGCAAACAACATAAATTGCGATCAATATATTTACAGCGCGTACAGAGAATTACAAGTAGATTCCAGATACTTTTTTAAAGTATCTAGATAAATATGGGTATATATTAAAGACACTTTAATAAGACATCAGGAAAAACATGGGAGTAGATTAAAGATACTTTTTCATATATATTTTAGATACATATGCGAAACGAGATACTTGAAAAACTTGGGAAATTTGAGAGAAGAAATTTGGAAGGAAAGCTGAGCATATTTTTTATTTATTTTTTTTTTATTATTTTTATTCATAATATTTTTTTCAGCTGTTGTATGTCCTGTCGACGTTTTCATACCCTAAGATTTTCCATGTAATTAATGAAAATGGCTCGTTCTGTTAAATTGTCTGTTCGTCATTGGGGGCCCAGAGTTACTTTGAACAAAATGTGAAAATTTAAAAGAAATTGTACCCCAAGGACACTCTCTGTGTATGTGTGCCTCTGTCTGCCTGGGTCCTGCCTCTGCTATTCCGCTTTGATTAACATTCGTCGCCGGCATGGAGATGTCGCCTGGTCGCGGCGGAGCATGATTTTAATTACTTTTGGGGGTAGTTCGAGACTTTCTTTAAGAAAGTGAAAGCCATTCCAGAAAACGTAAAACGTAAATAAGGACTTAAATAAAAAATGTACCCAATTTTTTGTCAGCACATGTTTTTCGATTATCCTGCTACACACACACACACACACACACACCTTTAAGCACTTGACCACTCTCTGGTTTCGCCTTCTGCATGAAGAGACCCCGAGGCTTGTTCAGTCCTTATTCAATTACAATATCATCTCATCTATTTTTGTTGTGTAATCGAGGCAGATAGAATATCAGAATCCTGCTTATAAGCATGTATTCCCAGAACTCCCTGGGGCTCTTTTTGCCACGGATCTAACCACTTGACCATGACACTTCAGATATTTATACTTTTTTTTTTTTTTATTTGTATCTTCTTGTTGCTTTCCACACGAAACCGGAAATAACATAATTGACCTCAGGGAATGCCCAACAAGCAGCAGAAAAAAAGGTATCACTGCAAATCGCATCAACTGACCGCTGATACGGACAGCGGCAGGACAAGAGTGGAACAGGGGCTGGGCTGGACAGGGACTAGAGGCAGGGAAAGGGGCCGGACCTTAAGTGATTTGTATGTGCATCTGTTGCGCCGGACAACAGACAATGAGGAGTCGGGGTCGGGGTCGCCGCTAGTCAATTGTGTCTCCCCTCCCCTGGTGCAAGGGCTGGTCAGTGGCCGCATTTGAGTTTCCCTCCTTTGTGTGTCTGCCCCGTGTCGCTTGTCTATTTGCCCGACTGGTCAGTTGGGTCAGTCGGTCGACTTGTTGGCCAGTTGTTGTTATTGTTATGGCTGTTGTTTATTTGTTACTGTTATTGTTGTTGTTGTTGCTGTCGCTGTCATGTCGCCGTGTCGCGTGTGTGTTGTGTAAACAAATCAATTACCAACGTTAAATGCATTTCGTTTATGAGCCCTCAAATTTGAATTTTAAATTAGCCGCCTGTCGGGTTTTTAGTGGTCAACAGTGTTCACACCTCTTGCAGTCGAATGTCCGAGGGGTCAATGTGTGTTCAACGGTAACTTAAGTGGCTTTTCAATGGCTTAATGGACCCTCTTCCCCCTCTACCATAGCGAAAGGCTTAACAACATGATTGACTTTTCAGTGATTGTGGCCAATCAGTGGGTAGAACTGCGGCTTACGACTCTCATTTCTTATTCTTATAAAAGCTTTCTTTATAAAGAAAACATCTGAAGACAAGGCCTACCTTCCATCCAAGCTGTTCTTATAAAAAAAGGATTTAAAATAAGCACATAAATTGTAGTTAATTATGAACGTAATTTTCACATTCCCCCTTGGCAGTTGGTCCTTTTGACATCATCTTTGACAGCATAATTATGGCCTGCCTCAAGTGCTGTGGTTAACATGCAATGCACATGGATTATCCTGTGCACATCCTTTCTGCATCCTTTTCATTTGCATGACACCTGCCCTTGCATCATGCCCCAACCCAATGCACTTGAATGCAGCCTCGATTTGCAGGACTTCAAGTGCGAAATAATACTTTGCAACGACTCATAAGCTCTTGTCCTGGGACTTTCCATGATGCTTCTGTTGCTCGTGTTTCTCCTGCTGGTGCTGGTCCTGGTTCTGGTCCTGGTCCTCTGTCGATTGCATTCTCGTCAGGCGCCCTAAATAGTCCTTTATTACAGTCAACTGCGAGTCAAACGAAGTGCAGCAGCTCCAAACATCAGACGACGTGTTTGTGCATATGCCACAGGCTCTGCTTTGTCAGGTCTTCATCCCCTGACCCCTTTTCACACACCCACAGATACACATACACACACTCACAGCATACAGAAGCACACAGAAACACACACACACACACACATTCACACACCCAACGAAGACTGCAGTTGCACATGCAGTGCAAGCGGTTGCATTATCCTTTAGAATTTGAATGCGCTTTGTGTTTTATTTTGCACTTGAATGCCCATCAGCACGGGAGGCGCAACAGGATGCAGATGCGCTGGTTGCACATGCCACATGCCACATGCCACATGCCGTCATGCCGCTAACTGCTGATGGGGGATGAAGAGGGGCATCGTTTGTGGAATTGCGTCCCTCCTTTTGAACACATCACACGTCGCCTTTTGCAGTTTTCACACTTCGAATTGGCGCATCAGGTGGCCACTTGTGGGAGCTTCCCTTTCAAGTGATTAGGTGGCCAAGTGGCACAGGATAAAAGGACATGCCGCAAAGCGTTTCAGATGCTTTAATAAATTAACAATGAGGATTTGTGAATATAAACATGTGAATAAATTTCGAGCTTCATCCATCTAAATCTCAACTCATCATCTTCTCAGCCAGACTGCGGACTACATTCTCGTCATACTCCTCGATCTCCTCATCGATATCCTCTATTTCCACATCGTTGGGTCTTACGGGGAAGCCTTGCTCAGGGGATACAATCTTAACGCCCTGATCACCAAACACCAGACAGTCAAAGTTTCTGAAATATAATGAAATTTTTAAAATAGATTCCATTGTGAATTTGTCATTTATATCCGTCCCACCGCTGAAAGAGTTCGTATCCCTGGAACTCTCCGGAGAGATACATGCAGACATGCATGTTCCGTCCGACGAACCAAATATCATGGAACTGAATGCAGGCGCGGGCAAAGTTGAAGCGAGGTGGGGTGAAGCAGAAGGGCGGGGGGTTCTGTCCAGATACCTTATGACGGAACCAAACGTTGTTATTCACGCGCATACGCAACTCGAAGGAGAACTCCTCCGGACGATAGGCCAGCTCCGTACAACTGTTCATGCCAATCACAGCCAGGAATCCTTTGAGAACACCGACAATTAACTGGGTTTCCTTCCCTTATTACCTGAAACACCTACCCGCACAGCATTTGCATAAGCCCGCATCACAGTTGCAGGGTATGCGGCTGACCAGATTGCCTACAGTAAAATTTCCCAGTTGCCTGGCTTCCTCTTCCTGGGCCAGTTGGTTGAGCCGATGGTTGAGCAGTCCCAATTGCTGGATGGCATCGTAGGCCAAGTCCTCGGTTGGTGGCTGTAGGGGAACTGTGGGGGAATTTCGAATGACATGCAATGATTATGAGTGGATGATAATGGGCCCTTCTGTTATTCAACTTTGATTCACACTTGACTATTTACATATATACAAATATTCACAATATGTACAACCTAAAAACTAAATACCGTTTAATATAAAAGGAAATGAGTTTGTATACAAAATGATCTTCGGATTGAGAAACTTCTTTGACTTATCGAGATTAGTAGCTCAAGTTCTTTTTAAATAACATCTAAAACATAAAACACCTTTGAGAAAAATAACAACAATTTAAAAATAAACAAAATTAACATTTTTTTCGCTTAATCATCTACAAACCAAAGCTTCCGCATCTTAAACAGTTCCGCCTCAAAACAACTGACGTAGACCGGCGATCGCCAGTCCAAAAAATAGCAACAACAACATCAATAATAATAACAACAACAAGGTATTCATCATCTAACAGTCCCAACACTTAACCTTGAGGCACGGAGCAGAGCGGACGAACTTTAGGAGTACTTTTGATGTCAATGAGAGCAACGAGCCGGCTCCATGCGTTGTGAGCAAAGCGAATCGGAGCCGATCGGCGGCGCTTGTGGGCCAAAGGAGGGCAGAGGAGGTACTGTCATCGTGGTCAAGATCATGGACAAGAGAGACTTAAAGCCAAAAATAGCCAGAGAGCGAGGAAAAGAGGTATGGAGATGAGAAAAACTGGTAACACATCATATTCAAAATCTGTGACTCTCTCTTCCTCACTCTCTCTCTCTCTCTCTCTCTCTCTCTCTCTCTCTCTCTCTCTCTCTCCCTCTCTCTCTCTTTTCTTCTGCTCTCGCTCTTTGATGGGTTGTCTTTTTTCGAAGCGTTGATCTATGGATCCATTGATAAGACGTTTCGGGTTTCTGACTGATCTATAAGAATGCCTGTAAGCCAAGTGGAAATCATTGCGTGCTAATGAGTTGGGGCAACGCGAGATATATGGCCGAAAACAACCTTCGGGTACATTGAGAACGTGGACTGGTGATTAATGTTTGGATGTGAATGTTACTTATGGGGCTTATAATTGGTATTCGCTTTGTTTTATTGGACCTACCAATGCTATGGCACGGGATGCAGTTGAATTCACAGCAACTCATTGCCTGACATTGGATAGAAGTCACGTCCCATACTGTAACTTGTTGTGGCCCTTGTGAGGGCTTTAATTTGGCTATTGTATGGGCTATAATTGAAGACAATGTGGAGTTTTATGGGGCATTTGGCATTCACAATAATTGACGCTTTTTAATGGCTGACGACTCAATCAACGATAATAATACTATCAATATGTATCAAGGTTAAGGATTAGGGACTACAAACGCTTCTAGGCTATGCTATGCTAAGCTTAAAGGATATATTTACAGCTTAATCCAAATAAAACACCATCACAGATTAAAATATTACATATTTTATTGTAAGCTTTACATGGTTGAGTGCCTCATCAAAGATTATCACAAGTTGTTTGTCGAAAAGGTACGTACGTTCCTTATAAAGAATGTCCCATATCACTAACTATACAGAAACCCATTGAGCCAATCACATATAAAATCGAAATAGCAGTCTTAGTTTAGGTAGATATTTACAGATCGAAATTGAATTGATCGAATATATACATACATATATATATATATATATATATATATATACAGATTACAGATAATATTTACATATACTTAATCTTACGGAAATTCGTTTAGGAGTGATCAGTGCCCATATTCTGGTTAAGTTAGGCAAACATTGACAAAGCGATAGAATATGGGCATGGCGAACGGATTTATAAAGTTAACAATCAGATAGTAGAAATACGACATAAAGTAGGAGTTCTTTGTACTACCGGTATCCGACTTGGAGACGGCCAACAGCGAGGCGATGCACAGAAGGTAGAAGAACAGACGCGAATGGGAGCTGGCCGCTGGCATTTTGATATTCTGTTGGGGGGTCCGCTGGGGGGCTTGTTGGGGGCTCAATGAAGGTTGCTTGTAGATATGTTTAGAGTTTTTGAATTCGCACGCTTTGTTTGTATATTGACTTATTGTGGTTTTACGGTTTTACGGATTTTGAATTTTTGTTTTCTGTTTATAATGGAAACCGATTGTCGGCTTTAGTATTAACTCCACAATGCACGCAACTTTCGCTTTCACATGAACATCTCAAAACAATTCACCGATCACGAAAGTTTTTAAGAGCCAAATTGTAAGTCACTTTTGGTTTCTATACAGTCAACTGCTCACTATATACACACGACTTTATACTTTATGCGTATAAAGATAGCTCTAAGACCTAAGGCTTGGGGTGGCTTCGGCTTCGGCTTCGGCTTTAACTTTAATTTCAATTTCGATTTCAACTTCAGCTACAGCTACAGCTACAGTTCCGAACGTGTTAATGGCTAAAATACAACTGGCCAAGAAAACGGTAGCGCATGCGCATGCTAAGTGCCAAGAGCGGACCCCGACCAGACCCGACTAACCAACCAAGCAGCCAACCAGCCAACCAGCCAGCCAACCAAGCAGCCAAGCAGCCAAGCAGCCAACCGGCCAAGCAGTCAGCCAAGCAGCCGTCGGCCATCGACAGGCCCGCACTAAGGCGAGCAGAGGCACAGGTGATCGGACGGAGCGGCGTGTGGATCGGTGCAGAAGCGTCGCCGCTTCTTTCGATTGACAGTTTTATGTTTGTCTGAATTTTAAACCAAGCACTGAAAACCAGTATTTTAAATTGTTTTCTTATAAGCACATCTTTAATATAGAGCCCCACCGTCTTGGGTCCAAGCCTCTGCTACAATTTCTCTCAGAGTCGCTGCCCCGTTGGACTCTCACTTTTCACTGGTGGCCGGTCTTTGAAATATGAACATATTTCTGCCTAATTAATTTGTCACCTTTAATGGCCTTACACCTTTACGCACATTTGTCCGCTTCTTAGAGTCTTAGACACTGACGTTGCCCATACACTATGGCATTTAAAGCTATGCTAGTTGCGCATTTGAAAACAACTTTATGAATAGTTAAATCTGCGATTCTATTTATTAACAGGTTCCACAAGTCAATAAATGCAATAATCAAGCTTTGTTCTAAAAAAAAGTTGACTACCACAAAAAGTAAGTCAGTTTTAGTTGAAGATATTTTTTAAGTACATACTTTTTTTTTTTTTTGTGAGAGTTTTGCATATTTTAATTAGAACACTTTCATTGCCCGGGGAATGAGGTGCGACTCTGAAGCTCTCCAGAAATTGTTCATTGTATTTCATGATCTCGTTCTACATTTCCACATTCATTGAAACCCGCAAGTCATTAAACTGGGTGTGCAAATATTATAGACAGTCATTTGGGTATTCGAAACTGGTTTTGGCGAACTGAGAGATCATTAATTAAGGTATTCTCCAGCTTAAAGAGATCCCAGCGTTTGCTTTATATGTCAACAGGTCTGTCGGCAAAACAAACAAACTAAAATTGGAATATGAGAATTATTATTGTTTTCGAATACCCTGTGAAACGCATGAAGGTGAGTTCACATATTTTTACACAGCCTTTAAATATTTTTGAATAGACTCGAACTTAAGACGGGGCAATAATTCAAGTTAATATCTTTTGTGTTAATTAAAATCATTAAGAACCAAAAGCCTAAACACGTATCTATCAGTTGCTAGATAATTTTTATGCTTTTCATGTCTTCTTTTTGTGCGCGGTGGCGGCTGGCCTTTAACTTGAATAATTTTCCAAAGGCGGAATAACAGTATACAACAGTTATGCATAAATTATAATGGTATAAAAATTAACTGAATATCGTTTATTATGCAATCTTCGCTTCGGCTCCCCAATAACTGGTAAGCAGTTTTAAGGTTTATGCTTTTAGTTTCGGTTTCAGTCACTTAGCCATGCATCGACTTATCGATCTTTTGACATTGACTTTGAGCGTCGATTGCCAGCGGAATTTAAAGTATAAAATTTGTCTTTGACATTTGGCAGAAGGCGGAAATGCATATTAAGTACGATAGATACAAATGTATCTAACGGATATATATATTTCTCTTAAGCTGACTTCAAGCCAGCTAATCCATTGATCAAGTTGGCCAACTGACCAAATGGCAGTTAAATCTTAGACTCCTCCTGTTCCACGACTCGCTAGCGCCATCTATTGAGCGCTTAACGAGCTCAGCGC
This sequence comes from Zaprionus lineosus, assembly GCA_035044505.1. Taxonomy (NCBI): domain Eukaryota; kingdom Metazoa; phylum Arthropoda; class Insecta; order Diptera; family Drosophilidae; genus Zaprionus; species Zaprionus lineosus. The sequence continues at coordinate 629,027 of JAWNNX010000655.1, read as the reverse complement.
CGTGCCATGTGATTATCCGTTTCTTGTTATTGTTTCTGTGGCTTTTGCTGCTGCTGTTACTGCTGTTGTTGTTGCTGTTGTTGCTACTTTGGCTAGTCCCTAAGTCTTTTATTGCAATTGATTTGTGATGCCAAAGCTACTGACCACACTCCCCAACCCCCAAAATAGTAACGAAAAGCCCAACAGCAGCCCCAACATGACATTAGAAATTATTTTGGGCTGCTGTTTGTTGCTATTGTTGTTGTTGTTGTTGTTGGTGATGCTGTTGTTGTTGTGAAAACTTGCACGTAAATCATGTGAAATCAATTTCTCTTGCACAATTTTCCACTTTTGGCAAATATGACGAAAAACCAAAGACCAGAGACCAGAGACTACGCGAAAAGTCGTGAGTAAACATTTGCTTAGACTTATCCCCGGACAGGCTTCTCAGCTACGATCGGTATGGTTGTAGTTGTTGTAGTATCAGTTGTTGTTGTTGTTGTTGTTGTTGTTGTTGTTGTTACTGATACTCGGACCGTTGTTGGTAGCATCTTGCGGTCTAATAATAGCATGTTAACTCATAACATGCTATCAATCACTCCAAAATTTGTATCTGCCATGGAAACTGCGGTGGGTTATACTCGGATTCGTAATGGGAGGCTGCCCATAATTCGCATGTGAAAATTGGAAAATTGTTTGCCAAGATGTTGTTGTTGTTGTTGTTGATCTGCTGCTGTGGCTCTTGGTTAGTTTTTGATGCAGTTATTGTTCCATGCATGCTCCAAAAATTATCGGTATGTCTACATGCATATGTGTGTGTGTGTGTGTGTGAGTGTGTCTAATAATGTATGTAATACAATTCGGGCATGAATTATGGGATTTTCATGGCGCCAGTCGACAGGCTAGACGAAATTTTCCATTGTAATATGTGAGGCACAGCCTCCGATTTTGTTTATGGAGTCAGGGCAAATTTTAAAAATCTTGGGATAATCATATAAATTGCACACGGATCAAGTTTAATATATGGTAATTATTTAATTATAAACATGTAAACTAAGATAATTTTATGGTAAATTATTTGCTACTTAGCGATTTTAAAAAAGACCCGCATAGCTTTAATATCGACGCTCGAAACTTAAAGTCAACCTAAGGACTTATATTAAAAACAACTCTTGAAATTTTGTAGGTGCTAGTATTGTGCCACCCCACCCCCCGAGGACACTTAGCTTTCAGCCAGACCGACACAAAAAACAAATCGAAAAAGTATTAATTCAAAGCACCCTTTATTTCCACTTCTGTCTACTTTGGGGAATGGATTTTATATTTTGTTTTTGTTTTGTTTTTGATTTGTTTTTGTTGTTTTTGTTTTCGTGCACTTGGAATCGCGTTGTCTTTTCCTTTTTCCGTGCTTGAACATTTTCTTGCTCTTTGTGTGCCTTTAAGTATGCAACGAGTAGACTATAGAAATTTTTATACAATTTTGTTGTTCATTTGTTTTTCGGGCGCTCACCAGAAATGAAATGCCAAATGTAAAATGTGAAATGTAAAATGCAAAATGCAAAATGTAAAATGTGAAATATAAATAAAATATAAAATATGAAATATAAAACGTGAAAAGTAAAAAGTAAAAAGTGAAACGAAAACAGAAACAGAAATGCCAAAAATAAAAATACAAAAAATGAAAAATGAAAAGAAAACATAAATCTTTTTGTCTGGCATCGTTTCAGAGGCGACCGGCATTAAGAGGGCCGCCTGCTGCCATTGTGAGTGGCTGATTCTTATTTCTCCTTTTTTATTTTCATTTCATTTCCCACACACCGCCTACCAACCATCCCTCCCTCCTGCCCCCTGCCAGGTGGTAATGCAAGATGCCTGCCACCTGCCGCCTCCCTCAGCTTTGAGCTAGGGGAATTTCCATGCATAGAGGATACTATTTGCTCCTTTTTCCTTTTACGAGCTGCCTTCCGTATATTTTGGTATTGCTTTGTTCTCTTAATTAAGCAAAAATGTTGTTATTACGAACGAAAGCCTCTCCACAGGGATATACCTTATATATACATATTTGTATATAGGAAAACTTTTTCGACATTTGAATGATGCATTTAATGTGATTTCTATAGTTTAGAAATCCACACTTTAAATAAAATGTAGACTGATTCTGATGACTTCAATTAATATTAAATTTGAAACTGAAAATCTGTAATTTGATTCTAAAAGAATTTCTAACAAATTTCAAGTTTTGTATACCCAAAAATTCATAGAAATCCCTTCTCATTTTCCACTGTATCCAAAAAGGTTGAAAAGTCCTCAGAATCAAATGTTTGTGTGTTATAATTAACCCTTCATACAACAGCAACATGCCTCAAGAGTACGTCTCTTTGCCCCCATCTCTTAGCCCTGCAGCCACCTCCACCACAGCCACCATCCGCACTCAACCACTTCACAGCATATTCCCCAAAAATATGTATACATTCTCAAGAACAATTAGTTTCTTCTTTTTTTTTGAGATTGCCGAAAAAATGAAAGAGTTGCAACCTGCAACCTGCCACATGCCACATGCCACATGCCATATATTCTCCAAGGACACTTGACTTTCAGCTGCTGCTGCTTGCGTTTGGGGCGCTGCCGTTGCAGTCACAAGCAGGCGCTGGGGGTATGAGCAAACTCTCTTTTTGGCTGTGTTGACAGCTTTCTTGTTGCACTTTCGGAAGAGCAGGGGGTTTGGGGCTCCCTTGTGCCCGGAGTGTGGTGGGGTGCGGCGGGGTAACTTGCAAGTGTCATGGCCTTTTTTTAGAGTCGCGCGGCTGCAGACATTTGGCGCTGCCAATTAATTAAGCGAAATAAAAGCCAACAAGCCCGCAACGGGACCTGGAAGCGCGTTTCTTCATTAGCAGCCAGGCCCAGGTCAGTGGACTGTGGACGAGGGGAGGGAGAGCGGTAAGGCTGATGGATGCAGGACTCGTGTAATTCAATTTGGCTGCATGCAATTTGTTGCCTTGAAATGCTGAGCTTTAATACGCAATTAGTGCAATTCAATCAGCACAGCTCTGGGGGCAGGCAGATGAGCTCGATATGAATCTTACGGCACACTCCCCCGCCCATGGAGCTGCGGCAGTCGCGCGAGCTGAGCCTTTTACCACCTGCGGCTTGCGGTGATTACGTGCAACATGAGCATAAAAATTGCTTATGCTTCATAGGCAAATGCTAGACAAGACCCAGTCGAGATTCTGTCCAGGTAAAAGAGCAAAAACAAGAACAAGAACAGAAACCAGAACCAGAGTCGAAGCCAGACACCGACTCAGACTCAGACTCAGAGTTGGAGTCAGTCTGGGAGTCAGTCTTGGACTCCGACCAGGAAGCGCACTTGCCAATGGCTGTGGTGTCGTTTATGGAAATGTGCACCACGCTTTGTGGGATTGGGCGCATGTATTGTGGCGCATTGTCGGCGCCTTGCAACTTGTTTATGACACATGATGCAGCTGATGGAAATTGCCGTTCAATCGATGCCCGGCGAGAGACATCGAAAGACTCTTCCCCCCGCGAGTGCCTTCATCTTCAAATGGCGCTTAATTTAGATTAAACGACTTACTGTATACAATTTATTGGCATAAAGTTTAATTGAACAACAACAACAACAACAACAACAACAACAATAATGGCAACAACAGTTGCCACATCAGCAGAAAGTATTCTGAGAGAGAACGGATGGTGGAGTGGGGCAGTGGGGAGTGGAAGCTCCTAAACAAATAGTTGTAGGTGGTCAGTTGGTTGCCCCTAGAGAATGTTCCATGTGCGCAGGTTGCCCGGCTTCGTGGCCGTTGATCACGACTCTATTAAGAGCGCCTGCTCCTGGCCCAATGCTCAATTATTGACCTCTGTGCCTGCCAGGACATTGACGAGTGTCCGCCGAATGGTAAAATCATTTGCTATACTTTTGATCTTTTCTGTGCCGCTCAACCAACAAACTTGTATCCAACTCCTTCGCAGGGGCAACCTCTCCTCTTCAAACCAGCAGCTGACATGTTCTCCGATTTGTTATATGTAGGAAGCCTGCCATCTGTGTAGGAGCTTTGCATCTTGGATATGATACACTCTTAGCTTGTACCACCTGTTGTGCTGCTTGTCGGGGTCATGTCCACACCGGGCGCCTCCGTCTTCGCCTTCCTTTCCGTCTTCGTCTCCAGCCCCATCTCTGCCAGCGTATCCGCCTCAGGAGCCTCACTTGTTGGACTTACGACCAGTTCCCTGAACATATCTTCATAATGTGTGCTCATTTATATTGTGCCCCTTTGCATATTCAAGGAGTGATCGGCGTTGCGTATAACTTGGGTATTTGTTGTTGTTGTTATTGTTGTTGTTGCTTGTCAATCATTCAAAATTGCCAACTTATTTTAGAACTACACTTAACGTATTTAAAACCGGGTCGAATATTGAGCCAACACTCCTAAGTGAAATGCGTGGTAGCATTCCGCTCGACATTTGGTAGAGCATCAAAAGGACTAGGGATGTGCTCCACCAAATGGGTTTTAAGTGCTTTAATTCGTCCATTTCAATTTAAAAGCCGAGTACAAAAACAATATAAAATTAAACTAACTAAATTTCAAAATATTTATATTCAATTTTTTGACTACATGCAATTAAATTCAAGGCCAATTGAAGTGTGCGAAGATAAGTATCCTTTGTTTTGGTTATAGTTGTGCTGGGATCATCTTTATTCCAAAGCTATTGCCATGTGTCTTGGAAGTCATATTCAAAACATTCGATTGGCAATCGAAGCGTCGGTCACGTCGCATATGAAGCGATGGCAATCACAGAAGCCAAAGACGGGAAACCAATCAGCCAGCTGCTCAGGTTAGTTTGGCTGGGATGTGAATGTGGATGAGGGGGGGTAAGTCAATCTATCACGTATGTAATTCCCATGAAAAATTTGTGCAGTAGTATAGAAGGAGGCGAGTGGGGATTCGGGATGGCGGCTGCCACGTATACGGGAGCCAAATTGTTGTAGGTGAAATAATAATTTCGTGCAACTACCTGAAGATACAATCGAATGGAGTCGCATGGATTCACATATTGGAAATGGAAGCTGAGAGTAGGAGTGGGAGTTGAAGTGGGAGTGGGAGTGCGAGTAGAAGTCAAACTGGGAATGGGAGTGGCTGAGGAATTGGCAATGGAATTGGTGAGTTCACCGTCAGGCATTACGAATCAATTCGACAAACGCACCATGCACTAGTTTTGATGTTGCAAGTTCAGGCTTAAGTTCAGCCACAATTTGTGGCACAGCTAATGAAAAGCTATCGCACGATCTGCACAATACCCATTCAAGACCCGATCACCGGCCAATCTCAGTGCGTGGTTGGTGGGGCAACACGTAGAGCCCAATTTTAAAACATTTCGCCAGCTACTTGTTACGGGTCAGACTCCAAGTGCCTGAGTGGAACATTGGAGTTGTGGAAGAGTGGAAGAGTGGAAGAGTGGAACAGCGGAAGAGATAGAGACACAAACGGGGGCAGGTAACAGCGTGCGGCTGCCTCATCATCGATCCGATGGCAGCCTCTCCTCTCATAATCCCATGTTTGTTTGCATTAGGCACCGCAGACAGGCTGCAATTATGTCGTTGGATCTGCAAGTCATCGTCGTTGCCACAGCCGTTGACTGGCTCACTGGCTGGCTGGCTGGTTGGCTGGCTGACTGGTTGACTTCAGCATCAACTTGCAACGTGAAGTCGTCCAAAAGTAGTTGCGGTTTTTGGCATTTTGATTGCCGCAGACTTTGTGGCGCATATGAATTATGGGCTCAGTTTTAGGTTGAAGTTACTTCGGGAGTCGAGTCACATTCTTTGGGTCTGCACTTTGGCTTTGTTTCGATTGTGATTGCAACTGCGTTTGCGATTTTCAATTGTCGGTTAGTGGACCATGGGAAGCGCAAACGCAGCTTTAAGACTCACGACGCGATTTTAAACGCGCACAAAACGCGTCAGCGAATCGCTCGCTTCACCGCATGGAGACAGCTGCCTATTTAATGATGTTTATTAATCTTTCTTTTTCTTTTCTGCTCACAATGCTTTTCATTTCACGAAATTAACACTTGGCTAAGCCCACACCTACACCTACACCTACATCATCGCACACACACACACACACACACGCACACACACTTCAGACTCTAATATGCATAAATTATGCCAAAAACACATCCAACCCTCTGAAACATTTCGGTTGGTTTTTCCCAAATTTTTTTATATCCATTTTTTTTCTCAACGTACCGTTAATGAGTGAAAACTCGTGTTAAACATTTAATACACATGTTGTTGTTGTTGTTGTTGTTGCTGCTGTGGGTTTGCATTTTTAGCCAAAATGTTGTTTGTTGTTGCTCTCCATAATTTATGTGTGTTGTGTGCATCGCGCGTTTTGTGTGCGTTTTTTTCGACAGTTGCCCGCCGCCTGCTGCCTTCTGCCTGCCGCTTGCGGTCGCGTGTCGCCTGCTTCTCAGCTCCTTTTTTGGGTAATTGAATTGCTTTTCTTTTTTTTGGTCCTTTTCAGTCATTTGTGGAGAGCATTTGTTTTCTGTATTTGTTTTGTGTGAAATTAGCTTCATTTTGGCATGTTCGAAGAAATACACAACATTTCAAGAGCGACTTTTGCCGGCTTAAATGCCTCACATCTTTAAGGAAAGGACTTACATTTAATTTTCTATTTGAATAAGGAGAAACAGATAAATCTGCATTATACATACAATAAACAGTAATTCAATAATCTTTAAATTATCTCTAACAATATATTGATTACTATCGATTTCGATCGAAATCAGCAAAAGTGAATAAAATTTCAGTCAAGTCATCAGCAGGCCGAACCACTCGAAGCAATAAAACACAAGAAGGACCAAGCACGCAGCTTGCAGGGATCTCCATGGGGACTAGCTAAATTGAGAGCAGAAATTTGTGCACAGGATATGGCAGGACCAACCACAGGCATCGTCTAGGTTCAAGGAGAAAAACAACATCGAGCCACAAACCAAAAGGAATGATAAAAAAAACTTGTCTATAAAAATTGGTTAAAACAAACTTTGGCCCGAATGCTTTTGCCTGACTGATTTTCAGATTTTGCATTTATATCGCATTTGAATGAAGTCCTTGGGTGGAAAAAGTTTCCTGGTTTTCACGCGGTAAATGAGTTTGCAATTTATTTGGAAACACATTCATTTGGTTTTTCTTTTTTTCTCCTTTTTTTTTTTTTTGGTAATGAATTGACAAAATCATTGGCAACAGGAACAACTACAACATTGAACGATCGATAGATAAACGCAGACATTTTACTCCATATAATACGCTTTTAATGAGTATTTTGTTGGAAGGACTTGTACATATCCCAAGGATACTTTTGGCTCTTGGGCTTTGGGGGGATGAATTTGTCTGGGATACCGTCCGCGAGCTGTCAATTAAATTAAATGCGAGACTTTTCTTAATTTCGATTGCGTGCACCACCCCGTATCCCCACCCCACTGACACCACACGCCCCCCTCCCCTCTCCCCTCTCCCCACTTCCCACTTCCCACTTCCCACTTCCCTGTCCCGGTAATATCTGTGGAGTCATGCAATGACAACACTTGATTGCCATGGACACGCCAGGAGCACCTTGACGAGGTGCACGACATGCTTCGACTTTGGACACCTCAACTGAAATTGCATCTGTATTTGTATCTGTGTTTGTATTAGTATTTGTATTTATATTTGTAATCGTATTTGTATCTGGAATTAAATTTAATTATTTTCTCACATGCAGCGAGATTTTGTGCGTTCCACTAATTTATTTCTCCAGCATTTGAAGCATGCTTTGGGGCTTCACTTGGGGCTTTCAAAGAATCACGCAGATTCACAGATATTCGAATAAGTAGAGCATGGATTTGTCTGGGATGTCTTCATACAATACTTGAGAAGGTTTAAGTAAGAAAGGCATTAGGACATCTTTATGATAAATGAAGGTAAGGAAAATATGAAATATTTTTTCCACTTTTTATTAAGCTAATTGTATACTCTATAAAAAATATTGAGTAGAGACACAGAATAATGAATTTCATCACTTAATAATCTCCAGCCAAAATATATAAAATATTCATTTTCAATCATCAAATATTTCAAAGGACTATTTCATGTCTCCTTAAAGAGAAGAAATAATTATATATTTTTTTTTATTTTTTACATTAAAACAAATCGTCTAACAAAACAAACATACCCTTTGGTCTGTTACATGAAATTCAAATGCATTATGATTTTTGTGAAATTATTTCGTGTGCTTCACTGCGTCCTTTCAAAGGAAGCTTCAGCTCAAGGATCTTATATATATTTCATTTTTTCATGAGGAATGCCCAAAATTTCAGTATTACAAGTAAAACGAAGCTACGTATGGATGTGTGTGTGTGTGTGGTCTGTGAGTGTGTATGTGGTGTGTGTGGTGTGTGTGTGTGTGGTCTGTGAGTGTGTATGTGGTGTGTGTGTGTGTGTGTGTGTGTGCATTTATTCATAGTAATGAGTGTGAGCTCTGATGCTGTGGTGGCAGACGGAGCTGCTTTTTCTTGATTTCGTTGCAGGCCCATAGGAATTTGCAAGGAGGAGCTGCAGGAATATAAACTGGAAATTATCGCCACGTACAGTAGGCCATGGATAGCTCCTGACAGGAGCTTGGGCTGAGGCACTACAGTCAGCCAGGACCGTTGCCTTTGAGTGTTTACATTGCTGGCTCAACTTGGTCCAGGTTCAAGTATAAATCCAAGTGTCTACGTATCCTGGCCAGGGAGATGGCAGCCAGAAGTTTGGGGTGTAGGCGTTGCTTCTTTTAGGCGTCTGCAAATCTCAAAAATGCACACAGACTACGGCCATCCGTTTCCGTTACGCTGTGGCTACACACGGTCCTTATCCTCTACCCGTTACCCGTTACCCGTTGCCCGTCACCCTTTTAAACCCGTAAGCCTGTGCCTGTTATCCGTGTGCCATGTCTGAAGCCTTGAGGTGCTGCTACCTCAGTTGTGGCTCCGGCTATGACGTCGCCGCCAATGTCTGGCAAGGCGATTTAGCAAATTAAAAGGTTTTTAATGCATGGAGTGCGCTTTTACTTATTCCATAATTTGATGCTGGAAAACAGGATTCTGGATGTGGGTTTTGGCAGATGGGGATGCAGGAATGCAGGGATGCAGGGATGCAGGGATGCAAATACGACTGACTGCGGACAGTGTCTTTTATTTTCAACGTAGACTTTTGTATTTTTGGCATTGCCGAGACGTCATCAGGTCTGATTTTTGGGTGCTGCATGGTGTTTGTTTTAAGGACGAGGTACACTAGGCGCTTCGTAATTTTCGCCAGGTTAACAGAGCCGAGAGTAGGGGGCAGACGTAGGTGAACAATCAGGATATGAAAAATACTTTTTAATTGTGCAATAAATTGAAATGTCTCCCCCTTGTACACAAATAAATGTTTAGTTGCTTGGAAATGGAATTTTAATTTCCCAAAAAGGACTTAAGTATTTGAACTGCTATTCAAAAAGGTTAAATGCGAAAAATAAATAAAAGATAGAATAGAAAAATGAAGGAGTTGTTCAGGAGCGTCTCTTGAAAAAAAAGCTTAAATTTAAAGCTGTGAGAGTCGAGTTTGATATATCTGAAAAATCATCAAGTTATCTAATTAAATCGATGCTGAATGATGTGAAGCTCCTGGCAGATCCTGTTGCTAATATCAAGCCCGACAAATTTAAATAATCCCATCAAGATCCGATATCTCATCCCCCCATATCCTTGCGTTACCGCAAATTACGCACTTGACTGCGGCGCAACGTTCGTCAAATCGAGCATTCGGAAAATGGGAAATCGCAAACTTTTCGCAAACTCTTGCTCCTTGTGCTTATGCTGCTGCTGTTGGGCCAAGGGGGAGGGGGGAAACACAGAACAATTGTCACGTGTCGTTGTCGCCCTGCGTGGGCTGTGGGTGCGAGGCTGGAAAATGTTGGCGAGACATATCAAGGATTTTCACTTGTGAATCGGAAAATTGGCAAGTGCCTGTCGAGGGTTGCGCGCTGCTCCCTCATTCCACCCACCTCGAGCACCCCAACCACCGTAACATGGCCAATTTTGCGAATTTTGGGTTATTAGGTTTTTCGTTGTGTACTTATGCGGGTTGCATGGCGTATGAATCCTCGATTGCGTGTTCCCTGTGGCCGACACACGGGCTTTAGCTGACAACGTGAACACAATAAATGACAGTCAAATTTTTTGATAAATGTCAGCGAGTCTGACATAGGGGAGTTGGGAGTTGGGGGTTTTGGGGTGGGCAATGGGTGTGTGACAGTTGTAATGATTTGATTGTTTGCAAGTGAAAGTTTTTGCCACTTGCGAGTCCTTTGTATTGCGCCCTTAGCTATTTACGTGTGATTTAAGGACTTCACTTAGTGCAAATGAAGGCAATTTTAAGAGAGATTTGCATAAACGCTTGGAAGGGCATAACCATTCTTTGGTTCGGGCCAGAAATGCAGAATTGTTAAGTGAATTATCGTTTAGGAATTTAAGAAATTGTCATTTTTTTTTTACATTGTAAAATTTTGCTAAGATATATATATTTCTTAGAGGGAAACTAATTTCCGCTTCTTGATTTACTGTGCCTGCGGCTAAGGAACTAACGAGCTGCTCGGATTGCATAAATAACTGAGCCCCAGCGATGCAAACATTAAACATCCTTCAGTAGTTGTGGCCCTGCCCTCAACCTAAGATTTCAGAATCAACAATAATAGAAATAATAATAGCATTGCGCACAATAGTTCTTTAGGTATCCTCCCCCGCCCACGCCCCCGCCGACCCAGCCACTGCCCTCACCCTCCTTCTGCGTATAGTTGCACTCGGTTTTGTTTATGACGCTGTAATATTGAAATCTGGATAATTGTGCAAAAGGATGTGAAAAACCGCAAGTATCCCCCTTACTATTACCAGTCCCATTCCCATTCCCATTTCCATTCCCATCTCCCTCGATGCTCTTTCAGTAACACAAGCACAGTCATTCATTTCGAAGCAAAGATATCTTAAGCACAATTTTAGTGCGACAATAAGAGAGGAAAGTACCAAGAGACGCACAACCAGAAGCAGAAGCAGAAGCAGAAGCACAAGAAGAAGCAGAAGCAGAAGCAGAAGCAGAAGCCGAAGCAGAGCCAGAACCAAGAGCCATGTACCAAGTACCAAGTACCAACTACCAGAAACCAGGCAAAATGGTCAACAGCTGAAGTGGAGTGAAATGCTCTTCCAAGCAGAAAGTGGTCAACATTTTTGCCAGTGCCATGGGCAAGAATAAAAGACGCCGAATGCACCAAAGGTAGCAATCATAGTTCCATAGAGCACTAGTCCCAGTCGTAATAATAATAAAAACCTCCTTCTAACTTTAGATGTTGTTCATATTGTTGTAGTAGTGGTAGTTGTAGTTGTTGTTGTTGTTGTAGTTGTTGTTGTTATGCTATTGAAGCTACTGCTCTTGCGGTAATAAACCAAAGACATTTTCATTTGAACTCGAAAGCTCGTAAAATAAGACTGAAAGCCAAATTAAAACAGCAACCAGTCAAAATTAAGTGAAATATTTTTCAAATTTCAAACTCGAGCACAAGAGAAATTGTTTTGGATTTAATGAAAAAGTGAATTACCATAAAATGTACAATCCATAGACACTTGAGGACAAGCTTGTATTTACTTTAAGTCTAGTGGAAAATTTCGGACTACCAAATGTTAAAGGAAACCCAAAACTAATAATTTCAACATATTAACAGCTGCCTAACCAGTCGCCTATATTTTTCCTCAGACACTTAACAGAGGCTTTGCAGTTATGTTAATGTCGTCACGCTGCGATAACAGACAGTAATCCTTATTAGAGGTAGCAGCGTTTGAATCGAAAAACGGCATCTTCTCAGAAGGAGTTTCAAGTGCTAAGTAAATCTTTTTAATACTCATTAAAAGTCCACATAATTATCTGATTTTCAAGCCATGAGTCGTATCCGAGTTCAAATCCAAAAACAAAAAACAGAAAGCAAAAATGTTCAAAGCTCAAGTGTAAAAACTGAACAACAAGAATTACATTTGCTTTCATATGCAGTCAGCGCACACATTTCAAAGCACCTTTGACCCCCAGCCAAAACTCTCAAGTCTCTCAAAATTAGCAACCACATCTCGACTCCAGGATTCATCAACGCTTTTGACTACTTTTGTTTTCCCTTTTTGTGTCGTCGCCAGTGGCATCTCAAAGGATTGTGTCGTTCATATTATTTTTTTTTTTTCGTCTATAATTAATGCTTACTCAGCGAAATGTTCAAAGATATTTTTGAACTACCCTCGCTTTCCCCTCTCTTTCCCCTCTCTTTCCCTTCGCTTGACAACTCCCATCCGTTTACTTCAAATATCTTTTGTTCGAATGTCAAAAGCACCGACAGCCAAAACAATTTCAAAAATAAAAAGAAAAAGCGTGAAAATGTGAAAATTTGAAAATCCTGAAATGTGCAAATGTAAAAGATTTGTACCTTTATTTTGGCAACTGCCACTTTTTGACATGCAAATAATTTGGCAGCCCCCCACGAGTCGTGCTATCAAAATGCCAGACAATCATTACACACATTCGCACACACTCGCACACCATCACACACACACCCACACACACACACACACACACACTCTTTCCGCATATGAGGCATCGCAGTACCAGAATTGAAACTGAATTTGGAACTGGAACTCCTACGCTGCCTCATTGCCGTCATGATTTATATACTCACGGCGTGCGCGTATTTATCAAACTCTAATTAATCGGTGATAAACCGATCAAGACGCTAAATGCTGTGCTACACGAAGCCGCCAGTGCAGGCAGCAGAACAAGTTTTGCTTTTCTTTTCAACTTACAACTTGCAACTTTAGGCTCCCAGGTACCAGGCAACTCAACTCCCAAGTCTCAAGTCTCAACTCGCAGCTCCCAACTCCCAACTCCCAAGACTCAACTCCAAAGTCCCAACTTCCAACTTCCAACTCCCAACTCCCAACTCCCAGCTCTTAGCTCCCGAGTCCAAGTAACCTCCTTGTGGTCTCCGCTTTCGTAGTGCATCGATTACCATGTGATTTCTTCAGCTACAGCTCGCATCCAAGTGCCGCTTTGCCCATTTTGCCAGTATTTTGTTGTATTTGCTAAAGCAATTTGCTTTCCCACCAGCTCCCCCTCCCATCCACAGCTGACCATTGCCAGTTTCGGCTCCGTTCCCTCCGCGATTGGCGATGCAATCAATATATGCTCGTGTCCAGCAAATAATAGACTTCAAACTGGCATTTTAAGCGTTTCTCTATGGACTCGTAGCAGTGGGGCTTGGTTATGGGTATCTCATGTTTCCGTGTGCTAACATTTCTCCTTCAAATGTCCATATAGTAAAGCCAAATATAGTTAGGCCTGAGTTGTGCCAATCCACATTTACAGGGTGCTCCTCTTGGCAAAAGACTTTACTTTGATATATATGATATTTATTTCTTAACTCTTGTAGTTTTCAACTAATTTTTCATTTAATTATCGCTTCCCTGATTTAAATTACATCAAGAAGAACACCCTGTATCTGGCCCAGCAATGACCTCTAATCCACTTTGGCAAATCAATTTATTAGCAATGTATGACTTATGCCTTTTTAAATGTGCGCTTGCATGTGTTCCCTAGTTTAAAGTTGAACGTTTATAGGTTGCCACTTGCCTCGCATCCACTTCCTACACCTCCCCACCTCCCCAGCTCTCCATGCCCACTATGCCTCCCATGTCTCCCATGCCACGCACGTCTAGGGGGCAGTCCACACAGCGGAGGCACAACAAATTTATGTTAACATGCACTGCGTAGCGCCCTCTGGTGTGTAATTTGGCGTTGTTTAGGCATCACGATTACATTGCGTCCAGGAATCTGGTGAACGAGGAGGGGAGCAAGAGGCGTTGCGAGGGAATAGAAGGGGTTGGAGGGAATAAAAAATATGTGCATCTAAAAGCGGATGCATGGGTGTAAGCCATGATTATCGCGGCTATAAATGATATGTGTGAGCGAAACTGAGCCCAGGCGACGCAACGCTCTTCGTTGTTTTTGCTGTTATTTGTTGGCCATTTAGTGTTGCCCATAAGCGTGTGAAGTGTGCACAGTGGGCGTGGCATGGAGTCAAACTTAATTCTAGAATTGCATTTATTTATACTTTTGTAATTACAAGTAGCCAGGATAGTCACTATCCAGTCTCTAACTTGAGCTTCCCAAGTCAATGGACTGCATAGTCAGAAGCTTCGACCAACCAAAACCAATATCAATTTCCAAACAGACGCCACTTGTTGCCGAAAAGACGAAAAACTAAACAAAAAAAAAAAAAAACAATGAAGTCAGAAGAAATTTTTTTTGTTAGTTTTTATGACCCAAGTTGTGGGCGGCGTCTGGGCGTCAGTACGACGGGGCGTCACTTTGAATATAAACGTTAAGTATAAAATTGAAAAAGCCATTTTGCTGCCAATTTAGCAAACACTTAAACCAATTTTGCACTTCAATCCACTGACGCACACAAAAACACCCAGTGCAACATCCCCTCCTCCCTTTTAAGTACCAGTTTCAGCTTCGGTCTCATTCCTTGTTGCAGTTGCCACGCATTTACACATCCCTAGACTCAAAGATAGACAGCAGGACATAGAGGCTTGCGTTGGCATTGACGCCGCCTCAAACGGCAGCAGCAGCAAGGACAATCCGTAGGTCGCCTGAGTTGGCTCAAAGTCTCGCCAGGCTAACGGATGATGGTAGAAGGGGGTAGGGGAGGTTTAAGGGAACGTTGCCAACAAAGTGTGAAAATGTCAAGTCGTAAAGTGTTTTCAGGGTATTGACAGCTTGGTTTCGGTCGAGGAGTATGAACTGTTAAAGGACACTACGAGTAGGACTATACGCAAGTTGAGCTCTCTGTTAAGTTTTCAGGCAGTATTATATATAAATTGTTAGTAATATTATTCCATTTAGTATTTAAGTATTATATAAGTTAGTCATAAGTGTTGGAATATGTAATTAATTAACTATCACTAGATCTATCGATTAGAGGAATATCGATAGATACATAAGCTTGAAGGCGCTTACAAAAAATCACATGTTTAAAGATATACACGTATATAGAAACTTAGAGAAAAAGCAAATATATGATTAAAAGATTAAGAGTCAATCAGTTTAAGTTCTCGGCCAACAAAATAATATTTTATAAAATAGTTTTAGTGCTAA
This sequence comes from Zaprionus lineosus, assembly GCA_035044505.1. Lineage (NCBI taxonomy): Eukaryota > Metazoa > Arthropoda > Insecta > Diptera > Drosophilidae > Zaprionus > Zaprionus lineosus. The sequence continues at coordinate 613,789 of JAWNNX010000655.1, read as the reverse complement.
TATATAGTTTACAAAGGCTAACTAAGTGCCTATCGAAGTCAATCATATATGCCTTGCTCTTAAAGTTGTGCTGAGCTTTGAACTAAAATCATTTAAAACTTGTTTATCATTGAAAACATAGATCTAACAATATTTATTAAAAATATTTTTACTAAATGTGAGTTAAAAAATTTTAAAATTCAAAACATATTTGAAAATTGCCTAAACTTTTCTTTGCTAATGTTTTGCATTTGCCAGTTTATTGTCGGTCCTTAGAATATGAGTGACTCTAAGAACTGTCTTCCATCGGAAGCTTCAAATGAGATCGAAAATTCAGCGCCAGTCGCTGATGTGAATGATTTTCAAGATGAAGTGTAAGTTTACATTTTAATGAAATATAAATTTGTTAGGCTTTCTTTTAGCCACTTATTGTTTTTAGCTTAATGGAACCAGTATCAGATGATGTCAAAATCTCAGCGTGTATTTCGGAATTAGCCAATTTTCGGGCAGAGAACTGGTTGCTCAAGAAGAAGTTAGAGGAGCGCGAGGTGACTATTTCCAATTTGGAGAATCTTATGAAATCTATTGTGAGTAGCCAGAATGAGATTCTAGGCGATATGTTTGTGCTGCGTGAGAAGCATCTGGAGCTCCAAAGCATATGTAATCTGCAGATGGCGTTTCAACTCAAAAAAAATGATGCACTTCAGAATGAAATCAATGATATGAATAACGCTTTAGAACCCAATTCGCCCGTGGTAAATGATATTGATTAATTTTTAACAAATGCATTAGTTAAACAATTATATTTAGAATGAGGAGCCAAATGAGAATGAACAGGAAAATGACCACGATGAGGACGAGGACGAGGACGATGTCAATGATGACAACTATGACTACGATGACGGCGACAATGACGACTGCAATGACGACTTCAATGACGACTCTGATACCGAAACCGATAGTGATAGCCTGGACTCTGCCCAAGGAGCAAACATCGGGGAATATGAAACTCTTATGTCTGATACTGGCAGTGATGAGGACTTGAGCTATGGTTATGATTGCGATGAGTCTGACGACTTGGAAACTATCTCAATACCCCCAGGATCGATTAATAGCTCCAGTGGATCAGAGCTTGATGATGCTGAAGGTGATGAATATGAAGAGCTCTATGTCAGCTCAGGTGATGATTCTGAATATGAACGGGCATAAACTTAATAGAAATATTTTTATTTGTTATGTTTTAAAGATTCAGTTTTAAAATTCAGAAAAGAATTCATAAAGTCTTTTAGAATCTTAAATACTAGTTCATCGTGTATTTTTATCACATTTTAATTTTAAAGCTCTATCAATATTGGGGGGGCTATCCCCCATCTATGTGTCTGAGACTTTACCAACAATAAAAGGTCTTAGATCTGGGGCGTTAAATAATCAACAGAAAAACGTGACATTCCCGCAAAACAAATGAAATAAATTCTAAAATAACGTGACAGACGTCACAATGCAAATCACAACTCATTTAGAATTCTCCCAAGTATTTGCATATCAAAATGCGATGGTATACGGAAAAAAAAACCTCTTCCATACCCTCAAACCTATACTCGCAGCTCTCAGCTCTTAGCTCTCAACTCTGAACTCCAAACACCCATCTCATTTCTCAGTTCACAAGGCACAAGTTGCAAAGTGATTGAATGGCTGACAAATAGAAAAACCCCAAAGGGGCCAAAGGACGGAGAGGCATTTAAGTTATCGACAAAAACGTGTTAAGTGTTTACCTATCGCAAAAGCTGAAATATGCGAGGAAAAACCAGACAACAGATCTTTGTACCATATACACCCATTCACAATCTCCTCACATGTCTGTCTGGGCACATTAAAAAGGTATATGAGTGTTTGGCCTCAGGCAAGTGGAAGACTGAGTACGAATAGTGGGGATGGTGAAGCATAAGGAAAGGTGCGAGTGTGCTATCTTTCGTGTATGTGTATGTGTAAGTGTGTGTGTGTGTGTTGGTTTGCTTTGGTACTGCTGGGCGTTGGGGCAATTTATCAAGCTGCAAAGTTTTTAGCACAAATGAGTCGTGGCAAGACACCAAAAGGTCCTGCCTCTGTTTGCTACCCAGGATTAATGAGTCTCGTGTGTTTTAGGTAAATCGCCTGTGTGCCCCATCCATTGAGCCTTTCCTGTACATCCTTGAACCGCAGCTTGCAACACGTACTAATAATCCATCATCACATTCAAGTGGCAACTTGTGGGGCTCGGAGTAACGCCGAGATTGCTTACCGAAGTTTGGTGTGCGTGTGTGTGTGTGTGTTTATGTGTGTGTCATGTGTTTGTGCTGTGTCAAGTGGCAGCTCTTGGATGTTCGGTCTTTATCTTACCACGTGTAGATCAGCATATGGACTAAGATGTTTGAAAAGAACAACTAATCCTTAGATTCAAAAGTCTCAAAAATGTTAAAACTCGCCGAATTTGGAATTTATTTTTAAAATAAAATATATAAATATTTCTAGAGAAAGAAAGTTCCTTAAATGGGATGAGTTGTAAGTTTTATCTGCAGATAAAAGCATTCAAGATATACACATATCGTGTTTGAGCCTTTACCCAGCTTCCTCATCTGTGTTTGCACTGAAGATGGACTCTCGAGGAACAATGAGGCTCCTTTGTACAACAATTATTAATGACCAGAGACAAGGACTCTATGCATATCGAGTCAGGAACTATGTGCGATATCATTTATCAGCTGGGAGTTTGTTCAAAACTTGTTGCGCACAAAAAAGATTTTCGTGTCACGTGAGAAACTGAACTTGAATTTGACTGGCGTGCGGCTACCGACGGAGCTACCAAGAGACCGGAGAGCCCTCTGGTAGGTAAGGTACCGGGTCCAGGAGATGTGAAACCGAACATGGCATAAAAGGATGGCGACTAAAATATTAATATGCTACGTGGAGCGCTGCGATGCGATGCGATGCGATGGGATGGGATGCGATGCCACAACCTAAACGCTATGCAAATCGCGTCATAAAAGGTAAAAAGATACCACTAAGAAGGCTGGTGTGGCGGTTGTTGTTGCTGGTCAGCCAAGGTGTTGCTTTGTGGTTGCTTTGTGAAAGGGTGCCACAGAGGCATCAACAGCAACAGCAACAGCAACAGCAACAGTAACAACAGCGGCAGCAGTGCCCGCAACAAGTAGCACAAATTGCATGTGACCAACCAAAGAGACTCAATGTAACTGACTGGGTGCGGGTGGGCGAAGGAGTGGGGCATCTGTTGTGGCTGCTGGGCGAAAGGTAGACAGTTGCAAGATTAATGGATTTGGTCGCCGAACGACATTGAATTATATTGAAAGGCTTGTTAAAAGCAGACATATGAACACCGCTCTTTTCTCTGTTTGACAAGCGGTAAAGTTGACTTTTCTATTCATGTCAAAAGGTCAAAAGGAACACAAAAAAAATTGTTTCCGTCTCTTTCGCACAACTGTTTTTGGATATTTAAAGTGAATACCATTTTTACTTAAATTATTTTTCAGTCCTCGTGTAATTCCTTTGCGTTAGGCAGTTTATTTCTAAATAAAGCCTATACTCCTGTATCCTGGCCAATTCCGCGTGACTGCATCAGCAAGCGAACTGCAAAGCGATTCACTGGATCAACGCCTACCCATTTATTTGACCTTATAAAGGCGATATACCTTAAATGGGGTACAGCCAATGAAGTTAAAAAAAAAAAAAAATGCCAAAATAATCGCGTGTTCTAAGCAATTTCCATCCAATAATCGTTGGGTGTCTTTTAAATTAAGTAACCGGAACCATGCAAGGAGGATATTAAAGCCAAAGGCAGCCAGTCCTTGGGAATATGTTGACATGCCTGCCAATGCGATGAGGAATGATATGTGAATGGCAATTGCCAAATATTTTTATGCATGGGGTGCCTCTGCCGCTGCCCCCTTCTCGTTCTCCACGTCCACGTTCACGTCCTCGTCCTCATCCCAGTCTGGGTATTCGTTTCATTTCTTTTCGTTTTCCATTTGAATTTGAATCGAATTTATTTTTATTTTTAGTAACTAATCTAAAATTAAAATCATTTCGCTGGTAGTAAGCAAAACAAACGGATAGATGGATGATTGGATCGATGGATGAATGGATGAATGGATGGATGACTAAATGACTGGATGGATGATATACGACGGTAGATAAGTGCCGTGTATGAAGCACCCCAATGATAAGGATGAGGATACGAGTAGGCTGGATATTTATGGGCTAATGAGAATGACAAACCTTCAATGCAAATATTACCCAAAAACATAAAAATATAAAAAAATAAAAAAAGGAAGAAACCGAGAAACTCAATTAAACAAACACACGCACGTCGATATACAAACAGTTTAAGGCCTATGCTTAGGCTAGGGGCTGGTTTGCAACCCTTGCAGGGGTGGCGCTAATAAACAGTTTGATTTTAATCAATGAACCGCAAAGCCAAATACATGAAAATGCCATCCAAAGGTAAGAGAAACACAGCCAGACAGACATCAACATTCCTTTTTTTTTCTTTTTTTTTTCCTCTTTTAATTGTAAACCTCTTTCCGGTTATAGGGGGAGGTCCTACGGCAGAAATGCGTCCGAGTAAATGGCTTTCGTATTTGCTGACTACTCGGCAACTATGCAAACAACCTTCTCTGTGAGGGTAGCAGATCCTGGAATTGAAAACAATTCTTTCTTTTGTGTATGTACAAACATATTCGTTATATAATTCCAAGGACCTCCTCATGCATATTTATGCCACTTAATTTTTGGTAAACGAGCTAAAGGAAATCCAAAGTCCTTTCATTTTGTCGTTCTTTGTATGTGTGGCGTTTTATTTGATTCCATTCAGGGATACCCCTTCCCAAGTTTAATTAAAAGAGCCCCCATAGCTCCCGGACCTCAATGCATATTTATGAGTATGGATTTAATAAATACTTTTATTTATTTGTCTGTTCGATTTTGGCCCCCAGACAGGTGAAATAATCAGATATAAGCCTTCCATTTTGTTTGGCTTTTTTTATACTTTGCGGAGACAGTAAAAACGTTAGACAATGAGAACAACGAATTGAGTTGCTCCAAATAACAGTGAGCACTTGTCCCCCCCCTCGTATTAGTTCACCTGGTAACCCATTAAGAGGAACGCTCATCCAATGAATCTATCGAAAGAATTCGTAGGTCTCAGCCATGCGGAAGTAGTTGGGATATTTTAAGTGCCAACACCGAGCCTTATTATAAACGTATAGGGGCCAAAACACATGTTGGCCAAACGTCTACAATTTTGTATCTACGAGTTACCGATAGCATTCAGTTTTAACAAGGCGCACGTACGATAAATGCGATCCTTGAATCATACTAATTTGGGTAGAGAAAACGATTTTCTAAATTAGAGAAAATAATACAGTACACAGCAAGTGTAATGGGGAGGGACGGCGGGCGGTTGGAGGAGGCGAAAGTGCAACATGTGTTGCACCTAGAGTACCGCTACGATTACGATCGTTATCACCAAATCAGCGACGGGGGTTAATAGAGCTGTACAGGCCAAGCGAACCAAAGTGCGATTTCGATTAACGATCTTCGAGATCAGCCAAGCGGCACACATGGCCCCAGCTGTGGCCTCGGGTATCTAGGTTTACCCGCTTACCCGTCCACTTAGATGCCTCGATGCCCCATGCCCGATACTCGATGCTCGACGCGCGATACTCAGTGCCCGCTGCCTGATCCAATGCACAGCTAAGGCTGAAGCTGTGTTCGGTTTGCCACATTATTTACAGATCTCTCACCTTGGCTACCAACGGAGGCCACGGCTGTGGTTCTTGATCGATCGATCGATCATTCGCTTCGCCGTATTGCGCCTGCACTTGCACTACCCAAATCCATCTTCGTGGCAAAATGTTGTGATAAAGCCCGGCGATCGATCCAACTGACTATCGGACGATCGGGTGAACGGGCGATCGGGTGATCGGGTGATCGGTGTGCCAAACTTAGATTACGCTTAAGTAGACAGCAGGCTGCTTAACCCGCAGCTAAAGCGGTTGACTTTGAGTAGATCCCAGCGATTCCAACGATCGCAACGAGCCCCAATGATTCCCAACGATGGCTTCTTTTCTCAATAGCAGCTCCAACATCACCAGCATCACCAGAACCACCAGCATCACAAGCATCACCAGCAGCACCAGCAGCACCGGCAGCACCAGCAGCTGTTGAGGATCATCTTGTTTTAGGCTGGGCGTCATTTTTAGTAAATTACTTTAATAGTATAAACATAATCATTTGTATTGTGGCTGCTGCGCACAGAGAGGATCACCAGCATATGGCACTTTGTGGCCAACAACAGGCTGTGCCACAACCACAGCCACAGCCACAGCCGCAGCCACAGCCACCGATGCAGCCACAAAATGCGTCCAGAAGTTGGGGAAGAGCTCGTGCCATTGCCTTATAGTAATTTCTATCTAGTTATGACGCTACGATCCCCCCACTGATCACAGTTATCTATCTAACAGTGAAAAATTGAAAATTGTATATGTGGCCAGGTTTAGCTTCAGCCTGCGAAAACTTGAAAACTTTTTCAGGTGAACATTCGATTTGATGGCTGTGCACGCAATGAATAAAAAGGTAATCCTAATCGAAGACTGGAATAGTTTTAGAAAGGCTTACATGGGGCAAATTGGAATAGCTCGTTAAAGCGAATGGTTCAGAAGCCGAACAAAATGATATCGATGGGGCGCAAAAGTGAAGGGACCCAAGGAGGACCTTTCCAGCCTAAGCATAACGACTTAGCAATAAAATCTTTTTATGAACTCTTTCGTTTACTTTTAGAAGAACTCCTTTCCATGTGGCACCCAACATATTTTAGGTTCGTCCTTTCAATTGATTCCTTACCATCCATTGCGATGAAGCAATTTGCGTCTGGCCCCTGCGAGTTCAATAGGTGAACTGAGCTGAACCCAAGGTGGGATCTACAAAGGCGCTAAGTGAAAATGCAGCTGTCGTTATTGACATTGGCGTACCCTTAGAGGGCGACAAGGGGTTCAAAGTTGACCCGTGCCCCTGGCATTAGGGCACCTCATTTGCATATTTAATCAAACTAATTTGCATATATATACACTCTTCCATATGTGAATATCGCTTACCTGAACGCTCACATTGTGATCGATTGACAATGTGATCCTTGCATGTCCTAAAGGTTCGGGATCACAATTGAGAACCTTTTTTGTAGGGACTTAGGATGCTGTTTGATATTTGTATTTTGAAGGGTTGCTCGTACCTTAACCATACATATATAAATATATTTGTATGTGTGTATGTGTGTATGTGTGTGAAGACGAAGCGCTGCACACATAAATTTCTTTCTCTGTGTTAAATTTTGTTTATTTAGCAAATAAAAAATGCACGCAAATTTGAATAAAACAGCAAGTAAAATGTTGCCAAAGGATCTGAGAAAAAAGGAAAAGCGCGAAAACCACGAACATTTTTGCATAATTTATTGAAATTTCGTGGCAGTAGACAAAGGACTCTCCAAACAGGACACGAATAAGGAATAAGCAAGGACCCAGCCACACAGCCGCACAGCCACACAGCCACCCAGCGACGATAGGAAGGCAGCCACCAAACTGCATGAAATGTGTTTCTATTTTGTCGTCCGCTGCACTGCCCTCCGCTGGTTGCGGCTCCTTTCCAACCATTATCCTTTGGCTTGTGTGCATTTATTTTTCATTTGCATGAATTTTTCATTGTTTTCCCAGACGCCGTACAACCTAAGCGCAGTGCACTTTACGCTTCGCAGGATCAGCACAAACACGCGATATTTGTCAGCGGGAAATCAGCTTGAAAATCAACTGCTCCCATTGACAGACACACTGACAGGCAGACACCAGGACGGACTCTAACATATAGACAATCGTTTGCCTTGGCTAAGTCGAGAATCTTGGCAAATATTTAACTCCTATAATGCAGAAAATCTATAAAATGCCGCTTCACCCGGAACCACTGGGAGGTCCACTGTTACTGTTAGTAGACACTGTGGATAAAATGTAAACAAATTTCTATGCAATTTGTTGTCACTTGTTAAGCGTAAAATATTTAATCGGAGTGGAGAGAAAAAAAATAAAAGAGTAGCTTAAAGTTGCCTGTTTACGTAGATATTGGTTAGGAGTTTAAACAAAGCTGTGTAGTAATATAAAGACTGGAGGTGTCAGGGATATATTTGAGTTTTGATTTAAAAATTTTTAAAAATTCACAAAAATATTATATATAAAATTTTCTTAATAATTAAAAAAATATATAATATATAATAATAATTAAATACTTCAATAAAATCAATAATATTGTTGCATTCTGAGGTGAATAAAATGAATGTAAATACCTGTATTCAAGATATTACCCAATATCTGAAAAATAAAGAGCAATATAATTTATAAAATATATCAGTAATAAATAATTCAAACTTAAAGCTTAAAAATAATAAACTATATATAATTATATTAATAATATATACATAAGTGTGTATATGTATATAATTTAATAATAGTAAATTCACAACTAAAATGTAATTCTCATTCTAAAAAAGTAAAAAATGATGATATAATTATTAAATTATAAAATTCTAATTTTTTAAAATTAACAAGTGAGCCCGACTTCAAAAAGAAAAATATATAAAAAGTTATATATAAAATTTTTTGGAATAATTTATTAGTCATTAAGTCAGTTTTATTCAAAATGTATATAATCATTAAGAATATTTAGAATCATTTTCAGATGTTACAATTCATATAATCATTTTTATTACTTTTAAACCGAGTTTAAAAATATTATTATATTTTTTTCTTATAATCAAATTTATAGTTTTGCCTTTGTTTCCCATGAAGCCAATGCAAGTGACAGCTAGAAGCGTTTGCAGCCATTTTGAGTGCACTTTCTAAGGGTTACCCTCGGCAACTCGAAATCCGACAACTGTCCAAATCCTTTTGAGCGGACATAAGGCAACTGGAATAACAACAACAAAGTAGCAACGCATGTGCGTACACACACACACACACACACACACACAAGCACATCCGCAAGCACACGCGCGTACCTCCAACACCCACATTTGAGAGAGGGTGGCACTGGCAGTTGGAGTGGTGTTGGGTGGCAGCAGTGGTGGTGATGGCGGCAGTGGTGGTGGTGGTGATGGTGGTGTTGGTGTCGGTGGTTGTTAAATGCAATTTATCATAAAAGGCAGAGATAGAAGCTTGAAATTGAAGCGCGAAGCGAGAAGCGCAAGGCGGTGCCCAGTGGGTGGGGTAAGTCAAAGTTCGGTATAAGCTGCACACAGGAGGGTAAACATACCACACACACACACACACCCGCACACACTCACAGTACACACATTCAGTTTTATCTAATAAGACGCATTTAGCGTACGTCTGACTCGAGTGTGGAACATAAGCAGACGGGCGGGGGCGTTGGCGAGGACACCGCCTAAGCAAATAGGAAAAAGTTATGGAGCTGTAATAAATTGGATTAGTTCGAGTTCAAGTTCTGTCCAGGACGCCATTTTGTCCCATCCCAGAAAGAATTTTATGCGCATATAAGAAACGAGAAAAAACAACGAGAAGTGGGAAATAAATCCAACTAAATATTTTGGCTGGCGCACGCAGCGTTTTCATTTTTTGGGCAAGGGGATTACCAGGGAGCTGGAGCTAAGAGCTGTGTCCGTGGTGGGGTGATCCTTGAGAGCCCCACTTCTGCGTGAAGTGGTGTGGAGTACAGTGAAGCATCCATTTGTAGGCTACCGACGGCGTTACGTGCCAAATCAAAATCAGCCTTTCATTCAATTTCAATTGCGAACCCTCGACTCGTAAATCCATTTGCATATGAAAGGCATCCGATGCCTGGGTTTTCCAAGGTCCTGCGTAATATTTGCCACCTTTGGGCTTTGTTCGTTAAATGATTTCCCATTTTTATTCATCCTTCGATTTCAGTTGCCTGTCATGTGAAGTGTGCAGCATCCTTTTTTTTTGCTTTCTGTTTTTTTCTTTTTTATTTCCATTGCCTGATGCCTGGCAATTGGTTTCATATATGCAAATTTTTCCTTTTCATTTTCCCTCTCCTGCTGTAATTTTCATTTTGTTTGTTGCATTTTTCAAACGCAGCTGCTTCTCATTTTTATTTGGATACATTCATGCATAGGGAACAATATACATATATGATTTGTTTATTGGGATGCTGGAGGACGTTTTATGAATCCTTTCTGTATGCTACCATCTGAATGTCACTTAAAGCAGATTGAAGCCTTTGAATTAACATAAATTTTTTACATACTTAATTTTTCTTTTAATAACATATTATCATACAACAACATAGCAAGAAGGAGGTTTCGTTTTAATTACTTGAATTTGCGTCTACTTTCAAGTATTCCATCTAATATTCCATCTAGTATTCCACCTGGTAATTTGCTTAATGCTCCTTGTACCAGTTCTCTTTATCAGGAGCTGATTAGGAAACTTTCTCTTTAATTGGAATTCATTGCAGTGTAATTTTTAATTCATGTAAATGGATATCATTTGAGCTCAGACAAAGTTCCCTAGTGACAGCTTCCGCGATGGACCACGATGGGCAGCCCCATCCACAGAGTTCCTAAGGTACACATTAATCCCCATCTATGTTGGGTACCCCCCCTTTCTGCACTCCGTTGGCCAACCCTGGAGGCTGTTAATTTATTTAACTACCGCACGCCTTAACCACGTGTATCCCATATATCAAAGCTTCGTTTGCCATCAAATGGATTTCATTTTGGAAATCCAATAACTGCCGAAAGTGAAACATTCGCCCGGGAGAAGGGTAGACAACCCTTTCAGAGCTCGAAACTTCGACTGCAACTACGGGCACTACCCACAGTTGACTTTTTGTATCGTAAAATGAAACATTTTTCAGTACATAATGTAGAGTATTTATATACACACATTTGTGTATTGGTGTGTGAGTGAATCAGCGTGTGTTAATATATATATGTATGTGTGTGTGTATGCGTCTTTTCTGGGTACATAAGAACACCACCAACACACGCAGCGAATTTCGCACTTTACGCAATTTTTCCCCGCCAGCGCGAAAAAGGGTTGAAAAGTGCGTATGGAGCGATGAACACCCCGGCACACACACACACACACACACACACACATAAACACAAAGTAAGATAGAACAGCGTTGCCAGACTGTCGTCAATGGCTTTTCATCCCATCATCGACAGTGGACCTAAGCTTTCTCAGCTTCCGTGCCAAACCCTTTGACAGTCCCTTTCAGCCCTCCTTTACCGCTCCCGTCTGCCCTTCCCTGTACAACAACTGCCATGGCGGCCATTATTATTTTGCTTTTGAGCTCTTACTTAGTTGTTTTTCCGCCCACTGTCCCGCTGGTACTCACCACAGGCCAGCCAAACACCCATCCACTCGGTGCTTTCTTTGACGGTCTTCTGGTAATTTTCTTAAAAATATTTTTGGTAGTAAACTTTTCAGATTTAAGCCCTTCGTTGGGCCATCTATTGAGAGATTCTGTGGTTTCTACTGCTTCTGCGGTATCTTTTGAAACGGCGGCGGGGTTGTTGAGGTTGCCTCCTGCTCTCTGACTTCTTCTGGCCCAGCCCCTGCCACCCACTCGCCGTGCGCTCTTAATCTCATTTTATGAAATGAAAATTTTTCAATTTTTCGACAAGAGATAAACTTTTTCCACTTGAATGCGTAATTACTCGCCGCAAATGAAATACTGCGAATTTTCGCTACTTTTCGGTTGACTTTCGGTACCGAACGCCAACGCCAACGCCAACGCCAAAGCCAAAGCCAACGTCGACGCTTATTCTGATTCTGATTCTGATGCTGGCAGCGCTGCTGCGGCCACTTTAACCATTAACTTTGATTTTCAAGATGGCGTCTGTGGCGCAAAACTGTTATTAGGATTATGAAAATTATTAAAATGTACTAATATAAGAGCAGACTTATAATGCGGTTTACTTGTCCGTGGATATTCCTTCGTGTTGTGGGTGGAAGAGAACGCTTTTAAATGTCAGTTGGGATTAAAGAGAGTTATTTTTAAGAATTAATAAGAATTTATGTAAATTAACTGACAACCACGAAATTAAATAGAAAGCTCCATAGCAAATATTCCAATTGGAATTTCCTATAAGCTCATATTAATTTTTAGAAAATAATTAGAAATTTTGCTTCCCCGACTTCAATTATTTCCCTGCGATTCAATAAAATTTCTTATATAAAAGTATAACCATTATTAATATAATTCAATAGAAAATTTCGATTGAATGACTTTAATAAAATAAAGTTTGAATGGAATGGATAAATGAATAAATATGCTACTGAGTGAATGTTCAGCTTGGTGCATGGATAAACAGCTGTTTGAATGGACTGCTGGATAAAGGAGGACTTCCATCCTTCGACACCAACGCAACCCAAATCTAAAGTTAACTTCCAGTGGCAGGAAGACACACACTCTCGCATATTGTGGAACTACCAGTGAGCACGTAGATAAACAAGTGCCGGGAAATATAAAAATTGTATGACGTCAAGATAAGAAAAAATTAATGAGGGACCTGAGCTTTCGTGTGCAAGGTTCAACTGACTGGGCAGTGGGTAGTGAACAGGGTGTTTCAGGGAGCTGGAAAGTAAATCCAAACTTTAATCAAAGGCAACAAATATTTTTATATCCGCAATGAACAAAAGTAACGACATGGTTATAAAAATATTTATATATTTTTCTTTTTTTTCAATTGCCATTTGAAGTGAAACACCCTGTATTCCAATTAGAAAACAATGGCCGCACATGCAAAAGAAACGACAAAAGTGGAGGAGCATGAAAAGTGCTCGACGGGAAGAAAAATGAAAAAATACAAACAGAACGTAAAACGGAAACCCAAAAAATGTCTGAAGATGTTAAAAAACTTTTGCTTAACTTTGTTTTTGCTTAATGAGCAAATACACATACACACAATTATTCACACACACACATACACACATACACATACGCACGCACACTGCTACACATATACAGAAGTAGCCCACACACTGAAGGGCCTTGGTGAGCGCATTAAAAAAATGCGTTAAGGGCGCGTTGCCAAGGACCAAGAAGAACAAATATTAATGTCTGGGCCATATACTCATACTCATACTCCCCACACCCACACCCACACCCACACCCACACACACACAACCAGTGCGTAGTATACTTAAAACTGTAAAAAGTGTCTCGAGTGTGGGTTGGATGGGGGCTAACGTTCGGAATTACACTTGCCGCAGGGGTTGGTGCTCCGTTTTCCATTCTGTTTTATTTTGGGTGGAAAATGCCCCGATATTGTCTGGCCAGAATAAGAGAAAAAAGTAGAAACCGTTAAGAAATTAGAAGGCAGCAGATTTGACGCACGCACATGTCGCAGCGGCCCCCGCCTCTCTGACCACCCTATACCCCCAACTCCCAACCCTCAGCCCACCCACTCCCCTCTTCACTGGCTCCCACACACGCACCTTCTCACACTTTGCACTTGGCATAAATTATTTAGACTCATTTAATGTTTCTGCTGCTGCTGATGTGGTTGTTGTTGCTTCTTCTTCTTCTTATTATTATTTTCTTGCCCTTCTTCTGCTTCTTCTTCTTCAATTTTACGATTTTCAATTTTTATTTCGGCTTTCCTTTGCCACCCTTCGAGCAAATTTCTCTCGCGATTTTGGGGGATTTTTTTGTATAAAAGCCAACGAAATTTTTGTTGGTAAAATTAAAATAATGTGTCCCCTGTCGCCACCAGACGGTGGACCAACCTCTCTCCCCCCTACACACCGTAACCCACTCCGATTCCATTCTACAATAAAAGTTTGTGTGTGTGTGTGTGCTGCTTTGCATGTATAAAAGTGTGTGTGTGTGCCTGTGTGTGTTGCTTCATTACATGTATCCATTAAGGATAAGGGAGTTAAAAAAGTTGCCTGCTCAAAGCCGATAATGTCCCATAAAGAGATACTATCTAATGGAAAACAGTGTGACCAGTTTTTATAAATTATATATATCTTTATATATATAACAAAGTAAATTAAAATAAAAGCTTCTGAAGTTGCCTTCAAATTTAATTTACTCATAATGAAATGCAAATTATTTATATCCTTTTAGCACTTCACAGCCCATCAGATCTTTACGCCTGATCCCTAATAGAGCCCTAATCTGCTATCATTGTTATAACCGGTCATACATGATTTGTTTACCAACTGACCAGCGGTCATTAAACACGTAAATGAACACATATCTACCCATGCCATTCTTTTTATTATCCTTTCAAGTGAGGAACCCCTCAGGTCAGTCGCACATTGTCACAGTTTTAGATGATAGCCCGATTCCTAGGGAACCTATGGCCAGTAATTTTGTCCGCCAATTTGCACCCTTGTTTGACCACCACTCGAGAAACAGGGAGGGGTCATTTGGTTGGTCAGTTGGGGTCAACCGGTTTAAGAATCGCCCGCTGACTTCTGAAGTGGTTTACGTTTTATAGTTTCATTTGATTTGACTTTTCCCTCTGGGCAGTGCATAAATTAACATTATATGGCCCCTGTATAGGGAGGGGGTTTACACCGATTGTTGGGCAATTAGCATTGTGAGTTATTCACAGTTGAAGTGTGTCATTTTATGGGCTTGCTAAGTGGATTGTTTGGATTTTAGTGGTCAGTTGGAAAAATGAACAAAGGAGCAGAATATTTGAGTTTTTACTTATGAGATAAAACTTTAAATTTCGTCCTTTATCATCATATCAATTTTGCAACCCTTTCGTTGACATGCAAATGTAACGGTATTTCTTATAAAATTCCCACACATCTTCCCAGCTCTCCCATACATAAATATTTTTCGCCAATTTCTGCAGCCGCAACCCTTCACTGGAAAGTCGACACAATAACAAGAACAACAATTGAGTCATTAATAAAAATCCTCATGCATTATCCTTACGCAATTGCCGGCTTGTTGAGCCTCATTGCACCCTTGCACTTCTCAATAAGGGTGCACTTTTGCACATTTGCAAACATCCTTAAACTGAAAAGAGAGGGGAAGAGAGAGCGGCAAAAAAGGGTAACCACCAACAAGTGCAGGACGAGATGCAAACCATCAGCCCAAGCAGCACTTTCAAGGACGAAGCCAAGTCTGTGAGAGAATTCGCATTGTTTGCCATTCAGCTTTTTGTTATTGGGTGTTGCTGTTGTCCTGTGATTCGCATTGTTATCCTGAATTGCGCACACATGCAGTAGAAACAAACGCGTTACGTGAAAGCATGCAGAAAGGATCCTTTTTGCAGTGTACCCATTGATAATCATGGAAAAGGTTAACTGAATGCACTGGCAAATGCAAATTTCTGCACATTTGTTTTCCATATATCCTTGAATTGCATTTGAGGACATTAACATAACAAAGCAGCAGCGGTGCAATGCAATTTGTGGGGTGTATGAGGGGTTATGTTTTGTTATATGTTATGTAACAATATTCTATTCAAAGGACAAGGATTCCTTGTCGGAATAGTTGTTCCCATAGTACGCATATCCATAAAAAGGATATCTTACTATAATTTCCAAAGTGAAGCCATAACTTATATATATAATAATAAATTTTAATACAACATTTTATTTAATGATGTATAAAATAAAAACCATAAGTTCCTCGAATTGTTCTTTTATGGCTAAAATAAAAGTTAAAGGACATTAACTCAACTACACCGAGCGAAGGGAGAAATGTGTAATTTCGGTATTATGACCCACATGGGTCGACATATTAGGAAATTTGTAACTCAATTTCCGTTTGCCATCAGAAAGTCATTTGAATCGTAAGAGCGACGTTCACGAGAGCTGCATTTGTAGTCACGGAGCAGGTCCTTTCATGTCCTGCCAGGTTTTCATTAACTTTCAAATGTCCAGCAATGCGTAATTTATGCTAATCAAAAACAAATCCTTAAGACTCATATAAAAGAATCAGGAAAAAACCCCCAAAATCCAAGGGCATATTTTTGGGTAATTAGCAAACTCTGAGCTACATATCCTGCAGGGACATGTTGTGTGCGCCGGCCGTGAATGACCAGCACTTGTCCATGGCATTAGCTAACGTGGCACGCGTGCTCCCGCAATGAATGACCATAGGTGAGCGTAGGCGGAGGGTGTGGGTGGAGTGTGTTAGGTGGTAGTCGCACATGTAACACGCTGCCTAATGACCACTACGCACTTCCGCTCACCTCAAGGACTCTCATGCGTATTTCAGACTCTGATAAATATGCAAATTAGGCGCGTGGTCAGTGGCTAGCGAAAGGAAAAGTGTGTCGCATATTAAAAAGTCATTTTCCAAGCAAATGATTCAACATTTTCCCGTCTACCTTGTTAAACCTGAGACTAAGGAAATACAAGTACGCAAAGAAAAAATAAAACAGAATGAGAAATGGAGAGTGTGAGAGAGAGAGAGGGAGAGAGAGTGAGAAGGAGAGAAGGAAAAACACATGCTGCTCAACATGAGCTTGACCGGAAGTGCCATACGTGACGGAAATGCGTGATTTTTGCTATGAACTTAACTTCTCCCATTTGCAAGCACATGAGTGTGTGTGTGTGTGTGTGTGTGAGTCCATCTAGAGGGTAGAAACGCGTGTGAAGTGCGCTATGGGTTGGGGGCGGGACTAGAGTTTGTTGTCAAAGAAGAAGTGTAAACAAGAATAATTATTATAGTTACTTGGCATATTTTAGTGCCAATGCTCGCACAGCTATAATTAATATTAGGTATTAATTACAAAGGTGAAAAATGAGTGCGATTTTCTCAATTAGGGAAAATGTTGCTGGTATCCAGAAAGTAATCGACATAAGGAAATTCTATTACACCTTCTTTTAAGTAGCAATATTCCTAATTTTCAATCGAGGATATTAATTAATTCTTATTAGAATAAGTGACAGCTTAAAAAATATAAAATTCTTATTAGAATAATTTTTAAGTCCCCTTAAATTTATATTAAATTTTGGTAGCTCCTGCGGCTACTCGAATTTTCCTTTCCTACATATGCATAGAATTAAAATTTCTTATTCCGAGTTTTCTTTTTCTAAACTTGAAAATGCGATGAATATTAATGATTTTTACTATTACGCAATCTTCCAAAAGCCTATTTGTATTTCCTTCTTATCATCTATCCATCTATCTCTTTCTCTCTCCCTTTCTCCCTTTCTCCCTTTCTCTCTTTCTCTGTCTCATTCTCGTTCAGTTTCTCCCTTTCATTTGCTTTCGTTTGTTTTATTCCATGAATTTTTTTTTATTATATTTTTTTTCTCTGTCGCTGCTAAACGTCAACTAGAAAATCCTTGAATATCATAAATATTCCCAACACTCGCAGGATTTTGTCTGATGCTGTCTTCCATTTGCCGCATTTGATGTTTGATGTGGATGAGAATAAGGATACGAATGAGGATGAGGATTTTGACGAGTGAGGACCGAGTACAGAGCGCTGAGCGCTGAGCACCGAGCGCCGAGCGGCTTAAGGAGTTGTTTTGAGTCCTGCCCACAGGACACAGTTGCCGCTGCCGCTAGCTCTTTACCCTAGCTGTAAATTTTAATGAATTTTTGTGTAGTTGTTGTCTTGGCACACACGCCTCGTCCTGCCTCCGTCAGTCGCGTCCTGGTCGATCCTGGTGCTGCTCCTACTCCTGCCACTGCTTGTTGTCGTTACGCTGCGCTCTGTTGCTTTTTTATTGGATTTGTCAGTGAAGCGTCAAGCGGGCAGCGGCTTGCAAGTAGTAGTCGTCCTCGAGGTGCCGCGACTCGCGCTTGTTTTGCATCCTTCTCCTCGACCGCGTTTGTCGTGGCTCCCAGGCCAATGCGACGCTAGTGTTCCCCTTCACTGTGTGTGCTTGTGTATATTTGTATGTTGGGCTTGTCATCTGGCTAAGCTCTAAAAATTAATGATGCGCAGCCCATTCGAGAGGTCCTGGCGCTGTCATTGGCCGGATGCCAGGATGCGAATAACCGTATATGCAAAAATCCACATCCACATTTGCTGTCGTTAATCGTAAGCCGCGGCTCAGCTTCCTTCGACTCATTGATGAAAATTAATGAGTGTGCGTGTTCTCCTCGCAGTATGCAAAGTGTGTATACACACACACATACGCATATACACATATATACATATATATATGTATATAAACATACGTTTATATATTTAAACATGTATACACATATTTTTGGAGATTTCGTTTTCGATACAAAGCAGAAACTTGTCTGTTGTGGTTGTCCTGGCGCAGGATCTGGCGCACAAGCTCTAAAACTAATTTGCATAATTACAGCCCGAAAATTTTTTATTTTCTAATTTTTTTTTGTGTAATTTACTGACTGGCGAATACACACGAACTGCTTGTGTGTATTTCTGTGTATATGGCATAAGGGACGCAATGTCCTTTTTGTGTGTGTACATACAGTTTTTTTGTCGAGTCTCTTCCCCGTTTCCCCTCACACAGTCGCACTTACATACAAGCTGAGGCACACACACACACACACACGCAGACGCACACATGAACGCAGTCGCACGCACTTTTGATTTCAACGACAGCAAACAAATACGAATAGAAATACGAATATGAATACGAATACTTTCACGAATACCAATACGAATACAAATAAACCCATTTGCATATTCACAATTAACAGAGTCCTTTTATACATACACACATTGACACCAAGAGCTGAGCGCATTTTTTGCCTCGACTCGTATCTTAACTATAGAAAAATGCAGACAATGGAATTTCTTAGCTCTATAAATAAAAGGGAATTCTGAATATCCTTCGATTTTTGAATGGATTTTTTTTTTTAAAAAAATAACTATTTTTTATGCGCTTTAAAAAAAAAAGACTTAAAAAATTTCTTTTTTATTTAGCTAGGCAGATTTGAAGAAAAAAAATGGCAAAGGATAAAATGTTAAGAGTCATTTCATTGCTTCGATGGTCCTTAGTTATAAAACGATTATCCTGGCTTGAGAAATTTTAATTCAAGAAAATTTCCTTCCTCTAAAAAATACAATGCTTACTGCTAAAAATACTTTTTTAAAAATGAATTTGCCTACGTATTTTTTTTTTATATACCTCCTTTATAAGTTCAGACAACCCTAGAATATCCCGCATCATTTTAAGATGCGCTCCGTTTTCTTTGTCTCTTTTTCACTCTCTCTATCTCTCTCATTCACAGGACTTTCACAACATTTGCTCATTAAATGGACAGCAAAGTTGCTGATGGCGTCGTCTGAGCTTGCGATATTTTCCGAGTTCATTCCACTCATTAGCATTGTATGGCCGCGAGTGTATGTGTATGTGTATATGTATGCCTGTGTGTGTAAGGAAGAAAACCAACAACTTCTTTTAGGACTGAGATTTTTTCTATTTAATTTTTTTTCCTTACTCTTCCTTTAATATTATTGATTTTCTTGTAGGATACTTCGCACTTTCCTTTACCTTTACCGTTAGAAGCTAATGAGCTGCACTTGAGGTTCATTTTGCAGTGTTTGGCCAGCCATCCAGCTTTGCCTTCTGACTGCGGACTCTGGACTCCGGACTACTGACTGCTGATTATAATCAACATAATGTGTACTCTCTTACACTTCAATAGTTCACGCCACGGATCGCTGAGAATGAACGATGGTAGTTGGGAGTTAAATTCTAAAAGCTGGGAGCTGGGAGCTGCGAGCTGCGAGCTGTGAGCTGTGAGCTGGAAGTTGCTTCTGTCAAGTGACTGCGTAGATGTACGTGGCTACAGTTTAGAGGCTCCTTCTTATAGGCTCTAATACCCATAATCAGGTTAACGTTAACGTTCAGTTTACCCACTGATTTGCTAGCACTTCTCGTCCAGAGATGCTCGAGCCACTGGACCAGTTGCCGCAGTGAATGTGTGAACATTGGAGGCAGCTTCCTAGTGCCGAGTACCATTTGCAATTTGGAGCGGCAATGCCCTCAAGATGTGAGTACCGAGTCGCAAGTCGCAAGTCGCAAGTCGCAAGTCGCAAGTCGCAAGTTGGAAGTTTGAAGTTGGGTGTTGGAAACTGGGAACTGGGAGTTGGCAGCTTGGAGTTGGGAGCTGGAAGATGATAGTGGAACGGATTTTAATCAAAACCTTAGCTGCTGCAACCCATCGAACCGAAAGACCTTTCTCCCGCACGTTAGCTGTTTATATAATTATGATATTTGATTTAATGACGACTTGCTTCCGAAACAATCCAATCAAAAAATTTGATTGAAGTGGGCGTCCCAGCAGCCCAACAGCCCAACAACCCAACAGCCCAACAGCCCAACAACCCAACAATCGAACAACCCAACGGACCAATAGCCTAACAATCCCAAAGACTAGGCGTGAAACTATTTCAAAGGTCAGTTCATCCAAAAGGCGCACTTGTTAATGATTTCGATTCTATGGAGCAGATCCTCGAATCGTTTTAACTGATTTAGTATAATGGGTCTAGGCCAGAAACTGGTGGGGGCTCAGGCAATTTCGAGGCGAATTTATAACCACATGCCAATAAACGATCCTGCATCTGACATGGAAGAAACCACCACCACGCACATGGAGGCCTCTAACCCATGCCGATTCCATGCCGATCCTTATGCCGATATTAAATTCTTAATTTGCAATCATTAGCAACCCGTGAGCCATTGGCCGTACGGCAAGGCGGCAAATTTAATACCCATATATCGTGGAATGAGTTTCTACACACGACTGCCAGGCAATGGGTTATTTTGATTTTGGTATCGTCTTGCGAGCAGGTTCAAGTTTGGAACTGGATCTGAATCTGGTCTTCTGTGTGGAGGCTGCTTTTGATTTTTAAATTGAAAATAATAATTTTGCGCACTCAATTTTCAGCGATTTGTCAAAACATTGTTTATTGGCGGACGCCAGAGCCGGCAAGTCGCCAGAGTCCAGTCTTTTAAGTGTCTAGTCCGTAGCTACCCATACTCATCCTCATCCACATTTAGCTCCAACTTCAACTTCAACTTCAACTTCAACTCCAACTCCTGCTCAAACTCCAACTCCAACTCCAACTTCAACTCCATCTCCATGTCGTTCTCTTCGGCGGCGCACTTTAAGTTAATTGAAATATTTCAACGATTTTCGCCCCTGCCGATGTCTGCCTGTGGCTCCTACCTGCCGATCCATGTCCGTCCTCGGGATCCACAGACTCTTCAACTCTTCAGCTGCTCAACCTTCCATGCGGCTGTGATCAAAGACGTTCCTCTTCACCTTCTTTTTTATTTTGTACAGCTTTGCATATTCTCGTTGGCTTTTAATAGAATTCAATGCTCGTTTCTATCGCATGGGATTTATTTTCCACGTATTTAAGGTTCAAGAATCCGAGGATCGACTTATTCCTTGTCCTGTCTGGGTTGGAGTTCAACATTGATCTTCATTGCCATTTGACCGCTAGGCGCCATATTACTTTTCAATTGAGTGATTGTAGTGATTCCTCTCCTGGAAAATTGATATGGGAAAATGTGTGCCCTAAGCTCAGAGGATATAACTAACTCGTTTAAAAATTGTTGAATTTTCTTAAACAAATATGAAAGGAAAATGTTCTGTCTGATTCCTTTTGGTTAAAATTCAGGACTAAATATCAAATGTTCTTCCAAATTGGTAACTTTTCTCGGCATAATATATTCTCCAATGAAAATGATAAACTGGCAACTTTGCTTTATAAAAATTCCTTAAAATGTCCATTCACTTGGCCATAGGCTTGCTGAGCACTTTTCCGTGTAATCCTGCGAGCTTTGGATGGCTTCCCAAAATAAGCAGTGAAAAAATGGCAAACAAATTTTGGTTTTTCCAAGAACTGAGGACTAACAGCCTCCAAGTGTTGCACAGTGGGCACCATTCGTATGCTATCATTGACTCCATCCGACTGGATTTCTGTGTGGGACTGTCACATGAGTTCGTCCGGCTCGAAAGTTAATACAATATGACGGGCGGGCATTGGCGAAGGCGACGTTACTAGCACCCACGAGGAAAAGCAGAAAAAAATAGAACGGAAAGGAAAAGTTTCCGAGTCCTCCGAGAGAAGCGCGTAAATCTTTTGCATAATTCAGTGGCGGCTGCCTCTCTTTTATTTTATTTTCTTGCCCAGGACATACAGTGTACAATCTATGGCTGCTATTTCAAGTGGCGCACTTACGTGGGATGTGTCTTTTCTCCACCCACGCGTATCTTTGCCGAGCAGCTGCCTGTCACACCAATAGCTTGTCCAACGCACCCGCACCCACACCCACACCCACACCCACACCCACGTCTAACGCATCTCCGGCCCAGGCTTGTCCATTCATTTGAACAAGTATAGCCTCCCGTCTGTACCCATTCCGATGGCTCGGCAGCTGCTTCTTTTTAACGGCAGGGGGCGCACATGCAAATCCCGAGCTGTCCTTCATTTGCACCCACCCTTGTCCTTATCCCCATCCACTTTCCAATCTTCATCTCCTCATGCTCCTGGCGTGCGTTTTATAGTTAAACATGCCACCCATTTAATAATCATCCCTCCACGCATATTCTACCTCCACCCCCGCCACATGTAAATGATTTTTTTCCTTAGTGTCCTTCCTTCTTGTGGACTCTGCTACTTTCTCAGCTTCCGCCGAAACATATCCGGCACGTTACTCAACCTCATCCATTGTTGTTCTACTTGTTGTTGGTTTTGTTGTTGCTGTTGCCGATGCCGATGCCACTGCCACTGCCGTGTAGTGCGTGTGTAGACTGTTGTTTAGTTTGGCTTCGCCCTCGGTTCTGGATGGTCTCTTGGGGCGTCATTTGTATTAACGAAGGTGAAGGATTTTTTATTTTTCAATTCTTCCCTTTTCTCGAATGCTTTATATCTCTTTGTCTTCGTTCGAGTCCTTAGCTTACCTGCGTCTGCATGGAGGGTAATATTTTAACTGTCCAATCTCCCGGTTTGGCCCACTGTACGTGATGGCCATTCATCTTCATCTACGCCACGCACCTAACTCCATTTACAGATCCTTTGAATGTTAATTTTTTATTGCATGTAAATATTTTCTAAAAGATGAGGGGTAAATGGGTTCCATGGACTGGATTTTCTAAGAATGCGTGTTGGGATTTCGGGTACTCATTTTACCAAGTTAAAAGCATGGACCCGAAGAAGGTGTATGATTGAACACATAAAGTTCTCTTTTCTTTAATTTTCCAAGTGTTGGCCTCAATTTTCATTTATTTAATAGAAATAATATCGGAGAAAAATTCATAGCCGTCAACATTAGATCACATGGACCAGAGCCGCAGGTATATCAAAGGATCTCACGTGCAATTTAACGAATTTGCCAAAACACTTACAAGCGGAGATGCCAAAAAACACGACAAGCTACGAACAATAGACAAACATGGTCATAACTACGCAGTTGGGGCAAAGCCTGTAATTTCCAACCAACTGCAACTCCAACTCCAACTCCAACTTAAAGTCTAAGCTTAAGTTTAAGTCCAAGTAATTCCACATCCACATCCACATCCCAAAGTTGCGCGTGCGCAGCCGCCGTTCAGCGCTGCGATGATATCTGAGTCCAGGAATCGATGCCTGGCACGAAATAAGACCCGTTCCCGGGTTCCCGAGCCTAAATATAATATTTGTATGCGTTTCAAGCTCATACATAGCTGATAGATAAGAGGGACGTTTGGGTGGAGGCGGGTCAGCAGTTGCAGAAAGGCTTGTTAGCTCCACTTGTCTGCCCCTCAAACTGACCATGGCCCTGGCTATGGCCATGTGTTTCGGCCAGGCTGCAACCGACTCCGCTTAGCAGGCATTGAGTTGTGAATAAGTGGATTCGCTTACACCTATTTTCCCGCAACCGCAGACTACTCCTCTACCTTCTCCTCCACCCCTTTGAAAGCCACAAGCTGGCGGGGCGCCCGAGGTCATTTGGCTTCTTAAATGCAATTGAACGGTGTTCGTGCGGCATTTTTTGGCAACACTTTGCAAGTGACTCCTATAGTTCCACTGCGGCCTGGACAGCTGCTTGGCTATGCTTCCTAAAAATACTGTCTAGGGTTGCCAAGGTGACCAAATAAGTGGCAGACCTGTCTGACAGCAGCATAAATGCTGATTGTGAGTCTCGGAGGTTAAATAACTGAGATTGTTGCAATCTAAGATAATTTTGAATACACATTTTAAATAGGATTGCCACAGAGAGGGTAGGGTAACTCATTAAAACATACAAAAAATACTAATTTTTACAAAGTATTTAATATTTGTATATGTTACATGGGCGTTCCTACAAAATATTGAATTTTAAGGTAAATTTAATATAATTTTTAAAGAATCATAACCTTCTGCACAAATTCCCTCGTATAGCCTGGCAACCCTACGCGGCTACCCAACTGTAGATTGATAATAGGACAGCGCCGTCAAAAATTCTCAACAAATATCCGCTAAATGGCTGAGCAGATGATCGCCCAAAGCCAGAGCGCTGTCAATTTCATTGTTTTCCGGTGTCTAAATTCTAATCCTGACCAAAAGTCGGAATAACCCCTCTACCCGCTTCAACCACATCTAGCACTAAGTGTTGGAGGCTTTCACTTTGGTGATCTAAGCGGCAATTTGGTAGTGTGAGAAGTGATCGGCGGTTCCCCACATCCCCCACATACGAGCTAAAAATTGGAAGGATGGAACTTGGGTCTTGGCCAGCAAAAAGTAGAAAGGGAGAAGGGACAGTGGACGGGGGGTGGTGAGTTGGAGTCTTTGGGCTTTTTCTTGTGTGTTCGCTGGTCGTTTGCGATGTGGTCTCGATTTGCCGACGAATTCAGTTACACCCACAATTGTTGTGGCACTCACCTCTGCCTAGCAGTTGCTGCCACTTGCGGCACTTTTGCACTTGAAATGAGATCGGCATGGGGATTGCCACATCGAATATCAACCAACTCTCCCTCTCCTGGCACCTACTAAGCCCCTTCGGCTGGTATGGCCGTGTCTTGAAAATGATTTATTTGAGCACGCGCGTTTACCAGCTCAGCTCGCTGAGGCCACACTCTAGAGTTGCTGGTAGTTGGGAAACATTTCTTATCGCTAGGCAATTAATCCGTGTGATTGGTCATTTGACGCCCACGTGCAATGGACGTCTGAGTATCGAACAGAATTCTATACGTTTTATGAAGTCAATTGTTCAGTCTCTGGCAGACAAATTGAACATTTACTAGATGAACTTCAAAAGTGGTGCTTATATAAAGAGTAACTTTATATTAACAGTTTATATCGAGTCAGATCTTTGAGGTTGTAAACATTTATTAAGGAATCATTTTGAAAGGTCTAAGATTGAAAGTTTTTCGGATTTTCGGATATTCCGCTTACTTCTTCTTCAGAAGGGGGCTGACGATTGCGGGTGCTGCATAGGTGCTGATCGGAGCTGTGTACGCAGGAGCTGCATAGGTTGTCACGGGTGCTGTGTATGCGTGAGCACCATAGACGGGGGCTGTGTAGGCGGAGTAGGTAGCAGGAATGGCAGCGGCGGAGTAGGTTGCAGGAATGGCAGCAGCGGAGTAGGTTGCAGGAATGGCAGCAGAGGAGTATGTGGTCACGGGAGCAGCTGCGGCATAGGTGGTCACAGGAGCAACACCATGATAGGTTGTTACAGGAGCAGCAGCGGCGTAGGTGGCCACTGGAGCAGCAGCATAGGTGGCGACAGGTGATGCCAGGAAACCGGCCTGAGCCACAGCAACGCAGAGAGCCAAGCAGATGAGGAACTAAAGGAGCAAGATTCAGTAAATTACCAAGCCCCAACAGGATCTTCGGAGGCTGTCACTTACCTTCATGTTGTTAGATTGTTTTTGATT
This sequence comes from Zaprionus lineosus, assembly GCA_035044505.1. Classification (NCBI taxonomy): domain Eukaryota; kingdom Metazoa; phylum Arthropoda; class Insecta; order Diptera; family Drosophilidae; genus Zaprionus; species Zaprionus lineosus. Next base: position 587,971 of record JAWNNX010000655.1, on the reverse strand, counting down.
TGTTGGTTTGTCACAAACTGATACCTTTACTCAATTAGCCCAACGCTTTTATAGCTCCGACCAACACCTACGTAAATTACCAAAAAACCCAATCACTCTTTGAACAAGTCAATAAACCTGTTTACGGCTTATGACCACAACTAGAACACATTTCGATCGCAATGATCGGTCTTCAAATGCGGATGCTGTCACAGACCACGTTGATTGTCGGTCAATTGTCGCCGGAGCTGTGACAATTGGATTAACTCTTGAACATTTTGAATAGTTCGTTGATTGTATGGGATATTTTTTATTTATAGGCTCATAGAGTTAGGAAATTCTTTTGATTTCCCCAAGGTTTGGAGTTACCCGTTGTAACTCTTGGAGCAAAGATTGGTACAGAAATAAAAGCCCTAAATTAATTTAAATTAATTTAAATTAATTTATACTTTACATTTAATTACAAGTTTTTTACTCGGAAATCATCTTACAGAAAACTGGCCATGATCATCTCCCTTCTTTTACTTTTTTACGGGATCGTTTTCTCCTTTTTAGATTGGACCAATCATAAATCAACCTCGCCCACCCCCAAATCCCCCTCCACGTCAATGTCTTTACACGCCCCTATTCAAGTCTACTTGAGTTGCTTAGCAGGACAAGTGACATGTTGACATTCAACGCATTTGACAGTTTAGCAGACGAAGAGCAGAAACCACTAACAAGGGCAAAGCAAACAGCAAGCAACACAAAGGAAAACTGTTTTTCCAGTGGCTTTTCCACGACATTGCGAAAAATTTGCAAATCCCACGCACACGTCTGCTCAACAAAAAGGGACAGTTACCCACTTGCCTGGCGTGTGCCATACCCTGAATTGGGTGTACGTGTGTGTGTATGTGTGTGTGTGTGTGTAAAGCTTTTGGTTGGCTGCACATACTTTCGCACACTTTCACCGCATGTCAACACCGAAATCTAAACTCAAACCCAAACCCATGGCCATACCCAAGCGCAGGCGAATACCCAATGCCAAAGGCTCCTTAGAACCCTCAGGACTTCCACCCTCGCCCATACCCTCGCCCGCATTTTCGCATTTCGCCTTTTGCCAAAATGTTTTTATTGGAATTTTATTTTATTTCATTGGATTTTGATGGTTTCATTGTCTGTCCCAGACCCCATAATGGAGTCACTGCGGCCACTTTGCCACTCCTTCTCCACCCTCATGCCACCCCCTGCCATCCACTCTATCCACTGTCTGACGACAAACGATGCAGGCAAAATGCGTATGCAAATTTTCCAAGATGTCCCACGATGAAAAACTACGCTATTTGGATTTTTGGCAATGTTCGAGGGGATGGTCTTTTAGCTGGGGTCCTGCGGGGTGATTGGGCGTTCCCGTTCCCCCTTCACCGTTATGTTTGTTGTTATAAACATGCATACATAACACAAGGCTCAGTTGCCACACATTTCGATTGTTAAGTCGACGCGTCGACCATTTGACATTTACTGCTAATGAAGTCAATTGATGTCATTTATCTTGCTGCCTTTGCAACGGCAGCAACTGTTGTTGTTGTTGTTTTTGTTGTTGTTGTTGTTGTTATTGTTATTGTGGGCGTTGTTGTGGCGGGGTGGGTGGTTATGGTGGGTAATGGTGCAACTACACGAGATAACATGTTCAGCATTTTCCTGCAATCTGCTGAGATTTGTTAGCGTCTTTCGTTTATGTAGAGCGTGGGATTTTTTAAAGAAAGTCTTGTTGTAAAAACCTTAAGAATATCCTTCCTTTACCAAATTAAAAAAAATAATTTATTGAATATTTTTTTTTTTTAAATTAGTAAATATTTTTAATATCTAAGTAACTTCTATTATTTAAAAAAAAATATGTTGAAATTATATAAGTAAGATCTTGAATAAGAAATTAATTTTTTCCTTATTCTTTACGCACTTTCTTATAGACAGAGGCAAGACTCATGTAAAATTCTTGTTCTGCATTCAGACCAATTTCCAATCTTATAAGGTCAATTTTTTGGAGCATTGCGATGCGATGCGCAGCAAATGTGGCGCAAAGCGTGGCCACAACATGCATGCAAAATGTTTTCATTGGGGCCAAGTATGGATGTGAATGGACGGTGGGGAAGGTGGACGGACTGGCACAGTCGCATGCCTGCCATGCCGCCACAATTTGCACGAAACGTGCAACAACCATCTGTGGAACGATTACTCCGCATAATGTAATCCGATCTAAATACGGCTCGTAAATTGGTGCGACCCCAACTAGAGCTCCAGCTCGGGAAGGGACTGTGGGTTGAATGGCAACTGGCAACTGACAACTGACAACACACGCCAGGCGAGAAGCGGGCACAAGTTCAGCTTTGTTTACTTGATATGTGTGGCATATATCCGTAGCTGAAGGTGATCTGCATTTGTATCTGTATCTTGAACTTGCAACTAGAACTCGATGATTATTTTAACCGCTGGGCCAATTTTTAATAAGCCGTGAAAACACAGGGAACGTGGCACTTGTGGAACTTGCATAGAAATCAGAAATAATAGAGGATAACTTAAATCTCAAATCGAACGAGCGAATCCTTAAAGATTAGAAGAAGGACTGAAAGGCTGCCCCTAAAAATCCCTATAGAAACAAGCTAATTATGTATCCCTAACCGAACCGGTCTTGAGGAAACACTCCCCTTAGCATTTTACACCCATTTAGAGGTTATGAAATAATTACCGCTACAAATTACAACTTAATAAGGAATTGACCCAAAACACGAAATGCGATTAAAGTAAAACTGAAAACAGGCAGTGAACAGGAGAGCGGAAGAGCAACGAGGAGGGAGTCGAAGGTGACGGGGAAGAGGTTGACAAGTAAAGGTCATCCAATGTCCATGACGACTGTGAATGAAGGGGTTGAGCTACCGAACGGCCGACCGACCGGCCGACCGACCGACCGACCGACCGACCGACTGCTCGACCGCTCGACTGGCTGACCGCACAAACAAATGAATGGACAAAGGGTCGGCGAGGGCAGCAAAGGTCAGTTTCGTTTTCAGGAGCAACAACAACAAATTACGGGGGACAATCGTTATGAGCATAAAAACTGGGAATAAGGGTGTCTACCGAATACACTCTAAGGGGTTCAACCCAAACCGTAACCCATTCTGGCTCTCGCCAGCGACTTCAAATCAATTAAAGCCAAGTCCAGTTCCATTCTGGGCCATAGGCTTGTTAACAGGTTGACCTAGGTCGCGATGGCAGCAGTGGATGATGGACGGCGGTGCAAAGCGGGGGAGGAATTGCTAAGAAATCTGCGAACCCATTAAATTAAGCAACCGGAAAGGCGGCAGCTCAGCGAGCCAATTGCCTTTTGAAGAGCAGCAGCAAAAAATGAAGGAGAAAAATGAAAACGGAAATCCTTACTTTAAAGCAAAATAGCAAAAAGGAAAAAGGGAATTGCAAAGCCAACAACAGGAATATTCTTCCTTGTCCCATTGCGAGGGGGACTGGCCAGCAATAAAAAAATTCGCGCTGTTTTCTGTTTTTCTCCTCAAGGTCCACAAAGTATTTGCAAGATATTTTTATTGCATTATTTTTGGCATTTGATTTTGAAGACTTGCCACGGGTCATGGGGCATAGACCAGCTAATAACAGCGGACGCGTTGCACAGAATCGGATAATGGGCAAGAATGCCACGAGTCATGTGGCACGGACAATGCTACTGCTCCTGCTACTGCTCCTCGTGCCTCATACGTGATGTTGAAGACCAACACAAATTGATCTTCAAAATGTATAATATTTAAATTTTTAAGATTTGTGATTAGCACCAAGAAAAATTAAGGATCTGCTTTGATCCTAGCTCTCTTATTTGAAGGTTTAAAAGAACAATCTCTTGAGGTACTCAAAAACTACTTTTTATCCTTTCAGCGTGTCTCATCATTCAGTCAGTGTCTTCTTTTGATGTGCACACTCCATACGATTATTCCCTCTCAACCCTCCCAGAAGTCTTCCTCTGATTTCAATATTGCCGCGTATCTAATTTTTGATTACCTTGCAATTTACATATTGAATTGCCAGCAGTTGCAGATCCCGGAATGGAATCGGTAGAAACCACAGCACAGAAGAAAGCAATAAAGCCAGAGAAAAGCAAACGCAAGAAAAGGAAAAAAAAAAATCAAATTTCAGTTTCCCAAAGAGTCCCTCGAAAAGTTAAGAGCTTGGAACGCACCGCAGGAGTGCAATTGAAGGCAATTGTGGTGCCAAGTGGAAGATGATGTTGACGCGCTTCCCACACCGTGAAAAGCAACACGATCGACAAGACCCATGGAACCGGAACACAGAACGGACAACAAACGAGGTGATCATGTGGCGCTACAAGAGATCTCGTCATGTAGTCATTCCATGGACATGGGCCATGGCCAATGGGTACCATTGCCGAAAAGTCTTGTGCTCTCGGGGAACCGTAATGCTGGCGCTCGCAACCTAAACGATTATCATCCATTATGAGCTGTTCCTGTAGGGCTCCTGCTCCTCATATAGTTCTTATATATGAACTTGTATTCTTATAAAAATGTTTGTTTTAGTACGTGACCGACAGCTTCTAGGCGAGTGCGACGAGGAGCTGAGGTGCACATACCAGAGCCTCGAACTGCAGTGGAGCTGAGCGCCGGCTGCAGATGCACAGAATGCGATACACACGCGATGCCCAGTGTAGTTTGTTGCATACTAAGAGGGCGGGGGGCATGCAGTGATGTGCCCTACCAGAACTCCCATTGTCTGCACTTATTATTGTTATTGTTGCTCTTGCAGTTGTTGTAACTGTTGTAGCTTGTGCAGTGGTTGTTGTTTTTGTTGTTTTTCGGTCAGATGATCTACATGAGGCTGCGGCTATTGCAAGTGCTCCACGCTCTGTTCAGTTGTGGCAGGCGCTTGCAGAAGCAACACGTCGGGTTACAAAGTTCAATTGAGTTGACTCCTCTACCCATTCCCATTCCCATTTCCAATCCCTTTTCCTTTTCCTTTTCCTTTACCATACCCATTCCCATTCCCATTCCCATTCCGTAGCTTCAGCTCCATTTCCCATCTCTCAATGCAACCTCAACTGCAGTTCATATGCATTTGCATGGTCACGTTCTGGAGCGTGTAATATTTTTGCTTATCTTCCAACAAATATGTACAAATATGAATTTGAGTGGAGCGTGGCTGGCAGAGGGATATTTTGAGGGGGGGTTTGGGGCAGAGAAGGTATTAGTTGTTATTATGCTAGATTATAATATGTGTGGTATTCGTGTTCAATGGAGGAAAAGACTCGTTCATATGATTAAAAGCCGGACAAAGAGAAAGGCCAAAGGTCTTGGGAAGTATTCCTACTTCCCTTCTAATCTCCAGTCTCTAATCAGACTTTCTTCTGGAGTATTATTTCTAACCCCGACCCAATGGGTAGTCCCCACTCCTTAGTCAAATCAGATAATAATACCTCTGAGATACACGCACAATTCCCTTTATTACCTGGCACAAAGCATCCTCAGGCCCAATTGCGTTGACAGGCACCGCATGCTGACCGCGCTGCCACCCCTCTGGCCTAATGCCGATTGTCCTTGCAATGTGAAGTTCGAAGCCGAGGGACATGCGGCGTGCAAATTTATGACACGCAACTTGTACACCCGCTAAACATCGCATCGACAACAACAGTAACAACAAACAAACAAGCCGTCACCCCAATGCAGGCGGGCAGCCAATAAACTAAACGCCAATCCCCCATCCCTCTACCCACTACCCACTGTACCCTGTACCCTGTACCCCGCACTCTCAACCCTCAACCCACCACCCTTCACACCCACACCAGCTTCTAAGCCCATCGGCCATTGTCGTGTGCCAAAACGAATGGGAAAGAAAAAAGTTTGCGAAAAATCGGCTTTACCCTAATTTAGTTTGGCTTTCACTTTCATAATTTTTGGCAACAACTTTCACCCCAAGTGAGCAGTGACAGTGCTACCCTTAGGTGCCGGGGTTCAATTCAAGAGGGTGAGTGGTGGAGGGTGTTCCATTTCACGTCATCGCTTTGATTGCAATTCAATTGCAAAATTGGCAAAAACATCAATTTCATGCCGCCGCAGAACAATCATCAAGTGCCGGCCCATTACGTAATCGGCAACAATGGGGGAGGTTGCATCATCAGATGTGTGTATGTGTTTGTGTGTGTTTGTGTGTGTGTTTGCGGGTCGGAGGTATTATATGTAAAGCATAGCAAGTATTAGGCAAACATGTTGCCCATATCCTGCCCAGACTCAATGAACCCCATAAAGGATACTTAACTCGACTTTACACAATCTGATTTTCGGCTTGCAATTTTCCATTTTTCCGTTTGCCAATTCTTCAAGCTGTCTTCTCTGCTCCGTGAGGGTGGGTGTTGTGTGGTGTATGGAGTATGGTGTATGGAGTGTGGTGGGCTGCGTGTTGTGGTTGTAGCTGTTGATTTAGTGAAGCGATTTGTGGGTTGCAACCCGGACAACAACAATAGCTACCCAATTGCTGTTCAAGGCAACCAGGAAATATTGATAAACGAAATCCAATCGAAATTTGCATTAGAATAACCAACAACAAGTCATCGAGGGCGAGTGTGACCAGCTACCGTTAAGTGAAAGGGATGCTCATTTAGCATTAATTTAGCCCAATTAGATACTTGGCCTTCCTAACTGACCCACGCCCAAACAAATTGATAGCCAGGGGAAAGGTAATTGCTGCCAAATGACTTTTCATATTGTAGCTTTTCGATTGAAAATGAGCTCGGAATTGGCCAGTTAAGTAGTTGGGCATGGACTATGATTAGGCAGATGCTGACTTGCTTGGCTTTCAGCTGCCAATTGATAAAAACTTCACTCAATTTATAGTCACTTGTTTTATAAATTGGAAACGTTTTTCAATCGATTTTTAGATATTTTTTATCTTCAAGAAAAAACCATAAGATGAAAGTCTTGTATGACCGCAGCCTCAGATAATCTTCCAGCATATATTACATACTGCGACTGTAGTAGGGGTCACAACTTGGGCATTGGCTGGCATTCAGCCAAAATGTAACGCTGGAAGGATAAACAATATATATTTTCCAAATGGAGCTTTGGGATAGGGAGAAGAGACTTTCAGAGCGGCAGCCATTCAAAGTGAAGGCACATTTGGTGGTATTGAACGACACAAACACACACTCGCACACACACACACACACACACACGTCTACCTGCTACATTCCACATGCCACAATTTGCCCCCTCCCACCCATCTACTGCAGGACCAAATATCTCCGGTCCTGGGAGGCCAACAGCAGTTGGCTGCCATTAAGTATTCAATTCAATTCCCAGCAAACGAACATTTTTTCTTTCACTTCTTCGGCCGCTCTCCCCTCGTCTGCTATGCGCTGCTCCTTTCGCACCATGTCCTTTCCTATCTCTCGTCTATTCGATTTGTATCCGAATGTCATTTTTTATTTGGGATCTTTGCGTTTTATTTGTTACATTTGCGCTTATTGTTGCAGAGAATCCTTCGCTCAGTACGTTTATATAGACGTTCGTTCGTCGTCCTTCGCCTTTTTGACGGTCCTTGTCCTTCGTCCCATATCGTACATAGAGAGACAGAGTATTGGAGCTGCCATTTAGATACGCAACTCCATTGACAATCCATGGCCATGTGTTGAGGATATACATTTGGGTGCTCAGTCTCCAGCCCCCAGCCAGGATCTGTCTGGCCAATGGGAAGTCGGCAAGCTGCCACAGGATTTAGCCCACAATTTTTCTTTTTTTCTTCTTCTTGTGTTGTTTCCGCCGTTTCTTTTGTCACTCATGCGATATCCCAAGTGTGTATATAAAAGGGGGACGGGAACGTGATGGGCAATGGGCGTGAGATGATATCCTTGTGCAGGCATCGGGACAAAAAGTTTTTCAATTGATTTTATGCTATTTTTCGTCTTCTCTTTGTTTCCCCACCAGGCACGTAGTCCACTCCCAACTCCTCCTTCCCCTTTCACTCCAACAACCATACAATTCGAGGAGTTTGAGAAATTGGTTGGAAATCAATTGGATTTGTGCGCGCTGCGAAGTTTGAATGACAGTGCCCCCGGTGGCTGCTACATTTGCCCCCTTTCTCCTGGAATGCCCCTACTTCTCTTTCCGGATTACCCATTAACATTTTCAATATACTTTGCACTATCCAAAGAAGTGGGCGTGGCATAGGCCCAATGGATTTTATTTGGCATTCCGAATGGCAACTGATTCTGGGATTTGCATAATTTTATGTGAGCTCCAAACTGAGAAGACAACTTAAATGCGTGCGCAAGTCTACCAAAAACTATTACTAAAAATGCAAAACACACATCTCACAAAAAAGGACATATTAGCATAGGACCCCTATTATAAGATTAAATTTCTTTTGGTTGCAAATACTTCAAATAATATCTGATTTAATTAAGAGCAAACTATTTGACAGGATATTTCTTTTATATTTTAAGATTATGTATATATATTATATATATTATATATATTATATATATTATATATATTATATATATTATATATATTATATATATTATATATATTATATATATTATATATATTATATATATTATATGTTATATATATTGTATAGATATTATCTGAGCTCAGCTGCTCCAATATGTAACTATTTCTTAAACCAAAAAAAAAAAAAAAAAAATGTATGTTTATCTATAAAGTTTAACATCTTATAACATATCAATATCTTTAAAAACAGTTGATTGGATTTTACATCCACAATGTTAAAACAATATTTTTTAAATGTTTATTTCGTTAAGTCTCATTATCCTTGTCGAAAACTTCAATTTCCTTCACCATTTCAGTTTTGTTTTTCCAATCAAGGATTACTTATGAATTTCCATTAAGATTTCCACCGACTTCCCTTATTTAAGCGAAAATCTGGCACACGTGCCCATCAAAAATCAAATTCAAAAATGCTACCCAAGAGGCTGTATCCCTTGCCGCTTTATTCCTGACCCCTCCCCAAAAACCAACCACTCCACCCCCTTCCCCTTCAATTCATGAATCAATTTTCACGGGGCGTTTGGACACTTCAAACTGAAATAAACAAAAGTACGGAAAACGAAGCAGGGCAAAGTGTACTATAACTTCCAGAGAAATGCAAATTGTGATTCTTTTCCCACTCTAACATACATTTTCTGTCTCTCTCTCTGTTAGCTCTGAGCACGTGACTATTGGTGAGTGTATGGATTAGATGCCAGACAATAGGTCAAAGGACCTGTCCAATTCTAATATTATGTTGATTAAAAAAATACAAAATAATTAAGCTTCTATTTTGATCGGATATCGGAAAAACTTCGCATAAATTTTGAGTCAGTATTTAAGGGAGTTTCGTCTAGAGCTCGGACACTTAAGTTCTGACCAAAGGAAATTGCTCATTAGGTGGCCACGACGAAAGTCTGAGGGTCGCCTTTTTACGTGGCTTTTGGCCATTACGCACTGCGATGGAAAAGCAGGAAGAAAATGAAGGAAAATTGTTGGAAAAACTTGCGCTGCTTAACACTGAAACCTCATTGTGCGAGGCGGCAAAACGTGAAAAGCAAAAGGAAAAACCATCGGCCAACTGTTGGTCAAAGTCAAGGCAAAATCTTAAAGTAATAAAGTAGCCGTCGCGAGGTCAGCGTGTGAATGACCTTAAGGTGACCCAGCTTCCTGTCGTGCTTCTCACTCCTTGTCTGTCTTGGCCTTGGTGAACAGAAAAAGTACAGGAAAAAAACTAAATTAAATTATCATCTTCCTTAAACATGTTTTTCCAGCTATCCCTCTTTAATCTTTAACATTTGGACACTTCCAACCAATTTTCATTCAAAATACGAGTAGCCAGTTTCTCCTTTGAGCACACTTGCTCTGTCTTTGTGTCCTGCCGAGTGTCATAGTTCTGCAAGTGGTCATCGTCGCGTCTCACTTCCCCCCTCCCTTTCCACTACTATTTGAAGTCTTTTTGTTATAATTTAATACCTTTGTGGATGCTTTGAGGCGCTGCCGAGTGCCACTTCGAAGGGTTTTTCGCAACTCTTTGTGCATTCCTTGCAAAAAAGCGGAACTCAAACATCCTCAAAGACCTTTATGAACCAGCATAATGTTTTATATAAATATTTTATTTTAGATTTATAGAAATATATTTCGTAAGCAGATGAAACTATGTAAAAAAAAAACCTAGGAATTCAGCTAAAATATTATTATAATCAGTATTATAATAAAGGTATTAAGTCTGAATAAATCAAAGAAAATGTAACCCGTTGGAGTTCTTGTCCTTTATTTATTATACAAATTTCTTAGTGAACGCATGGCGTATGCGTAATGCATGATAGCTCGTATGTCATATGCTGCTGCGACGTTGTATATGTACGACTTTCGGCCACTCCCTAATCCTCGAAAGGTATATGTATATAAATGTGCATTAATGTGTGAGTAAGTGTCTGTGTGTGTGCGTGTATTTCTCTGTGTATGCATTCTAACATACGGAGGCGCCGGAACCTTCATATGCGACGAATATGAACCCATTTCATTCATACGCATTTAAAATGAGTTTATATACAATGTGTGAGTATATACACTTTGTGTGTGAGTGTGTGTCGTGTATAGGTGTATGTAATAGCATGCTAAAATAAACCTAAACATGATGCAAAACACAGCAACAAACTCATTCGTTTTCTCATTCGTCGTTTCATGGGTCTCGGCAACACATTAAGTCCAAAAAACGAATGGATGAGAGTTAAAATGAGCCACATACACACATATATGTATATACCCCCCCACACATACACTCACACACATACACACACACACACACAGGCCCCGCTGCAAGTAAGCATAAGTACGCAGCGAGTACAGCGCACACAGTGCATGAATAAATCACACGAAATGCGAACGAACCGAACACATTCACACATTCACATTCACTCGCACTCATACTCACACTCGCATTCACACTCGTACACGCACTCCCTCTTACACACAGCCATCCGCTCTCTAAATTCATACATACATATATTCACTCTTTCGCCAGCACTTGCTCTCCAATTGGGCCCCCACCATCTCCCACCCGGTGAAAACATCACACTCCCACAGCAGGGACGATGACGACGCTTAAAAATCCCACAACAGGCAGCAGAAGCAATAGCAACAGCATGAGTAGAAGCAGCAGCGACAGCAGCGACGGCAGCGGCAGCAACAAACAGTAAAAATACGAAGAAATGTGAAAAGGTAGTGGCGGGGAGGGGGGCAAGCATTGACGGAGACAGCACAAGACACACCGACGACAAAAAAGGCGGAGTCTAAAAACTGGGGAGCACGAAATAACAACAACAGCAACAGACAGGCGAAGGGAAATAAAAAAGCAACAAAAAAAAACATGTAAGAGTCATATATACATACACACACAGATACATGTATACATACATGCACACATTAAAAGCACCAACGCCAACTCGTGTGCAGCAAAACAGCTACAACAACAAGAGGAGCAAACGACATACACTCGTACACACATATACACATACACACACACACACACACACACACACACGTACTCGCATGCGCTACATTTGTCTGTATATGTGTATGAGTGGGGCTCACTCGCATCTCTCTCTCAACTGGTGCTGGAACGAGCGAGCACCAAGAAAGAAAAAAATAAAATAAAATACCGAACGCTGAGTAAAACCAAACGTCGCTGCCTGCGTCGCAGTCGAAGCTGACGTCGCGTATATGACGAGTACTCGCAATCGCATTGCACACCCATACGTGGACGGGGGCCGGTGCCTGATTCGCAATCGCCTTTTGCTTGGGATACATACATGCCTTCACATATATATACATAAATACATATGTATATACATGTGCACGTATGTATGTACGATGGTATGAGCATATGTACATGCATGTCTTTAACGTATCTATATATAGCTCTATACATGGATATACATATGCATGTACATACGTATATCCTTGGATTTGCTTCAACTAACGTTCAGAGAATCTTTCATATGTTTTAACTACTTTACTGCCTTTTAGGGCGAAGGAGGCCGTTGGTAGGTTTCTGGATATGGAGCTGAGGTCAAGCAAATCTTGGAAAATCGAACAAAAACGAAGGATTCCAGCAAAAAGATCAAAGTTTATAAAATAGTCGATGAGTAGGTAAGTTCCACAGAGATGATTAAATATATTTTAATTTTCTAAATATAATCTAGTTCTATATCCAAAATAAGCAAGGCAAATAAAAGGGTTAAAATTTATATATTTTTAATAATGAAATATATCAAAAAATTTCTAATATCTAATATAAAATAACGATCATTTTTTGAAGAGATCTTTCATCTAAATAGCACACAAATCAATGAGTCCTGGTCCTTATTTATTTATAGGTTGTCTTTTATTTTATTCTGAATGTCCTTCTACTCCGTTCAATTCTATCCGAATCTTTTTAGAATATTCTATTTTTACTTGTAAGGAGCTTTCAGAAATCTGCATGCGAAATGCTGCTTACTTAGGAGGTAAAACAAATTTTACAAATACGAAACGGAAATGTTCCTTTGACTTCGGCCCGGAGGAGCAGGCTAAATCCTAGCCTAGCGAAAAAAGGCACAAAATGAAAACAAAAAAATAAAGATAAATAAATTAAAAATGCGATTTAATGCGCAAAAAGAAGTACACAAATCTCGGCATTTGTAAGAGGAAACGAAATCCTGAAAACAAAATATGCCAAACGACGGAAGGACTCCATAACGGGACTCGCACAACGGTCACCCGAGACCCAAACACCGAGTCCTTTCACCACTGCCAGACTCCCGCCGACTCCCTACGACTATGTCAATTTCCAGTGCTAAGTGAATGGAAAATTCATCCAACTGACGACGCTCTGTCTGTGCGAGTGGCGCTCAATGCGTTTGTATTTGTGAGAGACACAGCGCAGTCGTGGAAAGCAGAGAACGAGACTGCGAGAGCAACACCAAGAGCAGTCATGAGAGTGCTTTCTACTCACTGAGCGTATGAGTGATTTTTTGAGCGTTTTGTTTACTTTTTCCTTTCCAGCTTGATTTCTTTTTTATTTATTTTCATTTCTTATGTATTTGTATTCATATCTGCGAGACTTGGAAGAAAGAAAAAAGAGACACATAGTGAAAGGGTTAAAAACCTGTGATCCTTTTTATGGGACGGGGGTCCACCCGCCTTAAATAGTTGGACTTTTCTCTTATAAATTATCGATTAATTTCTTTGGTTTAAGTGTTGCTTTCTTTGTCTTTTCTTGCGTGGGTGAGGTTGCCAAATGTACGAATAGTTTATTTAAAGGCTCTTTAAAAGTTGACCAAAAGTCGTCATCGAAACTTAGTAAGTTTCTCAACGACTTCATGAGCATTAACTTTGGTTTGTTCACTTTTTTAAGTCTGGCTTTATTTAGTGTTTTTAATTTAAATCTATTAAATATTAAAAAATTAAATATTCATGTAAAATATAGGGAACGACGATTTATAATGAAATCCTTTGAGGTACTAGTCCATCCTATGTAGTGGGAAAGAAAGAAGCTCATTATTGAAAATCCTTTCAGCATTGGGACGGGAAATTTATTCGGAGCCATTTGCCAAGAGTTACACCTGCGCCACCCAAACATTTAACCCTCCCTTCACAAAGCCCAATCCCTTTCTGGCGATTATCTATCGAGAGCCGTGGTCCGATGCTCACTTTAGGCTTTGAGTGATTCGCTGTGATTTTTCATATGAATCAATGACAGATACCACCCAAGCCCCTCTACCCAAAGCTCCTTAATTGATAATTGTACTACTTAGGGGTACTCATCATTATGTGAGCGTCTTCCTGTTCCTTCACCCATCTTTTCCTTTGGCAAAGCGAATCAATCAGTTTGGCATTTAGGAAAATTAATTTCTTACATTTTTCTCTCCTGCCAGCCCCCTCCCACAAATAGCGTAAAACAGAAAGTGAAAAGGCTTCCACTCACCTCCCTTCGTCCAGAAGGTGTTGTTTTCCGCACTTTTGCGAGTTTTTGAAAGGTTTGAGAAACCGAGGGGATTTCCTTCATTCATTTTTGTCAAAAATTCAATTAAATGATTACATTTTCCAAAAAGTTTTAAAGTTTAGTTTTCTTATGGATGATCCATTATTAGTCGGTTAATTGCCAACAATTTTTGGTGCTTAATTATCCTAATTGCCAGCCAAGAATTTTTGATTACGCAACCGATTATGACAGCACCCGATATCACATGATTTAATCCTCATATAAGATACATGCTCTATAGGCAGCTCTTAGCACTTTGAATACCCTTCAAATCGATCTCCTTAGCGGATCACTTACATAATGGGCCATATCAAGTTAAACAACAATAGGTTATATCTCTGACAAACACACCAACAGCAAACACAACAGCCACAACAACACAAACATCAACACAAGCAACAGCAACAGCAACAACAAAAACAAAAACAGCAACTACGACAACAACAACAATAACAACGTCAATAAACGTGCCGTCGATCGCGTCGATTGATCATTTAGCGAAAAGGCAGCTTGGGACTGGTCCCAGTCACAGATCGCAGTACTCAGTGCACCAACAGAAATTTGTAACTTATACTCCTTGAATTTATAGAGCATCTCAAAGGGTATGCATGGTAACTTTAGCTACATGTGACAGCTAATGTCAGAGTCGCCATAGATAGTAGCTAATTTTCTTTTACTAATCACAGTTTGAGGAAAAGTTTTTTATAATCATTTATAGATTAAATTTGTTACCTTAAATAAAGTGTGTACTTTGTGTATGTATGTGGGTGTGTACAGGATTTCAAAGTTGTGCTTTAAAATTGTTAATTAATTGGTAAGAAGTACCTCCTAGTCGGTCCTTGCTATTTTATTTGTCTCACTTTGATTTTCCTCCATTTTCCTTAAGTAAATTTCTTGCCTTATTGTTGAGTTTTTGGCTTCTAGGCATTACCTGAGTCTCTTTGAGGTGTTTTCCTATGGACTGTGTAAAAATTCACTGCCCTCGCCCTCGCCCCTCATCCCCTGGCCAAATATTTAATTTATGACTTTGGCGATATTTTGGCCTCGCTAATAACTGAATTGCTCGTGTGCCATTCCCTTGAGCGGCTATGAAAAGAGGCATATACGAAGCTTTGATGGGTTGGACCATAAAATGTACTTATTACTAGGTGGAAACATGAGAAGTCATAGGCTATAAATGTTATATACCCGCATATTGGAACAATCATGAAAGCTATAGACTTATAAAGAATGTAGATTTCTATTTCTGTGGTATTTAAAAAAATTTCAAATTAATTTTGATATTTTTATTATATCCTGTCACTAAGGTAGGGGCTTTGCTGTATGAAGTACCTCAAACATGTTGAACACTTCCAACACTGCTCCATTTTGGAAGTTAATATTTACTAATGAGACGCTGTAGTTCGTCGTGGGACATATATCTGGGAGTTGTGGGTACGAGGGTGGAGGCAACGAGTGCCCCCATCAATGTCTGTCACTTGAAAAGCACCGAAATAACGAAAGGAAACACTTTTGATGACTATGATTTATTTGGTAAAGCCTTTGATTTTGGCCATTTAGACAGTTGGCTCAGTGGCTTGGCTTAAAGAATTACTTAGCCAGTGGAGCACTCGTTAAAGCCAAGACCGCGAATGGAGAGTAAAAAGAGCAGCGACAAGGATGGATTATAAGAGTGAAGGAGAAACGAAATGAGTGTAGACAGAAGCGGGAGTTAGAGATTCGAAATGGGTTCGAGTTTGGATTAGGAATTGGGTTTTGGGTTTTGGGTTTTCGGTTTTTGGTTTGGGTTTGGGTTTGGTGTTTGCGAAACCCAAACAACAGTTGGACATCTTCGACATCGTTAGGCTCTTAGCTCGATTCATGGCTGTTGTTGTTGTTGCTGTCTTGGGAAATCTTGTCCAGACGGGCAAATTTAGCTGTAAAATGTCATTTCGTGCAGACAAGTTAACAAGCCAAATAATAATGTTGACGGGTTGCATGGACCCAAAGTCTTAGCCAGTGCTTTCCTAGCCAATATTCGAGCTAGTTCCTTCAACTAGTTTAGTGGGTCAATCTGATTAGTAGCAAAGTTCCAGACCATTTACTGTCGCAACAATAAATTATCGCCCACAGATTATGAATTAAGGATTTCCCGATATTGAAGATTGGTCCATTGAACTTTCTGGTTGACATTTGCATTTGGCGTCTAATTGCTCAGAAGTTAAAGTTCATCCGATGGATCGCTTGATGGATCAATCGCAGACACGCCATGAAACCAAACACCAAACACCCAACACCCGACACCCAACACCCGCACCCGACACCCGACAACCAACAGCAGCCTTATCCACAGGAGATTCATTTTCACGCTTCGTTCACACACACACTCGGTTCTCACACAATTCGACTATAATGGAGAACAACAACCACAATGGGCTTTATTATAATAGAAACATTATAATTTCGGACGATTGGACGATCGGACAAATAACTGAACTACAATTCGTCAATTGTATTCAAATTCATGCAAATGGGCAACAGTTGGGCTTCAACTTTGGATTTCATCTTCTTCACCTTCACCATCCTCATGCGTCTTCATCTTTCGGCTCTTTGGGTGTTTAAATCGAGATCTGCTGTTCAAGGGGCGACTGCGGGGAGTGCTTGGCGGTAATGCGCCATGAAATTGATCTTCACACTTGAAACAATTTGAAAGCGCTCACATGCTGTGCCCCCAAACTGAAGACACCTCCCTCTCCCTCCCCTGCCGACATCGCCATCACCTCGTCAACAGGCCAGCAGATAGAGATACAAATGGGTTCACATACAGATACATTTACAAATACAGATACAGATACAGATACAGATACAGATACTAGGTATCTCATGGGAGATCCGCTCAAAGGTTTTGGGGCATCGTGCGCGTCTGTTGTTTGGAGAGCCCGATGTCCGTTGCCCATTGCCCGATGCCCGATGCCTGATGGTTGATCTGCCTGATCTTGATCTCGGACTGATCTTCGATCAGCGCATATGTTTGATGTAAGTTTGTTTGTATTGTTAGTGTTGTGGTTGTTGTTGACTCTGCCTGAACCGCTAATCACGCGTGCAACATGCCGCTTAAGCAAAGATACAAAAAGTTCACGGCTCGTTTGCTCTTTGAATTTCTTGAAATGAAATCGCAAAATGTGTGCCAACGCTTAACGAAATGCATAGAAAGTCTTTCACTTCACTTATAGGGAGTTAAATAAGGTGAATAATTGGAAACTCTCTTAAAATAAGCGTTAAGCAATTTAAAGGATATAAATATGAAATAAATCTTACAAATATATCAAAAAAATCCCTATCTTAAGTTTCTCTGTTAAGGAAATACCTTTAAATCAGTTAAATAAGAGAAAAGGACTTTAGGAACTCCTTTTTGCATCCATCGAATCTAAAATCTAAGATAAACGAACTTTCTGATAAGAGCCGAAAGGAACGTTGATAAGAGGCAAAGTTCAAATACAGAGCTGCTGCTTAAGGCATGCAACTGTCTGGGAACGCAAATGGAGGCTAATGCCACTGACGATGATCTGCATCAGCATCAGTTATCGCGGCGAACGGCATGCAACAGGCAGCAACTGGCAACCGAGTGGCAAGTTTAAGTTGCAGTCAACATCAACGCCGACAATTAGAATCAAATTGGTGAACTGTGTGGCAAGTAGAATGGGAGACGGGGTAGGTGTGCATCGGGTGTGCACTGCATGACTGCCTTCATTGTGCGTCACGATGCACACACACACACACAAGCACATATATGCACAGGTACATGAATAGAGAATGGATGGGGGATGCGCATTGCACCTTCCACATTTGTTACGTGCAGCGTGGCCGATGACGTTGCGCGATTTCGATCTCTCGATGGGGCTGCCACAGACGCTCTTCAAGTCCTGATCTTGATTTCGATTTCGACGACATGCATTGTTGTTGTTGCTTTAGTTGTTGTTGCTGACGACGCCCCGTTGTTGGTAATGTGGCAGCAGCTGCAACTTCAACTCTGAACTTGCAACAAATTCAAGCGCCAAATTTGAATGCCCCACCAACGAAGACGACGACGGATGAGAACGACTGTGTTGTTGTTGTTGTTGTTGCTGCTGATGTTGTTGTTCTGGATGATGTTGGTGCTGCTGTTGTGTATGCGATCGGTTCACTTCTTCTAGTCGCAGTTCCAGTTCCCCGTTCCCCGTTTCACCATCAGTTCCCGATCCCTGTTCCCGGTTCCAAGGCGAGGCAAGCCTCTTTGTACTATTTTTCTTTTCGTATGACACGACAAACACCAAACATGATCTCGTTGCAGTTGCAATTGTTGTTGTTGCCACAAGTAGTTGCAGTTGTTGCTGCTGTTGTTGTTGTTGTTGTTGCTTTTGTTGCTGGTGGCGTGCCTGTTAGTAGATCACTCGCTTTGTGTGGCTTTATCAGCTCGACAAGCGCAACATTTATTGCTGCAAGGAGTTGAGGAGCGTTTAGTCGCTCCACCTACACAACAGTCCCCCAACCATCCCCCTGCCTTGCCCACCACATTCGGTGGCCCTCTTGACCATGTGATCACGATTTATTTACCTCGTAGTTGTTGTTGCTGTTTCTGATGCTTGTATCTAAATACCCCGCGTGTTGCTGCTGCTGTTGGTGCGGAAGCAACTGCAACTGCAACTGTTGCTATTGCTGTTGCTGTTGCCGCGTTGTTCCTTTTGCTGCCGTCTACCAATATTATTCTCTCGATTTGCCCTTTTTCTCTCCCTTAATCGCATCGACTTAACATTAGCCATCAACTGTATTTGCTCACTGAACTATCCATAAGTCTTGATATTTCAAATCAAACTCCTTTAACTTATAAATGAGAAATAAATTTATATTTAAATTTTCTGTTCCTGAGAAAATTAAAACATCAATGAGGTATTATTCCAAGGGATCAGTGGAATGTGTACTCCTTATAATTACCTCGATAATAAAATTTAATGAACTTGAAACAATCACATGTCACGGTCAGTCTCGCTCCCAAGCCAAATTGTTATTAGGGCAAACCTAAATTTGCAAGGTCTTATAAGAAGATCACACACTATTTGAATTCAATTGATCGATTTGCATATTCGCCGAACTTAATTTATTTGATTTGCAGGTGCCTAAACTGAATTCTAATTCTAATCTCGCAAATAAAAAATATTTAACAAAATTTCCGCTTCATTGCTCAAGCAGCGCAATTGAAATTAGCATGGAACCTTCCAAATGCAAGGAGAGCGCATTAATCTAATTAGACATTAAAACCGTTAATAACTGTCCGATTAGGAGGCGCGAGAACACTCAATGCGAATTGAAGATCCAATCAGAGAAGAACCGCTAGCCGAAAAGAAACCGGTTTGAGGCGATCGGTAAAGGCAAATGTCGGTTATAATAATTTCTGACCAATTAGAACGTAAACTAATTGCTCAAGCGCCAACTGGAAGAAGAAGAACGCCGTCCAATTAGTCACGCCGACAAATGCTAACGGCCCCAAAAACAAAACGACCGTCGTACTGGGGGAGAGAATAAGAAAGACAGAGCAAAGGAGACTCAGCGCTCACATGTGGACAAACCAGCTTCAAGAAACGCTCAAACATCGAAACAACAGCCCAAGCGACACCAACAACAACAACCACAGTATAAGCAGCAGCAACAACTAAGCTGCAGCCAACCAGCGAGCTTGAAAAGCGCTCAACAGTCGCAAGCTCGGCTTCAACCTAACAGGTCGCTGAGTTTTCAGTTGCCAGGCGAACGCGAATTAAAACGGACGCGCAGGCGCATCACTTTGCGGTGACGAAACGAATAACGTGAATCGACCGATAGTATCGGCCATGTATCGTGAATGCCGTCGGAAATAATTGCTATTACTATTCAAAGCGGTTCAATATCAAATCAAATGAATAATATGTATGTAAGGTATAGAAATCGTTAAATTAATACTGCAAATTCGACATGAAGTTCACCTGGAAGCGATTAGCGGTTCATAAAAATGGAAAATGTGAATAGAAAAAAATGAAAATAAATAAATTAAATTTCGTTAATAGACACACTGACGGGAATATGCAATTGAATGCAATTAATTCAATTCACATTGTTTGATAAAAAATTTTAATTGTAATTAAATAAATTCCAGAAAATTACAACATATATTAACTCGTGTGTCTCTGTGCAACAAAAAAAAAAACAAAAAAAAAAAAAAAACAAAACAAAAAATGTATAAATAATAAAATACAGAATATGAAAATGTCGATAAATTTGCATAAATTCTCAGAAATTAATTTCTTAAATATTTCTTAATTGAGTTTTAATTGTCAAATGCAAATTTGAAATTAAACTTCGAATCTCCCGTTGCTCCATGTTATAATGTTCACCCAACGCCCAACGTGCTCGCAGCCACGCACACCACATGCCCTTGTCTTTTAAATATTCCATGCAACTTAAAGTTGAAGGTAAGTCCAATTAGCTCTACCATCAGCAGCACCCCACCCCCACGCCACCCCACTCACACACACACAACCTCTCACACCCGCATAGAGACTTCAGTTCTTCTCCGATTGTCTCTTCTGAGCCCGACATTGCACTTGGCGGAGAGCCTCTTAAAATATGCACAGCACGCAATGCAGCGCCCATTTGATAGATGCCACCCACCTCACACCCTCACACCCTCACACCCTCCCACAATATTCAAAGTCTCATCGGACGTTTCAAGTGCTAAGGTTATGGTTTCTGCCATTTGACATGTCAAGGTTAACGGATTTCAAGAACAACGCTTAAAACTTAGAATTAACTCCTAAAGAAGCACAAATCAATTTGTATAAAAATATAAAATTAAATTAAATTATTTTTAATATGGTTTTTGGATCAAATTATATAATATCAATTTATTATATAATTATTCCATTTTAAATATCTCTGCTGATATATCATGATTATCTTTCATAGTTCTGTATCGTGTAAGACAAAAGATATAAATATGAATATTCATTGAGGTTCCAACGAGTTTTCATTATTTTTGTGGGTGCAAATCGGAAAAACGAAACCGGTTCAGTTTGTTTGGAAAAAAAAGGATGAGGAGTGGTGGAAATGGTTTCTGCTTTTTGTTGTTTCTTATTTATATTTTGTTTTTTGGCGCTGAAGCCGGCAAATGTTGAACTCGAAGTCCAAGTCCAGAAATAAGGTCGATTTGGAGTGGAGTTGATGATGAAGGAGAGGTGCGGCGGGAAGGGAAGGGCACAGCTGCTGAACAGCTGAACAATGCGAGAAACAGACAGGGCCACAAACGTTGCATGTGTCCGCAGGGAACTTGCAACAATTACTAACAACAATAATAATAACAACAACAAACTTGCAACACACAAAAAAAGGTTATCAAATCTCACAAATCAAAACAAATCGCCAACGAAATGAAGCAATAAAAGCCAAACGCCAATCTCTATGCTTTTCACTTCCCCCTTCCGCACACACACACACACACACACACACACACACCCTCACAAACCACATGTACTCTTACTCTTGTCTTCTGCTCTGTGCTTTTCTGCCCAAGGACATGCAAAAGGATATGACAGCATGTTGATAGTCGAGGTTTGCCTTTTCAGCATTCACTGCTTGTAGCCGGGGACCGGCTCCAGAGATTGCAAAGATTGAACCGGGGCACAAAAGAAAAAATAATACAAACAGTAGCCCAGTCCATCCTGAAGTGGGGAGACCTCCAAAGATGCAACCAACTTGAATTCAGCTCTGGGGCACGGTGGGTGTGCATACGTAAATTTGTTGCACAGTCCAAAATTAAGATTGACAATCGCTTAAGGATTTATTTTTCAAGAAATTCAAAAATGTGAAATTTTTTGCAGCAAGTGAAACGAAGTTTAAAGTTGAATAAAAAATGCAATTTTAGATCCTTGTTAAAACGCCAATTGCTTAACAATTTATTCCCCTGTAATCAACAATCGACTAACAATCCCTTGTAGACCTTTTTAGTGAATCGCTGTCTGAGTTGTTGCTACTGTTCTAAGGCTCATTAAGAGCCGCACGCCAACGATCGATGCCAATCAAAGATTCGGTAATCGTAGACCTCAGACCGGCAATAGCAACAGCCCACCAACTAGCCAGTCGATGACCCACCAGACACGAATCATAGATCTCGTCTAATTTTGATGATTATCCGGCGCTTCCGAATTTTGCGAACTTCCCATTCTACCCTCGACAACCTTTGCCACACCCACTAGAACCGAGGGACTGACCTAATTTGTGTGTTATGTGGAGGATTAAGCGTCTCCGTCTTGTGGTCACTAATAGCAGACTCTCTCGCCGTCTCCTTTCCGCAACCTTTCTGCACGGACCGTAACCTGTGTCGAGTCTGAATCGAGAACCAGACGATGATAATCTTAACTTTTTGCTGGCAAAGGATTTTTGCTAATGTTTATTTGATTTCACCTTTGTCTGAGCTGAGAGTCTAAGAGGCTGAGACGGCAACTTCAACTTCAGACAACAGGAATCGATGGACTGTCTGACCGCTTGTCGGAGTCCTGTTAATCCTGGCGCTAGGATAATCCGCCATTTAGACTTGGCTCAGTCACAAGTCTAGACAATGGCCCAGCGCCAGGCATCGCGATAGCTGTCTTTGCCAAATATTATACTACTGAATATCATCCCGCTGATCGTCGTCTTGATCATTATGATGATGCAATGGACAAAGCCTAGATGCTCCATTACCCTCTTGACAAATGATGTTCCATATGCAAAACATATATCCCTGGGCCAACAATTCTGGGTCAACAAAGGCCTCCCATATACACCGAACAATGGCACAGCACACAATGGAAACAATCCCTGACAATCACCAAGGCTAAAGAAGTGCCCAGCAGAGTTACCAGCATCAAGTGATACCCAACTGATGGATACCCTTTAAATTAAACTAATTTCATGCCTAATATTCAATTAATTCACTGTATGAAAAGGTAGATTAGAAGATTTGAATACATCCTGTACTTTACTTTTGGGTCGTCCTTGACTGCTTATACCCTTTACATAGGGACGCAGGGTATAGAAATACATATATTTCATCTTAGCTGTGGCGCCACAGACGCAGTAGCCATGGTGCCTGATGGTTCGGCGAAGTCGCCTCTAATAGAATCTGACGCCTGTGGCAAACTTGGAGCTAGGCAAGCTCAGATCGCAGCTGGCAAAGTAGAATCAATAAAATTGCGATGATTGCGAACAATAAAGCCATTTGGAGGTCTATTAATAAATATGATTATTTGTTATTTATTTTAATTTATTTTCCATACGTTTTATTTGCATAGATCATCTTTGCTTTGAGACGATCCTCAGCCACAAGCCTCAGCCTAATCCCCGCCACTAACCAATCTAAGGCCTCAGACTCAATGTCCATTGTTTGGGGCACGTGTTGTGGCTGTGCTTGGAGTGGCATGCCTCACATGTGTGAGGCTGTGGTTGAGGCTGTGCCTTTGACTGGGTGTGGCGCCCCCTCTTAATACAGCCTTGGCATAAAAATGGATACAAAATATCATAAGCAAGCGTCTTGGCCAAAAGCCTCAAAATTGTTACTTTGGCATTTGAGTTTTGGCTTTTCAAAAGTTACACTTAAATATAGTCTTTAACTTCTGCATTAGAAAATATTGCTCCGATTTACGTCGAGCTTAAGTTCCAGATTGGTTTTAGTTTCTTTACTTTATTTATTTTTTTTTATATTTTGATTTCAGCTGTTCAAAGTTGGTAACAACTTATCAAAGTTCCAACGCAATTTTAATTGCGTTTCCAATTGCAAACAAATCTCAATTAAAAGTTTGTCTCAATCTTGAAATTAGAGCACGAGTTGTCTCAAGTTGCATTTCCAGATTTAAGATGAATGAGAAATGAATAAATATTCGAAAAGACAAAACAAAACCCTATTTTTTCTATAATTACTATCAAAGATCTCTTTAAGCAATCCTAATTATAACCTGAGACTCTGATTTATCTGAGATACATTAGTTATGTGAGAGGCTGTAACCAAATAAACAAAAACAATTACTGACCATTGTCCGAGAACTAACTGTGCAGATGTTTTAAATAAAGGGAACAAAAACAGAAGTCGTCGAAACGGAGATTCTACAATAATCGTATAACAGTAGCGGAAGAGCGAAGTAAATAGATGATATGTAGGCCTCGACCAACCCCCAAAAGAAACTCGAATCGCAGTCGTTGAAAGCGGAGACTCACCCGAAGGCGCCAGCGATATTATCAGCAGTTAAGGTGATTCCCAGTGCATATTATGACAAGAGATAAGCATCGCTTAAAGCAAGCTGAGTGTGGAGGAGAAAATTCAGGAAAACTCGCTTAAAGGCCGCTACAAAGAAAATACAGAAAAAGAGCGAAGAAAAAAAATGTAAATTTCCTCGAAAAAAAAAAAAAAAAAACTGTTGTGTCTGCCGCACGGCGAGCCAAAGAAAAAAAGTGCAAGAAAAGCGGGAAAAATCACGAGAGAGTAATAAGAACAACTTTCGGACAATAAAGGTTAAGTTAAGAAAGTTGTTGGTGGCCATCGCCTGGCACTCCGTTGGTCAGACAGATGGACGGACAGACGAAGAGACGGACAAACGGAGAGACATTCAGATGGTCAGCCAACGACCCAAGCCAATCGATTTTTATCTTAAAGCTAGGGGACACTGCAAAGAGGGCCAGCGGAGCAGTCGACGGGAGGGAGCTACGTGCGAAAGTTAATGAGGCAGTGAACAAAGTCACGGCCCGGTCAACTTTCTTAAAGCGCCCAACGCCTTGAGACACCAAAAAATTTAAATTAGCCCCCAGAACCAACAAAGATACAAGACGAAAGAGGAAAGCAGAAGAAGGAAAGAATGAAGAGTGAGGAGTGCAGAATGGAACGAAAAGAGACAAGACACTGAATGGACATGAGACTCGCCCTCGAAATGATATGCTCATGTGATCAAGTACGTAGGTCCGTAAACCTCTTTATGGAAAGATATGTATGAGCACCTCCAAAAAAATACAAAAAATAACTAAAATTATAATTTAAGCGTGTGAAAAACGCATTGAATTGTGTGAAAATCTAAAAAAGTTTTCCTTTGTATGTAATTGCTGAATGTGTTCAAGCATTTTATGGGAGTGTGTAGTCGGCGGTAGTTGTGGTCCAACTGAATAACTGTATAAGTAATGATCAGGTTTGTAATCTAAAGCAGCTTTACTTCTACTTTTCTCATGGGTGTGTGTTTTTGCCCCTGTGTGTGTGTGTGTGTGTGTGCATGACCATTGGGAATCTGGGAGTCAGTCATTTGTCACTGCGCTTCGAACAAAGCAACTTCCAAATTTTTCGATAAAAAATACAATTCTCTATAGTTTGGAAGACTTTCACACTTTTCTAATACAATATTTTTCAATACTAAGCACCCTTTACATATATCCCGATCTTATTCATGAAATCCTTGAAAGCTCCTTGACGAAGTTTCTATGCCCGAGAAATTGCGTATACGTTGCTTTGCTCGATTATCTACGTGCATGAATGTGTATGTACGTTTATAAACACTTATATGTATATATATGTGTGTCTGTGTCAATGCCTATGTATGTTTGAATGTATAAGTGTGTATATAGACAATGACATGCCAAACAACGCAAACGAATCCCCACTGTAGGAATGGGCTTAATAGGGAGCCACCCGTTCATTGGGGGAGTCGGCAACGTATGAATGCGCGCATAACTCTTATATGAGCTGGTATATAGACACACACATTCGCACACATGCACACACACACACATATACCTACACAAACGCAGAGCTTGGAAAACTCCGGAACAGCAGCAGAGGAAAACTTTTCGCGTGGGTGGAAGAGAAGAAGCAAAAAAAGTCAACTCGTGGAAAAACTTTGCCACACACGCGAGAACGAGAGAGATAGATGACGACAGGACGAAGAGGACGAACCACAACGGCATAAGGATATAGCAGGGGATGGGGTTTAAGAATGTACGTGTGTGTCTGCCAGTGTATCTATATATATGCATGTGTATGTGTTTGTATGTGTGTATGTACGTGTGCGCAGCAAAGTCTCTAAAGATGGTTGGAAAATGTATGGGAAAATGCGTTGCAAAGTTTACCGAGAAACTCACTCACACACTTGCATACTTACAAACACACACACACACACAGACACACATACACCCCACCCATCTACCCACCAGCCATACAAAACACTTGTGGTGCCTGGCAAGCAGACAAGTTAAATGAAGGAGGAGGATTGCCCGCGGCTTCTCTGGCTGAAATAAAGCTTTGGAGGCAACGTGCCCGCTATTTTAGGGTCCTGTTCATTGTAGGCACTTTTCAAGACTTTCACTTTTCACCATGGGGACAACAGCTTCCCTTGCGTTGTCGAATTATAATGAGTTGTCCGTGGGACAGAAGCACGGGGCCCGGGACAGTAAGGGACAGCAAAGGACTTCTGGGACTGTAGGGGGGGAGCTTCGGTTATGGAACGTAAAACGCACATTATTTGGTCGGCACAGGAAGTTTGTTTTCCTGTGCAGTCCATTAGGCGACTGATTATGTTGAAAGGAATGGAGGGAGAAAGAAATATCGGGAAGGGTAATGGACGTAGAACAGTCTGCGAATGAAGGAAGAAGTGTGGGACAGTCTCAGAGCAAAGAGTAGAAAAATCTTGAGCTGCATCGGCTGATGAAAAGTTAAGGAATATCATACAGACACCCAAGGACTTACCGTGAAACTGATAGTCCAAACTTTAATCTCATCCAGAAGTCGTTCCGAATTTAGACTTTTCAACTGGTCAGGACTTTTTCCTATCCCCACACCCCTTCATTCTCAACAAGTCAACGCTGGGCCATTCTTGTTCCATGGAATTGCAATTACTCTCTGTCTACTTTTCATTACAAGAAATATGTGTAGCCTGTTATAGGAAGGAGTATATGATAGAACCTTAGTCGGAATGTCAGTTTACCAGACAGTTGGCATCCTCCCCAAGAATTCTCCTCCTCCTATTTTCTATCTTCTATCTTCTTTCGCTTCGCTTACAGTTTATTCATTAATATTGTTTCAAAAGCATTTCTTCTTCATTTTTCTATGCCACTTGGCATGAGGGGGGGAGCTCACCAAGCGTCAGCTGGTGCTCCATGTCCTGGCGTTATCCCTGGACGACGTCAACTAGCCGTTGCCATGGCCAACTCCAGTTGCTCCAATGTCGCCTGTCATGTCCTGTTCCTTGTTGTCTTAAGTTGAAATTTGAGCTCAAAAGACAATAGCTGCGTTTTTTAAATAACAACGCCAAGGATAACCGAAAAAAATAAAAACAAATATTCCACCAAGGACAGGAAGACAATGTCCTGGCTATTGCCTTGAAGATATGTGAATATTTTGACTTGAGTGGCATCCTCACTTTCTACTCTCGTTCCCAGTCCATTGCTGCCACTCCTGGTGGTTGCTCTGCGGCTTAAGCAAATGTGCCCCAAACTTGGCATTTTCTTTGGCTTTTTTCCTTCACTTCCTTCAATTAATTTCCTATGTTCAGGACTTTCCACTTTGTGCGATTCCTTATTAGCTCTGCTTAGGCAGTCTGAGTTCTTTTTTTTATTGTTCATTGTCTGTCTACACGTCTGTCCATCTTCATTAATAAGTCGCTTTTTCCTTGTCCTGGTCACATTTTCCATTCCGATTCGTCTGTTAAATTGCTGAAACTGGCAGCCACCGCGGCGCAGGATGCGTTTCATGCAGGTCCTTTGATCTTAATGTTAAGTGTGGCTTATTGAGGGTCGATTGTCTACCACAAAAAATCAAGTCGTCAGACAACATTGGAAGTTCCTTGCACTTTATCGGTTTCTTAGTCTCTTGCTAACTTAAAATATGGTCTGCCTATATTATCCTTACTATAAAAATCAACTCTGTTAGTCGCAGGATGAGTTTGTACAGATAATGTACTTAAAAAAATAATAAACTTGCTTATAAATTGGTTAGCAATTAAAGCTCTTCAGATTCCTTCTGAAGAATTTGCCTCGTTCCTATTTAAAAGTTATACAATTAAGGTCCTTCTTGTCGCGACAGGACATTCACAGTTGGCTGTTTTTGTCATTTTCAATTTTCAGCCTTCGGTCTGTTGCGCTGTCCAATATGTCGCAGGAGCGTAGCGAGTACCAGTATGTCCTTTGCCTCCTTCCGGTAGCCTTCATGGAGGCAACTCCTGTCAACAGTTACAAAATGAAAATGGCGTTGATGGCTGTCACCGTTACAGTTACCATTGCTTCTGTTTCTTCTTTTTTTTTTTCTCCTCCTTTTTCTTTTTCTTTTTCTTTTTCTTTTTCTTCTTCTTCTTCTTCTTGTGCTGCTACTGCTGCTGCTGCTCCTGCTGATGTTGTTATTTGTTATGCATGTTCATGTTAACGTTACCTTCCGTTTTGGCCGCTTAACTGCCTCCGACCAGCTGTCTGGTTCCCGGCTGGCAGTGGGTAAAACAAAAGGCATAAAAAATCCTGTGTCCAGTTGCGCGACCAACGGTCCTATCACCACCCACTGGATCCTTCTATAAGACAGCGCCTGGTCCAATGTGGACAAAAAGTTTTTCTTGTCAACGCTTTTCCTTGCCGATGCTGCCGCTGCCTACTCCCTCACCTCATCCTCTCTATGGAGCCATCAATGCCCTCCTCTTGAAGCAATGGGTCTACGTGCCTGCGTTGCATCATCTACGCGCCTGGCTGCAGGCTTTTTCCTCCTCATTTCCATTGCCTCCCCCTCTTCATGCCCAACACCACCCTATTGCCTCCACATCCTGCCACCCCATTGCGCGCTTGTTGCTTTTGACTTGCCGTCCCGCCGCTGCTCTTCACTCTTCACTCTCTACCCCCAATTCCCCCTCCCCTATTGCTGGCGTACTTCTTGGACACAAACTTTTTGCTTTATTTAAATTTCCCTACGCTGAGCTCTTGCTTCGCGCGCTTTGTCCGCGTTTTTTCTTCTTTTTCCTTCTTTTATTTTCTTTTAATCATATTTAATTTTTTCAGCTTTTCCATTCTCGCTCTCGCGCTTTTTCTCCCATTTTTTTGTGTTGCGTTTTTTATTCTGCTCTTTCTCTCCCGCGACTTTTTCTTGCTTGCTGCGTCGTCCGCGCCAATGAAATGCTGTTGCCTGCTGCTGCCTTCTGGGCGCCTGTTCCTCTGCTGGACGTCGCCGGCCATTCTGGCGGCGCGGAACAGCGTAGACCTGAACCTGGACACAGAACCGGACTCCAACCTGGACACGATGCACAAGTCGTCGCCTTTGGTTGCCTCTTCTGGCAGTGGTCAAGTTATTATTTACACTTGTAGCGCATTGATTTTTCCTTTACATTTTTTTTCGCTTTTGTTTTTCTTTTGCGTTTCTCGTTTTCTCCAGCTTTCTTTATGTTTCCATTGCTTTTCTTTTTAGCTGCTTTTATGAGCTTTTGTTTTTGTGGCATTTTTTGTGCCGTGGCTGTTGTCTACGCCTTGTCAACTCTTGGCCAGACTTTTGTCCTGGCTAACAGGCGCCTGGCCAATGGGAACTCCTAGGGGGGTTAGCGGGAATAACAAAGCGTCTGAGAAAATGTGAGGTTTTCTTTTTTACTGATTTTTGCTCTTGTAATTGTTTAAAATGTTGCGGTTTCATTTTTGGCTATTCGACTTTAAAATTTTTAAAAGAGAGAGAATGTTTGAGGCTCGAAATGGTAAAGGATTTACCTAAAAAGTCAAGGCAGTGGTTAACTTTCCAATTTAAGTTCGTCAAAGGGAAAATAAGTTTGATAATAAAAATGCTTTGTACTTTCTTAAATTGGAAGACATTTTCAAAATATATCAAATTATAGTTGCTAATTGATTATCTGTATAAAGATGAAAATATTTATAATTGACGCTTGGGGTGTAATTTAAATCCACATGCTATACATAGCCACCTCGAATATCTCGTTAGCTATATAGGAAAGCAATCCTTTCACGCTTTACCTTCTCCTTTAGAATTTGCTTCTGCATGGCCCTTCACCCCCTCCCGTAAGCCAACATAATCAGACTATTACATTATGCTTAAGAGCGCTGCAACAAGATGCCCGCTGCCCTGAAGCAGCCTCAAGATAGGATAGTAGCTCTTCAGCACGCTTAGCCGGGCAACTTGTGAGCTCTTAATTAGTAAATGCTGGCCATTATGGCGGCGCCTGTACCCTCTGCAATGCTGCCACCACTCCACCTCCACCCAATAAAATGTACATCCAGCCCATCCCCTTCACTATCTCCATTCCCCTCACTGTTAACCCTTTCGTACATAACTCATACATAGAACGTTTCCATGCATTTCATAATTATCTCTGGCAAGTCAAGAACCTGAAACCCTTCATCATGGGCAGACGCACCTACAAAAGTTTCAGCCCACCTTCATCCTGCCCATTCATCTTGTCTCTCCCGCATCCAACTCCTGCCAAACATACTACATATAAGCGCAGTTCAACTGAAGCCCCATAACCATTACAAATGCTATCCGAAGAGTTAAGTGACAGAGAAGGGAAGATACCGAGAAGAAGACAGAAGTTCGGAGTATGTGTGTGTGTGTGTGTGTGTGTGTGTGTGTGTGTGTGTGTGTGTGTATGTTAGTATGTAGGAAGAGTGAATCTAATCCCTTACCCCTAAACTCTATTACCCACTCTCGTTGCCACATCCAATCCCTCGGGCGCACGATGAGCGCGCGCTCTTTTTCGCGAGCGTGGAAAATTGAGAATAGGAAAAAATGGAGCAGCTATGCGCTGCGGTTCC
This sequence comes from Zaprionus lineosus, assembly GCA_035044505.1. NCBI lineage: Eukaryota > Metazoa > Arthropoda > Insecta > Diptera > Drosophilidae > Zaprionus > Zaprionus lineosus. The sequence continues at coordinate 557,152 of JAWNNX010000655.1, read as the reverse complement.
TGGGCACAGGACATGCGCACGTGCTGGCGAGCAGGGGAAAATGTAGTGAAAATTCCATTTGAATTTTCCAGCCGCGCGGCCCAGAGACGCAGCAGCCACTGTCGGGTGCAGACACTCGCGGTGATTGCCGCCACGCGTTACAAGCACAACAACAACAACAACGGCAACAACAACAAGAACAGCAAAGGCGACGGCAACTGAGATTCTCAATTGAAAAACAGTTGCATTTGGTTTAACACATTTGCATAATTTGGCCATAAAGGATGCTCACACTCACACACACACACACACACACACACACACATACACATATGTACATGCATTTAACAGGAAGTGCAGCAACCCTAGCAAATGCCAACTGTCGCCTGCCGCATTGTTGAAGGTGTAAAAAATGCGTAAGCCTTTGCCTCACAAGCCTCTTGTTGTTGCCACTGATTTGCATATGAAACAAAACACTCGGTGGTGCGGCATCAGACTTGATACAGCGGTGCTAAAAAGTAGTGGTTCGGTAGGGGGTATCTCATTTACATAATCGACGCGCGCATGCGTGCAGTTTGCTCGGATTGATCTTCTAGCAGATTTCGTATCCTAGTTAGGAACATCATATGGAGCAGATAATTTGCCAGCTTAGCTTGTCTACTTTGACGCTTCATTGGCTTTTCCAATAATTGCAATTCAATCCCCAGAAATGCAAATAATACTGAATCAATATATCAAGAAGGGTTTCGAATTTCAGCGACTTAGTTTTTTGATTTAAATTCCTAGTTGTGATCCTTTAAGTCTTGGACTGTATTTTGTTGTGAAAGTAGAAAGAAAATTATATACTATATATATTATTTTATAAGTTGGGTAGATTTCCCAAGATAGAATATATATAGAAAGATATATAGATAGATAAGTAGAAGAAATTCGGTATCTACAAAAAATTCGCAGATTTAATATTTATTACAATTTTTTTTTAATCTCTATCAAAGGAGGAAATTATTTAAGGAATGCATAAAAATATTCGATAATTTTCAATTTAGTAAAAAGCTAAAATCAACTTAAACACGAATGCAAGTTATTAAATCCGAAGGAAACTTTCGCAAACGGAAAAAAGGAAAAGCCAAAGAACAAAAGTTGCTCTATTTGCCTTCAAGTTCAGTTTGAGTTCGGTTTCGAGGGGGCGGTAAGGAGGGGTACATTGTGGCAGTCGAGACGCCAACAATGAAAGGTGCGACCTGCCCGGGCCTAGGAGCAAAAGTGGGCGCCACAATAATACATATAAGAGGCACTAGTCATGAACCCTCCCCTTCCCGCCCATCCATTCTGTATACCCACCGCAGACAGCCATTCGCACACACAGTTTTCCAGCCCGGCACCAAAAGAATGGCGCAAAGCAGGAAAATCGAAGAAAAACAATTAAAATTTATGGTGAAAAACGTGAAAAACAAAGCGTTGGCAAACAAATCATAAAATGCAAATGAACCACAAGAAAATGAATGAAATGAAAATGGGAAAAGCGCGTAAACACTAAAACGAGCCAAAGCGAAGGAATGAAATGCGAGGAACACAATTAAAGGACATCAACTGAGAAATGGCAAAATATAAAACAAAGAAAAAAGGAAAATACCGTGAGGCCTCAAAATTAAAACAAACAAGAAATCGTCTCGAATTAAAAATGTTGATTGCTCAGATTGGAGACATTAAAAGAAAAATAATATAAAAATATATAATTTATCTATTTTTTATATAGACGCAATTAGCCCGATAAATAGAATATACATTGATCTCACTCCCCATAAAGGACATCCCTCTAATCCGAGGCTCTCATCCACTTCGTTTCAGCCAATGTGCTAACCTCAACTAATCCTTCCATACACATATGTGGGCGTATATGACCGCACATGTGTGTATGTGCAGCCTATATACCAATGCGTGCATGTGTGTATATATGAGTGTGTGCGTGTGTATAAGTGAGAGAGTGCGCCAACAAATAGAAATGTTGCAAAAAGTGCTCATATGTATGTCCCACACACCGTACATCGCATACCACACACACTGCACACACACACACATACACACACAATAACCCTCCCCTTATATGTTTGTCATTTTCCATCGAGTTTTCTTTTTCTCTTGTATGGTTTTTGTTTTTCCTTTTTTTTTTTGACTAAAATCCATGAGGTTAGGGGTTGGTTTTTCCGACCATCGCATCGTTATATTTTTTCGCATTGCTCTTTCGCTCACATGCCAGAGTGAGACACACATATCATATGTATGCATTACCGGAGTGTGTGTGTGTGTGTGTGTGTGTGTGTGTGTGCGTGTGTGTGTAATATGTTGTGTATATGATTTTCATTTACGATTTCTTTTCTTCTTCATTTTTATTTCTATTTTTCCTATTTTATTTTTTATTTTTTTTGTGGAGCTGCGCCAACGCCAACGTCGAACGGCGCTTATGTAAAAGTAAAACGCAGTTCGCATGCATGGAATATGCGGGGAATACAGGGAATAGATAACATACTAAAATGCGAACACATGCGATAGAGACAGCAATAGCAACAGCAGCAGCAGCAGCAACTGGAAACAGCAAAAGCTTTGGCAATAGCAATAACAATACCAACAACAAAAACAACAACAAGAACAACAACAGCCCACTCAGTGTAAAGCACCTCTGTTGGCGTCGCAGTCGCCAGCTCAGGCAACGGATGATGAGCAGAAGAGTTGTGTGTGCGAAGAAGCAAAGCTTTGCATGTGAGCGCCACACATACAAGCAGGGACGCAGACAGACAGAGAGACAGAGCGCCACGTACGTTAGACACACTCGCATACACACACAGACATTAATGCTTATACACACATACATATGTATCCTTCAATATGCGCACTTTCTCCCTCACTCACATATCGACTCAATCGCTTTCCCTTATTCTCTCGCTCTTGTGCTTGCTGTTGCTGTTGCTGTTGCCACAAACACAACTGGAAAGCAAAAACTCAACTCGCAGCTTTGAGTTTTCGTTTTCCATAAGCTGGCGTTGGCCAAAAAGGATATGTCGACGCCGGCAGCGCAGCTGGCGCCCCTTTTATGAAAAATGTTACACTCACGCGCAGTTGGCGCCGGCGTCGCTGCCAACGTGTGACAACTACGCTATGTGTATTTGTGTATGTGCGAACGTATCTATATATGTATGTATGCATGTATATATGAAAGACTGTCTGTCTGTATGTATGTCTGTATGTATATGTGTATGAAGTCCATGTGAACCAACGAGGCGGCATCAACGGGGGTGGGTAACTTAGTTGTTGTTGGCGGTGGTGGTGGTGGCTATTACTCTTTACGAGCGGGCAAAGCTCCACATGCCACGTATGTTTGTATGCGAGTGTACAGCTGTGTGAATGTGTGTGTGTGTGTGTGAGTGTGTGTGTGTATGTGTGGGTGCGTCGCTCTGTCGTGCCGTTCATTTTTTTGTTTTTTGGTGCGCTTCGTGCCGAGGGCGGCCACTCGGGTGATATCTGCTTCGGGTGTGCTACGCATGTGTATGCAAATGTATTTCGAAAACTAACACACACACACACACACGCACATGCATATATACATACAATTTTTTTTTTCAGTATACGTGACGTGCGAGGACCTCGACTCGTTCTGCACAGTTACTGCTTTTGCTGTTGCTATTGCTGTTGTTATTATTGTTCTTGTTGTGATAAGGCAAAAAATATATTTTATATGACGAAAGAGTAAAAGCGTCAGCGTCGCTGTCGACGTCGACGTCGTCATTGGCGTTGGCGTTGGCGTTGACGTTGGCGTTGGCGTTGGCGTTTGCGTTGACTTCGGCGTCATCGTTAACGTGAACGTTACCGTTAGTGTTCCTCGTGTGCGTCGTGCCCTGTCGTTTCGTACTGCCGAGCGTCGAGCATCCTCATGTGTTTCGCATGCTGTTTGTTGTTTGTGCCTCGGCTGCTCATACGTGTGCGCGCACGTGGGTGGGAAGGGTAGACCGGTTGCGGGGGTGGTGGGAGCCTGCGAGTATGGGGGGTCGCGTGTGTGTAACGCCGCTGCCGGCGTCGCCGTCGTTTATGCTGCTACCGTCGCCGTTTTGGTTCGCATATCTGTTTTTCGGGCCGACATCATTTGAATTAGTCGCTTCGTGACGTTTGAACGGTTCGAAACATACACGCGACCACAAGACACACACCGTTCACATACACACACGTGAGCACCCACACAAGCACACACACCAAACAAGGCGTTACCGTTTACCGTTACTCGTACCGTACCGTCGCTGAACATACCGTTAACTCTTTTCGAAAGTATGTGATAATATTCATGCGCTTACATGTGAATGCCAAAAAAAAACAGTTCGAAACAATTTTTGAGACAGTTTTCTGTGTGTTTTCCCAAAAGAAGGACGTGTTTAGAAATAAGAACAAATAATACCGGAGTTTGCAACAATTGAAAAAAATCATATTTGAATATTTTTAAATATTCTCAAAGCTTTTAATAACTTTAATCAAATGGTAATTAAACAAAAGTAAAAATTAAAATTTTTTGAGTTGAATATTCTCGGAAATTTGAGTTTAATAGAAAGGAAAGATTTATGATCGAAAAATCATATGTTGACTTGAAAGGATATATAGGAAATTTACAGACTTTTGAAAATTTCTTGAATTTAGCCTCGAAATACTGTGTATCAAAATATAACTGCCAAACGGGTGAACTTTTTGAAAAATTAAACAAAATGAAAACTTTTAAAAGTGAAAATTATTAAATTTCGTTTTTTTAATAATTAAATCAACTTTTTATTTTTGTAATGCCTAAATTAAAGTTTATTTTGAAAATATTAAAAAAAAAATATCAAAAATTCAGCGGTTTTGAATTAAAGTCAAGTAAAAGAATTGCTTAATAATTATTTGAAAACAGTTTCAAACAAATCTCTTAACCCTATAAACAGATTAACAAACTAAATAAACCGAAATTCGGTGCGCAACCCGAAAACTCGACAAGTTGTGATTGTGTTTTGGTTGTCGCGCCTATCATAAAACGTGGATTTTTCAAATGAATACCAAAACAATTCTATGAAGGATCGAATCACACACACACACACACATACATATACACATGAGTGAAGACACATACTCAGCTCTGGTTTTTGGGCTTCGGTTATGAAAATGAGCCCGCAAATTGATCTGTCAGCGGCCATTTATTTGGTATAAATACCTGTGCAAGGACCTTTCCCCGGTCCTTGCTGGTACCTGCCACTGTTTACCCAATGCTGTGTTTATTTACTTTCGCCTTAGTTTATTTTTGTTCTTGCACATACACCCTCAAGTATATACCTATCATCACGCACCTGATTATCACCTGCAGGACATGGAAAATTTGCGGTGTGTCCAGTGCGAGAGCGTTAAATGAGAGCGAGGACTCCGATCCTGCCCACATAAGCACTCTCACAATATAAAACGTATGTATTTCTGTCTATGTATGTGTGATTGTGTGAGTATGTGATGAGAGTGTTTTGAGGGTGAGGGCTGTTTGCGCTTTGCTATTACCTCTCCCCTCCCCTACAACATGCACATCCACTACCACTAGCACTACCACTACCACTACCACAGCCACTGACACTACCCCTGCCCACATCCACATCCACATTCACATCCACATCCATATCCATGTCCATGTCCACATATGAAAAGCGTTCCTCACTTGCTGCGCATTTATTTGCATTGCGTTCATTCAGTTTGTGGCAAACCCTCGACGCGTACGCGCAGAGCCCAGAATTCAAAAATCAGAGCTCGTGATCTTCAATATTCCTTTACTTGTATTGTGATTGTGTCTGTGTGCGTGCGTGTATCTTTGTTGTACACTTGAATACCGATAATACAAATAAAACCATATGTGAAATATAATAATGCGCATATCTAATTTATAAAACGTCATTTGCGATTCCACAGAATGGAACTGAGTGTTGAAAACTGTGAATAGTTACGATTAAAATCAACTCAGAGGACGAAATGCAAATACACTTCAAAATTATTCAGAATATCATCAAGGTCTAAAGGGATTTACATCGGAAATACGATTCGATCTTATTTGAATGGTATGTTTATGATAAAAATATTTTAATCAATTACTATGAGATTTGTAATTAAATTTGTAATGAGAAACTAGATAAAAAACATTACATTTATAATTAAAAACTCATAAATATAAAATTAAAACCGACGAACGAAAAGTTTGGTCCAGTCAATAGTCACTTGAAATCTTAGATATTTCAATTCATGTCGAGAGAAATTTTAACATGAATCCAAAGGATCTCAATTTCAATTCAAATCAAAAAATGTTCTCAATTAAATAACTTGAAATTTAAAACGTGTTGCATTCAACATTTGGTGCCCATTTAGCTGAAATCTGTCAGAAGTCTAGTGACCGCCTTAAATCCACAGTCGAATCCTTTAGAAGCGCGGAACTGACTTACTTTGACATTAATTAAAAACTCGAGTAACCCACCTTCAGCCTCAGCTCGTCCCTGCCTCTACCTGTTGGCAAGTGGCACTAACTGTTTTCTGAACTGTGTCGCTTTTACGGGTAAATAAATAAAAATGTTGCCTCAGTTGCGTTCAACTGGCGACACCGACGAGAACCGCAAATGAGTTGCAGCGAAAGAAAACGAAATGCGAAAAAAAAGGATGTCGCATGGCGCTGACTGCTAATTGCACATTGTTGCATCCTATCGTGGGTGTCCTGAAGACAGTCCTGCTGTTGCTCCCGCTTCTGCTCCTGCTTCTGCTCACGGCCGTGGTCGTAGCTTCTTCTTGCAGTGTAGCATGTGTTAATATGCGGTTTTGGTCTCTCGCGGCAACTGGCAGCCGCTTAACCGCTGCAAGACACCGGCGATGATGGAGATGTTGCAGCTAACGGTAAATAAAAATGTTTATTTTCCGCGCTCCTGACGACGCGCGTAAAAGTAAAGTTTTTTAATTTTGCATTTGAAAAGTCGCACAAGGAACTGAGATTTGGTCTTTGGATTGAGATTGGCGTTTGGTGCTTGGCGCTTGGATGTGGGTGGACATGTAGAGGGATTCTCAGGCAGCTGCCGACTGTTTTTAAAATTCACACACGCAGCGTGCAACTCAGAGGGAGGTGGGGAGCAGGAGGATGGGTAGGCTGCGAGCAGCGGTTAGAGGAACGGCATGCCAGACAGTTGCTGAATTAATTAGATGCCACGCACCGTGATGCTGAAAAAAGCTCAGCAACGCACAGTGGTTCTGTGCTAATTTGCAGCCAGTTAATTCCAGAAAAGGATTTGTGTTAATTTTAGGGAAAACAATTTCCATTCCAAGCAAACTGAGAGATAAAAAATTACCAAGATTTTTGATCAATCTTAATAACTAAATTCCACATAAAAGAATAAGTATTTAATTATTTTTGCCCACTGTATATAAGTGCGTGTGAGTGCCACATAGATAAATAAAGCATAGACACACACACACACACACACACACTTCAGCAAAGTCTTGGTACTGGAGGCGCAGAAAACGATAGACCGTCTGACAGACGGAAAGCTGCAAGCAGCCACTGTGGGCAGGGTTGGGAATGAGACAGGAGCCAACAGCAGCAAGGAGAGCGAGGAGAGGGGAGCGACGAGTGAGCCATTATCACACATCACACATCTGCATGTGATATCCTCAAGGATATGCGACACGACACGTAGTCAACTGTGATTGCTTCATGTGCGTTGCTCATTGTCCTGTTATTGTTGTTGTTGTTCCTCTTAGCTTTTGTTTTGCTTTTGTTGTTTAAGGATTTGCCGAAAACGAGTCAGAGCAGAAGCATGGAGGACTAGCTGGGAGGGTATAAAAAATATGATATATGCTGCGACTCATTAACATATTATCACAACACATACAGAACATGGCATATGTCAGGAGTGCCGAATCTGAATCCTTGAATACATTATGCAACGCATTAGGTTTAAGCTTTTGCACATTCGTATCTAGTCTGAAAGTCACTCATTTTCCTTTCTCTTTCTCTCTCTCTCTCTTTTTCCTCCACTCTCTGATTATAGAACACAAAGAACGAGGAGCTACTGTGAGGCACGACACGTGACTTTGTGCCAAGAGAGGCAACGAGTACGGGGCATGTTAAAGGACGCCGAGGAGCTAATAAAACGCTGCAAACTGACGTCACTGCCACTGGCGCTGCACATGAACGACTACGGCCGACAGGTGGCGCCAGCGCCGCTCACCGTGCCACTGCCCTTGTTGGCAAAGCCACCGACCTCAACTTCAATGGGCATGGGTACAAATCTGGGAGGATCAGGTGCTGATCATCACCAGCATCAGTATCATCCTCATCATCCCCATCATCCACATCATCAGCATCATCAGCATCCGCATCATCAGTTACCGCTTCCGTTGCCGTTGCCGCTGCCGCTGCCGTTGGCACTACCATTGCCGCCAACACAGCACAACCACGCCCATCCATCGATGCATGCCACACCGCCCACAACGCCGCCCACGCCGCCACCGTTGCCCTTGAACATGAGCCAAACAGCAACGTCAACGGCAACAGCCGCCACAACAACAGCCGCCGCGTCAACGGCAGCAACAACAACTCACAGTCCACCTGCCACGCCCACCACGGCTGTGGGAACCGTGGCGGCTTCACAGGATCATTATAGTCTACGCTGGAACAACCATCAGAACCACATCCTACGCGCCTTCGACGCTCTGCTTCAAACAAAGACATTGGTGGATGTCACCCTCGTTTGCGCGGAGACCTCCATTCGGGCCCACAAAATGGTCCTTTCCGCCTGCTCGCCCTTCTTTCAACGTGTCTTCGCCGACACACCGTGCAAGCATCCAGTCATTGTTCTGAAGGACTTTCGCGGCTGGGTGGTGCAAGCCATCGTTGACTTTATGTATCGCGGCGAGATCAGCGTTCCCCAACAACGCCTGCAGACACTTATCCAAGCCGGCGAGTCCTTGCAGGTGCGCGGACTTGTTGAGAGTTCTGTACCAGAGCACACCCCAACTCCGGCCGCCTCGCCCGATGACTTCAATCTTCTGGACGCCTCGTTGCACTCCTCCAGCTATGAAGAAGAGTCACCCTCAATGGTGCGACCAGCGGCCGGCAAGTTGATGATGCCCGCTCGTCTTTTTAGTAATCCGAGTAGCGCCATGGCGGCGATAAGCCTGCGACGAAAGCGGGAACAGGAGAGCGAACGGGAGATGGAAAGTGATCAGGAACTGGGCGGCAGCTCGCCAATGCCTCGACGAAAACAAGCACGTCCGCGTCGACGATCCGGTGATGGGCCTCATGACTTTGCTCTCAACAAGCCGGAGACACCGCAACCTGTGGACGCGTTGCAGACTGTGATCAAGCATGAGCTGGGAGACGAGCACGAGCAGAACGATAAGCAGCCAGACGATGAGTCCAGTCCCATGGATGAGGATGAACCGCAGCCAGAGCAAAAAGAGGAGACTCAGCCGGAGACCAAACAGACCGAACAAAGGGAACAGCAGCAGGAGATGCCTTTACCGCCCGTGGACGGTCCCAATCAACAGCCAGAAGATGAGCTTGAAGAAGAGGACGAAGACGATCATGATCATGATAATGATCACGATCAGGATAATGATCGTGAACAAGAACAGGACAACGAACATGAAGAACACGATCATGATCAGGAACATGATGAAGATGAGGACGAACAGGATATTGAAGAGCTTATAAACACGACCAACGAGTTGCGTCGCCAAGCAGCGGTCGCTGCTGCCAACGCCGCTGCCATGTCTCCCTGTCCCAGCGATGGACCCGAGGATCTCTGTACCACCAAAAAGGACAAGGACACCAGCAATTCGCATTCATCAGATGGCGAGAGCAACAACAACAACAGCAGCAAACTTCAGGATAACAATCAACGAATAATGTTGTCGCTCAAGGATATACGACAGCTAAACTCGAAGCCTAGTGCCACCTCGACACCCACTCACACGCCCAACAGCTGTGCACCCGGCAACAATGGACTCCTACCCTTTCCGCCACCGGGTCTACGTCCGCCAGGCCTGCCCGACAGTCCACCCTGCAACATGGAGGCGCTGGAAGCACAAATGCATGCGGCTGCAGCTGCCGCAGTTGCCGCAGCAGGCGAGCATCCGTTCCATCACATGGAGCACCAGATGGAGATGTCCTTGGCTGCCGCAGCAGCAGCGGCGGCAATGCATCAACGGGATCCGCGCGATCCTCGGGAGTCTAGGGAACACGCTCTCCAAAGGGAGCACAATGCATTTGCCAGCAATTTACTTGGACCCATGGGAATGCCACCATTCGGCGTTCACAATGGTGGACCCTTGGGCAGTGGGCCAGGTCCGACTTGTCCAGGTCAGGCGCCGCATGAGCGGCTGGAGGAAAGCATGAATCGTCTAAGCAAGGAGTTTGGCAAGGAGTTTAGCAAGGAGTTTGGCAAGGATTTTAGCAAGGAGTTTAGCAAAGAGTTTGGCAAGGAATTCAGCAAGGAGTTCGGCAAAGATTTCTGCAAGGATTTTGCACCCACATCACCAATGAGCTTGCCTGGTCACTTCAATCCACCGGATGGACCGCATCCGCCATCACCGTTGCCTTTTCCCGGTATGTCCTCGGCGTTGACGCTAACGCCGCCACACAGTAAGTAAACAAGTTAGTCCTTAAATGTCCTTTTATGCTACACCCTTGTTGCTCCTTAACCCTTCCCTCTTCTTCGCTTTGCTTGGGCTGAAGTCCTTAAAAACGATAAGTGTTTGGAAAAACAAGCGGATGTCCCTATAAGCGCAAGGACCTGTCTTCCTTACGTTTCGTTTAGACGGGACTCTGTGAATGCCTCACGTACGCTTTCTGAATAATTTCTCCTGCCATTTTGCCACAGAGGAGGCCACTCAGTGACACTCGGCATGCAACATGTGGCAACAGGCAACATCAAAGTGCCACAAACTGCATAAGCATCCTTTTGCACAAGTCCTGCCACCGTTGCCATGGCGAAAGCTGTCGTAAAGTCTTTAAACGTATTAGGGTCCTTCCTCACACTTCAGTCCTTCAATGTTTTTTTGTCCCTTTGACTTTTTCACTCTTCCATGTATTTTTATATTTATACTTGTACTTTCCCTGAATGTCCTGTCTAGCTGAAAATATCCCTGTTTTCAATGAATCGTAGTTGAAAGAGCTTTGCGTCTTTTTATCAAGATTTTTATTCTCCGTAATTTGATTGTTTTCTAATTATAATTTCATTTGCTTATTTTTTTATTTTATTTTAATCCTTTTCATTAATTTTATGTTTTCTTCGTTTTCATTTGGCTGTGTGTTTTTTCTATTTAACTGTTTTTATCAGACTTAAACTTCTCGAACAGTAAGACATCATTTTGATTGATTAACTGAGACTCCCTTTCGGATACCCTAACTCATAGACTACAGTCCAACTTTCACCCCATATGATCGGGTAATATAATCGTTTTCAATTCTAATTAAGCCATAAACCATTTTTGCGGGTTGACAGCTCGTAAGAAATGTGGCAAGTTGCGAGTTGCGAATTGCAAGAGCGCCTAATAATTTGACAGTTTGGTTATTGCTTTGAGTTTGTCTGGCAAGGGAAGGAGATTTAATGGGCCAAGCAGCGGGTGGCGGGTGACGGGGACGAGCAACTAGCAACTGCATTTGCGGTTGTTGCAAAGTTGCGACTCGAAATAAAGTTGCAGTCGAAATAAATTCAATTGCGGTTTTTATATATGATTTCTTATATTTATGTCACCACACACATACACATGCACACACACATACACATACACAAGCACACGAATATGCATAGAGCATGGTAAGGTGTGTGGGAAGCATGAGCTTGTGGGGGGGAAGATGTAAAGGACTTCAGTCCCAGTCGCTGACGTTGCGTGCAGAGCGCTTAAAATTTATGTTGTGTCTTGGCAACATGTGAACCAGTGAGCCGTCATATAGGCATAGGTGTGTGGGTGAGAGTCCATGTGTGTGTGCTGTGTGTTCGAATCGTCAGTAGACGTTTAGTCAAATGACTTTTAAGTTCGCAGTCAATAGCCCAAAGACAGGACTTTCAACTTATAGCCAGCCACGCCTCCGCGACTTTGAGAAAGGAAGAATGAGTAGAGGAGAGATAGAGAGAGAGCGTGTGTGTGTATATGTGTGTGTGTGTTTGTTGCACATGTTGTGTTTAAAGTATGCCACACGGTGCAGCAACTTTAGCCTCTTGGCAAACAAACTCTTCCAACGTCGGCGGCATAAATAAAAATACGGAGTCCTGACTCCAGAGTCTTGAAGTTGTGTCCTGTGTCTTCGTCGTCCTTGTCATCGCCGTCGTTTCCCTTTTCGTATGAAAGTTTGCATATAAGTCGCGCGATATTCATATTAATAATATCCGTTTGGGGAGCCCGGCACCACCCATACTCACACCCACCCCCTGCACTCCTTTTCCCATTCCTCGTCTCACATTTGGATTTAAGCCCAGACCTCAGTACCCGGCCCCTTCCTGCATCTCGTGCCTCGTCTTTGGTGTAGTGAAGGCGCGACGCGCACACAGGATATAAAACAAATTAAGGCACAAAAATATGAAAAATTGTACGAAAATGCCGAGTCGCCAGGCACAGGAAACGAATACCTTTTAATGCGACAAAAATTTCAGCCAACATATCAGAGCAACTGGCAAGGGGTTAGGGGTATGTGGAGGGAGCAGATTGAATGGCAGACGGGGGAAGAGGGGGGACAAGGAACGGGAGATACAACCATGTCGCTAACTACTGCATAAACAGGCTGCAGGCAATGAAGCTCTGCCAAGGATACGCGATAGAAAACAAGTCGAGCAAAGAAATGCAGAAGGAATGAGCTTGACGATGAAACGTTGACTATGAAACACTCTACACGAAAGGATAAGACTTCCTTATGTGTTACGTAATCCATTGATCTCAATATATGCATAAAGGAGCATTTAATTTATCTGTGTAATATTTAAAACCCACAAAAAGAAATAAAAAAGTTCTTTATTCCTGATCAACATTTTAATCCTTTGAAACAAACTCCTGTACATAACTGATGTATCCTTAATTGTTTGCTCTTACTTCAGACAAAACAGAAGCATTGCAGACAACCGCAAGAAAAGTAAAAAAGATTTTCCAACATTTTTCCGTATTAAGAATGTGATTTATATGTTTGGAGCCACATTTCGGCGTGAAAATCATTGAACTAATAGCATGTGACGGGTGAAACTCTTCAGTGTGTGTGTGTGTGTGTGTGGGTGTATAGTGTTTTGGGCGGGGGTGCGGGTGGAACGTGGAGCGTGGGTTGAATCCTTGTGTAACTCAATGGATGACTTGTTTCAGACCCCTTGAGGATAAACGTGAAAGAAATCTTCACTAATTTCGCCAGTCATCAAAGCTGTGAGGGAAAAAATCCGTATTACGTATACGCCGCGTGTTGTAATAGCTTCTCAAGAAGCAGGGAAGTGGAGAGCATGGGAGCGAGTAGCGAGAAGCAAACAATGGGCGCTCGTTATTTGTGTCATTATGCTGCAAACACAACAAGCACCGTCTCCAAATACAGATACAATACGGATTCGAATATAGATCCCCATTTATTCATATGCCACCACAATATTCCTTCTTCTACGTATGTGTGAGTGTGTCTCGTGTCTCGTGTCTTGTGTCTTGTGTCTTGTGTTGTTTTGTGTCTTGAAGCCGCATCGCGCATACTTATGAAATCACTCAGCACAATGTCAATGCTATGCGTTGCCTCTCAAGAATACCCACACACACACACACACACACACACACTAAGGCACATACACCTGAAGCTATTTGCTTCTTATCCTTCAGCTCGTTTTATACGGTCCTGCCGTCTCATCAGCGCTCCAATTGTTTCACTCATGTGAAGAAGTGCACTCCAAGCGTAAGATATTAATAAAATAATGACGTTCCATTGTTTACAATCCAGGCAATTGGCTTTCTGTGTGTGTGTATGTGTGTGTGTGTGAGTTAGTGTGCCTGCGTGTGTATAAGTCTGTGTATGCGTGTAAGCAGTGTCTTTGTTCGCTGCATAACCAGTGAGCCGGAAAATGAGCTTCTTATGGAAAACTAACAATTGCAATATGATTTATGTAAATGAAAATTGCATTCGGCTTATAAATAGAAAGTTTTCCTTTGATTAACCTGTTATGTGGCAATCGATTGGACCCGATACCCTGTATGGAATGTAAACTAACGCATGGTCTATTCTTTGTTTTTTTTTATAATTGCAGTGTTTGGCCTGGACTCGCCCCTGGGCTTATTTCCACCTGGCATCGATCCCGGAAAACTTTATAATCCACTGATGGAAATGAGTGATCCACGTGACATGCCCGGCGGACCGCCGCCGTTTCTCAAAAAGAAAAGTAAGTATAAGCTGGTCATAAACTTAACTGTAATTGTCTTTAGGAAGCACTCCCGATCTTGGCCTTTGGAGAATGTGGAAAACAAACAGTTAATTAACCTCCAAGGGCTTAACTCTAAACTTAACCAAACTCAAATTGCGGGTTACGAGAAACGAGAAACGAGAAAGGTTCAAAATCTATTGAACGTGCTTGCCATGTCGATCACTTGGCCATCAACGGATCAGTTGAGTTTCTAAGCTAAAACACAAGTCTGCATTGCACCGTCCTCATCCTTTACTCTTCTCCTTACCCCCCTCTCACACACAACTTCACACCTGACTGATTGAACCCGTGGAAGTGGCTGCACAGTTGAGCACGTCTCTAGGGCAACAGCCAAAGCAACACTTTAGTAGGTGTTTGATCTTTAAGATCAAGTCTTAAGATCGGTAAATATCAGAGGCGGAAATGTGATGAAAGATCATCTGAGATTCCCCACAGTTTATTAGTTCAGAGTATCACAAGTTCTAAGTCCTAAGGACGTTGTTCTCCTCCAATGATTGCTGCCCAACAGACAGCTGATCGTTTTTACTTCACATGCAGAGTTTTCCCTACCTTCGCCAATGCATACCCATTTACCTTGTCTTTCCCCCCTCCCAATACGCCATCTACCTTTCAATTCTCGAATCACTTGAGGCGTGATCACTCGTGCGATCATGTGAGGCGGCAAATTTGTTTCTGTGGTTTTCCTGTGCCTCAACTTGGGGATCGTTTCGAGTGAATTTTTTATTGTTGTTGTTGTTGTTGTTGTTGTTTGTAGTTTGTAGTTTGTTTGTAGTTTGTTTGTTTCTTCAATGCGAGCAACATGTGCACCTATGCATATCGCAAGCCTTGTTTTTCCAGCCTGTAACCCTCTTGATTGACAAATAGACAACTCCATAAGTTGTCTCGTTTTTCATAGTTTTCAGCCTCTCAGTTTTTCAGCTTTTCAGCTTTTTAGTTTTCAGCTTTTCAGTGTGATTTCCTATGCATACAACACGTGAAACCTCAGAAAGTTAATCAAGTGGGGAAACAAAGTCGCTGTTACATTCACAGAATGTGGTTCAGAAATCAATTATTCGACTTGATTGTCATGTGATTGACAAATGAGTGTAGTGAGTAGTTTGAGTGCCCGATCCTCACTTGGCGGAACTTGCTATGCTTTGACAGCTCATTTGACAGTTCGACGGCGTTGACGGGATAAGTGCTTTCCACCTACTTTTATGAATGGAAGATATGTTTAAGCCACACATTTGCATCTCAACCGACAAGTCGAAGGCGCCATCTTAACTATGGAGAAGTGTTTCTACATATGAAGGCCCTCCTCTCCCGCGAAGCCAAAACTTCGATCATTCGTAGATCGTCTCCCGTTTTGGGATTAAACACACTTTCAAGTCGTTCAGATTTAATTGCTTAATTTTGTAATCAATAGCCAGAAATCGTGATCAAATATTCGGCATGCCAATGTTGAGAATGGAGAAAAAGAATACCAGGGAGTACCAAGAGTGGATCTCCTATCTGAACAGATCTCTAGACAGAGACTCATCCCGACCATGACAATCGCTGTTGCAACAATGTGAAAACTGTAAATAAAACTGTGCTAAAAAGCGCAAATCTAGCGTATAGCACGATATTCTTTATTGTGGGTTGCGAAACGGGTTTCTGGCCAAAATGATAAGAATCAACGCTTGTCCCAAAGCAGGAGAATGAAGCGAACACCACCGGCGGCGGGAGAAGAGGCACCTTCGGGAGGGAATACCACATTTTTAGGGCTCTTCGTGTGGGTGTGATTAACTGATTTGTTCACAATCATTTCTTCTCAATTGTCTCTCTCTCTCTCTCTCACTCTCTCTCAATTCTCCCCCTCTCTCTCTCTTACTTGATTCCTCCCTCTCCCTCACTCTCCTCACATATAACTATTTATTTTATATATCTTTCTCTTCCGACTGTTGTTTGTATCTAGAAACGTGATGTACGATTTGTAACAAATTCAAATTTCATTTTGAAGGTGCTTAAGAAGGGGAAACTCGCGGGGTGGGCGGGTCTGAGGTGCCTTATTAGAAGCCAGCAACAACTTTAAACCCAAATCACAACAATTGCATTGGCGTTCGAAGGTTTCGCCTTTGAGATTCTTCTTTCTGTTGCTACGATTCATCGGGAAGAGGTCAGACCCACGTTGTGACCCCAAGTGGGTTCAGTAGGGAATTACAAGTATTGCAAAGAATTGTTCGCAGATGTAATGAAAGTTACATAATGTTTCAAAAGTTCATTGGATCTAGTTCCGGCTTGGACAGTGTGCCTTGTTTACTTAGGAAAATTCTTGAAAAAGAAGCCCTGCGATTTTGAAACCTTCGCAGGTCAAAACTCTTACTAGAACCTAGAGCCTTAGAACTTAATGGACTAGTTCAGAAAGAAGAAGAGCTTTCCTTTCCGCCGTTGGAAAATATTGCTCTTGGCGGGGTCAAGATTCATCTGAAGGAATTTTAAAGGGAAAACGCTTTATCTTCCGACAAAGGAAAAGCTCCAATAAACTGCGAATTATCGCAGGCTGCAAATTTTGCCACATATTCGAGTGGCCCTGACCGGTGAGAGGATTCGCTGTGGTTCCAAATCCACATCCACAGCTCCTGTCCCGTCGCCCCTTGTCGTTGTCAACCGACATCAGGTCTCGAGTGCAACCTCAACCTGTGGCACTGTCTGTGGCCCGGTCTGTGGCTCTGTGACTGTGTGGCTCTGTGGCGCTCTCGCATTGTGGGGCAGGTCGATATCTGTAGATCTAAATTGAGTTTTAGCGGTGCATGTGACGACGACTTCGACGGCGACAACAACAACAACAACAACAACAACAACAACAACAACAACGGCGGCGGCGGTGGCGATGCCTGCTCGTAATTTGCATATGGAAGGCCGGGCAAGGCACTGGCTTTGGCTTTGGGTTGGGAACCACCGCAGCGTTGAAGCGATCGCTGGGCTTATGTAGGTGCCACTTGCAAATTCACATCCACATCCACATCCACACACACACACATTCAAGTAACAATAACAACAACAACAACTGACGTCTCAGCAGGGTGTGTATGAGCTTTGGGCAACTTAGGATCCCAGCTCCAGCCTCGATGGCAGACAATAGGCGACTCTTTCAACGGAGTCGTCTAGGCAGCATATGGGCCGCCAGATTGAAACATTAGCAGATGGTCGCTCCGAGATAACCTTCCCAGTGAAGCTGTGGAGCGACTCAGGTGGATGTTGACTGAGCCTTTGACTAATCAGTTCTCTCCTCTTCTCTATTTGCAGTGCCACGCCCCAAAGGACAACATTCGGCGCCACGCGGCGGTCCTCCGCGATCTTGGACCAATACAGAGCTAACGGAGGCACTGCAGCATGTGTGGAACAAGAAGATGACCACCTCGCAGGCATCCCGAATCTTTGGGATACCCTACAATTCGCTGCTGATGTATGTGAGAGGAAAGTATGGGAAGAGCCTGAAGCTTGAGCAGCTGCGCAAGGACTGCATAAGTGGGCCACCAATTGAGATGCTGCAAATGGGCATCAGTGGCAGCAGCGGTAGCTCCAAGAGCGAGAAGAAGGAACGCAAGGAGAAGGACAAGGATAAGAACTCATCGAATTCAAACTCCAGCTCCGGCGGCAATGGTGGTGGCTCTGGAAACAATACCAACTCCAGTGGACCGCCGCCCATGCCACATCCCAGCGACCTTGGACCTCTGGGTCCACTCGACCTGGAGTTGGGTCTGCCACTGGGTCCACCAGCAGGCCCACGTAGCGGCAGCTCTGAGCCCGATCTGTTAGGTGGACCCAATGCTTTGTTCAATCCATTCAATCCTCAGGGCTTCTATCCGGACTTTGCCGGAGGCTTTCCGGGATTACCGCTCAGCATGCTGAACCTTCTGCCGCCGGCGGAACGTCATCATGCGGCGGTGGCCATGCACCATTTGGGCGTTAGCATGGATGAGGACTGCAAGTCCGTGGGCTCCAAGCAATCCTCCTCGCTGGACGACGACTTTGCCGCCACGGGACTGCCCCTCGCCCTGGAGCATCGCCGCCACAGCGACGTGGCCAGCAATGGAGCACCTCTGGCACAGGCGAACGGTGCAGCGCAGGATTGAAATATATGGCGGGATTGGGCTGCCAACCCAATGTTCTTCCCGCCCTATGAGCTAGATGAAGCCGCTGCTCTCGCCGCTGCTGCTGCTTCCGCTGCTGTGCACTCACCGCCCGATCCGTCACCGCTCCCACCCCCCCACGGCTGTCGCGACTTTAACTTTAATCCCAGCCTCTTCATGGCACGCCGTAAGTTAAAGCGCTATCGAAGCAAGCGCGTCCACATGCCGCATCAGGCACCACCGGCGGCCGCAGGAGCACCACCGCCACCGCTCCCGCCCATACCCGTGCCCCGCGCTGTACTCCCGCCCCCACTGAGAACCTAATCTGGGCGCCTATCCAACTGTGAATATCGATGTGAAAATTGAATGCAATATGTTTTTAAATGAATTTTTTTATACATTAAATTGACAATATTTGATTTACGTTAATTAATCATAATCATAATTAATTAATTATTAATTTAGAGTCTTCTTTAGTTCGCAATTCCTACAAAATGTGTTTTTAGTTTTGCTGGTGCTTTTAGTTCCTATTCCCGATTTTAATTTTTAATCCTAATTTTAAGCAAAATAATTGAATAATAAGAAAGCTTACAAAGCATTTGAGGCAATACATAAACTCTGTAATCTCTGAATATTATTACTTATTATTAATTAATCAATTAATTAATTCACGAATTACTTAATTAATGTATGTATGTATGTATTGATTATGATTTCTAAGCAAAAGTACGATGTAAGTGTATTTAGTGTTTTACGTAAGTGTAAGTGTAAGTATGTAAGTATATGAAAGGAATATAATCAAAAGAAATTTAAGAGGATTGTAAATAGCAGAGCGGAGTTAAAACCAAAACCAAGCAGCATTAGGGGTATTCCCGCCAACCGATTGCGATCGAGATAAACTCAAACTCATCGGTTTAGATCAGCTTGAAACAAACAATTAGAACACAATTTGTAACGCAACGCAACGCAACGCAACGCATTGAAAACTAGAAAAGTATTGCAAATATTGATATATTGACATACATTTTGTATGGATATATTGACGATGACTGTACCAAAATTTTTAATGTTATTATTCAATGAACCAGCGGCAATTATTTAGTTATAGTCTAAGCGTATCCAACTAGGCAATTTGTAACTGTAAAAATCGAAATCTAAATGAAAATTAAAATTAAAATGGAATTTCCATTTCATGAATAAATTCAAGTAGTTGTTGATATATTCAGAAATCATTCAAACACATTCATAAATATGCATATACATCAGCACACATACATACATATAAATATATAGATATATCTGTAGAAATCGGTGTATAAGTGTAGATCAAATATAATGGTAAATACAAAAGGATGCAAGTCCCGTAATTAATCAGTTTTGTAATTGAATTTGTAAATGAACCAACAACCAATTGCGGCGTTGGCATGTGACTCATTTCCCGCGCATAGTTTTAATAATTTATAAGCTCAAACAAATATATGTATTAATTATTAATTATTAATTATAATTAAAGTAAAAGTGTAAAACAAAATAATGTAAGTTATATAAATAATTAGTAAAGGTTATTAAATAAAAAGTTGAACCAGAATATTTATTCCATTAAAACAACGTATTAAATACCTTTCAAGCTTGTGTGATGTGACATGATTGTGTAATCATTTCGAAAAGGGATTTATTAATGATCAAGCATCGCATACGATTAAGAGTTTTACAAAAATACAATCGAATTTTGAAAATTTATTTCTCATGAAAAACCGAGCGAGTATAAATTACAAGGAAAATAAGTATTACAATATGTCAATGCGAAAAAGATATATTGCATACCTTGAGGCTGTCTCGTTTAATGCTTATGAGCTGCCTGATATGTCACACAATGGTTCAATTCTTTGCTAACAAAGTCACTGATAAACAGTATTCGTTCAGTCAGCATTTATTATTGTGAATGGTTAGAAACTTGGATGATTTATAAATTTGGTTTGTAAACTTACTAAACGAATTGCGCATTGATTATCATCGTTAAGTAAGCTATTTCTAAGTCGTGATTTTCACCCTGTATTTATATCGTAAAAAAACTATATGTTGACTTACCTTGAATTTCGTTTATTCATACGGTTCGTTAAGTTAGATGTATATTCCGTATCGAAGACTTAATCCACTGTGTCTGAAAGAGATAGATTTATTGAATAAGGTATAAAAACAAAAAACGATTTTATAGCAGACAGTTTTTGATGCAGTGTGCTTTGCAGGCAATATAAAACAATTAAAATAATTAACGATTTATTTTATTTTATTATAGTTGTTATTAGTTACCAACTTTTCGTTTAAATTAAATTTTAAGACTTTGATAAACAAAAGAAATTTATTTACGTGTGAAAAGAGCTATAGGAAAAACAGAAATTCTGAAAGGATGTTTTGAATGTGATTGGGCAGTCAATACACCCATATGCAACGCATAGCCCCTTTTCAGCTTTAGAAAATGAACAACAACTCGATTCAGTGTAATTGTTGTTTGTATTGGTGTGCATCGTACATTTACTAGCTTTTATGCAGGCAGCAACAGATGGGATATGAATTTCAGAATCAGCTCGAATTGTTTGTCTGGCTGTTGTTGGTTTTTGTGGCTTTGGCATCGTTTGTTCAACTGAAAAAGGAACTGCTGCCAGCCACAGGTAAACACTGCTTCAATTTTCAACTCCCAGCTACAATTTTCGTAACCTATGGAAATTTGCACAAATTTGTACTGCACAGGATTTTTGAGTTCCCTGTTAGAGCAGCAGACAGAGAGTCATCCAGACAGACTACCAAATGTATGCATCAGTCGGTGCGCCGGTTTACGAGCTCATCATCATCCTTATAGTCAGCTCAGCTTTAGCCTCTCCTCGGGGTATCGGTTGTGACCAGTTGCTTGGCCTTTTGCCTTTGTTCTTGTCGGCTGCTTGTCGCCCGCCAGTCGCCCGCCTGTCGTTACTTCACCTCCGTCCCATCCTGCACAATATGCAAATCTATAGCCATGGATGCTACTGCCCGTCTGACTCAATTTGGTCAATGAACTCAATGCTCTAACAGAGTCAACGGCTCATTAGTCAAAATGCCCTCCGCATCTCGTGTGCAATTACACAGGCCTGAACCCGCACAATCATATCCACAGAGATGATACGTAAATCCCTCTTCAATCCCTGCGTTACGCCCATTCATTCCATTACATATCATAAATCCAAAATCCTGCAGAAATGCAGAATTTTTTACAGGAAAATTCCTCAGCTTGAATCACAGTGCGTTGTGTGCGGTTTCCTTTTTGAAAGGATATTTATTGTTATTGGTAATTAATTAAAAACGAAGCCATTCAAAGCTTCAACTGGACTCACACGTGCCCCATGTATGACCTTTAACAGGTTCAAAGCAAGTGCTTTGATAACTGATCCATTATCAGGCGGAACAACTTTGTAAATTTTCAAAAGATTTTGCGGAAATCTTATCAATCGATTGTTCAGATTACATTATAGAAACGATTTGTAGACATAGAATATTACATGCCATTCTTTGTAGTGGAAAACTTTTAGGGGAAGACATACATCATTTGAAAAGTTGGAAACTCTTTCGAGGCTAGGCTACAGGACGTACAGCAAAAGGATATTTTATTGACACCGAATCAATGGAAGACAAAGACGAATCATAGGTGGAAGTGTGGGGGTGGTTAGGAGGTGAGGGGCACCGATTGATGGATGACAAAGAAGAGATTCGTCCTTTGTGATAATTACCTGCAAGGACATCTCCATTATTAATTAGTTTCACTAATTGCAGGAAACCCATTGTCAGCCTAGTGCCTTGGGTCGCACCTGCAATTAGTAGGTGAGTGAGACTGCATCAGCGACTGCGGTGAGGTTAGACGGGGGGATTGTAGGAGGCGGTGGTCACATTGCAAGACGACTTTGACGACACAGAGAAGCCACCGAAACCAGCAACGAAATGTGGACAATGTGCGCTGGCATGTGACATGCGGCTGCCACACGCATCGAGTGTCCAACGCCCGCGGAACCGCCCTGCCCGCTCTACCCATCGCACCTCGCCCCAACAATCGAGTGCCACTAAAAATAACAAAGCCTAAGCCCCAAGTGCAGACACTGCCACAGCTGGTGGCAAGATGGGTAAATGGGTATCGGAATGGAAAGAGAAATTGAAATCGGAATTGAAATTGAAATTGAAATTAAAATTGAAATACAAATCGAAATGAAAATGAAAATTGAAATTGAAACATATTTTTGGAGCGAAGTGTAGTTTCCCGCTCGCTCTCTGTTATGTTTGTTCGCTAGCTGTTCCTTAGTTGCTCTACAGTAAAACCTAACGAAGATGAATGCCTTGTTTCAGACAGGACGGTATGGAGTGCTTCTACTTAATTGTTGTTTTTATTTAGAAAATGACTAAAATTTGTATTCTTAAAAAACACATTTAAATTTTTCAGCTGAATATTGGGAAATGCGTTGCTGGCACCGCTTTGTTTATAGCGAGCCACCACTGTACTCTCCGAATGTATCTTTTGCGGCGCCTGCGTTCGACACTCGCCGTACGTCGCAGCGTTCGGAGTTCGCCGCTCGGCATTCGGCGTTCAATGTACAACGTCCAGCGCTCACAGCTCTCACAGCTGAGCCGCACGTTCAGTTGCTTTTGGTATCTGCAACGAGTTGGATAACGAATCGGTTGGGGCTGCAGCCGCTACGAAGCTACGTATCTGTATCTGTGGCCGAGTATCTTTAGGTAGTTAGTTTATTTTGAAAACGTCGCGAATTTGTTAAGCGAAAGTTATTAAAATTAGGTATTAAAAATCAATTGAAACTGCAGTTGACTTGAGTGTTCTGAGTGTTCGACGGCTCGAACAGCTAGAAGTAACTGTCAGGTAAACAACGTATCTCGCAGATACTCGCACTTTCAACTTGCACAGATTGAGATTCGAGGCGCGTGTGCACAACAAAAATATGTGAAGAGAAAGAACAACAGAAAATAATTGCGAATATGCGCCTAGAAATTTAAAACAAAAGCAAACTCAAGTCGCAAGTAAAAAAACCAAGCAAAGAAACCAAAATCAAATAAAAATTCAACCAAAAAGTTTATTAAACAAATAAAATACTCGAGAAAAATACGCGACGTCTTTATAAAAATATATAAAATCGGGAGAAAAAAAATTATTGTTTATTTATGTTTTGCTCTCGACGACGTGTTTTGCATCTGTGTTTGTATCTCCGCAACTGTTGATGTGAGTGCGAGTCTGGTTAAGTGAGTGTGAGTGTGAGTGTGTGTGTGTGCGTGTGTATATATGTGTTATACTTGTGTGGCACAAAACAGCTGTTGGTGCAATAACAAAAACAACAACATCAACAAAAACAACAACAACAAGAACAACAACGACAACGACAACGACGCGAACAACCTCTTAAGTGCTAAACAAATATTTCGGGCAGCC
Source organism: Zaprionus lineosus (assembly GCA_035044505.1). Lineage (NCBI taxonomy): Eukaryota > Metazoa > Arthropoda > Insecta > Diptera > Drosophilidae > Zaprionus > Zaprionus lineosus. The sequence continues at coordinate 533,165 of JAWNNX010000655.1, read as the reverse complement.
GCCAAACAAGAACCAAATTCAATTTTTGTAATAAAAATTTAATTAAATTTCAAGCCTCTGATTGGTAAGTCTCGAGATTTGTGCACACATTCATTTAATTGTTATGGGGTTTCTGACCAGATAACTGTTGTTCCAGTGCGCTGGTTGGGATTTCGAATTCGAAAAAAGTGCGCAAAAAATCAAAAATCAAAAATCTTTTTTATATTCTCAAAATTTTGCCGGCCGCCGTTGAAGCACATCAACCCCGTTGATAAGCCAAAAGCATCAGAGCAGCTGATTTTCATTTTGGTTGAGAACTGATATACAGCTACAAACGGGTCATTATCTTTCGACTCGCAACCCAAACAAAAGGTTTGCCTGTGATCAGGGGAAACAGTTTAAATTTGGGCAATTCAATTATAAAGTTCATTATCGACAGGAGATCCTGACAATTTATTACAGAATTTTTATTTTTATGGCAAGAATTAAGTAATTAAGTCATTTAGACGCCTCTTTAAGCCAATGTCATTGCACTCTCAGTAACTCGACTCAGCATTCACTTTCATTTTCCGTAATTGCTGGAAATAATCCTTTGTTCTCACAGCGAAAACTTCCACCCTCTTCCTAAGCCCTAATAGGGATATTCAACATTAGAGTTTCGTGCAGCAAGTCCTGCATCCTGTGCCTTCCAATGCCCATCATCCGCGTAATTTGGTGCCGTTGAATCACCTGCAGGCAACCTACTTAACTAACCAAGTTAGTGACTTCGAGTGCCTGGAACAGGAATCGGAAGAGTAACTTCATGAGTACACAACACGCACACACACACACAAACACGCACAAGTCCACAACCACAACCACACGCACTCAAACTTACACCTTTAGAGCACAACATCGAATAACGAGCAACAATAAGAAAAACATTTCCCTCGCACAGTGGGAAAAATCAATAGAAACGCACGCGACCCACGGCACAACCAGCAAAAGACTCAACGACCCCAAAACCCCTTGGACTCTCCGAGCACATCCGGTTGAAGGAGCACCCCTCCAGTGATTCCTTGTCGATGGGATGCAGTAGTAGGCGGCAATTGGGATTTGGCTTTTAATTAAGCGAATCACAAAAAGCGAAGACAAATTAACGAGCGCCTCACAAATCGCACTCATCAAGTGCAGTTAATACAAGACGTTGCCAGGCCCCTATTTCCACCCACACCGCTCACTTCACCTGCTCCACCTACAAACTCTCTCCCACGCAGCGTCCCGTTGACTGCATTGAAGAGTCATTGCCATCAGCGAGAAGGAAAATAGAAAAAAGGAAAAATTCAACTTAAGACTCAACTTTGGAGCTCGCCTGTGCGGCACAGGCAGGGGGGGAAACACACAAAAACAAAACAATTGGCAAACTGCGAGTGGAAAATATCTGACGCAGACGCACAACAATTTTCCGCTCTCTCTCTCTCTCAAAGCGCTTGTTGGCACTCCGGCTTCCCACTTCCCACTTCCCACCTACCACTCCTCACTCCAAACAGTTCCCATGCACATTTCTCGTCTCTTCCTGCTGCCGCCAGTTCCTGTTTCATTGTTATTGTTGTCCTGATTTTTTGGGCAAAGCGAATTGTGTCGTTGGTGTGTATCCTGAGGATTGCACTTGACGACAACTTCTGCATTTGCTTTGTTTGTAGCTTATGCACATATACACACACACACACACACATACTCACTCCCCTCCCCCGTCTACCAGACCCACTTAGCCAGCCCTTCATTCGCACTAACGCCCCTGACTTGGCTCCACTAATAGCGATTGCGATTGCAGTTATTTGGGGCTTTTTCATTTGGAAATGAAAATCGACATGAGAAACGAGAAACGAGAAGCGAGTTTTCATTCAACCCAACTGCACAACTGAAACTTGCAACGTGCCACAAGTTACGTGCATCTTGTGCCTGGCAATGGCATTAATCTGCATTACCATACACCACCTTATATCTCTGGGCTGGTGGCTAGGTCTGTTGCTGGGTCTGGGTCTCGGGGGCGTGGCATGTGCTCGCAGCACTGTGTCCCACTTTGATTGTAATTGACAGCCAAACTCTAGCATTGAGCTATTTAAAATTGGCGAAAAGTGAAAGTTTTGTTGATGGAAAAAACAGTGCATTTCCCAATGAATTTTCATTGAGTGTGACTGACGGGTACACACACACACACACACTCGGAATAATGACCATTTTAATTAAAAGAGGCCCTAATATTTAATTATAGAAACTAAGATAATTAGGACAATTTGTGAGCAATGAGGATTGGCAGTTTAAGGACACGCTCTAAAATACATTCGAAGGACACAGCATGGAGGATGGCTTTAATATTTATAACAATTTTATAGATAGATAGATAAATAGATTGATATTTATAGATAGATAGGTAGATAGATAGATAAATAGATAGATAGATAGGTAGATAGACAGATAGATAGATAGGCAGGTAGATAGATAGATATATAGATAGATAGATAGATAGATAGATAGATAGATATTTATAGATAGATAGGTAGATAGATAGATAAATAGATAGATATATAGATATATAGATAGATAGATAGATAGATAGATAGATAGATAAATAGATAGATATATAGATATATAGATAGATAGATAGATAGATAGATAGATAGATAAATAGATAGATATTTATTGATAGGTAGATAGATTGATAGATCAATAGATAGAAAGATAGATAGATAGATAGATACTTATAGATAGATAGGTAGATAGATAGATAAATAGATAGATAGATAGGTAGATAGACAGATAGATAGATAGATAAATAGACATTTAAATAGATAGATAGATAGATAGATAGATAGATAGATAGATAGATAGATAGATAGATAGATAGATAGATAAATAGATAGATAGATAGATAGATAGATAGAATTATCTTAGGTTTAGATTAAAAGGGTGTGCGATTTATATAAAAAACAAAATATATTGAAAATTACATTATATATCATCATAATCTAAAAAACTAAGAAATTCTGTAACTTTCCACTTGATAACTAAATTTCCCGTCCATAAATCCTAAACAAGTTTGTTGTCTCTAGAAATTATCATATAAGTAGGTTATTTTTGTACCCCGACAATCTTATTTATTGGACTGGATAGATTCACGAGCTTCCTCTATTAGATACTATTTATCTGAAGTACTGGAATTTATTATCAGGTCTTTAACTCTTCTCGGAGCGACCACCGCTATTGGGTCAGCTGGAGAAAGAGCTTTAGGAGCATTATTGGGAGCACATCCTCTCCGAGAGGCGGACTAACAAGTGGCCAATGGAGTGGGGCTCATATCTGGAGTGGCAGCTCTTTCATTTGGCATTCAATTGACTCAAGTGGGTCACATTGAAATAATATTCTCGGTTAATATCTGGAACGGATGTGTTTATCAAAGACCAAGGCGTTTGCTTATGCACTTGGCAAACTTCTCTTTTATCCTCATGGAGACCCACAGAAGACCCAGAGGCATGGGAAAAAATCAACAAATGCACATGCCCAGGGGGTGAAAAGCAAAGATGGTAAAACAAAAAAGAGCGAGAATTGAGAGAAATAAGGGACGGAAAGGGGAGTAATCATTGAGGGGTATGCAGCAGTTAAAATTGAAGTGAAAAACAGTTGGGAAAAATCTGGTTGTTGTCATGCAATGAAGAAAAGTGAAATTGCAAAAGAAAAGCTTCCGTATTTGTTTTCATTGTTACTTTTTACAGTTGCTCATCTTCCCCTTCCTTCATCCCAAACCCTACCCATACCAACACTCTACCTCCTCATCTCTCTGTCACTCTGTCTCTTCTTTCTGGCCGCTGGTCATATTGCTCTGTGATTTATGCACCGCAGATGTAAGAAAATCCCTTGTGCTGAACATTTTCATCGCAATAAAAAATAAATCTGTAATTTTACACGTAATTATCATTGTAAGCGTTGTAAGCGTCTGCCAATATGTGCACTGTGGCTGCGTATAGAGTCGCGTTTACCGTTAAACTGTGTGTACACTTTTTGCACTGTCTGCATCTGTGTGATACGTCGTATAACTTTGATGTTTATCGCGTGCTGCGTTCTGTTCCGAAAGTCCATTCAACTGCCGATGGCAATGGGATCATTCGACACGTTGGAGCTGCTAGGGGGAGTATTTAATCACTCCCTCGACTCGTTGTGAAACTTTAAAAGAGACTGAAAGCTCAAACTAACTAACAGGAGTCGGTAAATGAGGGCGAATGCGGGAGAAGGGGACGGTGATGTAGGAAGAGAATGGTAAATGGTAGCGAGTAGCCGACAGTTGGATAATTGTGCCAACGGGCCCGACTATGGAAATGCATTTTCTGTTGCCAGTTTTCCACTTTTATTTTCTCACATTTAGCAACATTTCGCAGTTTTCCACAGACTCTGGTGAATAGGAGAAGGCTGGCTACTGGTGAGAGAGAAGGAGCAAGAAAGAGATATGAAGAGATAGAGGAGAAAAGACAAACAGAAAGAGATAGAGCGAAAGAGAGAGAAAGAGAAGGAGAAAAAAGAGGAAGCGCGTGGAGACAGCTTGTAGTCCCATAAACTTTATATACAAAATAATTTTTCCAACTTGCAAGCCTTTTGCTTCAGTTCAGCTAGCAAACAGTGGGACAAATAAGTGACTAAGCAGGTAAAATTAAGCTTGTAGGTAAAATGAATGTAAATATAATAAATAATAATTACATTCAAACATTGCCATATTTATTTTAAAATATGGACTTAAACTTAAAATGTCACAGTCACCTCTGTTTTCCTCTCTTAATTTAAATATTTATTTGTTTGTACATTTTTATATATTTAAATATTTACGAATATACATTTAAGTATATATTTATTATGACTGCTTATTTATTCTCAAATTTAACCCTTGATACATCTATCTCCAGCTCACTCCTAGTCAGCTTAGCCCATTTGCCACTCTCTCCCATTGTCATCGCACTCACAAGTCAATTAGTCTCTAATTTCCGACACTACGCCTGAGTTCTGGCATTGTGTGGGCGCTGGATATGCAATTGTTTTGGAGGCTGCTAAGCTCCACAAGCTCTATAGCTTGTCATACACCGAGCTCCAAAGCCTCAGAGTTCCGCAACTTTTTGCCGAGCTCTGGAGCTTAGACTGACTACCATGTGTGACTCCTGTCCATGTCTGTCAAGTAAATCTGCTTTAAATTTTTAATCGTCTGAAATGTTTGTGTTATCGCACGGGGCCATGGCTCTGCATGGTTGTATGAAATGGGTGGGTGGCTGTATGTGTATGTGTGTGTGTCTGAGTGCGTGTGTGTATTTGTGTCTCTGAATGTAAATCTATTATGCTATGAGGCCAGCTTGCACTTTCGTGCTCGAGGCACATCGCATTACATTATAAACACGAATATACACTCAAACACACACACGCACGCACACTTGCAAATTTCTTTCAATTACATAAATTGTCCAGTCGCAGGACATTTCATGTGCGTGTGACCTCAAAAAGCTAGCCCTTTGGATAAATGCATTTTCATGTTTTCTACGAAAAGAATTCATAAATCATTTATAAAAATTGCATATGATATGGAAATGTTTCGCCCATTTTTCGGTTCGGTACCGTATAGATGACGTCAATGGAGCCTGTGGTAGCTAAGGTATGACTGTACTCAAAGCTAATCTTAGAAATAGTACAAATTTGCATTATAGTCGTGTCCAAGGCTCGAAAAGTTAACCACAATTCGAAGATAAAAGCTGAGGAGCTTTAATGACATTAAGTGAGATCTCATTGAATATTTATGAGGTTCCATTTCTGAGTCATACAATGGATCCATATATCATATGGAGCCCGACCACTATTAGAATGGTATTTAAAGAATGGTCTTCGAGCCTAATCGGATGACACGAAGGGCACCTCTGAGTTGCGCTTGGCTTGTCATGGTCATGGCCACGAAAAGCGGAGGAAACCTGTTTCCACATCTCAGTTCCGAGTTCAGCAAAGTCGACAATTAAAAACAAATTAGCGCTTAGACTCTATAAAGGTGATTACAAATCATATTATAAAGATGTCAAGTCACGTTCACCGTCTGCGTGTGTATGTGTGTGTGTGTGTGCTCGAGGTGTGAATGCGCGTTTAGACGATGAGTTGAAAAAACGTCCGCCGATAAGCTTATCAGTAAAAGTTGATGAAACGAGCATCAAAACGAAGACTCGCATCAATCGAGGAATCAAATCATGAAGCTATCGAACAATTTTACAACCGCCGGGCGATCGAAACGGCAAAAATATCTTTAAAGATTCCAATCTAGGGCTAGTTTAATGACTTAATGTAATATCGTTAAATATTATTAGATTAAACCGGTCGAAGCTTGAATTTCGCACCACGCGCCGCTCCCGTTTCCCCGCGTACGGCTTCCATTAGCGGACCACACGCTGCCCACTCCATATGCATATGTATGGACCATAACAAACAATATTATTCAATAACTAATAAACCAGAACATGACGATGACGTCGCCGTACCAGACACGATGGAGAGAAAAAAACAACAGAAACAAAAGCAACAACAACAACAACAACAACAAAACAAACATTTTACTTGCCGGTCGTTTCAGGTTTTTGCTAGGCGCTTGCCATGAGGAAGTGTCTCGCTGGCCCCAGCGACGTCTGGTTTTCAAACCGGCAGCTGGTCAGCTGGTTAAGCGAGCTAGCCCCAACACCCCCGCAGCTCGAGTAGCCCCTTCCTCAGATCATACGCTGCTTGTCTTACGCCTTTCACCGAAGTTTCGCCGACACATGACAGCAGCAGATGCAAACCAAAGCGATCCGGTCAATCAGCAATCGCAATTCATGTGCGTCCACGGTCTATTCAGATAGTTGGGAACATGCAGAAGGAAGTGAGTACACGAGCCGGAATTGAGATTAGACTGAACGTCGTTTTGACGAGGGTGGATTTAAGAATTGTCAAGAATGCGGAGACAGCGCATTAATCCCTGAAACACTTTTGATGGTCACACGGAAACCTTTTCAGCAACTCTCGCATTCAGTATTTTTATTTCAATCATAAAAATTGAATCTATGAATAATTCAGCTCAGAGACAAATAAGACATTATCAATACCTCTTCAAATGGTGTGTACTCCAATTAAGCTCTTAGAACCTTTTTAGAGATTTGAGCTGTTATCAATCTTGAAGCAATAAAACCTCAATAGATTGATCCCAAAAACGTGCAACTGCTTAAATCTTCGTGTAAATAAACACCTGCTAAAAATTCAGCACAGGTGAAGATCCAGGGAACACGTTTTGCTCTCTAACATCTTAAATGTACTTTTCAATTTGATTTCTGGTTCAAAGTCTCTTCGTGGTACTTTCCAATGGGAAAAGTAATATTTATTAGAATCTAGAATTACCGTTATACTATATAAAATTGAGTAAATGTAATAAGTAAAGCTTGGTAGATTCCGTTTCGCAATGGGGTAATTCTTGCTGTTAAATATGTAATTAGACTCTAGACTTTTGTCTTTAATTAAGACTTACAAATTATAATTTATGTAACTTAAGTATCATTCGATTTATTACTACACATTAAAGTCTTATATCACCTGAATAGACTTTCCCGTGATGCATTCAAATTAACCACCTATGACTTTAAATCATTTCATATATATTATATATATAATATAACTTCAAATTTGGAAGTAATCTAGCTTTGACATATTGAACTGAGATTCTTTCAATTTTTATTGACTCTATCCTGATTATAAAATTCTTGAGTTTCTTCAACTTGAAATTAATTTGAGTCTACTCACAATTTTTCTTTCCTCTCTTTACAATTTCTCTTTCATCCAAGGAACCTTTTCCTCCCTTGAAATAAGGTTCCCAAACAAATTTCAACTATTTTCTAATGGACTTTTTGGGCGTTGGGTTATGATGATGGTAATTCGTATTTTTTTGATGTTTACTCATTAGAGTACAGGTGGTCGGTCATTTATATAGAAATATGGGCCAGACGAACGGCTATAAGCAGTTAACGGTTAAACAAATCACTTACCATTACCACAACAATAACAATTACCACTACAATTACAATTAGAATTATTAGTGTAATTATAATTACAATATCAGTTAAGTGTGGCTCGCTTTCAACGCTTGAGTACACAATGGAATTGGGTCAACTCGAAAATCTTGGCTAACAACAAGACTCAAACAATTGATGAATTTTACAACTGATTCACATACTTTAGGAAGACACCCACCAGCTGAGCTCTGTGTGACTGCGTGTGTGTGTGTGAGTTTGAATATGCGTATATGTGCACGAAGCGTGAAGTGTGAATTATGTTAATTGGAAAGCGTTTATGGCATAATTACGCTTTGGCGACGAATCATTAAATAACAGTTAAGTTCACGAATGAAAGTAAAATGCGTCAAGTGGAGAAAAGAATCGAAATCGCCACCAATACGCCAACTGACAAGCTGTCGAATAGGAGAAAGTGTCCATACGTCAACTCAATTACATTTTCCATCCTTTTATCAGTTGCGACTTTGGTTTCAAGTTCACCCACATTCATGTTCCCATTCATTTGATTTATATAAGTGGAAAGCAGTCAATTCAAATATTTGCTTGATTCAAAAATCAGATATGTGTCATTGCCAATCACTCGCCCTGCGCCTGTGCACAACCTCTGCACCTGCCGCAGCCCCAGTCACAGGCCCTGACACTGACCCTTTCGCTGTTCGCGGCGTCACTGGCCGTGGCCCATGTCCCAATGGCCACGTAATACAAGCCACGTCGCAGCAGCAATTGTCTAACTATCGTATGTTACCAAGTGGTAGTTAGGAACGTGTTGGATTACCCGTTACCTCACCTTATTTGACTTTCCTCCGTTGCGAGAGCTGAGTTGAACGTTTCATTCACGATCTCAAACGGAGGGCACGTAATCATTGGCAAGGGTTTTCATTGCGATATGTGCTGGGATCAGGTTCTCGATAGATACTATATTATTATGAACTTAAGCAATGAGATATTGGATGAGACAGCGGTTATGATTGTTTTGTGTAATAAAAACTGTTGTTTGATTAGTTTACAATTTTTATTTTTATTAAAAGCGCAATAAGAGTTTATCTGAAAACACGTGTAGTATATTTTTTCGCATTTCCCCTAAGAGACTTGTAGTAACTTTAATAAACTTATTTCAAAATATTATCTTTAATCTTTGTATGACTTCTGCAAATAGGAAATACCATCGCAGATCAACGTTTGTAGGGGTCATGTAGGACGTGTAGGGGTTTCCCCAGCCGCCAAGCACTCAAAACAATTCGTACGAAAAATCGATTTTTATGTTGCTTTGTTTGCGAAACTAAACTTAGACGAGCTTCCCTTCGGGCGGTGTGGGTGGATGGCCATAAAAACTAACTAAGCAAAAGAAATGATATAGAGGCAACTACCGAAAACCCTTCCGAACTATGTTCAAGAATGGCAAAAACTTGGAGGGAAATAAAAAAAAAAACGGCTAAAATAAATACACGCACACACGCAGAGCAGGAAAAGTAATTGAACAATGAAATTTAGACAAAAATAAAAACGAAATGAAAAGAATAAGAAGTAGAAGAAAAGAAAACAAAACACACAAATGAAAATGAGAAAACCGTTAAAAGTTCAAGCGCCTCCAGCGACAAGTTAACAACCGAGCTCGGCCATAAAGCAATTCGATGACGTTCCCCCCCTACCTTTTAGACGATAATGCGAACGTGTATTCAGTGAATATCAACGATTTAAGTCTGCGAGTGCCAGACAAATTAGCGACGCATGTCAGGCAATACGTCAGAAGTGTATCTCGAGAGCGGGCAATGTATCTATAGAAATGTATCTACAAGTGCTTGTGCGTGTGCGTGTTCGTGCCCATGACCATGACAATGCCACCGAACGGAGAACAGACTGTACACATTAACCGCTGCTAGTGTTGGTCTACGGCTGGTGGAGGGTGTTGGCAGTTTTATCATTGCGAATAAATTGTATCTACAATGTGTATGATGTGAATCTATAGAAGAATGTATCTACAAGTGCGTGTTTGTTCGGAGCACGAAATTTTTTTTGAACTTTGATGGCTTTTGGTTTAAAAGCTGCCCCTATGCCAAACGCTGTCTTGGCCGAATCCAGTTGTCATTGCCCTCATGCAGCTACTGTAAGGTTTTCTCTGGTTTCAATCAGCAAACAGTCAGTACACACACACATGAGCCCACACACACACACACATACACGAGTAAGAACATAGATGTGATGAAGTGCTATCGGTTCTTACTTCAGGTTTTAATTAATCTAAACAGCGAAATGAGAATCAATGGGCGAAATTCTCCCATTCCGAATACTACATTATGTTCTCATCCGATCTCTGCACAAGCTCAAAGTTCCTTTTTAATCGTTATCCTTTTACTAATTAAACAAATTGAGGGTTATCTATTAAAGTTCCTAGAGATGCTCCGCAATGTTTGTCGATTCTCACATAAGGGAATCGAGTGTATTGTGTTTATTGTGTATTTTTATTCTCATTTGGCTAAGTTCTAAAATTGCTCTGAAACTTAACTCCGAGACCTAATACTTGCTTATCTTAAAACAAAGATCAATTAAATGGTAACACTTATACTAATTTGCTGAAAACATACTCAGCCCCCTTTTTGTAAGCCCTTTAGAGTAAGGGTATTAAAACTCCGAGCAGAAATAATCGTTAAACGTTGCGATGTCTGGGATTTTGTGGCCGCTTTAATTACTCAACATTTGTTTTTGATGTCTGTAAAGAGTCTTAAAAAGTGACTTTGATGTGAATAGCTTTGCTCTTCATCTGACTGAAAGACAATCCTCAAAAGCTGCTGGTATTAAATAAAGTGCTTAATAAATATTTACAGCTGAGATAATCTATATCGAATTGCACAACTGTGTAAAAAACTTATGTCTCACACACATGTCACAAATACCAATTATCGTCTATCAATATTCCTGACCACAGTCAATGGTTTGGACGTGTAATAAAATACCACTTTAAGGATCTTAATTAAATGCAAACATGTAAAGGGCGAGCGCCACAAAGTAAATAAATTGTTGAATACAATTTCATTAATATTTAATGTCTGTTTCCCTTTCATTTCTTGCTCTTCGTTTAGATTATTTAGTTAGCCAAACAGTCGCATGAACAGGCTTTGATAAGAATCATGTTTGCTTTTTCAAACAAATACACACACATACACATACACACAGCATACACACTCGTATGTCACTTATAATAAACATTGGTTATCAAAGGGAATGACATTGAATTGCGGACAGTGATACCGGAACAAAACCCCATAACAAATCATATACAAAGTTATCCCACTTGGCAATGCTCTTCCATTATTCAACCGTCAGTTGATAAACAAATTCAAACAAAAGTCTCAGCAAATGTTCAATATTTGCACAGCTTTCCAACAAACCTCAGAACATGAGTAATTTTAGTACAATTATTAGACACAATTGCCTCTCGACTGATTACTCAAGAAAATTTCCTTGTGAATAAGTTAAAATTATCGGAAGGGGTTAAGGTAACAATGAGAACACGATACATGAGTAAGAGAATAAATTGACGTAAGGTATTACTTACTTTAATCTCTTAGGTATTTCTATGATTACTTAAAATCCAGACTTCAAGTTGCTTACTTGATTCATGTAAGAGATCCTAAACATCGATTTTCTTTCAAAATAATTTTAAAATTAATCTATCTTTATAGTTTGTTTATCCTCTAGGATATTTCATAAAGTCAGATGAATTCTAATATGGGAATAAAACTGTATACAATTTTGTGTCAAATAAAACTTAAATCAGACTAAGAAATCGACTAAAAGCACATTAGCTGAATATCTTCATTTACTAGATAATTGCGTACAAATTGAACGTTTAGCCTAGGCGCCTTCTTAAATGAGTCACGTTCCAGGAAAGGGAGCAGAAAGAAACACCAAAAAAAGAACAAGTAGAAATTATAAGGAGAAGAAACGCCCACAGAGTGCGTCACAAACGAGGCAACCACCAACTGGCATGAGTTTAGCTCCTGGCGCTGCAGGAGACACATTTGCATGAACAACAACAACTACAATAATAATAAAAACAACAAGTACAGCTAGATTACAAACGATGAACAACAACGATAACAACAACATCTACACCAACAACAAGTGAACAGATTGTGAGTCATCGTCGTTTTCAGCTCCTGATGACAATCGGCCGAACTCCGCGATGTTGCGTTAATTAAAGCGACAAATGTCGGCCTTGTGGCAGGGGTTGGGGCTGGACTCGGAGTTGGGGTTGGGGTTGGGGCTGGTGGCTGTGAGCAGATTCAGGGTTTCGAGCAATGTTAGGGACCTCCTCAAGCATAGACAGACATTCACTTGCCTGTTGTTGTTTTCTTAAAATTTTTCACATTGTTTTTCCAACGGCAGCTGCGTGTTGAAGTGGAAAATGATCACTGAACGTAGGCGCGTCGCTTTGACGGGCTGGGAAAAAGGAGGAGACGGTACAGTGGGGATAAGCCGTAGTGCCATATAGGCTCTGCTGCTCCCCCTTTCTCCATCTCCATCCCCATGCACTTTCCTTAGTGCCCCTTAGCCGTCCCCTGCCTTGGGGCTCGTCTTGCCGAGCTTAAGAAAATTCTTATTTATTTTATTTGCTCTTTGGCAGTCCGCGTTATAATTAAGTGCGCGCCAAGGAGGTTAATTGGTATTGATTGTGTGAACATATTTATTGTGTACACCCCCCCAGTCCCGAGCCTACAATCACAAGTCTTCTGGCACTCCCATTTCCCCATTTACACACTCCTCGCCCCCCTACCATATAATCCACAAATGTTTTGTAACCAGTCTCGAGCTATCTTATCCCAGTACACATTTAATTGCCCGGCAAGTGAGCACATCCTCCCGTTAGGTGGTTCCCACGAGTGCATCTAACGGGCCACTTGAGTCACAGATGAAAAGCAAACATTGCTTTACATTTTCAGAAAACACGGCACTTTGTGCAGTGCAACAAATGATTCCTACGTCCAATATTTTCTTATCTTGAACGTTTTGAAATACTTTTAAAAGTTGAGAGCAGATTTTAAAGTGATTTTTAAATAAAAAAAAGTGAAATACTCAAACTAATACCCTTAAAGTGATTAAAGTGATTTTTACTATTTTTAAAAAGTTTGTAAGCTAAGTATGTAAAATTAATTTTTGAAATCAAATATGAGAGTTGAAATATTTATTTTCAAAAATTAATTTTAAGTATTTAACTCACAGTTGTTGAAACTTTAAAAATACGCTATGAGGAGAACCACGAGTCCTGCAGAACTTAGACCTGTGAGGCCGCTACAAGCTTAACGTCTTTATCTGATATTCAATCTCAACATCATCATCTTTAATTCAATAGGCGATTGTATGCCCATCACGCACTTCAATGAATGCCCACGTCTCGAATTATTCTCGGGGCTTCAATCAAAACTACAACGAAATTAAAACAATTTGCGCAATTGGATGGCACGCGAATGACAGTGTATATACCTTTCTATATATAGACTTTTTATTACATAGTATATATCGCCTTTATATATACATTCTAGTTGACAATAATGGCTAATCTACGTCATATGAGTGGCCTAGGCTGCCGCTAATTCACGGGGCATTGAAACTAAATATCAATCACGATAATTTATCTCTGTTTATGTATTTACTTACAGCAATGACATAGATATATATGCACACATATACTTATACTTATATATTTATATATATAAGCACATACGTGTACAGTAGTATTTTTACTCCTAAACGTTGTAATTATACTATTTTATTATGTACAAGCAAATACCTATTTACGACAATTGCTATCGATTTGTCGTGCAGTAGCCGCTGCCTATCGATTCACTGTGTCCTATTTATGAAGTTTAGCAAAAGTGAAAGTCCCATGAAAAGATAGTGTATCTTATCTAATAGCCTTACGTACGATGTGACAGCTAACAATCAAAAGTTGAAATGTGACAGATAATCAACTTCACTTTGAATACCAAAATACCCTTTTATTAGAATTAAGACAATGACAGGCATTGAATTTGATTCTAATAAAATCAGAAGTTAAAAAAAAATAATAAATAATTAAAAAAATAATTAGTGATTAGCTAAGTGAACTGAGAATTGTTTTTTATCCAAAGATGAACGATTAGAGCGAATTTATGGATAAATAACCAAGTTAAATATCCTCAATGTGCTACGTCAATTAACTACTATGATTAACGGTACAATAAAACAACTGTCGGAAAACTAAGAGGAACATAAAAGTAGACCTTGTAAACAAAGCATAATTAACATAAATAAAATATGTATTTAAACAGCAACGAATAGAAATTTGCATCGGCAACAAACAAGATGAAAGGATTGACAGATGAAGAGATTAATTTTAAGGCGAATCGTCAGATTGATATAAAAACAAAATGGCAAACTTTTCCGCATTGAAAAAAAATTAAAAAAACAGAGAAAAAAATTAAATAAAAATTTTAATTAATTAGTACGTTAATTGCAAAATGACGGAACCTGAGACGTGAAATGTGCGTTGAATTCAATATCGAAAGTCTATCGATAAATTAAATATTTGCCATGAAAATAAAGCTTTACACTAATTGGATGCAAAATGCAAAATGCAAAAGCGTAATTAGTGATAGTGGGTGGCAGTGGGCAAAGCAAACAGAGAACGAAAGAGGAAGTAGTGCGATATAGAAACGGAATGTGTTCAAAAGGGAGGGGAAGAGCACGGGGTTTCACGTCTATTTTAATGAACAAATACCTTTGCGTTCTATGAGAAATCGATTTCATTTCAGAATCTTGGCACGCAAATTACCAATCAGCATAATATTTCCATGGTAATCTTAAAATGTTAAAGATGAAGAGCACGATGAGACACACACTCTGGTCAGGGAGAGGCTCCACATTCTAGGGGGAGTTCCACGAAGGACTCAGACCCCTAATTACCAAGCGCTAAACATTTTGACGCACATTTGTCGGTGGCACTCGTAACGTCTGTATTAATGTCTATTGCTCAGTCGCATGTGCCGCCCAATCCCAATCAACTTGTCTATCCAATGCTCCCTTTTATTTCCCGTTTGTTCTTTCTCTTTCTTCCCATTTTATCGCTACATTTCTTACTGTTTTTATGGGCTTTTCTATTTCTTTACGCAGATTGTGGCACGTTTTTGCGGCACATGACCACAAAACATGTGAGTAATGTACGTGTATGTGTGGGTGTGTAGATATGCCTTATGTTGATTGTATGTCAGTGTGTGCGTGTGTTTGTCAAGTGTTAATTCTTTTACGTAAACACACACACATCCAAATTATATATTAATACATTTGTTTGAACACATTCACACGTGTCTGCGATTCGATTGGCAAGTAAATTCGTTTCATTGGTCCCTAAAGTCATTTTGGGCTTCTTAAATTACTTAATTTTAATTTAATTAAGAAAAGTTTGCTTTGAGAAGAACATCCTTAGAAAAGTATGTATAGAATGTCTTATTTACTTGCGAGGGTCTGATGTATTTAAAGGCTGTGTGAAAATTCAAATTAGGAATGAATTTATTATATGTACATTTCTTCCAGATTTCCCAGAAGAAGTGCGCAAGAAAAGGAAACAGATTCATTGAATTATCTATGCAAAAGATGATAGAATTAAGCGTTTATAGAATTTATCGTATAATTATAATTAATAAATAAAGATTCATAATAATTCAAAGTATTTTTGCACTCATTATTTGGATCTTCACTAAATGCGAATTATTTTCACTCTATGAATCACCAAGGTGATAGCCACCTTTCGCACAACAGATGTATTTTTAGCCTTTTTAAAGCCAATGAACCAATCTAGCGGTCATAAACATTATCAGATAAGCGCCGTTAATGTGTCATAAACAACTATCAGCCCATAGACGCCGTAATAAAGTCAATTTGACAACAAACCTCTTATTAAAAATTGAATTTTCAAAACAAAATAAATTTCAATCAATCAGAATTTATAATTTCAGTCATATTAAAATGTAGCTTACTATAATATTCTATATATAACAGTAAAAGTAAATTGTCATAGTGGCAGATATGACTTAAATTGATTGGCATCTTTGGATAGGTAGTCGGCCCAAACGTCAAGGTCAATTGAGGCGCAACGCTGCGTATACGTAATTTACATTCCATAGTCGTGTGAATTTAATTAAAAATTGATTGCAATTGCGATTTATATAAAAGATTATGAATTTTTAAAAATATTTAAATTGATTTACCAGCTCATTAATTATTTAATTTTTTATTTATTTAATTGCAGCTTCTGCACAGGGTGGAAGCCATCTTGAGGGGAATTGCAAATTGTGGTAAGTGTTACTTTTTTGGGTTTCAAAAAATGAATAGAAATGAAAAAGTTTGAGGCCACACAGATAACTCATATATCATATTAATAATGTCAAAAGTTTTGACATGAAGCTAATAAAAGTCCCGAATCACATGTAAATCTCCGCAGCGGATGATAAACGATGTCAACGGCCATTAGAGTTTAGGCCTAATTTAATTTTGTTAAAGGCATTAGGCAGCTGACACAAATTCTTTCATATCGTATTTTTTTTTTACTGATTTATTTCTAAATACAAGAAATCTTATCTGCTTAAGTACTTTTTTTAGTCACACCTGCCGATGAATAATTAAAAATTTTTGGCTTATCTAAAATGAAATTGGAAAAATTTTGTGAGTTTTCAGATAAGTTAAAATTCGTGTCTCGTATTAGATTAAAGCTTGCTGGCAGCAAGGAAGCTTGGTGAATGAATAGACGATTCCACAGAACCGAAAGCCCAAAAATCTGTATTCGGGGGTTAGAGGTGGGTACTGAAGTCGTCGACGGGATTTCGGCACGTGGCTATCCATATGTGTATTTGTCTGAATTTGTCAGTATTTGTTTCTGTATCTGTATTTTTATATCTGTGTATGAGTGCGGAGGAATGGCACTTGGATACGGTCGAAAATATCCACAACAAATAAATAATAGATTATCGACAGACACACGACGTACATGACGTTGATTCAAATGATTGATAGAGTCGAAGAAGGTTTTCTACCTTAATGATAATCATTACTAAATCATAAAGCTCATCCTTCGTACGACTCCAAGGATGAGTATATATGGATGAGTGGAAATACTCATTACTATTTAACTAAAGCTTTGTCTATGAATTTTTCATTATATTAAATATTTTCCAGTGTCTTCACTTATGAAGTGCCCTCATTTACGATCTAGTTAACAAATTGTTTAGCCAAATGAAAATCTATTTGGCTGTTCAACTGCAATTATAAAAAACCATTTTTAGCACAGTAACAGCTTTGAATTACACAACAGCAACAACAGCAACAACCGCAACAACAGCAACAACAGCAACAACTCAATGATTTCAACAGACAAGAGTTACAACAAAAACGATGCGAATCAAATCAAATACAATGTACACACACACATAATCAGAAAGAGTAAAAGTGTGAGGAAGAGGATAAAAAGAGGAGGGATCGGGGAGCAGGCAGTACATCATTATGGCAGCTTCATTGTTTTCCCAACATCAGCAGCCGCATTTGCAATTTGCACAACTAACAGATACATTTATATCTTGGCCAGATTCAACGGCAACTGGCCAGGCCAAAAGCAAAAGCAAAGGCGCTAGCAGCAACTAAGGCTGAAGCGAAGGCTGTGGATGGTGGACGGTAGATGGTGTATAGTAGATAGTGAATAGTGGATGGCGGATGGTGGATGGTGGATGGTGGGTCTGCAACCTTAACCCAAGTTGAAACTGAATCTGAAACTGAAACTGAACTGCTCCTCATTGCATTGGTTGGGGCACATATTGAGGTCAGTTCTTTATTATCTGCCGCTTGCAGCGAGAACATGAAAAACAGTTGCGGAAAATGGGAATGAAAATGTCAGGCCATTAGCCATTTTCAATGTAAGAAGGACAGAGGGAAAGGATGCAATATACAGAGAGGGAGAAAGAAAGGAAGAGGCAGAGAATGAGAAAGAGAGAAAAAAACGGAATCTAATGTACTGATTTCTGTCATACACCCGTTGATGTTGCCACAACTTTGAACATTGTTGAAGGAGCGTTGACTGCTAAAGATACATTGATAACGAACACCACGAATAGGTGAAAAGTATCGTGCAACTATTTGTGAAAATATCGCCTTCGTTGTTAGCCTACAAAATCGATAAATGACAATGCCAGTTGTCGACGTTGCATGCCACAGGGTGGAAGCCTTATGGCATGTGCCAAGTAGCAGGAGCAGTTTGGATCCCCATCAGTGTCCCAGTTTAATTTCAGTTCCAGTTCCAGTACCACATCTACTTCCCAGCAACAGTCTCTGTCTCAGTTCAAGTGCCAAGCCACGGTTCGTTAGGTACAGTGGCACAAAACTAAATTGGCAAAGTAAAATTGCTGGAAACTTAATTTTGACTTGCACCGGTAACCAAACTCAAATCCTACATAAAAAAAAAATTCCAAAAATGTATGTATTTAATTAAGGCACAGGACATTGACATTTCACGGTCCGCAAAATTTGAGAGAAAATTGGTTTAATACGAAAGATAATTTAATGTAATTTCAGATTATCTCAAAGTCTATAGACTTTATTTTTATAGATGGTATTTGATGGAACCGAGACTAGACAATAGTCCATGTAACCTCGTTACGTAATAACAAAGTGTCATTTGATTCCCTTGCGTCGGAGATGTTCAAGGAGTCAACCATATTTTACACCATCCTATTCTTAGGCTATAAACTTGAAGGTGTCAAGAACTTACTTAACCATATCCTTCGTGATGTTCCCTTCAAGCTTTGATGTAACCAACAGACAGCCAACAAAGTGGATGCTTCTTTACGCACATCATTCAACATGACAGGAAACCGCCCCCATACCGTAACTTTCCCACAAGTTTTTCCAACCTGCAGCTGCAATCTCTTGGAAAAGCTTTCAAAGATGCACCTTTCAAATGTCAGTGCTTTTGCAACTGTCAGGCATTCTTATATTTCGATGTCCTTGCTTTTAGTCTATGTTCGCTTCTGACACATAGTGCCATTGAGTTTGGATCAACTTGGGATGACATTAGGCGTGAAGTGAGCTGAGAGTAGCTCTTTGTGAATTTCTAGTATTTGTTATACCCGAAAGCGAAGCGAAACTAACAGCTAGCGGAAAACCTGCTTCACCTCTTTTCCATCTTCCCTCAGACCCCAGCCACCTTACCCCCACACTTTCAACTCTTTACTCTTTTTCTCTTTAGATCGAAACACAAACGTAAACAATTACAGCAACCAAATAGCGGAAATCACGTTTTTACAATGCTGACGTTCGAGTGGCCAATAAAGGTGCTGGCGGAGTAGGCCGGGGCATAGGTATGGGTATGGGACTGGGTATAGGACTGGGTATTTGATTGTGGATGGAACTGTGTATGGAGCTGTGCATGGGACTGGGTATGGGCCTGGGTATGAAAATGGATATAGGAATGGGTACGGGCACGGGCATGGCTGCTTGTATTCTGATTGAGAATAGGAATGGAAGCAAACTCAACGGAACGCACCAGCGACGAGCTAAGCAGCTGTTTCGTTGCTTCCGACCGCCAACCGGTTGGAAACGGGCTGGCCATGTGGGTGGACGCCACGCTGAAGGTGTGTGAAGATTTATGACGTCGTTGGCGCTGGCTTACACATGTTCTGCCATTTACCCGGAACTACCGGTCCCAACCTCATCCGTCCCCTGACCAAATGCACTCTTGCAACGGATACTCAAACGACGAGACGTACTTCACTTGGATACACTCTTTTACCAGTATAGAAATTATAATTAAATATTTATTTATAGATTTTAATATGTATCTATTTATTTAATTATACATATTGTATAATTATAAATTACATAAATAATAGATATAGTTGTTAATCAAATCTACCTCATAGCCGAAAGAAAGTAAATTAAAAATTTTCAAATATTCTTCAATTTTAATCCCAAAGCTCGCAGTCAGTCGAGCCCCACCCTTGTCACCCAATTACAGGGTATTCCAAGTGCAACAAGGCACGAACGCAAGTCAAAAGTGTGTTGCAGTTATTTTTGTCTATGTTTTGTTGTCGCCGACGTTAAACGTGACTATTGTGAACGTGATTTTTGTTCTGTTTTTGTTGTTGTTATGTGTAAAGGGGTGTTAATATTTTTATGGGTTCTGTCTGCCTCTTAATGCTGCCGGGTAGATGTTGACCATATCAAATTTATTATAATCAATATTCCTTTTCCTACTTCAGTTTATGGCTTTTCCCATGAACTTCTTAAAAAAGTTTATCCAATGTGTTTACTTTTTATATTACTTCGACACTTTTATTGGTCCAAAACCGAAGACAACACGCGGCAAAAAGTTCAAGTTCTACAGATCATGGCTAAGAGATTGAAGGCCATACAAGAATTGTTATCCGTACACGTACTATAAATATTTATATACCGCATTATGTCGACCATTTCCTTCAACTTTTTTTGGATGCTATCCAAAGTTACTCACCAGAGTTCAAGTGCATTCCAGTTAAGTGGAGGTGCGTCACAGAAGGCATGACCATTTATTTATTAGCCAATTGGTAATAAGAGACTTTCGTCTGGAACACCCATAAAATTTTATGAACATTTTATAGCTGAAATTTACAATTGTTTCTGTCACAATGCAATTCATTCCAAAAATTATCCCCCGAAATTCGGTAGCCAAGTTTAATAGCTTTTATAAAATATTGAACTCTTTAAATATAAAAAACTTTTCTACCCAGAACAGACATGGCACAAAATAAAGTTCTCACTTTTTTAAAAGAAAGTCCTTTTAACAATTTTTTGGACTCAATTTGAATTTACAACTTACAAGCTCAAAATCAACATTTCAGGAATAAATATTTGTGCTTAAATAACTGTAAGTGACATAAAATTTAAATCTCAAACATAAGTCTCAATTCTCAGTGCTATAATCCTTTACCCAAAGGACAAAATCCTTACTGATTCAAGCCTTAACTTCTGTTCTCCGTTCGTACACTTTGATAATCCTTTGGAAAAATTGCAATGTCCTTGCCATTGGAAAGAACTGCAACTGAAATACCCATTTGGTTGCACTTGACAAGAAAGCATTTTGCGGTACAACCATTTGTGGCAAGAACTTAAACAATGAAAATGATGACATGAAAATGGACTACCAAACGGATGGCAGGCCCCACGATGATGAATCACAGCAATGACAATGTGGAAAGGAGTGACATTAAAATGCATTTGGCAAATAAAAAGCAGCGTTCGTTATGTTGGCAACCGGCCAAGCAATTTGCAGCATCGGCTATCCCAGTGCTGCCAGTCGTCGGTTTTCACATCCCAATTCCCGGCCCAATCCCCCAGTTGGCATTTGGACAATTGGAACTCTGACGAAAGCAAAAGTGCCCAAAATTTAGAACCAAACATTTTAAGATCCATCATACAATTTGAGTTTGCATCTTTGCAGCTGCTGACGGTAATTAGAAGCTTCAACTTCCTCCAACTCTCACTCTAAATGGAAAGTACCTCATCCCCCACATCCTCCCACTGTCAGGGCAACATTAGATGACTACCAGCTGCTGCTTAATCGCTGGTAAATGGAGAACTCTTAACGTATGCAAATGCCCAGCACGTCGGCCCCGATCGATAGAGTCTTAAATTCGCTTTTCTAGTCAACGTTTTGCCATTAGTCAGATGTTGTCTATAATTTGTAAAATGATTAATGGGCCTCGCACGCGCCTTTGTAGGGGATTGTGTTTCGGATCGACTCTCGGTTCGGTTCAGTTTGCACAATTGTAGAAACTCAAGAGGAAGTTTCAACAACTTCATTTAAACTTTTCACTTGGCCTTTTGCTCAAAGACCGAAGCGTTTTTCAATTTGTGTCAAAATAAAGCAAACAACTTGAGGGTTTTCCCTCCCCAACCCCCCAACCATATTTCCTGTATGCATTATTTAGAAGAACTTTTACAGTTAGATGCAGTTGTTTTTCTGGTTTCTATTTTCTTTTTTATTTATTTATTTTTTTTTGTTTTTTTATTTTTATTTGGTGCTATGTAGGTCACGGAAATTTATATTGGGTTCCCTCTCTCTCGCTTTCTCTCTTTTCTGAAAATTGACATGGCAGGGGAAGGAAGACAAAAATGTAGAGAGTTCGTCAGATACTTAAATTAGTTTTGATTGCGAAATGTTTCTTGGTTTCTAAAAGTTAGTTAATTACTTCGAAAGCCTTAAAAATACTCTATATACAATACATTTTAAAAAAGTTTACCTATTTTTAAGTGCATTTAATCAGAAAAAAACTTCCATAATGTCTGAGAAAATCAGAAATTTCTCAGTTAATAGACTCAAAAATAGGTCTAATAAAAAGCAGAATTTAAATTTTATATACCTTCGAGAAGATCAAAAGGATAAGAAATATGTTAAAAATGCTTCCAATTAAGAACTACAAGTCGCGAAGACATAAATCTCGATAAACAGGAAAGAGCCAACACCCACAATAAGTCGGGGCATGAATCAAAACTGAAGTTCAGGCGAAGTGCAAGCCTTAAGTATGTCGGTGGCACAGAGATGAGAAATGAGTTGAAGCGGCAGTGGAACGCGAGGAGATGGAAGTTGGTCGTTGGGGTAAGAGGAATTGGAGGGGGCGACAAATGTTGAGGTTGATATTTTTAGCAACATGTGTGTAAATGTGTGTGTGTGTGTGTGTGGCGAGTGAGTGCCTGAGTTTTAGAAGGTCTGCACTTGCATACCTCACATTAATGTGTTTTCATATACATATAAATATGTGAATGTGTGTGCGAGTGTGTGAGTGTGCGAGTGTCAGCATGTGCTGGCGTATGTTTTAAATTGGTTTCGCTTGCA
The DNA here is from genome assembly GCA_035044505.1 of Zaprionus lineosus. Lineage (NCBI taxonomy): Eukaryota > Metazoa > Arthropoda > Insecta > Diptera > Drosophilidae > Zaprionus > Zaprionus lineosus. The sequence goes on along the minus strand of JAWNNX010000655.1, from coordinate 510,212 downwards.
CAGATGTTGCAATATGCAAACAAGCGGAACAGCAGTCACCAAAGAGCAACGAGAAACAAGGTGCCAAGCATTCTGCTCGTCATGATGCAGTTGAAAGACGAGACGTATGTGGGGCATGAGTGAGGCAAAACGACAGACAGAGAAAGAGACATCAAATATATAGCAGCAGCAACACACTAGCAGTCAATCTACAGGGTGTATTTTCCATTATATTTATCCACTGCTCTTAAAGTTCCCCAGCTGTTATCTTTTGAGGAAGGAAAACAGCGAATGGCTGATAAAAAATATCACTTATCTTGGAAAATTTAAATAATAAACAAAAGCCTATGATAAAACATATATTTATAAGCAATTAATTTCAAAATTAAATATTATTTTTGAATTTGCGTTGCTCATGTGCACTGATTACTGCAGTTAACACCCTCGCTTCGTTGTAATTATTTCAACATGAGAGCTCAAATCGCAGCTGTCGAGTCGAATGGTGGAGGGAGGAGAGAAGGAGGGGGCAACCGCAAATCAGTGAAAAATATACCACAAAGGCTCCGACATATAATCCACATAATAGTATATAATGAGAAGTGATATAAATAAACGGAAAAAAAACTGAGAAAGTGATATTATGTAATTCATCTTGAGAAACTAGAGTTCAACTCCATCAACAAATAATAAATTGAAAAATCCTTAGTTGAAAAAAGAAAGCAAGAAAGAAAGAAAGAAAGTAGTTAGAATCCCATTAGATGTGTCTATAGAACTTCGACCATCGAATAAAATTGTAATTTTTTGATTTGTAGCTAACAAAACTCGTGGGGAATTCAAATTATAAACTGTAAAAGTTTTGAGATCTTAGATCGTTGCCGCTGTAGCATGCAAATTAATGATTGCAAAGTCTCAGAAAACTTATTAATCTCAATTCTTCTACCACGAAATATAAGTTCGTAGAAAACTTTGAAAACTTTCCGCGACTTGCTGTGAGTTTCTGTCGCATTTCGGGCTGGCACTTAATTACCAATATAATCCTCCTAGAGTGAGTGCAATCGACACAAAAGTCCTCAAAGTTTTCTTCCTTTACCAATTTGCTCTGCTCAAAGCCTGCAACAGACAGAGAGCAAGGAATCGAGCGAAGGTTCTTGCCACGCATTGTTGCAACAGAAGTAGGAAACGTGGAGGAGTTTCTGTACGGCAGATGCTTGTTGCTGATACTGACAGTGATTGTGAACAAGTTGCAACACAGCATGGCGACATTTACAAGTACCCACTCACGCTCCAACATACACACACACGCACACACACACACACACACACACACACATAAACGCACCGAAAAGTTTTGCTCTTTGTACATGGCAACACTCTGAAAACGAGCATCGTTTAGCAAATTGAATTGCGTGTGTTGCAATGCTTCTATCGAAGGGAAAGACTGTCAGCGGAGGGGAAAGTGACGGTCTTATGAAGAGAGAAGAGAGGAGGGGGGAGTGCGTAGTGGGGTGTGGGAAAACGAGACATGCGTCAGCAACATTGGCAACCAAATGGAGCAAGTATAATTAAAGCGCGGCATAATTCAGTTGATTCTCTTCTGCCCTTGCAACATACTAATTGCTTATAGCCATTATCAATGGCTGCCCCTGCAATTGTTATACCCTGTACTCATTGAAAATAATTATTAAGTTCGGGTATGCTACATGGCAATCAAATATTTAATAATTATTCCAATTAAATATAATTTTAATTCCAATTAAATCTGTTCTTCAAATTTCATCAATTAATCAATTTTCAATAAATACAAAAATAATTGTTAGTTAAATTTCTATATATGTTATTTAACAGGGCATCCCATAGTCGTGTGAACACATTGTTATGCAATTGTTTTTGCCTTCTTTCATAATGAGTTCAACAAGCTTCTGATGTAATGATAATATTCCAGCCACTGAACTTGTAACAGACTTACTCTGAATAAATTAAAGCCATAATCAGTGCATATTTCCGTGATGCCCGTTACACCTGTAATTTGGTCTATCATTTTTCAGGCTTTGCCATACATTTGCTGAACTTTGGTAGTTATTGTCTATCTACATGAAGTACAGTGAAATGCACCGAAGCCAACAGAGCGCATAAAAACGCATCAAAATCACTCGAATGTTTAAAAAAAAATTGTTTTTAAAATCCCACTTTTTGGATGGGCAGGCAGGGTTTTAAATAGGGTTCCATTGTGGCGAACAAAAGCCAAAGTCCACATTACATTATATTTCAATTGTTGCTAACAACAATTGTTGGTAACAATAACAGTTGAAACTGCCGTTAGGCAAGTTATAAATAATAGTCCTTGTGTTCGGAAACTTTGTTGAAACCCGACAAATCTTAAAAGCTCATGTAGTGTAGGAATAACTTTGATGGTCTATATTTAATTAAAATTAAATAATTATTTTAATAAACATTCTTACGTAAGCTCTTTTGGTACTTAAAAAAAAGTTAGGTATTATTTTCCACTGTATTATTTTTGGTATCTGCCTTTTCCTCACTTCTCTTTTAATTAGACACTCATTTCATTTTGATTACGCCTCAGGCACATGTTTTGACTTTTAATTCCAAATATTTATCAATAAATTTCAATCGCTGCGGCTTCCTTTTGTCTTTTTAAGTATCCTTATTTTTTGCCTAACTTTCAACAGTTTGAGTGTGTTTTTTTTCCTCAAAATTTTATAGATTCTTCTTAGCGTTGCCATAGTAAACGCTTCCTCTGACGATTTAACATGCGAAACGCACAATAAATCTATATAAAACTGTGTGTATATTTTTTGAATTTATCTATTTATTTGCTTAGCTGCAGAAGCCGACAACAAACTGTCGCTCCCAATCGACCATTGGGTACGCATATTGCGAAATATATTATCATTCGAATCACGTTTTCGCCAATCACGTTTGCGATTCACGAATATTTATGTGAGTGCACTTCGGACTACAGATATTTATTTTCATACATTGTATATAAATAAATCATCTATTTAGTAAGTCTTCCCCAAGACCCTCGCTACTATGAAAGCAATATCTATGTTTGTTTTGAAACGTTCACCACTTGCAATTTAATTACATCTCTGTGCATTTTAAAAGTCGAGATTGTATTAAACATTTTAAGCTTATTGACATTTTAATTGCAAAAGCCATTTTTCTTTATAATACTACAATATTTTTATAATATTGTTTTCGAAACTCAGAATTTAAACAAATCATCAGAAATTAAAATAAATATAGAACCAAATACTAGAAAATTGTATAAAAATAAACCACCTGTTGGTCTAAAGAAACAAAAATAAAAATGAATGCAAAACAAAACAAAACAAAAATAAAAACCTAAACAATAAACAATAAACAAAGAAATAATTGAAAATGCATAAAACGAAATACAAATAAACTAAAAATACAAACTAAGAAAAAAATGTGTGAAGAGATTGAGACAAAGAAAGGCGATTAAATCGCCTTATATATCAAGATGAGGAAAACACCTCGTACTCCTGGCACTTGGCCAAATGTGGCGACGAGACGAATACAAAGAGCCATGAAGATTACAACAACAACAATGCGAGTCAATAAACAACAATATAAAAGGGCAAAAGCAAGCAAGTGCTATTTACATTCATATCCTAAAATACATAGCAAAGTATAGAAGTTAATTTATTTATACAATCATTGCATTCAAGTTTATAAACTAAATTAATTAAAGACACGCAACTGCGATGAGCAAAAAACGAGGAAGTTTCCTACATTGGACAATCGGGCTTTGTTTATGGGTCACAGCAGTTTCACTGTTGGATACCCTGTAGCTTGGCTTATAACACTCAAGTGCCAATTCACTAATACATAAACACTCTCTCTGTTTAAATTTTATAGGATATTCGGACATCAAAATGTAGAATCACTTTAGGTCTTAGCAAATTGATTTATATGCATCTCATCAGAATTTAAAATGCGTTTCAAGAATAAGATAATTTCCACAAAGATGAAGCGACGTGGACACACCCATCATAATTTTATCATTCACACACAAATGCACACACACACACACACACACACACACACACGCCGAGCACTCAAAAATAAAGCAATAAATAAATAACACAAAAATTGAATCCCAAAAACCTTTTTCCACTTTTATTTTCTGTGCGCTTTAACACATGTTCAGTCACAAATACATTTGCATATACATATACAGATATAAATATACACTGCAGGCGCACACTACACACAACACTTTTGGCAACAGTAACAACAACAAAAACACGAACAGCAGTCAGGGTCATTATCCTAAACAGGCAACACAAGTCGTAGCTTGTTGTGGTTGTTGTTGTTGTTGCTGCTGCTGTTGCTGTTACTGTTGCTGCTGCTGCTGCAGGTTCTGCTGCTGCTGTTGGTATTGGATTTTGGCACTGTCCGCTCGCAAATTGTTGGCCAGATTCGCTGCCCACACACTGCCCCCATTTAGACGAATTCTCTTAACAAACCACTCCATCGAGCGTTGCCCTTGTCCTGATGGCTTGCCACATGCCAAGAGCAACAACAAATATAACAGGGACAGCAATATCATCATCAACAGCAGCAACAGCAATAACAACAACATAAACAACAACAACAACAACAACTACATGAATGCTGAAATAAAATGCAGCGATGCATGCAAAATGTGCATTGGGACAATTGAAAAGATGTTTTTAAGTTTGAACGACTTAAGTGATACGCTACAATAACAGCAAATGAGTTGCTAGCAATTTATTTTTGAACTTAACGCTTACAGGCTTGAAATTTCATGATCGTAACTTATTTATTTATTTTTAAAAATTTAAAAATTTTTCCCGAACGACCGTTGAAAGCTGCGTTCCCAAAGCTGTGGAGCACATCATGAGTTGTCTGACAATTCCAGTCAGTGGCCATAACGATAAACCACCAATGTAACCGACTAACACTTAAACAAACCAACCAACCCACACACACACACTCTCTTACATACACATACACATATTGAGAGACAGACTATGTTATTCGTCCATAAAAAGGCGTCAAAATAAAGTTTGTTATACAATTGGTTGGGTGGATCGCTGTGGCTGCAGTTCGTGCCTCGGAAGACACCTAAAGCTGAATAAGAGCTAATTTATTATAACCAGACATTGCGGCAATGAAGTATTGCAAGTAGGTGTCCAGTCTTTTTCAGGGTTTTCATTCCTGAAATATAAGAAAACTGGTTGTTGTCAACCGCGTCTCTCTTTTCCCCTATCTGACATTGTCTTACTATTTCTCGCCCTCTTTCCTACCTTCCTTTTATCTATCTTTGCTTTTATATAGATGTTGGCTTGCTAAACAACGTCTCTGCGCCAAGCATGCACCCACGTAATCTTGGGTACCGCCACTTGGCCACCCATTAAACGTGGCCAGCCCTGGCAGCATAAAATAATGAAATATTTAAATGCAATGCATTTCGCTAGCCCCATGAGCTCGAGGGGGGGCTAGTGCACGGAGGGTTGTGTTATTAATGGCAACGCCTTTGCAATTGCCAGTGGCATTGGCCTTCAGAGGGCGCTCAAAAGCGGCCACATGGCCAAAATGCACGAAGCCGAGGATATCGCCATTTACCTAAATGACTTGATGTTGGTTATATACGAATATAAATTATGTGTTTTGTGTGTGACCCAGAAAGTATGTGTAAAGAGAGTTTGTCTACGTCTCAGTTATAAGAAAAACACTTACTTTAAAAATTGTTATAGAATTATTTATAATAGTTTGTCCATGAAATCAGATATAGTTTGGGAATCATAAATTTTATATTTTTCGCAAGAATGACAGAAAATAGGCCAAAGATATAAGACATAAATTAAACTTAGTTCGAAATAAACAAAATTTAAATAAATTTGACTTACAAATTAATTGTATTGCTTGATACCTTCTTGCACGATCAAAAAAGCACTTAAAAAAACAAAACAAAAATACACAATTTTCTTTATATATTAATCGCATTGGCATAGCTAACACAAAATAAATTCTTCAATTTATTTTTTTTAATTCACATTAAAAAATATACACACACTTAAACAAAAAAAACAAAAAAATGGCAAGTAGAATTTTTAATTGCGTGTAAAATGATACACAAGCAATCACATAAAAAATTTAAAAAGGCTTTTAATTTAAATCACACACACCAAACAAGAACGTAAAAAAAATAAAAAAAAAATCACATAGTTAGAAATTTGCATATTCGCACAAAATGACACACAAACAACAACTTTAAACGTGAAGAAATTGCATCTTATCTTTCTTACTTCTTTCAACATTGTTTTTGTTGTGCATAATACGCGAGCACACACACACACACACACACACACACACGCTTATACGAATCTTGCTAATGCTCCCTTCACTTTATTTGACAACTGTACGCCAAATAACGAAAAAACATAAAGAAAAAACAAAAAAAAATGCATAAAGAATAATTTCTTTCCCACTCTCTTCTCTTTTCTAGAGCTGCGCTTTTGCATAAAATATTTCACAGCTCTGACACATGCACAAGCATCGCACACAAAAACGAAGATTATCGTCATTAAATACAATACATTAAATACAATAAGCAATTGTAAATTTATATTTTACGCGAAGTTTTACTAATGGTCACACACGCACACACACGCACACACACACAACTTTTCGTTGTTTTAACTTTCAATTTCGTTTGCATTTACTTCATTCTACACCATGCATTTCACTCGCACACGTTGAAGTTGTTGTTTTCCACACCAACACAAAGAAGCAAATTGGAGCAAAAATCCAGCATATGATCGAACAATTTTTGCAAAGAAATTTCACTGTCGATTTTTTTAATAAATTAAACATTATTCGTTGCGCGAACATGTTTTAACTATTGCAATACATATTAACAAGTTTTAACAATGATCAATAGGAATTTTAAAGCTCCAAATTTAACGATAATTGAAATTAATCACAAGTTTTATGCAAATCGACGTGAACAGTTGCGCACTTGATGCTTTACTGATGCAAATTCCTTACCACAGTTGCCACTTGACGAAATTTATTTACATCGTTTTCTAATTTTGGGCATATGGCAACTTCAATTATGTACGGTAAATTTTCGTATCTCTTGCAAGCACATGCATGCTTCATTTCAAAAGGCATTTGCTTGCAAATAAAAAGCGTAAGAGTATAAAACATGTCTTCCTACTCTTTCGCACCAATGCAACTAAGTTTGAGTTTTGTTATATTGGTCTTTTAATTTTGTTCTTTCATTACTGTGTTGGTGAATTTTTTGCAATGTTTTTTTCGATGTTAAGGTTGTTATTTTCTCTTATCGCTGCTGGCAGCCTTAGATTATAAAGTGTGATATGCGCCGGTAACTTAATTAACTGTTAAGTGCAACTAATATGGCCGCTTATCGCCAAGAAGGCAAGCGGCCCCACTTTTTTAAATATTTGAACGATTTTTGAATTGAACTCAAAAATTTATATGTCAATTTTTTGTTATCATTTTATTTCAGTAAAACTACGACGTTGTTTAATTTCGCAACGTTAACTGCAAATGTTAAGCTGTGTACACAGATACAATCAGAAATTGTGATTTTATAAAGCGGATAACTTAAAAAATCCTCAGCTGTGTTATGTACTGCCAAACGATGCTGCTGTTGGGCTGTCTAGTTCTACTGTTTGGTGGACTGCCACATCTGACTTCCACTACAACGACGACCACGTTGGTGGCGGCGATGACAATTGCCAATCAGGATTTGGATCGATACTTTCGGCCAGCCAATGCATCACATTCATATACAATCATTGGTGAAGAGCGGATACAGCCGCCCATGGATGTATACAATTTTGCCTTCCTTTCCTGGTCATACATGGAGGAAGGTTATATACAAGAAATTAAGTTTAACGAGGAAAAAGCACGCTACGGCGAGGGAAAAGTGCTCAATGTTACGGGACATCTAGTCCACATAAGCACTGAAGACGACTATAGCGATGACTTTGCCTGCACACCCCAAATAACTGGCACTAGGGGCACGCCCTTGCCAGAAAGGGGCTGGATTGCCCTGGTACGACGCGGGCGCTGTACTTTTGAAGATAAGGTTAGACACGTTTATAACCACCATGCAATCGGTGTGATCATTTACAATGACAAGCCGGTTATGCAGCTGGAGAAGATGCAGATCAAGGTCAAAACTCGTAAGTATTTATTAGGCTTCTGTTCCGAATGTAATAAATTATTTCTAAAAAAAAAAAAAATAAATAAATAAATTTATAGGAAATATTGCCGCCGTCATAACGTATATAACGATTGGTCAGGAACTGGCAAATCTTGTGGATAAAGGACACAACGTTACCATTTCTATTATTGAAGGACGTAAAGGTGCACGGCCCGTCAGTAGCTTGAATCGGTAAGTAGTTACAAGAATATAAAAAAAAATACCAGAAACAACTGTTGTATATTCTGGAGACGCCGGGGTTTGAACCCGGGACTTCTCACATGCGAAGCGAGCGCTCTACCACTGAGCTACGTCCCCACGATTTTAGGCTTAAGAATTTTGCCTCCTCTTGGCCGCGGAAACGTTTAGGTCCAGCTGATAAGGATATCTTGCGTTTCTATACAATTTATTGTTGAAATGGAAGTCTTTTTACAATTATATTTAATACAAAAAGAGAGAAACGTTTTTAAACTAAGAAACTTCATAATAACTTACCAGGTATTTCATAGGTAAACAACATTTTTAAATTAATTTTTTTAAGAGTCCGTCAGTTATGAGAAAGTTAATGGAATAATTTGAATATAATGTAAAAAATAAAAATGTCCTGATCAAAATTTCATATTGATCAGGACATTTCCAAGCTGGTATTTTTGCAAAATAAAAGGAACAATCCCAATTACTTGGAGACGCCGGGGTTTGAACCCGGGACTTCTCACATGCGAAGCGAGCGCTCTACCACTGAGCTACGTCCCCATTGTAACCGTAAAAAATAATGCATCCATTGATTAGAAATAACATCAATTACGGAAAGTACTTGATAAATTCTTTAATTTTATTAACAAAATTATTACTTAAAACTTCAAAGTGCAGAAAAATTGAGAGTAAAAGTTCTTTCAATAGATTATTAAAAAATAAGCGAAACTCTTATCTTCAATATGGAGACGCCGGGGTTTGAACCCGGGACTTCTCACATGCGAAGCGAGCGCTCTACCACTGAGCTACGTCCCCATAAGAAATTATTTTGACTAACATTGTACTTAACAAAGCACTCTCTTTCCTTAATATTCCACAATGTGAACTGCTTCCCTGCTTTCACAAACACTGCTTGCCCAGAGATTACTAGAGAACAATATTACAATGTTGAAATTTATTTAAATTTTAAATTAAATATATGGCAGAACATTAATAAGACCTAATTTATTTAAAAATCATGCGGTAGTAGAATTAATATTTCATTAAACAAAAAAAAATATTACAATTAATCTTCTGGAGACGCCGGGGTTTGAACCCGGGACTTCTCACATGCGAAGCGAGCGCTCTACCACTGAGCTACGTCCCCACAGAAATATGAAAGACAAAGGAGCTACTTGAGTGGCGTGCCAATCATTTGTAAAGTGATGAAAATTATGTAGAAGGAAACACTGCTTGCAATAAGCATATGCACTGCTTTGCCACCCTTATTAATACAACAATCCTTAATATTTTTACAGGACTTCAGTGCTATTTGTCTCAATATCCTTCATTGTACTGATGATTATTTCACTGGTGTGGCTTATATTCTACTACATACAAAGATTCCGTTACATGCAAGCAAAGGATCAGCAATCGGTAAGTAAAAATAAATTATATTAATATTTAAGTATTTAAAGGATAATTCTGAAAATTTCAGCGTACTCTTTGCTCCGTTACCAAGAAGGCGATCATGAAAATACCCACAAAAACTGGAAAGATGACCGATGAGAAGGACTTGGATAGTGACTGTTGCGCCATATGCATTGAGTCCTACAAGCCCTCAGATATTATTCGCATTTTGCCCTGCAAGTAAGTCCAAAAATATATGAAAATCAATCAATATTTGAATTGATTAATTAAATTCAAATTATTTCAGGCACGAGTTCCACAAGACTTGCATTGATCCATGGCTGATCGAGCATCGCACCTGCCCCATGTGCAAGCTCGATGTACTCAAGTTCTATGGTTATGTGGTGGGTGATCAAATCTATCAAACGCCTAGTCCCCAGCACAATGCGCCAGCCGCAATGCCCCCCATAGCTGCAACTGCAGCTGCCGCATCATCCACCTCCGATGAGGTTCCCGTCATGGTACTATCCCTGCGGCAGCCCAACCTAAGTAGTTTTAACGCTAGTGCTAATAACTATTATGAACGTAGTCCTAGTAGTAGTCATCATTATCAGCAGCAGCAACAACAACAACAACAACAACAACAGCAACAACAACAATTGCAGCCTCTGCAATTGCAGTCCGGAGGAACTGCAGAGCGCGGCAGACGGAACTCAGCACCGGCGACAATGCCGCAAGTCATATGCACTGCCAGCCGCCAGGTGACTGACGTTTAAGTTAAACGCGATGTCTAACTGAATTCACATTCAAATTCTACATTCTACATTCTATGTTCGCTGCGTACTTACCATGTAAATATGCGTGCCAGCTGCCAGCTGCCAGCAGTCAGTTTCCACTGCTTGCGACAAGCAGTGCCGACAAGCTAAGAGCAGTGCATTGTGTACCTCACACACACACACAACACACACAACACACACAGGCACACACTTACACAAATGCTGACCAGATAAGAAGTCTGTAGACACTGGACTGAAGATTTCGCAAGAAAAAAACCCACGCACATTACGAAAATAATAACAAATAAAAAAAAAACAAAAGAAAAAAAAACAAAAATACAAAAATACAAATACTAAAACACTATAAATACCGCTGAGTTCTAAGTTAATTAATTACTAAGTTAATTAATTACTAAGTTCTATGTTTAAGCATACAAATTGTCGATACAAAAAAAATATGAATACAAAACAAAAGAAATGCAAGCAGTTACATCTACGAGTAATACAATAACTACGATTACTACTACTATAACTACTATAACTTACTATACATACATATATACTTATACATTATATATGACTTATATTGTAACTCTTAATGCGTAGTCCTAGTAGCTGTAATATTTAATGCAAAACTAAAAACTAAAGCTAAAAAAAAATACCATTAAATTTGTAGCAAAATCAGCGCCTGTTTTGCTAGTCAACAAGGCAACTGCCTCACACACACACACACACACACCCACACACACACATACGACCCCAAAAAGTATACACCACATAATGTGCAATATAAGATCCATATATCAGCTATGTTTAGTATCCATATATTACATAGACGCGAGGGGAGCTTCGTTTTTGGTTGCTACATGAAAACTCATATTAAATATTAAAATTAAGTAAATAAGTAAAGTCGAAGGTGCCAAAGTATTTGCTTATAGCTTTAGTTAATTACTTCAAATAAAATATGCCATCGGGTGTATTATTTATTTTTAATTTGCGTATTATTTTTATTACACACATTTTGCATTGTAAGGACAGTGCAGGGCTCTACTCATTGTAGTTGGCAGGGCTGGACGAGCCAGGATAATGCTTCGTGAATGTTTAGAATAGACGTGTTAACGCTTGGGTCCAGAATCGCATCGTTAATTCTACGCACAAGTAATGATTAAGTAATTAGAAGTGAGTTTCAGGGTTTCTCAATGTTGCTTTAAGCCCACAACAACAACAACAACAACAACAACAAAAAACATATCTGCGATCCAAATGCCAAAACATTTGCACATTTTTAATTTTTCTTTATTCCTTTATTTTATCATTTCATTTCCTTTAATTGAAGTCATAAAATCATAGAGAGAGAAGCACAAAAAGAAGTAAACTTTTAAAACAACCCGCGCATAAACTGCCCGCTTGAAGAGAAAAGCAACATAAGATATGAAAAACCATTAATTAGGGCCTTAATTAGCTGTCGATTAAATTAATTATAGTTTTTGCTAAACCTTAAACTAAATGTGGACTCAAAAGTGAAAAACCAATAAATTTACTGAATTTGAAAATCGCTTTGCTTGTTTCGCTTGTAGTGTCCTTTAAGAGCTTAAGGCTTCCACATTAATCCACATCCCTAGCATCCCATCTCCATGGACCGATCCCCGGCCATCAAGAGTCTCCGATTTACATCTTTTTCATTGCAGTTCCTGGGCAGTGAGGAGAGCATCTTGGAGTACGAGACGGAGCGGGCGACGAATGGAGGCAATGTCCAGGCAGCGGTCAGCTTGGCCCAGGACACAACGCCAGCCCAGGTGCAGCCCAGCGCCTTGGTGGATCTCATCCAAAGTCGCGACTTTGTGATAGATTTTCCACGTGTCTTTGTCCTGAACAGCGGCAGTGTGCTGGGTGCCCGGGAGACCCTCTTCCCAACTCGATTGCCGGAACGCTCTCAGAGCTCGTTATCCTTGCGGCAGACACGCGACTGGATGTCCCAGATGACCAACAAGCTGGAGCAACAGCAGGGACTGCGGCGCGTCCAAAAGGAGGAAATGCAACAGGTAAGTAGTACACACATCCTTTTTATCATAGAAGACATTATCCTTTATCCTTGTATCCTTGAACGTGTGTTTCTAGCAATTGCTGACTGCTCGGGACTCGGCCCGACAGCGACGCTCACGCTCCGCCGATGGACGCTATGCCACCGGCTGCTTTGGTCGTCAGCGGCTGCCATCGGGCCAGGGACAACTGCCGGACCAGATGTCCCAGCCGGAGGCGCCTCAACTGCGACGCACGAGCTCCACTCGGACGCTGCAGCAGCTGACGGATGCATCCTATGCCCAATCCCGTTACCGGCAGAGGGAGACCTTTGACTTTGCCCGCACTCGTCGCCGATTCATGAGGCGGGAAAGCGATGAAATATCCTTGCAGTCAATGCCGAGACCTTCACTTGGCGTGCGCTCCGTAGCTGTCGCCCAGCCACCCCCGCCTGGCCAGCACTCCCGGAACCCCCAACGGGACGTTGACGGCGATGGCGGCGAGTACATAACCATCCAGGTGAATGGCGAGGGATTCAACTTCAATGACTAAACTGATGTGAGAGAGATTCAAAGATGTGTTATCCTTAAAGTAATTATCTGTATAAAATGATCTATGATATAGCATCCAATGTTCTTATGTATCCTATAAATATATATACATGCATATATATATATGTAAATAATCTGATGACCTCGATAGATCGCAGACCAGAAGGATCTCCATATAGATAGATGTACGAACGAGTCCCAGTTCCACGTAGCCTCTAAGTTTCCTTCGAAATAAAGCTATTAATTGTATCCTGAGAATTTTTATTTTCTTTTGAAATTCGAACTCCTTTTTATTGTTTTCTCGCCTTAGTTGCTGCTTTAATGATTCACTCGCCCAGAACATGGGATTTGGATAACCAAAGGCAATGCCCTGTGCCCCCCCCCACTCCCCATCGCGGCCTGCTTCACACACAAATCAAACCTGGACTGAATTCCATTAGGGATTTGCGCGTGCCTCGCTGACAACACGGACGCGACCAGGAACCCAGCTCCAGTTGTCTGATGCCTCGCGAGCGATGGGCTTTACTTATTGGGCTCTTGCAGACATTCAGGCAGCATCGTGGCAGCATTGAGGGAGAATCGAGAGGCATCAGGGGGCATCGAGGCAGCATCGGCGGAGCATCGAGGGAGCACTGAGGCAGCTTCGAGGCTGGCCAAATCCACGATCCACGATCCATTGGGGCCAGACAATACGACAGCTCAAGGGAGATCCCGAGAAGCGGGTTAAGCGAAAAACAAGAAAACAAGAAAAAAGAAAACAAGAAAAGAGAAAAAAGAAAAAAGAAAAAAGAAAAAAAGAGAAGAAGAAATCAAGAAAAATAGAGCAAAAGTTATGAGGAAGCCACGGTTGAAGTTTGCCGCTCATAACTGGTCAGCCGATACCGAAGGCAGCTAATAAGAATTCATCATGGGCAAGAAGTCAGTTCGGTCTCCAATACACAGGGGGGAAGGGGGTTGCAGAGGTGTAGGGATTGATTCAGGTACTGGGATCGAGGGTCGCCTGCACGCGCCGTAATTGCAACGCAACAGGAGGGCTATTTGGATTTGGATCTGTATGTGAATTTGGCTGGGGCTGAGGCTGAGGTTGGGGTTGGGGTTGAGGATGAGGCTGAAGCTTGGGCTGAGGTAGAGGCTAAGACTGAGGCTGGGGCTGAGGCTGAGACTGAGGCTGAAGCTGGGGCTGAGGTTGAGGCTGGGACTGGGCCTAAGGTTGGAGCTGGAGCTAGGGTTAAGGCTGAAGCTGAGGCTTGAGCTGAGGCTTGAGCTGAGGCTTGAGCTGAGGCTGGAGCCGAGGATGGGGCTGAGGCTGATGCTTCAGCTTATGCTGCAATTGGGGATGTAGACCAGGGACTGCTGAGCTGTCGGGCTGCTGGGCTGCTGGGCAGCTGAGCCACCATTCGGTAGGCAGCGGCCTGGCCCATGTTTATAAACTTAAAGTCTGTAATCACATTAGGCATGTAGCCAGGAGAGCAGAGCTCTTGGAGTCTGCGCCTTGGACGCTCTGTGGCCAAGTGTTTGCAGCTTTATCACCTGACGGACCGCAACCTCTTCAGCCTCAGAGCGATCCGCAGCCTCTGCTTGGGTCTCCTCCGACCGCCTATCCCACGATCTCAATCGATGACAGCACGTACAATTTTTTCGATTGCTGCGTCTTCCTCGTCGTCCATGTCCTTCCCCATCTCGTCCATGTCGTCGTTCTCGTGGTCGCCCTCATCGTCTTTGGGGCATCAATGGGGCGTGTTTAATGTGGGCGTTGCAGGGCACATTCAAGATAAAATGATTACATTGTAGAAACTCCAAGCCGCTGCCGCTGCCACCGCCGCCGCTGCCGCTGCTGCCACAGCCGTCAAAGCTGTCGCTGCCTCCGCCGGTGGATACAACTTTTGCAGAATTGTGGGTAATAAGAGGAGCAAAAATACGAATCCTACATTTTATTCGTCTAGAAAGTGTTGATCTCTATTGCAGCGCATGAATATATCATTTTCTAAATTGGACAGCTTTCAGCGTTCGAGGCGCGTAATAATATTTAAATACCTTGAGTATCCTTTAAGTTTCCTTTTAAATCTGTTTCCCATTCAGATTCGGATAAGAATCTCCTGCTTTTCTAGTTTGGTCACAAATCCAGTGCCAGTTCTCGGGACAACCACTCAAAATCCTTTTAAGTGTTACCCATTTGAAAATGATACGTGGCGCCCTCTATCGGCAGTCATTTAAACTGCTTATTTGCTTGTAGCCGCTAGAGGCGCCTCAGTGCAAATCCACCCCGTAGCTGGGATGGAGTCTATTCCCAGGTCAAATCTATTGATAAAATATAAATTTTTGAAATATTTAAAAAAATAATTTCCAATAAGAAAAAGTTGTTAATTTTGAATATATTTTTTATCCTTTGATATCCTTAAAATATTGAGAGTTTATTTGTTGGGGAAGCAATCCTTCATCTTCGACATTTTTTTTTTTTGGTGAGCAGTGAAACCCATAAATAAATAGACGCACGACAAAAACAATGCCTTGTGGCAGTTGTGGCAGTTGTGGCAGTGTGGCAAGTAGGAGGCATTGATGGTGAGGCGCAGCAAATCGCTGGATCGGCAGATGTGACTTTAGCACCGACTCCGGCAGCGACACCAACTCCCTCAGATCCTGGTCGGGGTGCCTCAATAGGATTGCCAACGCCGTCACTAATCTGCTGTTAATGGACAACGTGCAGCAATCATTGCAGTTGCTGACGATCGTCCATATGCCCAAAGGATCAACGATCCTGCCAGTGCCAATCGAAACTAATTGTGCCAACAATAAAATTGTGCTCAGTGCTCGGGCGGTAAGTCTTCAAAATCTTCCTCTCTCCCTCTCCCTCCCCCCTTCTCACTCTCCCTCTCTCTCTAAAGTCCCGTCAAAGTGTGAAGTAAAATCCTATCAATAAGTATGACAGGCAGATAGAAAGAGACAGAGCGAAAAGTAGAGAAAGAGAAAGGAGATTTCCATCTCTCGCGTCGTTTTTATTTTAGTGCCACTTTTAGGAGATTTTCGTCTTTTATTTTATTGAAAATAATTTATTTTAACATGATTTTCGTCCACACAGCAAACAGAAGCGCGTGACAGGATGATAGTCGAAGGACCAACCAAAGGACAGCGCAAAATGGCGATTCGTTGCGCCCGATGTCAAATGTTTGCCGATCCGTCTGCGTGTGTGTGTGTGTGTGTGTGTTCCTGTCACCATTGTCATTGTTTCACTCGCTGTCCTTTTCACCAACCGAACTCATGGTGTCCTGCTTCGATCCTTTCAACTCGTCGGGCCGCACGTGGGCTTGACTCGTACTATTTGGACACTGAGGAAAATGGGAAATCTTTGCGGATCGATTGTCATTGATCGATGCATTTTCCTAGCCTCCCAATGCCCAACTTTTACAGGACTCATATTATATTATCTTTCGGGCTGTCACGACAAAGGGATACTTATAACTTTTCATGTAGCAACTAATTGAGTAGAACTTTAGTTGTACTTATTAACTTTCCCAAGCTGTTGAACTCGAGGGTCCTTGAGGAGCAGCGAGCGAGTGCATGTCACTAATTAAAAGCTGACATCGAGTCAGAGCACTGACAAGCTGAAACCCGCTCTTCCCATCCTCACCCCTTCCACATCGCTCTCCTCCTCACACTCCCCACTGCCGCCCACGTTAATCCTAAGTCGATGATACCCTTGAGCATGTTTGATACATTTGCCCCCCCCCAAGAGCTGAGCAGGACGCCAGCCGTAGTCGCAGTGGTAAACAGCATATATCATCAATTAAAAGCGATGACGTCCTACATTTTGGTCTCCATGTACAACCAGTACCGGGCACACACATATCCAACATATCACCACCCACCCACACACACACACACTAGTCAACCAACCTCCATCCAGCCATGTTGGGCTACAACAATTTACAGTTAGCTTTCGGCCTTTAGGAGGAAAGTTGGTGAGATTTTCTTTTCATTTAGTTTCTGGCAAAAGGAGCCAATATTGAATTGGAATTTCGAGATGAATGCGTTTTCAATTTTATTTCCTTTAACGGCCGCTTTTTTTCACTTTCCGCAGACACACACACACCAACACACCCACACACAAACACTCATACACACACACTTTCATTTCACTTGGTACATTTCATATTCAGGACTGCAGAAAATCGATAGGCACACGAACTTAAAGTCCTGTGTGAAAATGAAAATTATTCAAGGGACTCGCTGTTGTTGTGTTATGCAACTTGTGGCATGTGGAACATTTATGGAACTAGCTCCTAATCGTAATGGTCATCAACGTCGCTAATCCAACATCTGCATACCTTATAGTCGCACCAGATCTGGACGGACAATCTCTCAACGCCCCATTTTGCATGGGTAGCTGCTGCCTGTGTTCCCCTTGGGGGCAAGTGCATCAGCGGCTCAGCGGCTCAGCGGATCAGCGGATCAACGGATCAACGGCTCAAACCCAAAGACTTCATCTGCGTGCATCGAACCGAACACGAGTGGGTTGGCGGCTATGGACTGAAGCTTGATCTCTTTGACTTGGAAATGGATGCGGACTTGGATGTGGCTGTGGATGTAGATGTGGATGTGGATGTAGTTGTGGTTGTAGCTAGGACTTGGCTGGTCTTTGGCTGGTTGCTTATTGTAAGTGATTCATAGACCACTTGATTATCCTAGGGCAATATTTTGTTGCTCTGCTTGCCTCTTATTTCTCTCTGTTGTTGCCTGTCGCCTGTTGTTGTTGTTGTTGTTGTTGTTGTTGTTGTTGTTGTTGTTGTTGTTGTTGTTGTTGTTGTTGTTGTTGTTGTTGTTGTTGTTGTTGTTGACGTCGATCATGTCGATTGGGAACTGATATGAATATCAAAAATGGGCGAGTATTGGGCTCAGTTGGCGGCTCAACTACAAAGCGAAGTCTAACGGCAATTTACAAAAAACTTACAGCTGCTTTGCTCCCTTCCACTTTCCGCTTGCCACTCGATCCTCCCTGATCCACGATCCTCATAGCTGTGATCGCGATCATTCCCATTTTTCCAGTTGTCTGTCAGCTCGTCAGCTTGTCTTTAAAGCTCCAATAGAAGTCATCGTGATCCAATCTTAAGCTTGTGGCAGACAGATTTTCATTATCTACTTAAAAATAAATATTATCCGCCCTTATCCTTCCCAGAAATTGTATGTGTTATCTCAAGACTGACACAGCCCAAGGAAGGACATTATTGATTGAGGTGATTAGATTAACGCACAGGACTTCCGGTTATAGCGATGCGTATCAGATTATGGAGATAATCGAATAGAGAGCTGGGCAGATGAACTTGTTAATAGATCGAGAGAGAGACTAATGCGCCATGACCAAGACACATTCGCTGCGCCCGAGGAGGTGATAGGATGCCAGGACACGCTGGCTGTGGGGGTGCCGAGTCCGAGTCGACTTACCGAACGCATCTAAGATTGCGTACCACTTGGGCATCTAAATCTGAAAATCCAATAAAACCAATAAATATTGCCAAACTGTGGCGTGCTCAGGGCTTTGTGAGTGTAGGGATCAGAGGATCAGCAGGATCGTAGCAGGTTGGTTTACCTAGTCGCAGAAGCGAAAAAGGTGCAAGAAATTGTGTCAGTGGGACGGCAAATCCTTTTTCCTGGCTGACTCTAACACAACATGACATGACTTTTAGGCCACGTTGGGCGTTTACTCGACTTAACAGCGGCTTCAGACTGTAATCCAAATTGGTTCTGAACTCGAACTTGAGCTCGAAATCGGATCAGTGTCTCTTCTCTGCCATCCTGATGAGTTCATCTCGGGGACCTGCTCAGTGTCCCGGCAGCTCTTGACGCTCTTGAACTTGAACGTTTTTAAAAATGTTTAAATGTGGTTCCTTTTGTCGTCTTCCCACGTCCACGTCCCTACGGCCGACTACTGACTACTGACTGCCAACTGACTCCCAGGACTCGTACCTGCGTGCGTGTGCCTTGAACAAGTGCACAAGGATAATCCTCTGCACGCGCAGCCCACGAGGGCGTCCTTCTACTTCTTCGCGTGTGCGGCGAGCGGCGAGCGGCGAGCGTTTCGCCCAAATAAATAAATAAATTGTAATCTGCTTTTCTGTTTGATTTGAATCGAAATGCAGCCACGCCCACTCTGCTCTCTAACCAAAAACTCACAATTCCCCGCACAACATGGCCAAAACCGAAACATCGCATCTCGTAACTCGTCCTTAAGCTTAGCCTGCGGCTCAGTCGACACAACATTTGACAACATGCCGTTTTCTCTGGCCTGGTTGATCTATATAATCGGATATTGATTTCAACAGAATTCCAAAGCATACACCCAGACACATACACACACATACCCACACACCATACACACACACACACACACCATACATAGAGTACAGAAAACGGACTAAGGAATTTTCGCTAAAAATATTTTGGTTGATTTTTGATTTTGTGACAGTTTATGGATTAACTTTGTGATCGGCTTGTGCAGTTCATGTGAGCTGAACTGGTTCCAGAAGGAATAAGCATTAAAGAAATTGCAATAGTACAATTTTCAGACCTTGAACAGGCTTCGTTTTGCGAAAGGATTTTCCTGTTTTCCCTTAAAGCCATCAAAATCATTTTTTTAGTTAATGAAATGAATTTGAATTGAAAATTTAATTAATAATTATAAAAATTATCTTTATCGCCTCTTGAAGACATCAGATTTGAAAAACCTAATTATAGACAATTTCCATATTGAGTTGGTTTCCATGTGAACTGATTCCATGGGCAATGTCAAGTTGAGGATTTAATAAATACATTTCATTAAGTAAATCTCATTCGTTATGTCTCATCAACGTTTGGCAATGGCTTCCCTTGGATATCATGATGGCTGCCAGAGTGCAACCCCCGGGAGGAGGGATGGCACAAGGACAACTTTCTGAGCCGTGTGGCTCGGTCACACCAAGCGTTTATAAGTGCCCAAAGCAAACATCCACCGAGCACATCGAAATAAGCGTAAAAATAATCCATCTTCGCACTAAGCAAGCTGCATTCCCCCTGGATGTGTGGAACACGAGGCAGTCGATCTACCCAAAGGACTCCCCTAGCTTCCATTGAGGTTAGAGGCAGCTGCCAAAGTACAACAACAAAAAAAAAAAAAAACAACATAAAAGCAACAGAAGAAAAAAAAAACAAAAAGTGTCAAAAATGTTTCATTTCGGAAAGGTTGAAAAATAATACTCACTATTCCAATGGCCAAGAACGATGCAGATACATCTACCCATCCCCCTCTTTCGCTCTTCCTCTTTCTCTTTCTATGGACCACGATTTCTGCACGCTTCACGCCAATTTTCTCGCCTATCAGCGTCGACATCGACATCGACATCGACATCGAGGCACTATATCCATATCCATATATCCCTGGCTTCCCTTGACGCTGGTGGTGGTTGTCCGGTCAATCTACCCAGCTCCTGGCACAGTCAATGCCCATGCTTTTTCAGATTTCATTTTTGGCAATTGACTGACGCTGCCACGCATCCTGCATCCTGCATCCTTTCGCCCTGTGCACAGCCCTCACGTTGGAAATCGCTTTCAATGGCGCGCAATATAATTCATTCAAATGATTGGGTTGTTTGTATAAACGACGAATCCCGTGGAAACTCGTTTTTCCAACGGTTCACAGAGATTTTTGTGTCCCTTGAAATTCTTTTTTTTTTTTTTTGTTTTCCATTTTATTTTTGGACTTAATGGTTTTCGATTTTTCTCATTTGGAAAAACCCATTTTAAATGTGAGTTGGCGAAATTCGCCAGCTATGCGAGGAGAAAGTGTGATTGATGGAAGCCATTTTTATAGAACATGCATAGCTGAGATGTGATCCAAGGTATCCCAAGCTAAATAAGTACCTCCTGGAGGTGGGACATTATATAAGATAAATAGTTATCCGAAGCGCAGCCAATGGCAGGCGAGCTGTAAAAAGACTCCAGCTAAATGAATCCACAAACAACAGAGATCACAAATAAAAACACAGAGCAAAGCGGTGCTCCAGCTATTCCGAGCCTAGGATTCCGTGCTCCCCACTTTGGGTACACAATTACAATGTCAGTTGGCGCGGCGGCGAAACATCAAAGCCAAGCACAAAGCTGAGCAGAAAGAGAGACAGAGCGGGAGAGGGATAGATAGAGAGAGAGAGAGAGAGGGAGGAGTGAGTGAGAGGGGGAAGGTAGAAAAATCACACAAATTTAACTGGCAAACGAACAATAACAATGGCAATAACAATAACAATAACAATAACAATAAAAATGTAAGAAATAAAACGTTAAAATAAAAATAATAAAATATAAGCCAAGGAAAAAAGCAAATGATGGACTGATGGACTGATGGACTGATGGATGGAAGATGGAAGATGGCCAAGCCAAGATCCACAGCCAACTAGGCACTCGACGGCGACGACGACGAAGACGACGAAGACTTTCCCAAGCAATATGCAAATACATCATAGAGCCTAGTTACCCTGATGGATGGTACAGCCGAATGGGCCATGAGTCATTGTCGGGGCCGGGTTATCGACGTGGAGCAGGTACGACACCAAAGTTACGGTTTGATCACAACTTGAGCGTAAAATATGCTAAAGATCAGCGAGTGTCAGTGTGGCTCTGACTGTGACTCTGACTGTAGCTGTGTGTATGTGTGCCTGTGTGTGTGTGTGTGTGTGTGTACCGCCAAATGAGCGTAAAATGATCAAAGAATCTTCGCGCGCTATGCCACACCACAGAGCAGTTGCCAGTCACTCAGTCGCCCAATCCTCCAGTCCCGCAGTCTCCCGGTCTCTCCGTCTCTCAGTCCTCCAGTTCTCCAGTCTCCCAGTCCTCCAGTCTCCCGGTCTGCCAGTCTTCCAGCTCTCCCGTCTCCCAGTCACCCAGTCTTTCAATCCTCCAGTCTCCCAGTCACCAGTCAAACAGTCTTCAGCTTTCCTCATTCCCCGGTCTTTTTCCCCGCCGCTCCATGCTGATCCTTCGATTCCATCCATCCATTTCCAGCTCCATGGCGATCGCATATTGCACGGCCAGCTACGTGTGCGCATTTTGCAAAATAACATTCAATTTGTGCAACCTGATCAAGCAATTTTATCAACCGATCGGGTCTATCGATCTATCCCCCAATACAGGGCCCCACCACATAAATAATGAAGTCCGATTGTTGTTGCAATAAAGTAATCACATTTCCAATGACCAAAAAAACTGACCATCCACCATCCACCATCCACCATCCAGCGTCTTCCACCATCTTCCGCCATCCATAGTCTATGGACTAGAATCCACTGTTCTCCAGCAGATTTAACGCTCGCTTAAACTCTCTCAATCAGAGGAACCCCAAGCGTTGATCAGTGATCACTGAACTCATCTCAAAGCAGTTCGCCGACGGAGGTGCCACCATCGGCGTTTAAATTACATGTTGCCACGTTGATGATTTCTGCAATTGGCCGCAGCAACAACAATCACATTGCCGGCCCCGTTGAGGCAGACAAGTTGGCTGCCGCTTTCTAGCCATGTGCCCATCGAATTGGCCAAAACCGGCACAGCTGCAACATTCTCCTGTTCCTCCCAAGCCCTGGAGCCTTCACTCAGCTTGTGGGCTTCTTATTGAATTATAATGTTATTTAGTTGCAGCTTCCACGTCATCCCGAGCTCAGACTCAGACTCAGACTCGGAGTCAGACTCAGACTCGGACATTGCCTTAGACCCACTTACAGAGCCAACACTAGACTCACTGGTACCACAGATGGCCCCAGGTGGACACTCCAAGCCGATCGTTAAGGCTCGTTGCTCGCTGCTCGCTGCTCGTTGATCGTTGCGGCGGTGGTATGAAGACATTGGGGAGCCAAAATTATGATTACAAGTTTGCATTTTTTGTAGAAAGGTTAACTCACCCACAAGAACAGTTAGAGGAAAGGTAGGGAGAGGCTCGCCCTCTATAAATAAATTTAATACGTGATTTACTTTTTTATATTTTTTAAATCATTAAATACTTAAAATCGAACTTAAAAATATATCAGAATATATTTTAAAACTAACGGTGTTTTAAGAGTTCTTTAATTTCTCACCTGTTGTGCGGAAGTAACTTCCAGCGACCTGGTAAAAGAGGATGACTGCTCGTGGCAACATTGTGAACTCCTCATGGGTTAATCAAACATGAGGCTTATCAAATTTTCAACGCGTATCGATCAAAATTCATGCGTGTATCGCCTTTGGGCGTGTGAGGCAGCAGAAGAGACAACGCGCAAGTGCGAGGGGTAATAAAAAAAATTGTGTGAATCGCATATTTTTGTCTCTCTTTCACCCGCCGAACTTCCCGTTCGTCTCCCTCGCAATCTCTCTCCTTCACGCACCGGCAACGCGAATCGTTACGCTCTAAATTTGCGTTACGTAACGGAATTTAAAGCGTTCCTTATCAGATTGGTTTTCATGTTTTATCAACGCTCGCTGCACACCCAAAAAATACACACACACACACACACACACACATATACACACATATACACATATGCATGCTTATAAGCGACTATCAGTTAACTGTAATCTCTCATCTCGCTTGCTCCCTCCTCATTTTCTTAGGAGTTGCAGTTGCCGCTTTTATTGTTTCTGTTGTTGTTGTTGTTGCTGCTGTTGTTGTTGTTGTGTCGTTTTTATCTCTCATATTCATACGTAAATAATTTTTAATGAACATTTGATAAATTTATATTTGAGTTAATTTTTGTTTTTGGCGTGTGGCTCGAATGGGCGAGCGAGCACGTGAAAAATTAGCGGAAAATTTCATCAGCCCCATCAACACTTCGGATTGTCCGTGGCTGTCGTGTTGAACATGTCCGTGCACGTTTATCCGCCTGTCGGACTCGGCTTCCAGATCGGTGGCAATTAACGGTTGCAGCTTCGATTAGATACATGCAATTTGGAACTGGAAGCTGCAAAACAGGTGCAAACAGGTGGGCCTTTCAGCAATTATAAATTATAAATACAATGTATACAAATACATGCGTGTGTATGTGTGCGTGTGTGTGTTTACATACACAACAGATTATGACTGTGTGCACAGATAAGCAGTTATTTGCAGAAGATATTAATAGGCATTTAAATATAAAATATGTGAAGCTTTAAAGGTGTTATGGGATTTAAAAATAAATAAAAAAAAGTAGGAGTTAATTTTGAGGTTTAACTTTTTATATAAAAAACCAATTTATTATTAGTTTATTAACTTTGTTTATTAAAAGTTTATTTGTTATTTTTATAAATATTTATATTTAATACTAATTTTCAAAAAATTCAATTGTTTATTGTTCATATTTATACACAAATGTTACCTTATTATTTGTTATTATTTATTTGTAATATAAATTTTATTTAAAAAATTGATTTTGAAATATATACAAATAATAAGTAGGATATTTTTGGGGCTTAATTTTTTATATATAAAATTAAGTTTTTATTTTTTTTTTGTGTAAATATATAATTTAAATTTAAAATAATTTAAATAAAAAATAATTAATTTTAAAATAAATAATAGTAATAATAATTAAATATGTTCATTTTTCATGCTCATACTCACAGCCACCCGAAGTGATCCTTCAAGCAATAATTAAAAATGCAAAAAGTGAAAAGTGTTTTTTGTGTTCTCGTCTCTTGGCCAAAAAGGTTCCCACATTGCGATTCCATTATAACCCGATCACAATTCGCATTATAAACGCCTTCACATATAACACGGCTCATTGGCTCGTTCATCACAGTTGAAGAAGGCAAAAAAGAAAAATGGAAATGATCATCAATCAAAACTTGGCAACAGGAGACAAAGCGTCTACATATTGCCGCCAGCTACTGGACACCCAAAATCTGTTTTCTGTATTCAGATTTCGAGGTCGTCATTCGTCAGTCGGGAATTGGGAATTGGGAATCGGGAGCTGGGTTTAGTTTTTGTTTTGGGTTTGGGCCACACAGGAAGTTGGCTAAAAATTCGCATGCTACCGGCTTTGAGAGCAATCGATCCCCTTGAAGCTATCAAAAACACATAAATCACAAGTGCTCGGCGATCGGAGTGCCTTTCAACAGATTTGTTCAAAGAGCCGCAAATGGAAGGCTACTGGGTTGCTGTTGGTATTGGTGTTGGTGTAGCCGGTGTAGGTTCAGTCAGGATCTACTCTCGACTTGCTACACAAATTAAAATTGTATAAAAATATCGAAGTTGGTGGCCTGGACGAAGGATGTCTAGGCTAGGAGTGGGAACACGATGAGTAAAACGAAGCCGCAGGGCTACTGTGCAAACGGATGCATTGACAAAGAGGCACTCTACTCGATCGACAGGCAGGACTGGCAAGAGACGCACAGGGGAGTAGTAAGAAGATCCTGCAGAGAGCAGAAAGAGAACCCTCAATGTCGCAAAGGCGATTCATTATGATTGTCACAGTTGACACACATTATCACCCTTGTAGCTAGGGCCGCAGCATCCTACAAACCTGTCGTTGTCTTCCATGTCGGCTCATATCCTGACAGGACCTGCGCTGAGTCAGGCAGTCGGGACCCAAGCGATATGAACTAATTGATGTTTTCATTTAGATACTCGCACTCGGAATATCCTTAAAGGAATATGTATTCATTCTAGGTGGTAAGTGCGACGCCCGCTGTGCACACATAATTGAGGGTCCGAGGGACGAGGAGCTACCTAAACCACCCAAGATAGTCGTAACTAGTGCAGGTCCTACCCACGATCTCCGTTGTCCTTCTGGACATAGATCTATGCTGCGTACACCCTCTCGCATTTTGTCAATGGCTTTGTCCACTCCCGATCCCGATCGAGGTCGGCTCGGAGCTCTCATCTTTGGGCAGGCCCACAAGGCGGCTTCTTGAAAGACTCCTGCACTGACGTTGGTGGTCGTCCTTGCTAGTTTGCTAGTTGGCTCTCCTAGCTGCTCATATTTTGCGCATCTCCCTTTGTCAATTGCTCTATTTTGTTCCTTCCTTCAAACAATCAACAGATTTTGTAAATTATTTTCGTATTATCGATACGATGTTCGTGGTCCAAAGGACGAGATTCGGACAATTGGCAATTGTTTCTAATTGTTTAATTGTCAGTTCATGAACCGAACAGCGCCCTCGTCTTGTGTCTGAAATGGGAACCCACATATACGCACGCACACACGTAGTCGAGGTCCTTGGTGGATCATCACTTGCTGCCCTCCATTGTTATCCTGTCAGTTTAGGGGACAATTTCTCTGTACAATTGTGAAGGATTAGCTGCTTGGGCTTGAACCTGTTGTGGCTCCTTGAACATGGCCACAATCCTGTGTGGTCCATTTCCCTCATTTAAGATGTCCTTAGTTTAATTGGGTATGAATGTATTGTAAGTCCTGTTACTTATTGTACATGTGACAGGCATTTTCTAAATAAGATTAAGGATCAAATATTTACTGAAAAAGGATTTGTGGAATTTCGAAGTTTAATTTAAAAAAATGGTATAAAAACTAATTAAATAAATTTAAATTGTTTACATAAGAATTTCTCTTGATTTCTATAAGCTGATAATAAATTATTATATGAATATAAATAAATTATTTAGGGATAAGGAGAAATTGTCTAAAAAGGTGTTAATAAAAATAAATGTTAATAAACTTAAATTTATTTTGATAACGAATTTCTAAGTTTTATAACATATTAAAAAATATTTAATTGATATAAATAAATTATTTTTATTTCTCTTTTACCGCCATTATAATTTATAATTCAAATAACATACTCAAAAAAAAAAAATTTATTTTAAGATTAATAAAAAAATTAATAAATAATTATTTTATATTCTTGTATATGGTATAAAAATAAAATAAGAATTTTGTTTATTAAATTCCTCTTATTAAAAAAATTACTGAATTCCAATTTTCAATCTTATGAATTTATTGTATTGAAATATTTTAATCCATAAATGTAAAAATTATTTCGGTAAATTTTAAAAACAACATTGACACAAAAACTTCTTAAGTTTTTTTAAATATTCAAAAATTTGGGATTACATTTCCTAATCAAATTATACACTACATAAGATATTAAAAATAATCTAACTTTTAAGGACGATCAAATGAGATCCCGAGAGACTTTCAAAATAATTTGAGTTAAGTTCCAAATAAAAATTATTTAAAAATTCTAGAATTTTAAAATATTTTCAACTATTTGCGAGGTTCAACTGAAACTTCAATTATAAAAGAAAAAATAAATAATTTTTATTAATAATTCAAGACAAACAAGTGATTTTTTTTTTTTATTTATTTTGATTTTCGATAATAATAAATGACTTAAGAACTAGAAAACTTAGAGTAACATTTATACTTAAATTAAACAGTCTTAGATTCTTAACTAAAAACTTTCTAACTATTTTGGGGTCAGTAGAGCGAGAGAAGAATAGGCACATAGAAGAATGGAGCCAGCTACGAAGTGGGAGGGGCGGAGCTTTGACTGGGATGGGAAGTGGAGCAAGTGGAGGAGAGTCAAAGATTAGAAGCCGAAGTACGGATATGACGATGAGGATGGGACCATTGAGCTCTTCTGCTCGACAGGAACGGACTGATGGTAGCCGCTCATGTGGTTGGTGCTGGTGCTGGGGAAGAAGGAGCCGGCAAAGTTGTAGCTATCCCAGGACGAGGGATGATGTGATCCCGATGCAGCGGCGGAGGCGAACTGCGAACGCAGCTGCTCGGCGGAGCTGGCGGCTGTGCTTGGCATGGAGTAGGCAGCGGCGGTAGTTGCTGGGGCTGCAGCGGGATAGCCATTGGTGGTGGCTCCCATGCCGTAGGCAGAGTTCATGTAGCTGCCACTGGCGACCGCCTGGGTCTGGGTCTGCACTGGGCTGTGGGCGGCCGAGCTGCTGCCACTGCTGGTGCTGGCGGGCGACATGGATGCAACGGAGCCGCCATAGCCGGCATGTGTATCATAGACAGCGCCACTGGCTGGCCACGACTGGGAGCTGTACAATCCCATGCCCATGTTGGGTGCAGTGGATGCAGCTGTGCCATAGGAAGTGCTGGCGGAGCTGGCGCCAAAGTTGGGCACCTGTTGGGTGTTCAGCTGCTTGCGTAGACGTGCACGGCGATTGGAGAACCAGACCTGGACACGTGCCTCGGTCAGGCCGGTGCTTTGGGCCAGCTCCTCACGGGTATACACATCAGGGTACTGGGTGCGTGCGAAGATGCGCTCCAAGGCATCGATCTGGTCATTGGAGAAGGTTGTGCGCGAACGACGCTGCTTACGCTTCAGCTGGACACTCGGTTCGGTGTCATCCTCGCTCTCATCCTCGCTGCCAGCAGAGGCGCTACCGCCCAGAATACCATCAATGCTGTGGGAGCCAGTGCCATTGCCCGATCCGGATCCAGAGGTGGCGCGCAGCAGACGTGAAATGGAGCTGACGGAAGGAGCGTTCTGCTTGTCGCAGACACCTGCCTCGATGAGCTTGGCACGGATCTCCCAGCTGAAGATGCCGGGCTGTGTCTGTTTAAGCTCCTCAATGCGGGCCTCTATGTCTGGAGTGGCAACGCGGGGCTTGCTGCCTCCAATGACGCCCGGACGGATGGAGCCTGTTTCCTGGAAGCGATTGAGGATCTTGGAGACGCAGCCATGTGAGACGCGCAACTGGCGGGAGATTACGCAAGGACGCACACCAGCGGCCGCCATTTCTACAATCTGGCGGCGTATGTGATTTGGCAAAGGACGACCGTTGATGAAGACGCCGCCAAGTTGATTTACACGTCCTTGTCCTGCAAGTAGCACAAAAAAGGAAAAATACTGATTAGTGAAAATGATCTTCAAGTTATCCTTGGGATAAATTTTTGTTTCGAGATATCAATTGTATTTTTTTCATGTTTTCCCTAATGCGATCCCCGATGATCCTTTTTTACTTTTGTTCTGCTAATCTTTCTGTGTGTGTGTGTGTGTGTGTGTGTGTGGCCAGAAACGATCCTTAAGTGATCTTCAATTAACTTTTCTTCTCTCTCCGATTGAGTGGAAATAAGTAATCCAATTATTCAGTAGTTGACCACTTGAGTGCGTCGCAGGATCAGTCCCAGGATCAGTTCGCACGATCTATTGTCTTGGGCGAAAACTATGCGTTGGCCATTTATCTTTTGCGGATAACAAAGCGCAAATTGCCAATTTGCGTGGGCCAAGTTTTTCTTGGGCTCATGGGGAACACAAACAGTAACTGCTGAAGTTGAGGTTCAACTCAAAGTTGAAGATAAAAAGGAAGAAGAAGAAGAAGAAAATGCCGATCACTGTGCAGCTGTGTTGCCTGTTGCGCATGTGGCCCATGCAATCAAATCAAACTAATAATCCGTAAGCCCGACAGACGTAAAGACGGACAGACGAGCAGACAAACGGACTTACAGACGGACAGTTGGACAAACGGACAGATGGACAGACGGACAGACGCCCAGCTGTGCCAGCTAATATCAGTGCATAGTGAGTATAAAAGGCCAGCCCCAAAAACCCCAAAGACTGTAACTTCAGTTGCTGTTGTTGTTGTTGTTGTTGTTGTTGCTGTTGTTTTGGGGCGCTGACGTTGCTGCTACGTGATACACAAGACCCCAAGCAGAAGACGCTGAGCCAAGATCAAAGCATCGAAGCCGACGACAAGAGTCTGCGTTGTATGGTACATGACTGGGACCCCAAGAGGAGAGCAGCGCGCCAAAAAGTCTGCAAAGTCTGGAAAGTCTGGCCCGGAATGTTGTTTGTTGCTGCAACTGGCGATCACAATCAATAAGTCAAAAAGCTGATCATGATTGCTGGGCGAGCGGGTAATGATCTCTCGTTTGGGAGCAGCCAGCCAGCCAGCCAGCCAGCCAACCAACCAACCAACCAACCAACCAGTCAGCCCAGCAGCCTAGCAGCCAACCAGCCACTCAGACAGCTGAACCGGCGAAAGCGTTACCCCGTACCGTACAATACCATCGATGACCATAATCATGATCATGATGAGAATGATGAGAATGATGAGAGCGATGATCGGGCACATTTTCTACGATACTACTACGAATCGATGTCTGGACGTTTTGTACTCGTAATTGTGGTAATTGGTAATAGAGCGATGATGATCGTCGTCGAGTCTTACCTTGAAAGGGATATCCAGCGAAATAGGGTGTCATATTGAGTGCCGATACAGCCATGTCTGCGATTGTAATCCGTTTGTTTATGTTTTCTTATTTATTTATTTATTGTTTATTATTTGTTGTTATTTATTTATTTTTGGCACAACACGAGTGAACATACACTTTGCCGAAATGAACCAAATTTGAGTATTTTTTTTTTTGCTTTTTAGTTTCTATTTCAAGTTTAAGAAGTCTTCTAACAATTTTTCTCGATCTTCTTCTTTTCTTATGCGTTTCCTACAACTTTGCTTCGTCTAATGCCTATGCGCAACTCTGCTGTGGATGATGCTGCTCGTTTGCTTGACAGCTCGAAACTGATTTTGAAACGGTCAGCGGCCGAGACTAAAACGAATTTGTGAGATTCTCAGTCCATGGCAGCGACGGCGACGATGACGGTGACGGTGACGGCGGCGGCGACGGTGGCTGCGGCGGCACAGCATGCAGAACACCAACAAAACAGAAACAAGTTTTTTTTTTTTGTTTTTTTTTTTTTGTTTTCGTGCAAAGAATAAAAACAACAAACAGCATTGCCCACGCTGCGAGGGTGACAAGTGTGAAAGAGATAGCAATAGCCTTTTCAGCTCTGACTGATCGTTGCCGTTGCGAGTGTGAGCGGTGCGGCACTGAGGGTTGCTCTTCATGCTTATTGCTTTACGTGCGAGTGGTGTGTGTTTGTGCGGTGTGTGCTGTGTGTGCTGTGTGTGGTGTGTGTGTGTGGTG
Organism: Zaprionus lineosus; assembly: GCA_035044505.1. Taxonomy (NCBI): domain Eukaryota; kingdom Metazoa; phylum Arthropoda; class Insecta; order Diptera; family Drosophilidae; genus Zaprionus; species Zaprionus lineosus. The sequence goes on along the minus strand of JAWNNX010000655.1, from coordinate 479,185 downwards.
TGTGAGCAGTTGCGGTGAGAAGAGAACCAATGAATTTTCATAGCATGGCTGCAATTTAACAGAACGCCGCCCCATTCGATCCCAGACTTAGAGAACTGACTTCTAAATGGATCTAAGTGGATCGTTTACCGCTCATGGACTCCATTATTATTATTTATAATATTTATATTTGCGCTTAATTTGAAGTTATGCGAATCTTTTGCTCTTTTATAGCCTTTAGGCATTTTCTCGTAGTTTTCCATAGCATTTATCTTGGGTTAGTTTAAGGTAAAACTGGCTCGGCTGCAATAAATCTCAAAGGTTAACCTAACCCAAAGTGAACCTCACATTTTTATTTGTCATTAACTTCTTTGAGAATATATTTCATTCCAGTCGATTTCACCCTGAATACTTCAGTTCATAAATAGTTTCATAAGAATTGTTTACATTGCATTGCGTTAAGGGCTGTGAAATTGAAATTGAAATGGAAATTGAAAGCCAGCAAAAAGCATAAAAAATTCCATTCCCATATTATTTTCGTACCTAGTATCTTGTTTTTTGTCCTTCGCACTTTTTCCATTTGAAGCGAAATGCAAAAACATTATGCAGCGACAGCAAACGGAAGCATAACTAAGGCAACCAGAGATTCCAGAGACGCGTGTGTATCATAACACGGACTCAACGCCAACGCACAGTCCGGAGCGCCCAGCTTTGTGTGGGGGGAGGGAGTGGTGGTTGGGTGATTTTCCTGTTGAAGGCAGCAGATTTGCTGCATTCGTTTGCATTCCTTTGCCTTGGAGTTGGGAGTGGCTTAGGGCATGCCACCGAATGACGCAAGTCTATGTCCGCATTAAGTATGGAAGCTTAACAATGCTTTCAAAGGATCTCTGATTTTTATCCGCAATCATACCGCTCAATTTGATGAGGGAAGCATCAATTAAAATAATGAATCCGTACTTCACTCTCAAGGAGTAAACAACTTAACGAATGTCTAACTATCAGTCAGTTAGTATCAAGGACTCTCAACATTCACTGTTCAACTTTTTAGTATCTGGAAGTTAATTGGCGTGCGGCTTAAACAGTCATCTAATTACTGAATCCAAATCCACAACAATTGCTTAGGCTATTGCCCCGTTAATTAGGTAAAGCCCTGACAGAGGCCCCAAAATTGAATATTCATGAGAAAAAAGATGGTGAAACAAAAAGTATCTGCGGATGTGCGGATGTGCGGTAGATGGGAAGCTGGTTAAAAGATTTTCGCACGAGCAAAATGTATGAACGTCTATAATTTCCTGGCGTGGTTGGAAGTTGGGGCCGACTGCCAAGAGCTGAGAGCTGGAAGTTGGGAACTTGGAGTCTTTTCTAGTGGCGGTCGAAATCAAAGAACTTTGTCCATGTTGCGCATACGCCGCGTGTGCGCGCGTGGAAATTATGCGGACGCAACGTTTGTCGGTGTCCAAAAGCGCATTTACCAAGGGCAACAACAACAATGATAGCAAAAACAATTTATTGTTGTTGTTGCTGTTGTTGTTGTTGTTGTTGTTGTTGTTGCTGTTCGTTGCTGCCACTGTGCAAGTCAGGCAATTGTCAAGTTGTTCGTATTTCATTTTGCGTACGTGTTCGCCTCTTGTTTCTATCTGTGAGATACATTCGCGTGGGGTATGTGAGACTCTAACTTTGTATCTGTGTTCGTGTGTGTGTGTGTGTGTGCCATTTGGCAATAATTGTGCTGCTATTGTTCGAGGCACTGCCACGCTGTGTGTGTGGCTTCGCTGCGGGGCAATCGCTCAAAACTTATGACAACCCAAACAGCTACTGTTCGGTACTTGTGTCTGCGGCACTTATGTATCTCCATCTGCAATTGTATCTGCCTGAAATAAGTATCTATACATATATATTTATACATATATTTATATATTGTCTATTTCAATGTATTTCTATTAATATCTGTAATTGTGTCTTACTATTGAGCTTTCGAATGGCAAGTGTGGGGTCGCTCCTTTGTCTGCTGCTCCGCTGCTGCGTTCTTTGACGGCTGCCGCTTATTATATGTATACTTTCATCCCCTCCCCCTCTTTTGGTAAGAGTCCCATATGTTGTTGGCTCTACGATTTACAAAATATATCGAAAAAAGAAAACATATATCTAAAGACCTTGGCTCAATAACTTGTTACATATTTTTACGAGCATTCTACTGCTTCTTCTTCTTCTTCTACACTTTGTGTACATTTTATTTTTTTTTTCCTTCTGTGGTATTTTTTGTAAGAATTTTGTTATTTTGCCTCCATGCCACATAATGTGGTAGCAGTGGCAGGAAATATTTGCCTAGCTGTCGAGACAAATATCTAGTTCAAGTTGGAAATTCATTTTAAAACGACAAAGAAAAAACCGACGTGACGGATGGCCCCGAGGAGTCCTTGGAATTTAATTTCCATTATTCACAGTGCCTGTCGAAGGGTCTTTAAAGTGCAAAGGACAACAATTCGCAGGTTAACGAAAATCAACTTACTTAAAAAATTTCAACATTAAAGGAATTCCAAGCGACCAAAAAATCTCCTCGAAATATTGTTAAAAATAATTTGAATAAAAATAAATGAAAATTGCTCCGAAAATCCCCAACAATTTTCAGATGTGCTCTGGGAAAATTAATATACTGTATAATTGTTATAAATAAAGGGGAGGGGGAAAAAAAGGCAAAAAGCGATTACCGACATTTAAATTTTGACATATTGAATCTATGGAAGCAAACATTCATTTTGTGTTAAACGCAACATTAATGATTCTTAAAATGTTCCCAATAAAATTCACTAAAAAATTACCACTAACGCCCATATGTCAGCTTAAGCGAAAGCCCCATTTGGCCGGAACTCGTTGGTCAGAGGGGGGTAGCCACACCAGCGGCAGCGGCAGAGGCAGAGGCAGTGCCGGTGGCGGCGGCAACAGCTGCTGGGGCATTACGGACTTTAGAAACAAGAAAACTAAATTAAAACCTAACCGCAACTGTTTACACAGCAAATGTTACCACAAAAGGGCGGCCAGATAGAGAGAGAGAGAGAAGGAGAGAGAATCTGAGTTGGAGAGAAAGATGATTAATTGGGTCGGCTACCAGGCAGAAGATGCAGCTCCAGATCTCGGCCCGGACAGTTGTTGGCCAGGCGAGAGGTGAGAAGAAAAATATGTACAAATATATCACTCCTTCGGAGCGGTTAAAAACGTATTAATAACGTGTGATCCGGACGACGCCTCCAAAGCTGTCTCTGGCCTGAGTTGGCCTGGTCTGGTCGGAATGTGGGACAGTTGGCCAAAAACCTTAGGAAAAGAAATTAACTAATTGCGGGTAGGTCAAGGGTCAGGTAAAAGCCAAGATGGCCAATCAAGTGCCTTGCGGCTGTGCGGGCGGGTGGGCACGCGCATTCAGCCTGCATGACGCGGCAAAGGATCGCGTGAAAAAAGGATAAGCCAACGCATCACTTCCATCCTCAACTCTGAATTCGCCTCAAACTTCGTCCTCAAGTGATCGGGCAATGGGGGCGATACCAGAGCGAAACAAAGGATGCCATTATGTGCATGATCTGTGGTTTTTCTCCTATAGATGCGTGTGTGTGTGTGACTGTGTGTGTGTGTGTGTGGTGATCTGTAGTATGTGCGGCGCTTTGTCGGCAAGTCGACAAAGTCAGGGGTTAGGAGGACACACACGCCGTTGCCACCGCCGGCGGCGTTGAAGTGTGAATTCTAACAGCCCGCAAGATCATCGTAAATAAAATATTCGATCTGTGACCGGAGGATCCACTCGCTGAAATGTGGCGGATTCTTTGAAAGCGATGATGATGATGATTATGACGATGGCGATGACGATGATTCCCTTTCTTGTTCTCGTAATTGCCTTTGGCATTGAACGTAGCGCCTTCGTTTAACGTTTTCCTGCTAATTCTGGGCACGATATCCATCGCTGATCCTTGATTAGCACTTGACTCGAGCACACAAACTGACACGGATATGGACAGATCAGATATCTGAATATAGCTGGGGCGTGGCAACTCCTTTTGAGCCCCGAGCCTTACCGTCGACAATTGTTGATTTTTCGTGGCGTTAAGCCATAAAATTTGTTTAACACCTGCCGCTGCCAGGGCCAAGGTGCGATGTCAATGATTATAATTATAACGCCTGCACCTAGTGTTACCTAATGAAAGGGTTTACCGACACCGACACCGAAGCCTAATCGATCTTCTCCAGATTCATAATCAAAATCATTCTAATAAAGCTGTCCGTCCAGCGGCTACTACGATACGCCAAAGATTCTGATCCATATAATTTTGAGTGGGACGTGGTATTTTCCTATATCTATGTCTGGAGTACCAAAGGAGAGATGAAAAAAATATTAAAAATTCAACTCATTTTAAATATAATAAAAACAAAATATTTTTTCTATATCTCAACTTAAATCTTAAATAAATAATTACGATCGCATCTCCTTCTTTAATGATGCGTTCAAGGAGTTGCGTACCTCAAGTACATCATATTTGAGCCCTTAATTGTATCTTTTATCTATAAATTAATTTGTTACTTACAAACGGTATCAATTCTAAGATTAATTCAAACCTAGAAACATTCCCAAAGTGCCTGTAAGTCCGTAAATATCTACTCCCCCCCCCCCTCGAACTCCTCTGATAAGATGCGTGAAAACATAAATCGCCCGAAATAACTACATATTTCACATATTTATCACATTTTGATTACAACTAATTTGACATTGAAATATTAGCATATTCGGGTATTACGTGAGAGCGAGACGGAAGCGTAGAACCCAACCGCATATGAGGTCTGAGGTTCTAGGGCCGCCACTCACCACCGACAAACCAAATAATCACGGAACGTAATCAATCCTTTGATGGCGATGATGATGCAAAGCAGGGAGAACACAGATACAGCTACATATACAGATACAGCTACATATACAGATGCATAAATAATAAATATAAATACACGATTGTGAGGCATCTTTCCACCAGTTTCTTTGGTTAGCACGAAGAAAAAGGCTTTTCTTTCCACCGCTCAATATGTATGAAAATGGACTGCATCTCAGTCGCTTTCCCGTTTGATTTATTTTCCATAGTAAATGGATTTTTGTGATGCATTTTAGTTCTGCACCGCCACCGCCACCGCCACCGACACCACCATAGCCACCAAGTCAGAGCCACTGTTCCTGAAATTATCACAGGAAAGTGCCATGTGAAAATGGGAAAATGGGAAAATAAATAATAATAATTATCGAAAGGTTACATGCCTGCCATTTGCTCTGCCGCTTCGTGTCGTGTTGCATCTTCCTCTAATTAAAGATACGACTTTTGGGGTTTTCCAAAAAATCGATTGGCTACAATTTCCATTTTTGTTGGTTTTTCCAGCCAAGCTTCATACCCATCCCCAGGCCCCAGTCTCTCTCTCTTCCCTCTCTCCTCTCGTCTCTTTGACTGCCATTGAAGTGGCAATTGGCCAGCGTGATTTTCAATTATGTGGAAGACGCACTGTGAGGCGTCGGCACATGTCAAAGATGCGACCCACCCCATTGAGTCTCTGGGCCAGACCATCCAATGATCCACCGATCCACCAATTTCATATATTCCAGTTATAATTGTGGCATCAAGCCAAGTTCCCGTTAAGCCTCTGGACCAAAAGACTCGTGCCGACGACTTTTCCAATACAAATTACATCGCATTTTTCATCAGCCGCCTCTACAGTGTCCCTTCTTTGAGGGTCTACTGTAGATAATTAAAGCCTCATGTTATCTTTAGTACAAATAATTCGATTTCAATTTGTTGCGCCATTTTTGCATTTAATTGATGACATTTTTCCCAGAATCGGGGGACTCTTCTTGCGGCCATCGTCTTTGAAGTCTTTCGGCTTGGAAAACCAAACTAGAGAAATCGGAAATTAAGTTTAAAATTGGAAAATAATTTTTAGAAAAAATAAAAAAACAATTATAAAATAGGTAAAATACGTGTTTTAATTTTCCTGCAAAGAAAACTTTGTTTAAAGCTAAATTTAATTGTAGATACTTTTTATTATATAAATCTCTCATCAATTGAAAAGAATTGTATATCTTTTTTTTATTTTATACAAAAATATAAATTTTTTTATTATAATTAAAATATGAATATAAAATTAAAATTTAGAATTTTTTATTTGAATTCAAACAACATCCTGACCTCAAGCCATATTCGCATTTCACGAGTCTTTCCAAAAATAATCTAAGTTTATTTTATTTCATCTCTCGATATGACTTGATTATTTATAATCAATTAAATGGCTAAAACTAAACGGAATTTGGTAAATTAACACATCAACCGACAGACCGACAGACCGACAGACCGACAGACCGACAGACTGAGAGACATCGAAGATAATTACTGTGATTAAGGTATGTAAATTTGTATCTCAGAGATGCGAAACTTGGCGGAACAGTAGCCGTGACTAAACTCAGACTCCAGGCTGTAGCTTCATTTTGGGCAGGTGACTAATTTAATTAGCATAATTTGGCAACACCTTTTCGGGTCTATAGCAACGCCTACCAGAGTTCATCCAACGGCTACGCATTTGTATTTGTATCTATATCCGCATCAGGGTCTGTATCTGTATCTGTATCTGTAAATGTATCTGTATCTGTTGCATCTGTAGCTGTAGCGGCATCTGTATTTGTGTATGTTTGGTCTAAAAAGCGCTGCTAAAGCGATTGGCAACGCCAATGGCAGGACCAAGATCGCTGCATCCAAGGCTAGCACCAGGATCGCATCCGCATCCGCATCCAGAAGTTGACTAAGTTGGCGTATCAAATCGATCATTGGCACAGTTTGACAACTCTATTTGCCGGACAAATAAACAAAAAACATCGTAGAGCTGGGACCACCTGTCCGCGTTCGTATATTAGACGAGTCCTGGACAGAGTGTCCTGCCATAGCGTAACACTTACGATTTGTAATGGCCTCTAATCATGCGACAAAAATGTTCGCATTGTGAGTGTCGACAGGACCTACCGCGCAGTTACCCAACAGGTAGCTCTTCCTTACTACATTCGTATCTGTATCTGTATCTGTATCTGTATATGTATCTGTATCTGTATATGTATCTGTATCTGTATCTGTAACTGTTATGTGTCTTCTTGTTGTCTGGCTGTTAGTTTGTGTTTGCGGTTCGGGTGTTAATGGTTTGTTAGTGCGCTGCATGTCCTTGTAGCTCCTCAGTTGGCAGACACTGTGTCACCTGTTGCAGACAGCCCTCTGATGCTGTGACTCTTACAGCGCCCTTACCCCGTCCCTACCTTTTGCCACTCACCATGATTTGGGCCTAATTTAGTTATTTGCGAAAGTTATACGTAAATTTTCGCCGGAAATCGATGTGCCTTTGGTTGGCAATCGGTATCCACAGATCTTTGATTTAGGATGCACTCCTTAAAAACGCATTGGCCTGCATTTGGGTGTGTTTATGGGCATTGCCAGTGATAAACACAAAAACGCCGACCGTCATCATAAATAACCGAGAACTTGTGATCGGCAGTTGCAAACGTACACAGAACATAAAGAGTGAAGACATGAGGGCGGGGTGAGACGTGAGGGGCAGTGTGTTTAGCAAATTACTCAACACTCAGACATTGATGACACAGTGCCTCTCCACAGAGTCTCCTTCAACCCGTTTAACCCCCCACCGCCTCCACCACCTTCTTCTCCTCCTCCTCCTTCAATGCTGACGCAGCCATTAAATAAATTATAACGAACTGCCCAAGAAGAACGCCCTCGAACTCCGGATAAGCAATCCGGCATTGTGGGCAGCAATTTGCTGAGAGACTCGTCGGCTCCACTCCGCGTCATGTGGGAGACGACATACAGTCTGCTGCAGTTGCTCCATCTGGCCAGTTAGCCAGCGTCAGCGTCAGCGTCAGCGTCTGGGGAGTTACACGTGTCAGCAGCTTGCACAAAGCGATGCCGCTGGGAGTTGCCTCTTTTGCTGCATTTTTAATTTATGTTATTGATGCGAAGATATATTGCAGACACTGTGCGAAAGATGGCAACGGAATGGTTACTGGGAGGTAATGGGAGAGGATTGGATACAGGATTGGCTAAGGATTGGTATAAAATACAGCATAGTATGGATAGTCTGAGGAGATTTTTATAAACAATTATTTAAGGATTTTCTCAGCGTCAGAATCGATTCCCACTATACCGGATCTCCGGGTTCCCATCTAAAACCCCTTTTTTAGTAGAAAAGGATTCACTTTTAATTTTGAATATCATTGAAATTTGAAATCGTAACTTGTGTTCAATTTCTTAAAGTGTAAACCATTTGGCAACAACTCACTTCGGAGGCCCCTCCATAGGTTGGCTCCCCCGACGCCACTGGTTGTGCAACCTGATGGCTGAATGTGCGTGTGGTGTGTGGGAAAATGAGGGGCATGCAACAGCAGACAATGCCAAGCTGCAATTTCGGTGAAGGTTGCACAACAAATCCACACACACCCAAAGCACAACAACACACAAACGACGACAAGAGGCAAAAGTGAAGAAAAATATATATAAAAATTTGTTTGCGAGTATTTAAAAGGAAGGCGAATGAGTTACGGATTTGCAATCGCTTAAGTTGAGTGCCAATCTGCAGCGGGCCGCCCTCTGCCCCCAACCCCCTTGGGGGTACTTTGGAGTCATATAAACAAATGAACATATGTAAAATCCATGCTTGGGACACAGCAGAAGACAACTGACGGGAACCGCTGACGTTTTTTAACGATCTGACGGCAAGAGAAAGGTTGAAGGGAATGTGAATGGGGGAATGAGAGGGGGTGAAGTGTTGACCAAGGGGGAAAACAGGGGGCTAAGAGATGGAGAAATGACTGGACAAAGTGGCCGACAAAAGTCACTCGCAAACGGATAACTGCAGCCGAAGATCACAGCTGGAGCCGGAGCCGGAGCTGGAGTCGAAACAGGGGCTGGGGCTGAGGCTGGAGATGAGGCCGGAGTTGAAGCTGAAGCTGAGGGCCGCTCTCTGAAATGACTTTGAAGCGCACATTTGCCAAAGTGATCGTAAAAATGCCAAGCCAAATACCTTGAGCCCGTCAAGCGGGGCAATTAAAATTGAACTTTTATGTTACAATGACATATAGCCGCCAGTCGGCCAGGTCAGAAGCGCCCCGACTTTCAAATGAGAGGCGATGGGAGCTCATATGGCTGATCTTAAGAGTTGAAGATCACTAGAAAACTGGCGGTTAGTCGATCTTCTGGTGCGTGCGAGCGCGTTCCCTCAAAGATCAAAAGCCAATGCCGCCAACGCACTTGCTTTTAACTGGGCTAAAGCCCGGACACCAAGTGCACCACTGTCCAGCCCAACTAACTACAAAGCCTTTTGGCCAGACAAACCGAAAAGCAGTCGCCAAGTCTTGCATCTTGTTATTTCTTCTTCTGTTCAGCTTTACAATTTAATTGCAAATAAATTGAGTTTTTGGTACTTCATTTAAGCGAGACGCCCAACACACACACACATACTCGTACATACACACACGACCAGAGCTTGGTTCTTCAGTTGAAGATGGCGAATCCATCAACATCTTGGGAAATGCCTGCAGTTTTATGTTGTCCCAGTCTCGGGGTCCGAGACGTAACGAAATGACAAATGAAATTGAAATTATTTTTCAGGATGACTAAATTTACATATTTCTCTCTTCGAGCGGAGGAGCTCTTAAAATAGAATTTTCATTTTCGGAAAACCCTTTTGGGTAATTTCGTATCTTAAGTTAATATCTGTTTAAATTTTATCTAAGTTTTTAAGCGATTTTTTTCCTTACTGATGGAAGCACATATGATTTCGTTGGTCTAAGAAGTCATAGAGTATCTACAGGATAAGAACTCGTCCTGTATCCAGATAGCTATTAAAAATATTAATCTTAAATATTGTTTGGGTTATTATGATAAATTTCTTATATATACGTCATATATATATATATTATATTATATATCATATATCATATGATATTCAGTGGAATTTCCCTTGGATATTCCTTTGGTATTCCTAGGCTATCCTTTGAAAGTAAAGAATCTGTATCTTTATATGCATTTTTTCTTTTCTCTAGAAACTTACACATTATCACATTGAGACTTCTATTCGATTAATAAAAATGTCCTGGAATTGAGCAGAAGTTTCCCTCGAAATGCCAAAGTGGCAAAAAGGCAGTTAAAAAATGTGTGAAAACGATACTTAACGCTCTTTGGACAGTTTCCAGTTAATATTTCTTATACAAAGCCCCCAATTAGAGAGTTTCATAAATGCAGCTCGGGGATCAATAAAGGACGAGACTCTCATATCAAAAACTCAATATGAATGGAAGTGCTAAAAAGGAGCTGCAGGTCTTTCACATGAACTGGAGCACATGTTGGGCAGAGATTTACTATGGGCTGTAAATTTTGTCGTCGAGGATTTAAGCGGCGATTTGAAAGTCAAGACGATGACATAAAATCTGTGTATGGATCATCATTGATGGTTGTAAAACTTTAAGTACATGCGCGCAGCCAAATTTCATTCAAAGGATCATAAAAAACTCTATTTGAAATGGGAGTGTGCGTGTGTGTGTGTGTGTGCGTAAGTAGGGGACGTGGGCAAAGTGTTAGGAGCATCTTCCCAGAACAGGAGTCCCAAGGACAGTGTCAGTGGCTGACATTGTTCGTGGGTTTGTTTATGACTACCGAATCTGAAACGAGTAGCCAAACGAGTGTCCTTGCAACACGCATTTTGCCACTTGCTGTGCTACCGTCCTGGAGCGCATCGCACATCCCGTCGTCCAGATGCACATCTGTTGTTATTTGCCTCATGCCAAGTCCTGCGGGATCTTAGACTCGTTTATTTGCCTAACAAATTTAGCATGAAGGAGTGAAAACAGTTTGACATTTGTACAAGTTGAGGTGTCCTGTATGTGTGTTTGTGTGTTTGTGTGTGTGTGTGTGTGTGTGTAGGGAACTCAAATATTTTTTACTTGTGCCTCAAGAGTTGACACTGTAATCCGTCAAATACTCGCCTCGGGATTATTCAATATTTGATCTTATTGCCCAGAATCCCCAAGGAAAGGACTTCTTTTGGAATCTGTTTGTTTGTTTGCAGTGGCCAGGACATGGCAGCTACTGGTGGCGATTGAGTTTTGAATACTTGTAAGTGGTTTTTGGACTCTGTTGACAGTCGCCTAACGGGTTTTGATGGATCATTTAGTGGAAGTTTATTATAATATGTCGATATAGGCAAGCAACCGTTAGTCCAAAGGATTCGCAATTCATGGAAATTTAACCACACTCTCAAAGGATTCTGAGGAACGAAAGATTTTAATGGAATTTTACTCTTGAAATGATTGAAAATTTTTGTACAACTTTGACTGAAAAGCGCTTAAATATTCAATAAGGATTTCCTTTGTGCAACAATAAAAAAGAAGTGTTGATATCCTTTAATTTGATATTTTCCTTCATTTCCAATTTCCGCTTTACAACTCAATCAATGGGGTCCTCTGTGCTCTCGATTCAAAACAGGAAGCCCCCGCAAGCTGAAAGCAACTTCCGTTGAACAAATCATCCATTGGGCACTCGGAATGGTGGATGGCTTGTGGCTTATCGTCTGGTGCCGGGTCAGGACTCTGGCCACGCTTGAGGAGCTCCAATAATTGAAAACTGTCAATAGACAAATTAGAAAATTTGTCATGTTTACGGTGGCCAATTTTTGTGGCTTTTTGGCTGTCAGAGGCAGAGGCAAAGCCAGAGCCAGAGCCGCAAACGAAGGACTATTAATGACCGGTACGAGCATGTCCTTTGGCTCATTTGCATCGGGCATTGGAACGCAGAACGCAGAACGCAGAGAGGCCAGCCATGTGAGTGCATTCAAGTACAAGGCTCAGTTCGACATTGCCGAACGCTTCATTAGCATCGAATTTTATGCTGATTACCGCTGGAGAGGATGTTGCGTATGCTGGGCTCAGGATCAGGAATCTATTTCAGACGCCGATTCAAGTGCTGCACATTGAGTGGCAGCTATTTTTACAGCCTGTCGGGATCATTCCGCTTAATTCAATTTTCATTTAAATTTCAATTGGTATCTGGAGCAATGGGCACATTTGCATTTGGTCTGACGTCAAATATACAAATCCACATATACACAGATGCATACACACATACACACACATATACGCACATATACACACACACATACGCACCAAACAAACAGCCATTTTTCGTTGGTGGTTCTATTGGTTTTCCTTTGGCCAGATGCAGGCGGCGTGTGTTCGCATGTGCGTATCCTTAATATGCGTTAACTTCACGCTTAATGCCTTATATTATGATGATGTCCTTTCGCTGCTTTTGGCTTTTGTTCATCAGTTTTCAGTTTTCAGTTTTCAATTTTCGGTTTTCGGTTTTTGGTTTCTACAATTTTTCAAAACCTCCATGGATATGGCACCAGGTGTGTGTAGCTCAGAATCGACTGCAATTAATGGCTGTTGATAGATTTTTATGTTTGAATAACTTCCAAGGACTTTAACAGCTGCGGGCTGCAATTTGAATCATTCGGACATATGTGATGGATTGGAGTAGCTCGTTAGGAGGATGTGCTAAGGATATTAATTGATAAATCTTGAAGAAACCCAATCATAGATATTTATTTACATACATAACATATCCAAGGACTTAAAAGTTTAACTTGAACTTAATTTTAATTAATTTTTTATATTAATTTTGATAACTCTTTTATATCAAATATGTAATGTTGTATAAATTATGCATCTCATAGAGACTCGAAGGGGATTTCTTTAGCCAATTAACAGAAATGATAGAAGTTTTTCTGCACCGCATGAAGCTTCATCAAAATTCTATTATAATCATAATTCATATGCCTTATCTGGGCAACGCTTGGGGTAATCTTCAGTTGGGGGAAGATAAACAGAATCTCATCCAAATGATGTCTGGGCAAACAGGCCGTTGGCCGTAAATAGGCATGAACTTCTATTGTGTAGTTGCCAGTGGCAGGATAAGTCAAACAAGCCAAAGAAACTGGAACCCCCCATAAAACTTGATGATGACAAACAACAATGCGGGAAGTACGGCTCGACATTCGTACTTGGGACTCGGAGTACGGGATGGACCTAACCCAACTAACAACCCAGAGAAATTGCGAGAGGAAGAAAAAAAATGGCATAAACACACACTGTCATACACACACACACACACACACACACACACAGGGATGCAGAAGACCGTGGGTGCTAAAATGTTAACCGGAACGATTGATAATATAATGCGCAAGAGGTAAAAACGGTGGCCATGTGTCCTGTTCCGTCCTGCCCTGTCGTGGCCCGTCCTGTTCTGTGCCATGCCGCCAGCAGCCTTCACGCTTTAATTGGCTGCCAACGACAAAAGTCATACATTTTCACAAAAGTGTCACACACAAGGACAACAACAACAAAAGATACGCACAAACGGCATACAAACACAAACACAAGCACACACACACACACACACACACGCACACATGCACACATAGAGGAATAGAGAGTGTAGCAGCCATGACAGGACTACTGACAGCTGCAGCGCCCGATCGCTGATGATGTTAGCGCAGTGTGAAATGCCGTGTGCGGGGGGTGGTTAATGTTGATTCTGATTCTGATGCTGATGCTGATGCCGATGCTGATTGTTGTTGTTGTTGTTGATATCAAAGCGCTGAGCACGAACCGCCCCAAACCAACGACCAATCAGCGTGCGCAGTCAGCTCAAAGGCGTGTCGTTTCCCAATCGATTAAAGCGTCTTGCACGCACATAAGCGGCAGCAAAGAGAACAAGCGAGCGAGCGAACGAACGAGTGAGAGAGAAGTAACTAGCTCGCTCACTTGCCCTCTCACTCTTGCTCTCGGCTCAGCATACTCTCTCTCTCGCAGGCAACTTTTTGATCGTTGCCATGTTGTGGCGCCAGGCAACAAAAGGGCGGACGCGAAAGCTACCTCGACGCAGCCCGCACTCCCCTCCCTCTGTTTGATTATTTTCTTTTGTGCAGCTGTGCCTGTATATGTGTGTGTGTGTGTGTGTGTGTGTGTGATTTTATGCGTGTGCTGTTGGTGGGGAAACCAGTTTATAGCCGCGATCTCATTGTCGGCCGCATTCGTCGCCCGGCCGGCCTTCGTTAATTTATGCCTTTAGTTGCTTTGCAAGTCTCGTGCTGTTTGATCGTTGCAAGCGCGCGCAATTCCAAGAACCGAATTCCACGTCGCGTATTCCGAATACTCCAAGCCGACGACATCCACTCGAAGCGTCAACTCGCCGGGCTTTGCTTCCTTCCGTCGGAAATCGTGTACTCGTACAGTTCGTATTTTACTGTTATCAGCAAGCAGCATCGCCCCGTTTCTCGCCCCGTGTTTGGCCCCCCCGCCCCGCCAGTATGCGAAGTGTTCGCCGCTGCTGTTGTTGTTGCCGCTGTTGTTTTCTCCTTTCTCTTGTGAATGTTGTTTGTGTAATCGATGCCAATGCATTGACCCATTGAAGCTCCACTTCTCGTACACACCGCAAGCGTAGTTTCTAAGTTATATCATAAGCTCAGCGCCCCAAATATGGATATGTCTAGCGCCAACTCATTGCGACCGCTTTTCGCCGGCTATCCCTTTCAAGGTAAGTCACACACACATGTGATAAAACTCTCATTACTTTCGAAACTCTCAGTTTTCCCCCATAAATTCAATCATTTTTAAGGTTAAAATAATATATTATTTTCATTTTAAAAACCAATCAATTTTTGCAATTTTCAAGATTTTATACTGTTTTAAAAATGTTAAAATCGTTAATCTTTCGAAGGCTGAACTTTAAGCTGACAAAAATTTAATGCCGACACATAAAAAGACTAACACTTTGGCAGCTAAATTATTGAAAACTTGAATGCACTTTTTCTCATCCAAAAAAATAAAAAAGCCAAAGACAAATAAATCTTTACTTCGAATATGAATATAGTATTCGTACGTGATCTATAACACATTTGAAAATCGAAATTGTGCAATAAAATTTGCTGCTCATTCAAGTTTGTTACCTAACCAAGTCTCTGGGATAACGCAATTCCGCAAAAACATAAAAGTTTTCATTTATTATGCAACAATCGCAAAATGAACAATTAATTTCCTTTGGCATTGCAGTACAGTCGATTTAAAAAAATAAATTTGAAATCATATTTCAGGTCAAGGACGTGTCAATCAGCTGGGAGGCGTCTTCATCAATGGTCGTCCACTGCCCAATCACATACGACTGAAGATCGTGGAAATGGCGGCCAGCGGAGTCCGGCCATGTGTGATATCGCGACAGCTGCGAGTGTCGCACGGATGCGTCTCGAAGATATTGAATCGCTACCAGGAGACGGGCTCGATAAGGCCAGGAGTGATTGGTGGATCGAAGCCGAAGGTAACATCACCTGAGATTGAGGGACGGATCGATGAGCTGCGCAAGGAGAATCCCGGCATTTTTAGTTGGGAAATACGCGAGAAACTTATCAAGGTGAGTGCCAGTCAGTGGGTGGTTCCTGACCTCCCTTCGCCTTGTCTGCCGAGCAAAGCACCTGCACCGGAAGCAATAAAATGTGACAGTGTGAAATGGGACAAGGATTAAACATGCCGCCCAGTAGCTCTGACCACACGGTATTATTTTCATTCTTGTCAAGGTAACACAAACACAATCAAAGACAGCGGCACACTTCCGTTTTCCGAAAAGTCACGTGGCACTCCTGGGTACGGGTGTTGCTTCGGGTACGGGTGCGACTACGGGTCTGGCCGCCCGCTGACTTTGTTTATGGCACGTTGCCGGCGACACCTTTCCGCCAGAACACCTTCTTGGCCCTTTGCATATGCCGTCTGCCAGTTGGCCAAAAACATTGATTTTAACTTGACAAATTTGTTGTACATCGGCGACAACAAAATTTCGCAATGCCACACAAACCGTTAAGAAATCGATTAAACCATAAAAGCCGAAAACGCCAACGGCCTTTAGGTTGTCCTACTTCTGTCCTGTCCCATTCTGTCCGCCTCTGCCCCTGCCGCTGCCTTATCCTTGAGACCAAGCGGACAAGGTGCAACGTCAAGCAATATGTTTATTTCTTGTATGCCCTTTGGCAAGCGCTCCTAACTTCCGGTTGGACACGCATCTTAACATGAGGCAACAAGTCGCTCTATGTCCAAGGCATTGTACACCTCCAGCTGAACATAACGGTTGCACCGGCAATACACTTGGAGAAATTTGCAGAGGGTTTCCTTCTAAAATGTCCAACTAAAATAGAAGGAAGAAGCGGCAAGTTTTTATTTCTCTTAAGGCGAAGCATCGAATTAAGACCTCTGACTTAGGCCTCTTTTTCTCTCAGTGTATATTAACTATTAGCCATCAAAGCTTAACTTATTTCAAAACACGTTTCGATGCATCATGTTAGATAAGTTGAAGTGCATTAGATAAAATCACAGTCACTGGAAGATACGCTATAAACCTGGGATTTACATGTCAGAGGCTTTACCTTAGATTTTCCGAGAGATTAAAAAAAAAGTTATAAATAAATAAAAAAATTATAAAAAAATATATGGATATTAAATTAGCAATTTATATAAAATATATTTAAGTTCTTGAAAAAGTAGAGTAACAATAAATCTCAAATATTTTGACGAAATCAAATGCTGAGACACCAAAAGCCAAAAACAAAGCATGAAATGAGCCCCGAAGCGATTTGAAAATTATTTCTGAACCTACACCAATGTTGTTTGCTCAGGGGCTGCAGACCGAGTGTCTCGGCGGCTTTTGGCGTGCGGTCTACCGATCGAAGGTAGCAACGTGAGACTCAGTCCGCATCCTCAACTGAGCTCATGCCGCGCCTCATTTGCCTCCATCGCCTCCTTTGCCTCCATTGCCTCCAATGCCTTCAATGCCTGATTTGCCTCCTTTGCATCCTTTCCCTCCCTCCCTTCCCTCCTTTGCCTGCTTGGAAGTGTTTTATACCTCGTCCATCCTCCTTTCAGCTCTGATCTTCAATGATCTGCTGTGATCTTTATTTGAAGCCGCAATTAGTCACAGTTTATGTGGCGATGCCAATCCGAACGGCCATCGATGCAATCGGGCAACACTCGTCGAATGTATCTGTGAGATGCGAATGTATCTGCGTATCTACAGCATCTTTACTCGGCTGCTTTGGCAGGCTGGCAGTAGGCGGAAAACAGCCTCCAGGTGCGTTCACGCTTAATTAGAATACGCCATCGGTCCGGGAACCAGGAACCGGGGACCGCACTCTCTTCATCTGTTCGTCCCGATCAAAGTCGGGACTCGCATCTGTTGTTGAATGATCGTGATTGATTCAGGTGGTAATCATGGCTTAAATTATTGCCCTAAATCAATTGATTAATATCGGTTACGAATTTCACTCGTAAAGCCCGTAACTGGCCCTCAAGTACCATTGACATTGGACCATAAGAAGTCATTTCGATGGTGTGAAATCTCTGCAAATCTGTGATTAACTCAGTGATTATTTTAATGCTAATTAATAGACATTAAAATCATTTATTTCTGAGAATATCTCATTTCGTATCGAATCCTGGCAAGTTTCACTCTGAGATGAAATGCAACTTGTCAGCTTCACATCTAGTCTCTTATATATAGATATTTTATATATAGATAGATATATATTATATATCCATATATGTATACATATGAATATGTTGACATGATCCCTTCTCTTTCAGCATTTTCTCTGACAAACTGCTGATTTCCGAGAAATGCGCTCAAATTAAGGGTATACAAAGGCATCGGCGCGAAGGTAGGGACCACACCTGTCAGTCACTCAAGATGTTAGATCGAAAATATGCGACCAATTTATTGGTTTATATATAAGTAGATATTTATTTTATTTCTTTTATATATGTATAAATATCCTCGCATAAAGCGCGCTCAAGTGTCAATCCAACTGTCAACTAATTAATTAAATTTCAATTGAATTTGTGTAGCCAGAAATCAAAAACTTAGACTGCGGCGGGCGGTTGGGGGGCAGGGAGAATGGGAAGGTGTCGCACAGTCGGGGGGCAAACAGTTGAGCGTCTGGAATGGAACGGGTATGCGTATGAGCATGGCTATGAATATGGGTACGGGTGTGGATACGGGTACGGGTACGGGCATGGGTTCGGGCATGGGTACGGGCATGGGTACGGGTTCCAGTTGTCAGTTCCTACAAGATAAGCTGTCACACATTCCAACTGGTAACCGACTGGTAACCGGTAGGCACTGACCAGTAACCACAGCAGCGAACCCACCAGTCGTGTAGCAACCACAACACACATATTCACACACACACACACACGCACACACACACATAGACAAGTACAAGTAACGCAACAAAATCTAGTTGAAAATCAAAACATTTTTCAGTTACTTTTGTTTTTGTTGTGGTTTGTGTTTGAGTTGTTGTTGTTGCTGATGTTGTTGTTGTTGTTGTCATTTTCTTGACACATTCAATAGAAATAAGAGCCAGTAGCCAGAAACGGCTAACCAGACAGACAAAACGAAGCGCAGCTCCCAACTCCGAGGCTGGACAAAATGTCAGTTTTGGCTCTAACCGGCGTCTGGATCTTGTCTATGAGGTGCCAGCTGTGGCACCTTTGCGCGTTCAGGAATTATATGGACAGGCGCCCGGAAAAGTGGAGGGGGACCCAAGAAAAAAAAAATTAAAAAATATATACACAAATATACATATAAAATATTAATCATGAATATATGTTTTGCGGCACATGCCACTCCATTTGAGTCTCTGACGCTCCAGCTTCGGCTTCAGCTCCAACTCCACCTTCAGACATCTCGTCCACATCCACAACCACGTCCACGTCCATGTCCATGTCCATGTCCACGTCTATGTTTACGTCTACGTTCGCGTCACACAGTTGCGCTTCGCTCTACAGCGATTAGCTTGGAGCGGGAATTGGAGTTGATGTTGAAGTTGAAGTTGAAGTTGAGGTCCCGACTTGTTGCTCTAATGAAAACTGACAGCTTTTGGTTGCATTGCATGAGAAATCGGTTTGAGTTTTGATTTGATTTCTATTTTATCTTTCCCTCGAATTACCAATACCACCGAAGGACTTCTGGATTAACTAATACCCACAAGATTATAGATCAATATCAATGGATGATAACTAATTATATAAAATCGTATTGGAGGGGCTTTCAGCGATTGACCATCGATGAGAACAGCTCACAGATTGTTGAAAATAAAGCACTTTTAATTAGTATTACATTGCATCCTGATGATACCTTGTCTGTCCTCAGGACTCTTTGCAAAATGATATCTTC
The DNA here is from genome assembly GCA_035044505.1 of Zaprionus lineosus. NCBI lineage: Eukaryota > Metazoa > Arthropoda > Insecta > Diptera > Drosophilidae > Zaprionus > Zaprionus lineosus. Next base: position 459,866 of record JAWNNX010000655.1, on the reverse strand, counting down.
AAATTGTCACCTGCGATAAGTCGCGGCATTTAAAATAACACGTGATTTGCGGACAAGTTCTCAGGGCTTGTCTCGGAGGCTTGGCTTGACATTTTTCCTAATTGGATTACAACAGTGAGAGAGAGAGACAGATGGAAAGAGTGAGAGAGTGAGAAGGGGGATAGAGGGAGACATGGAGGATGGGTCATCGGATAAAAATTGTCCAAACACCAAGTGGGCAGCTGCCGAGCAACTGTGGAATTAATGTCACTGCTCCAAGTGCAATGTAAATCCGAGACCCAAAACCTGAACAAGCCCGATCCAATCCCCGGACGACCTATCGCATAATCGTATAATTTATAGACCCAACCGGTAGCTCACAAATATTTACTCGCCGCGGACTTATCTTAATGGGATTTGTGTGCTTTACTTCGATAGATTTAGATAATTTTCAGATAGATGTGCATAACGAGAGCTACTTACAAGATATATGTATAATTGATCAATTTCCATTCGATCTTTTTTTTTTGTAGGAGGGCTTCGCGGATCCGCCGTCAACATCGTCGATCAGTCGTCTGCTTAGAGGCAACGATCGGGGCAGCGAGGATGGACGCAAGGACTATACGATCCATGGAATATTGGGCGGTGAGTAGCATCTCTTCGGGCAATCGATTTATCGAACTATTGGGTCAATAACAATATATATATACTTATTATTTTTTTTTTTTTGGAAAAACGTGCTACAAAAATTAAAGATCATTTATTCGATATGAACATGTTATTTTGGAAAATCATTCCCAAATCATTTGTTGCTCAAATCAACAAAGTTTTGTGTGGCGGCAACGCCACTTTGATCGTCTTAGAACGAGCGACTTATACTTAAATCAAAGCCGCTCAAGATCTTACAATGGATCGACATCTCTGCAACGATAACGATCGTTTCAATGTTGCTGTTGTTGTTGTTGTTGTTGTTGTTGTTGTTGTTGTTGTTGATGTCTACACAACAGCAGAAACAGTCCAAATAGGTGTAGATGATGACACCTGAGAATCAAAAGTACACGAGATTCAAGATTCCCGATCGGAGTACAGCTAATAACCCGCTTTTCACTGCCTTCTGCGTGAGACCTCGACTCTGGCTCTGACTCTGAGTCTGGCTCTGACTCTGAGGTATCTCTGGCTCTGTCTGTAACTCCGAGTCCGACTCCAACTCCAACGCCAACTCTGACTTTGGCTCTGCCTCTGACTCTGACTCTGACTCTGACTCTGACTCTGACTCCGGCATCGATTTCGTCTTTGACTCTGTTTATGACTCCTACTCCGTCACTGAGTCGGACCCTGGACGGGGCCAATAATCATGCTAAATATGCAAAGTCATTCGATAAACGATCGGCGGGGGTCAAAGCGTTGCCCGTTCAGTTATCGGGCCCCGTTTACGAGTTTCTGGCCAGAAATTGACTGGAAAATTGTGTTTGGCATCTCTCGTTGTTGCATCATTAGACGTACATTTCCACCGGGTACCACACCGTATCAATTCGTATCCGTAATTTGAATGCCCGCAGTTGGGACTCCCTTTGCCAATTGTCCGCCTTGCCGACGGCCTCTGATATTTGCCGTTCAGGCGGCAGCCTGTCACAACACTGAGACCTGTGACAATGGCTCAGTGGGTGACAGGGACTCATCCTGAATTGTCACCTTGCTGCCGCTTCCTTCAATGGATCAATGGTTGCGGCTTCCATTGGCTCAATGAATATTGATTATATTTTTGGATATTTTGTAACCTTGAGCCATAGAAAGCAACTGTGACATTGAACCAAAAAAGGATATTGCCGTCATCCCTGAGATGTTTTTTTACATGCTGTGAGAAGGATCTCCTTCGAAGTCAGGTGATGGAAATTCGCTCCTTTGAGTCAAGAATCAGGTGTATGAAGGAGAGAAAGTCACTTTTATGTCTATTATCACTTGAGCCTTGAGCTCACTTACGCCTAGGAAATTTATATAAAATATTTCACATGATATGAGATTTGAGAATTATAAAAATGCAGAAGTTAACTGTTATTTATTTTCCCACCTTTCAACTTGCGCCTGCATCTTTCAGCGCATCCTTTTATCGAGCCCTGAACTTCCACTCTGTCAGCACCTGTGCGTACAGCCCATTTAACTAATTCCAAATGGTGGCTCCAATCGTACAAATGCCAATTACTAAGTATAATCTATATAATATCGGGCGAAGGGCTATCATTATGTTGTCGAAGCGTATAATAAGCACACGCCTTCTCCATCATCATTGCCATTCCCATTTCCATTCCCATTCCCATTCCCAATTCCCATTCCCATTTCCAACTCCATTCCCAAGCGCTAACCCTTACCCTAACCCTAGCCCTGGCCATAGCCTTCTCTTTCTCTTTCTTTCTCTCTGTATTCCTATCGTGCTCTATCGTTCTCCCTCACCTCGTCTGTCGCTTTTACATTCCTGGTAATGATGTGCTCCAGCAGCACCGTCATTATGTGCGGCTGGTCAGCTCGGATGGGTCCATCCTTGGGCCCACAATCGCAGCGCAATCGGAATCATATTCAAAGGGACACATTCATCTGGCCATGCAGCTCGCATCCGAGCTGGAAACGGAGCTTGAGTCCAAGGCGGTGCCGTTGCCTGTAATCAACGCCTTCTCTTGCCGGCACACGGTGTGCGGGTCTCCTGCCACTTCCCTCCCCTTGGCCAACAAAGTTAAAAATTATGCATTATTAAATATATTTCTTCGTCTCGTATTTCACTTATTATTTCGTTTGATTTTGATTTTGATTTTGTACATTTTATACAACTGAATCTCCGCACCCCGCACCCAACCAATCCAATCACTCTCCAATCCGCTGCTGCTGCAGCGGTACTCCCAATTTTTCGGATGCCAACTCCAAAGCCTCTGATGGCCCATTGTCGACTGTGACTGTGTTTAGCGGCGGCTCCCTTTGATCTCTCCAACCTCCAAGCGACGAAAAGATGTGGAATATCATATAATATCTGAAAATTCAAAAAGAAATTTGTGTGGGGGCTGCCACTGTGGGGAGCTACTGGTGACAACAAAAATATCAAAAAATAAAAAAAATAAAAAAAAATAAAATAAAAGTTAAATATCGAAAACAAAAACGGGAGACCCAAAATTCATCAAAGCGTTCGATATTCGAAAATAAAGATGTTATTAGGAGCATTGATAGTTTTTTTTATTTTTTTTTAAATTAATTTTTTTTTATTTATAGTTGCCGACACGCGTTTGGACTAAAAACCAATTAAAATTGTATTACAATATTCGAAATTATTATTCAATAATTTGTGAAGCTCGAGTTAAGAAAATTTTTAGGTTTCTCGTTTTCAAGTTTAAAATGGGGAAAATTCTGATAAAGCCAAGCCTGAAAAAGATTTTCCAAGATTTAAAATAATTTTTTGATTAATCTTTGATACTTTCGAAAAATAAAAGTAAAGTATTGTTTGAGGTTTAGTTTGCCATTTCTACGAATCATACCGCTTGATCGATGCTAAGTGCACACGCCCCGTTTTGTAGATGCCACAAAATGTTGCCGCTAAATGTTGTGCAACGCCTCCGATAAAGGGGATCGACAATGGACTAACCAGCGAATCCGTAACTGATCCATGCCGACCTTGTGTCTGATAAATACGCGTGCGATTTGTATTATGTTTTCCCTTTGGTGTGGCAGCCAACCAAAGGCCCAACCCACGATGGACAGGTCAAGGCCCACTCAAAGGAAAGTCGGGGACCGAGACGAGCGATGGACAAGCAACAAAAAAAAAAAGAAAAAGAAAAAAAGAAAAAGTGCCAAAACACCGACAAGAAGTCAAGGGAGAAACAAATAAAACGATGGAAAATATTGGAAAAACACTTGTGGCAATTAGTGTAAATGAAAAGCCGCGCTTAGGACAATAGATCAATGCATCAAGCGAAGCCGCCAGGACGACGCGTGGGAATGGTCAGGGGCTATTTACCAAATATTTTCACCGACCAGACAATGCGGCAACAATGGCCCAGAGGCCCGAACTAGGCCTAGAATAAATACAAACAGGTTCAATTATTTGCAAAAAAAGAATAGAGAAAGGGAAGGGGAGGGGGAAGGGAAGACAAGGTAAAGAAAGAAGCAAAGAGAGAAGCGAGTAGAAGCGCTCAGAAGTCGCAATGGCCGCAGAAGACAAACAGACGCCGCTCTTTGGAACTGAAGTTCATTATGGGAATGGCTATGGTTATGGGTAAGGGTATGGGTATGGCTATGGGTATGAGTATGAGTATGAGTATAGGTATGGGTATGGGTATGGGTATGGGTATGGGTATGAGTATGGGTATGGGTATTGGGCTGTTGTCAGGCAGTTCACACCTTCTTCAAAGGATGGGACTGAGCGAGAAGGACAGACTGACTTGATCTTCGCTCGGAGAGAAGAGAGAGTGCGAGGGAGAAGGGGAGGGAACTGCTTTCTTGCAGTGTCACATGACAAATGACTTGGGAGAGGGAAAGAGAGTGAGAGAGCGGTGATTGCGCAAAAAAATATCCTGCTTGTTGTGCTCGTTGTGCGTGCGGTCCCTTAATCGGTCCACACAACCAGAACGATCTCTCGCCTGGCCCTCACTCATGCATATGGTGCTCAGATCTTGAGGTCTTCGGAGCAGCTCAGATCGGCACTGGGTTCTTGCGGTGTGGCTCATTTGTTCGACCCGAAAACCCATTAAAATCGTTCATGCCCAAAAAAAGTGTCAACGTAACAAAAGCAGCGCTTCGACTTCAAATGCACCGATCCTCAGCGGCGTCTTTAATGCCCACCAGGGTGTCCTGTGCGTTCCGTTTGATCTCATTGTGGCCCCCGGGCGGAGGCCTCGACTGTTTTGCCGCCGTCGATGCACCGCTGCGATCGTTTCTCTTGATGAGTTACAAAATATTTATTAACGTATTATCACACTTTAGCCAAGTTTTTGGTCTCCTCATGCCTTGTATTTTGTATCTCAAAGCATGTATCTTATTGCCTTGCATCTGTATCTGTATCTGTATCTGTATCTGCAGTTGTATCTGTATCTGTATCTGTATATGACGCTCACTTTTCGGGGGGATTTGTTTTGATCAAGTGTTTGTGTGCATTGTTATTTAAATTAGTTTCATTTAACTCGGCATCGGATATCTTCGGGTGGCTGCCTTCATACAATCGGCCCTTTTGCCGCCGGATTATGATTATAACTAATTTTTGGTCTTCTCTCAATTTTGGGGTCTGTTAACAATTTGTAAATTAGTTTAAATGTTCTGACTCGAACATCGCTTTAGATATTCCCCTCATTTTGTGCTCCTCAAATCTCGTCTCATATCGCGAGGGCGTTGATAGCATAAATTTTGGTGACTTTATGGCTAATATATTCGGTAGGAATATTTAAGGAAATGTTTGATCTATAATTATACGCTCTCCAGTAGTAATTTTCCAGGCAGCGCGGCTCTTTCAGAGAGGCTAAGTTGATTCATTTACAAGAAGGGACGAGGATGAAAATATTAAACTTAAAAAGGATGAACAAATTATTATGAAAATTGAAGAAATAATTTCAAAAAAGTAGGGTCAATAATTCGAGCGATCTTTAACCCAATTCAAATTTCAAGGTCTTGAACAAAAGTCATGCAATTAAAGATCAGAGAAACTGAAACTGAAATTCCCATTTCAACGCTTGTTAAATTTCCAAATAAAAGTTCATCATGTATGTGTATATGCATAGGTATATGTATATACATATTTTAATGCTCCTGTAATCCTTTTGCTGACAAGAATCTTAAGCCTTAAGAGCAGAGCCAGCGCCCCGTAAGCCATGTTATATGTCCGAAGGCCCCCAAAACAAGACCCTAAGTCCCAAATCTGCTCGGTGACAGTTCCGCGCGCGTGTCTCCAGCTCTGACAGCTGACAGTGGCCTCCATCTCGTAGCCTCCACTTCATGAGGTGTCAAACCCCGGGCATTGGAATGGATATAAAATTCATTTACTTAGGGTTTCATTCGAGAATTGTACAAATCTCTCAGTCTCTTAGTCTCTCGCTCTTTCTCCCTCTCTCTCTCTCTCTCTCTCTCTCGCGGACTCTCCTTGTCTCTCTGTCTTTCGGTCCCCCCGTCTCTCTGACTTTTGGTGGGGCTTTTCAATTGCAGACTTGAGTCTCATATGGGATGCAGGCAATTTGAATTGTTGTCAGGTTCTTGTTGATTGATGACTGTAGAATTTTGACTGTGAGGTGGAGAGTTACACATATTTTTTTTGTTTGTCTTTATGTTGATGGCAGCGTCGACGGGTGGAGGGGCAGTGGCCGGGAGGGGGGACTATTCCAAAAATGTGCAGCCGATTGATCTTTGCCCTCGGTGGCCACTGACTGACTGTCCATCAAATGTAATTGAAATGGGGCTTTTGCAGCACCACGCCTGCTCTCCACTCCAACATCGACTCCCCAGCTCCCCTGCTCCCCTGCTCCCCAACTCCACCCCTCCCCCCTCTCTCTGGTCAACACAATTACTACCTGCTGTTTGAAAATGCAAGCCATAAGGTCGTTGAAAATGATCGATACCCCGGACGGATTATGAAACCTCGGCAATTTATCACTGGTCCGGCCTGACTTGGCCTGGCCCAGAGAGTGGTCAAAAAGAAAGCCCTAAACGTTTGACCGCACCACCGGTAGCCGGAGTGGTGCCAAAAAGTGGGTCTTTGTTTTGGGCCACCGATGGATCGATTGTTGAATTTTTTTGTTGGGACCACCAGAGCCACTGTAAATCTGACTCCGACTGTGGCTCTTTTTCACTTTTGGTAACAACAAATTAATAAATTGTTTAACATTTAAAAACTAATTGATTTTTCTTTCACCCCTTTGTTTTTCTCGCATGGCTTCTGCAGTTTTTTCGGAACCCGTTTCGTATAATTAAGTTTTATTGTTGCGTGTGTTGAAAGATTAATAGTCGACTTCTGTTTATTTATTATTATTATTATTATTATTGTTGGTTTTTTTTTTTTAATATTGATTTTTTTTCTGGGCCTTTGACTTTTGTTCGACATGTGAATTTTTTCTCTCAACTCGCACTACTAAACAGTGGGCGTTCCAGATTCAAGTTTTCTTTTTTATTATTTATTTTTTTTTTTAATTTTTGATTTCTGGTTTTTTTTTTTGGTTTCTGGGTGTGTTTTATCTGAGGCTTAAAAGTGTGCCCAAAGGCTGGGACATATAGCTGAGGGTTTTGTCAGCATCGTAATGGGGTTTTTGCCAATCCGATTTTCATGATTTGCATTGATTATTTGGGGCCTCTCAATGGGGACAGGTGCCTGGGTGCGACTCAGATTATGGAAATCCTTGTTAAAAGAAGTTTCAGCCAATGACGAATTTCGAAATACGATCTTCGACATTATTAATAGTTCAAGTGCTTACGATATTAACAAATTTAAATATTTATTAATTTTTGAAATATTTTTTTTAAGTAGCTTATTTAAAAACTTCCCACGCCTTTCTTCTCATAACTCAAATCATTCGCTCGTTTTATGTACATTTTTTCCTCTCTAGAAAATCCTTTGATTATTTTTTTTATTGGCAGATTTTAGTTTATACAAAGTGCATGATCGACTGTACTTTATATATTACACAAGAGCTCGGCTTACTTCCTGTGGTCGTTCCCACTTTGATCCTGGCATCTATCCCATTTATCACAAAAATTGTAACCAAACCACGTAATCCCGTAAATCAATTAATAATATTGACTGAACAAACCGGAAAAGATTACACTGACCGCAGCCGTAACAGGTATTCAAAATGTTTTTCCTGTGCCACACACACACACACACGCGAGTGCGATCAAGGACGATCAATTTAATCGAAGGTGAAGCGGAAGTGTAAGAAAGTGTTTCCGCTATCGCCACAGGACAAAGCCAGGCTTAGCTGGCTGTTTATGTGTATGTGAGTGTGTGTATGTATGCATGTGTGTGTGTGTGTGTGTGTGTGTGTGCGTGGATTCCTGCAACTCTTTTGAAAAATGATCTAGTGATCTTGTTGAATAATTCCGACAAGTACTTTGATCTCCTGCGACTCATGCTCCAACTGAAACTCTCAAGCCTCTAATGCGGCTGTCAGTTTATTGTGTAATGAGCACTCCAAATAATTTGGCATGCCCCCCTCCCCTACCCACTACCGACAGGCCCACGAGATATGGGAGAAAGAGATACCAAACTCTGCCACACGCCGCGCTTCAAGCCTGATTTCACTCCGGCGGCGGTATTTGCTTTCGTAAACAGACCCCGAAGTTAATTGGCGCACTCCTCCGCTCCTCCGTTCGGCCGTTCCTCCGATCCATAGCCGCCATGGTCTTGGAGGTCTCGTTGACAACTTGCCGATCATCTTCTTGTGTAATTTGATATATTGTGTCACTTGTCAGCTGTGGTGACTTTTACGAGCTGCCTGCGGCAACGCCCCCTTTCCAACAGCCAACCCAAGCCAGGCTAACCCAACCGCAGCCGCAGCCGCAGACGCAGCCGCAGCCGCAACCGCACAACGACTTTAGGCTGTGATCTGCAGGCGATGGACGCGTCATCTGTTGGCTTCTGTGGTGCGATCGGTGGCGGTGGCTTTGACAGATTTGCTGCGCTCCCTGACGATTCAATTAATATGCAATGGTGCGCAGTGAACGTCGACACTCCCCTTCCCATGGCCAATCGGAGTCCCCATCCGAATCCGAATCCAAATCCAAACCCCATTCACATTTACATTCACATTCACACTCACACTCGCACTCACATTCACATTCACATTCACATTCGATTACATATGTAAAGCGAAGCAGATTGGGAATTGAGGGGGTCACACGACCAAAGCCCAGATCCACGTCGGTGGCCCCAGTCGAACCATCGAATATGATTTAGTAATTTCTCCCATTCGACGGCGCGGAGCGTGAACAATTTTATGACTTCTTACGAGGCGTTTATAATCTTAGTTGCCTTTTAATAAAGTGCCCAACTCATGAGAGACTTTGTCACCCTTTGGCAGGCCGCGACTCGGACATCAGTGACACCGAATCGGAGCCGGGAATTCCATTGAAACGCAAACAGAGACGCTCCCGCACCACATTCACCGCCGAGCAGCTGGAGGCTCTTGAGCGTGCTTTCTCACGCACCCAATATCCGGATGTCTATACGAGGGAGGAGCTGGCACAGACCACCAGCCTGACGGAGGCACGCATCCAAGTCTGGTTCTCCAATCGCCGTGCCCGTCTCCGCAAGCATTCCGGTGGCTCAGGCTCTGGCCTATCGCCCATGAATGGCAGCAGCGGCGGCGTTGGTGTCGGCGTCGGCGTCGGTGTCGGTGTCGGTGTTGGCGTTGCTGCCAGCAGTGCAGCAGCTCCACTCGGCTTTGGACCGCTTGGAGTCGGCTCAATGGCCGGCTACAGTCCAGCAGCGGGCACCACAGCTAGTGGCGCGCCGGGCATGACGGACAGTGGCCACCACCATCACACCACTGCACATGCGCCCACCTCGCACAGCGCCGCGGCAGCTGCGGCGGCGGCTCATCATCACACACAGATGGGCGGCTACGATCTGGTGCAGAGCGCGGCGCAGCACGGATTCCCCGGTGGCTTTGCACAGCATGGACACTTTGGCGGCCAAAACTACTATCATCAAGGTGGGTACAAGCCAATTAAGATAATGTTGATAAGGAAAAATATCACTTTGAACCTGATTATAATGATGAGGATCAGAGGGGCATAAATTCCGTTTTCTTCCTTCTACCATTTTCCATCCCATTTTCATTTTCTTTTTATATCCTTTTTAGCCATCTATTTTTGCTTCTTCTTCTTCCTTATGATTTACTTACTTAACATTTTATATATATTTCTTCACATCCTTAAAGCTGCCCGCCCATTTGTATCCTCATTCGCGTTGTCTGTATTTTTTATTCCTTCTCTCTGAATATCGATTATAATCGTTCCTTCTGCTCTCCTGGTTACAGACTACTCCAAGCTCACCATCGATGACTTCTCAAAGCTGACCGCTGATAGCGTATCAAAGATCTCGCCCTCGTTGCATTTAACCGATAACTACTCCAAGCTGGACTCGCCCTCGAACTGGTCCCAGGCCGCCTACCATCTCAATCAGTCGGCAGTGGCGGCCGCCAACTACAATGCGGCGGCGGCTCACCATGCGGTCGCCCAGCATCAGTTGAACGACTATGCGGCTGTTGCGGCGCACGGCAACGTCGCCGCTGCCTACAATCATCCGCTGCCCGCCCAGGGCCAGGGGGCCAAGTACTGGTCATGAAACATGGGCGTGGCATAAGGGAGAGCAACAAGCATGCAGAGGATCGCATTCCACACACGAATTTGTTGTAAAAATTGCATTTCAATTATCAGCAGAGGCAAACACGTAATCCCTAGGCACCTATTTATTCATCCAATGCGGAAATCAATGGCTCAGCATCGACTGTTGGAATATATAATTAAAGACTACGATTTAACATGTACATTATACGGCTTTCAGAGGCGCATTAGATCAGGCGAAGTATTTCGATTAAATATATTTATTTATACCTTATGAATATGATGAGATGTAATATATATAATATATATTTCCATGATAAAAAAGTCAAGTGTGTTTTTATTGGCGATGAGAGAGGTAAGGATATCTAATTAAAAGGAAATTATTTATTTTTATAGATGTTGGTAATAAAAGTGTTCAATATTTAAAAAAAAAATTAAAATAATTTTAGTAACTAGAAATGATATGTATTTATAATATCAATTCCCGAAGGATGATCGATCATCATCTCCCCGAGTCCGACCCCGACCCAAGGAAACAAAAGCTTTGCGTAGTGTGGGAGCAAACCAGTAATAAGTAGGTATATATTTAGTTAGTATTATCTTTAGTTAATTGTTATGTAATTGGTATATAACTGTGTGTATATAGATATAACTTCTTGATAAGTGTGTACTATTTTTACAGCGCGCCGATCTCTCGGTCAAGAGAGTCTCCTGCATTCAAATACATAGATAAACGAAGTAAATATTGTGTATACAATCGTATGTGTATATGTATAGGTAATATATATATATATATACTCGTATATATGTAAATACATTAATAATATTATTTCTTCATTTCTTCTTTATTTTTATTTTTAATTTTTTTTTTTTTTTTTAATATTTTTTATTTTGCATTCGAAATACTTTTGTTCGGAAATAAATTATGTAAGTTAATTATTGACAACATCAGACTTATAATTACGCACATTGAATATGTTTTTAGTAAGATTCTTAAATTTCGTATTCATTTCATTTTTTGTTTTTCAATTTTTATAATTGTTTTTAAATTTTGAAATTTTGGAATTTCGTTTTTTGTTTTTTGGATTTTGGATTTTTTTTACCAAATAATTGTAAGGGTTGAATCTAAATATTAGGTTTCAATAATATTTACTCTTTGACCTCGTTGACCTCCTTATTGTCAATTCAATTATTGTCTGATTTTCTGTATGTCTAAAGAATTTCGTTTTTTATTGTCTTTGACGCAGATTTTTTTTAGTTTTAACATTTTACTAATAATATATACTTATCAAGGATATAATTTTGTCTATAACAAGGACATTTAACTATTACTGTCTTGCAGATACCATGGCTTGGCATGATATGCACAGAGTTGGGAGTTTGAAAACGCGATTCAGGATTCAAAATTCAGGATTCGGTGTAGTTAATTAGCTATCGGAAAATAGGATTCGGAAAAGATCGTTTAAGCTTTTCATTTAGAAGCACTTCCTTAGGTACGGCATTGGCACAAATTTGATTTGAATTATTTTTGTTTTTTCGTTCGGAATAAATATTTGATGTGTTTTCTAGAGATATGATTTGGTTTTTGATATCAAACGTCCCATGCTTTGCACAGACTTCAGCTACCACGATAAATAGTTGAATAGTTAGTTAGATACTTTGATAGATAATTAATTGATATTTGTATATATATATCTATATATATATATATATATACGTCGATATTCTTCGATACGTATTCGTATGTGGCACCGAACTACGGCAAACCTTGATACAGTTATGCTTTGCACTGGGTAGTTGCGGGTGCTGCAGGTGTGTGTGTGACGGTGACAAGAACTACTCGTACAATCAAATAAACTCTATAATAAATTGTTGTTTTTCTTTTTTTCTTTTTTTCTGATTTTTAATTTTTGTTGTTGTAGAGATAGAGATCTGTACGCTATAAAGTTAATTTATACTATAAGTTTTCATTTATCGTTTTCATTGTCATTCTAATTGTTCTTTTTGTTTTGTATTTGGTATTTTTATTTGGTATTTATTTATATACTCATGCTTGCTATTTACTGTATAGTATTAGATATTATCTCGATTATTTAATATACGTATTTTTCCATTGACGACTCACCATTGCGTCTCTGGACGCCTCGCTGCAATGCTGTTATACGCGGAGGTGTGCCCCAGGAATTGAAGGGTGGGTAGGTGCGGGTGACTGACGGTCCGCTGGGCAGCGAATTGGTGGAAATACTACGCATACGGGATAATGCATAATTTGTCGGTTCGGGCTCTAGATAAGATTTGGACACATAACCGCGTACATTAGCACCGTTCCAGTTCATCATCGGTCGATTGGGTAGGAAACATCGCTTACAAACGGCTGCGATTGGTTGACGCAGTCGCTCGGGTTGGGGGAAGTACTCGACCTGCAGTTTCCAGAAACATCATACCATTAGATATATTTTAATTATATACATATACATATATAGATAAACATATATAAGAAAATATGACAAAGAATCTACAATTCAGGAAGAATAAATGTTTGGGGTTTGTTGAACGGAGTCGTGATGTGTTGTACCAGAACACATGCAACAATGTGTGGTGATTGGTTTATGTTTCATCTCTATAAACTCTACATACTCTCTCTAGATACTCTATAATATGGTTAAAGATTATGCAATTTCAAAATAATAAAAAAAAATAATAAATATAACTGAGTCTGCAACATGCCAATTAGATTCAGTTGCTCGCATGCCAATTACACATTTAGTTCAAACAGACATTTTAGTAAAAATATTCTATTAACTAAACATATTTAATACTTAAGTTTTAATTTTAATTTAAATTTAAATTTTTTTTTTTTTAACATTTTTAACATTTAAACAACAACTACTCGAATAACTATTGAAATTGGAGCCTTTTGCTTATAAATCTTTTTTTTGGCTTTACAAGTCTAGCCATTTTTTTCTCTCTCTCTTCTGGCTCAGCTTTATATATCTTAATATTAAAAATAAATAATAGTTTAAAAAAAAAATTTCCTCATTCCAGAAACAATAAAAATAAAATTTAATAAGTAAAAGAAAATATTTTTCATTATTATCATCCAAAGAGAATATAAATAGTTAGCTTTATATTAACTAGTTAGTTCGATAAGCAGCTAGCTAGTCAGCTAGTAAGTTAGGTAGACAGTCAGCTGTCCAGTTAGTAAGTCAGTTTAATCTTTGATTAAGACTTTAAATGTTACTCTCTTTGGTTTTCATACTCAGATATTTAAGAGAGAGAAAATCCAAAGTCGCTCTCTCCTGTCCAACTGTCGGTCAGAAATGCACAGAAATTTGCTGCATACTTTTGGGCGGTATTTCTCATACAAATAGTTTGGATGCCCAAAGGAGTCCGTGACACGTACATTGACGACATTTCTGCAATTGTGAAAAGTTACTGCGACATTTCTGTCACTGGTATGTTTCAAGTTCACTTGACAAATTTTCCAAATGGCTTGTCCAATCGAATGGAGACATCAGCAGTTTCAAAAGCGTCACAAATTGAAAGGCAAACACTTTGAACGCATTTTCCTGCAGCATAACGCTTCACCGCAACACAAATATGATCAAAGAGGACTTCATTTACGTTGCTATATTTATTAACCAACAGTTTCAGGATGCACCAGTGGCTTGTGCAAAGGACCAACAGGACAACCGAGCAACCGAGCAACCGACCAACAAGGTGCTTATATAAAGTAATCCTCTCACCACAGCACGAAATGCAGAGGTGAAAGAAAATTTAATAGAGAAGCCCCAAAGTGTGCAGCGGGAAATGCGACGAAGGCGTCATTCGAGGTATTTTCTTGCACAAGCTTATGCAACAATTTTCAGCAGGTCCATCGACAGGAATTTGGAAAATTTTTATGCACATATTTTTTTTTCTTAAGTGCGGGAATGTTTCAGATATAAAAAATAAATAAAGTTGGGTATTTGAAATAACTCAGAAGTTCAGTTTGCAACAAAAATTCTGCTCTACATTTCATTAGGAAAAAATAGCTGTTAAATTCGTTGAATTAGCTAAAAACATTTTCCGGTAACTTTTCCGAGTATAATGAACTGCAGGAAAATGAACTGTTACATATGAAAGTTGGGAAACTCGCAACCAAACAAAATACCGGAAATTAGACGATTATCCTCAATGCACACTGAGATATGTGTGCGATAAAAATCCTCCCATGTTTGCACGAGAAAAAAAAAAAAAACGAGAAAGGAAAAATTGAATTTCCGCTAGGATCCCGTTGGGTTTTCCTCAACGACAAATCGTTTTTAATGTGAACAGAAATTTTATTTGAATTATTTGCCGGAAAAGCGGATGTAAATTGAATGAGAATAAAAAGCTAATTTTCTTTCTATACTCTTTTTTGATCTGCTAAAATCAGCGTATATATAAAATATAAAAATAATTAAATTACAGTTAGAAAAAATCCTAAACAAACAATTGCAACTCACAACTCGTAGGTAACTAGAAGAAGAAGAAGAAGAGGAAGAAGAGAAATTGGAGTTCATGCAACAACTAAGTGTCTATATAGAAGAGAGACTTAAGATTCAGAATCGGTTATTACATTTGCGATCTGATGGTTACGACGGACGACGGACGACAGACGAGATGCGAGATGCGAGATGCGAGATGCGAAAGTGTTTGCCCAGCAGGCAGATAGATAGACAGGCAGGCAGTTGAGCAGAGAATCTTGTACTCAGGCAGGATACAATTCCAACTCGAACATAAAAATGGACACATTGGCACAAGGATAATGATAAATGAAAGCGAAAAAAAAATAATGAAAAATAATAATTTATAAATTTATGAAGCACACATCGAACCATCGCCATTTACTCATACAAATTGCCTGGCACGTCCCGAGCGACTGAAGCGACCGCCGGCGCCGCCAAAGCCGCCACCGGTACTGCCGATTGGGGGGCTGCGCAGATAACGGTAACTGGGCAAAAATCCGGAGCGGTAGACGGCGCCAATGTGACGCTTCTGTGGTGTTGCCTGTTGCTCCTCCAGCTCCTTAGCAATCACGTCAACATTGGACTCAACATCAGCATCGTGTCCATGCTCGATGCCAAACAATTCAGGATCCCTTGAGGTGTCTTTTGTGATGATCAGTTAAGAACATGGGTGGCCATATATACATATACATATTCAAAATGTGCATAAAAAAGGTATCACATAGCCGCTAACTAGGTGCAGGGTGCTGGATATTTCAAAGATTTCCATCGGCAAGCCGAAGTCGGAAAAACCTTGCAGAACTTCATAATTTTTAATTTTATAATTATTTAATTTTCCAAAAAGGACATAGACAGCATTCGGTTTAGAGTTAAGTGAATAAAATATGAATTACAAAATTTAAATTCAAGTTAAGGAACATTGAGATCATAATGATCGATAGAAATGCAGTCCTTTGCTCTGCAAGGTTAAAGGTCACCTCAAGGGCAACCTCAAGCCCTAAATTTACTACTCACCCAGAAAGCGTTTCTCGGCACGGCGATAGTCGTTCCAGTCGAGATCGGCATAGCCGGCGTAGTTTGGATACCACCAGTAGCTCTGCATGGAGTCAGTGTAGTCAGGAGCAGAGGCGACGGGCATCATCATCTCCTCGTTCTCGCGCTTCTGCTGCATGCCATGCACGGGCGAGGACTTCAGTGCCCCAAGGTTACGCTTCTCTGCGCTCGCCCTCTGGTTCTGAGTCTGCTGTGAGTTGTAACGGGCAACAGCGGCCACATTGCGTTTGGGCTGATCCCGATGGATACTTGGGGCACTCTGTAGACGCGCCATGGTGGCCAAGTTGCGTTTGCCATTGGGCAGCTGGAAGTCACGTGCCAGGGTGCCTACATTCCGCTTGCCGAAGCTCATCAAGCCACCAGCCCTAGCCAGGGAGCCAATGTAACGCTTCTGCTCGCTGGGCTCTTCGGACTCGTTGTCGGCATAATCCTCTCCTGGCTCCGCAGTTGGCAGCTGCCCGTTCTTGGCCAATGTGGCAAGACTGCGTTTGGGTGCATTCAACAGTCCTTGGGCGGCGAGAGCAGCCACCGAGCGTTTCCCCTCATCCACGTAATCGGCTAAGTCGTCCAAGGACTGCTCCTGGCCCACAGCTACTTGACGTTCTTGGAGCAAGTTCTTCAATTGATTGCGCAATGCGGAAGCCTTTCGAAAAAGTATAGCACGAAAGTTAGAAAGGTGAAAGTTGGAAAAGTGAGCATACAGAAAGGGAAAAAGGATGAAGGTTGAAAAGGTACCAATTTAACTTTAAAGCCCTGCATCTGCTGCCTCCGTGGGTAGAGCGAAGCAAGGACTTACCAAGGAATAAAAGTATTGAGTAAGAACTTACATGTAACTGGTACTCGGGACTGGGATTCATGAGTTGATTTATTAAGGACTCCATTTCGCAAGGTGATATATAGTCATTATCCTCGGTTGCATTAACGGCGAAGGCGCGTGGCTGCACAGCCTGCAATAAAAATAAAAAAAAAATTAAAAATTAAATAAAATGAATTTTTAAAAAGAGAAAAACCAAAAAAAGAAAAGTCCTCGGAAAACTTGTTGAGAGCATTTCAATTAGCCGCTGGCTTCACGCTTTAGCCACTAAGCTGAACAATCTATTTGCGGAACACCGCTCCTCTTTTCTCTTCAAGGACTCTTTAAAGGACTTGCCACAGCCCTAATTGTCGCAATTATTTACACAAAATTGACTTTGAAATGTGTCGATACTTAACGCATTTTCGCCATTCAATTTTGGGCACCCCCTCCCCGTCCTGGCAGCCATTTACGTCCCTCCAGCCATGACGTTTGTCCTTAGACTCGCAGCTTACCAAAAATTTATTACTTTATTTGCTTAAACTCCGCGCCATTTATTTTACGCGAACATTTACGGTTGTGCGTTAATGTCCTGGATGCGAAGATTTACATAAATTCCATATGATGAATGAAGGATCTCTATGTTTGATACCTGTTCAGTAAGTCCTTCGATTGGAGTTCGAATTTTCAGCGCTGTGTTAAAGCCCCATACTTATGTGTCCTTTGAGGATGTGTTATATGTTCTGTTAACACTATACAACTTTAAGAGTTTAAAGTTTAAGGTCAAAGGATCCTTTCCAGGAAAGCTTTAAATGTATAGTCCTTTAAGGCATATATTGAGTCATCAGTCAAGTTCCCTAACTTAAGTTTGCTCTCAACTGGCACATCCTTATTTTCAACTTCTGCACTTAACCACCTTAAACTTCCGCCAATTGTTCTATTTAGAGTCTATCAATATTTCATTATCCTTACAAAAGCAGGGCTAATCCTCGCCAGCAACAGGCTAACTAGATCTTAAAGTGCTCTCAACGCCTGTCACATTTACATTTGCTCACACCTGTCCATTCATAGCGAAGTCTGTGTGCAACAAGGATAACAGAATATATACGTATACAGGCCTCCAGGTTTAGGTGTGTGTGTGTGTGTGGGCGTGTGCGCCTGTGTGTAAGTTTGGGCAAAAAATCGCTGCCAGTACGTATAATATTTAGCTTTTAATACACGCAAGGAGCAGACAAGTGCGGACAGGACCAAACAGCTTGCCAAGTAAATGGCTGTTCAAGCGTAAGGATAATGCCATGAACAAGGAGCCAACACATGACTATGTCTGGTGCGTCTACGTACTAGCAAATGTGTGTGTGTGTATATGTGTGTGTGTGTTTGCGTGTGTGCCAGGCAATTTCCTTCTTCATAGGCAACGCCGCACGAGACAATGAATCCGCTTTTAATAACTCAACGGAAGGTCGTTGAGAACGGGACTTACGGAGAGGACACTTGATGCTGTTGGGTGTAACGGTACAGGACATGGCGGAGGACTTGGCCGCCGTAGGCGCTAGCGTCCGTTTGGAAGGCAACGTAAATCACAAACAGAAATTGACAACTACTTATGTGCACTCATGCGATGGCAAGGGGGTGATTATGTATGTGTGTGTGTGTGTGTGTATGTGCGAGTGCGAGTGTATGTGTTTAGTTCGTGTGCTGTGCTTTTAGCTTCACAAAGTTGTTTTTATTGTTTGTTATCCTGCGATGAAGGAAATGTTGGCTCTTATATCATATTAGCACTCGAAATGATGCCTGCAAGGTGTTTGCAATGATAACAAAGAATATCCTTCGTTATCCTTACTATTTGATAAGGATTAAAGCTGTGGCAATTTGAAAATTGAAAATTAGAGTAGTTTCAGTTGAAGCTCTGTTAAGAATGTGAGCCAAATTGCCGAGATGTGAGCCAAAATTTGACAGCTAATTTCCAGAATGTGAAAATGTATCCTTTTAAAGGATTTTTGCAAATACAAACACACACAAATTTCTAGGAATCTCTGTTTGCATTTATCGTTTATTTAATTTCACTCAGAAAGTGTCAATAGCTGAAAAGCAGTGCCAACAATTTATAGCCAATTTTTGTTTGTTCATCAATTGGGACGAAGAGAGTCCTTTGGCTTTTTCATATATCAGAGAGAAATACGTATAAATATTTGCAAAGTCATAAACGATTGTCAGGGTCATAAATATTCATGGGAATGAATAATAAATCGATTCATGACAATGCGTTAAATGTTAGTGCACTCCTTTCCAGCGCGAGTCCTTGTCGCTCCTTTATGTGTACTTATTCATGTGTATTGCACAGATTGCAAACGTAAACAAAGTTAAGCTGAGAGTACAGCAAACAACAACCACTTGCATACAAGCGCAAACACACACACGCTCACACACACACACATAGTCGCATATACATCCACAAACTGTTAATTCATGCTGTGAAATGAGTGCGCCCATAAGTATGCAACAAAATAATTTGCAATTTAAGCGGCGTGAATCTGAGAATGCAGAACTTTGTCTTTACCGTTGCTTTCTTTAAGCGGCACTCTGCACACAGCCTGCCAGCCTGCCACCTTGCCACCTTGCCACCGCTTTTACTTTTACTTAGGCCACACAATTGTGCTGCGTGGGCGCCACAGATTTTCTCAGGGCGGAGAAAAAAAAAACTCACATCGCAGCAAATGAAGCGCGAAGCGTTTCACCCACACAATTTGCGTTGACAAAATTGTTGGTCCTGGAAAAGTGATGGATGGGGTGGGCGGAACGTGGGAAATAAATGTGTTGACGAAGCAGGACAACTTTGGTACAGCGGCGTTTGGAATTTTTAAGATTTATGAGCTGTTGTCTATGATAATGAAATATCTTTATCAATGGAACTTTTATAGAAAATTACGCGCATGTCCTTTTTTTATTGTAATTAAAAGTGGCGGCAAATTGGAGAGCATCAAAGAAGGCTGGCCCGAACAGCTTCCGGATTATTTTCCATTTTGTCCAGTAATTAAACGTACTTTAAAATTAATTTCAATAAGGACTTAAGTTAAAAATAAATAACAATAAAATTTTCAATTAATTCCTGCACTTTGCAGGTCGTTAAAGCAGTTGAAGTCCTAAAAGTCTGAAAGTAATTAAAGTTCCTTGGGTACCTTTATACTTTGAGGATAATTAAAATATCCTCGCTCACTTTGTGAACACAACTCTTGTGACGCTGTGGCTGACAGTTTTTCGCTGATTGTGCTATCATAATTTATTATTTAATTCCAGGACGATAATTAAAAGGCATTTCCATTCGTGCCATGAAAGCCGCGAAAGTGTCAAACGCAGAATATGTCCTGCACTGTCTAAGGGGAGCCCAATAAAAATTCAATTAAGATCAAAATTATTAACGAGCGAATAAAAAAATAAACTCGATTAAAATTATTGATAAATGCAGTGAAAAAAAATGTTGAAAAAATATGAACATTTTTCCAGTGAACAGGACACGCATAGCCATAAAATTGTTAATCAATTCCAATCGATGCGGTCCATCGGCTAATTTGGCGTGTAAATTTTTATGGCACAGCATATTCCTGAAGTCCTTAAAATGTCAACCAAGGAATGGGACATTGAATAGCATTGCTCCTGCCAGTCCTTGGGGACTCCTTCCGCATTGCCACTAATCTCACTCGACCATCGTCTGGCAACCAGTTGAGCCGCTTATGTCGCTTGTCGTCGTGGCACAGGCAAATTTTATTATCGCCACCGCCCAAGCATCAGGACATTTCAGACGTGCCCCAAGGCATTGCCGTTACTTACGTTTTTCTCGGCTAATTTAATGCCACATTTTGTTACAATTTTCTTTCACTTAAATAAATATTGTGTTGAGTATTAAAACCTAAGAGCTTTGACCTTCACTCGACCCCCCTCTTTTTGCACTCTTGGTCTACGTCGTAGTACATTAGGATAAATGTTTCTGGCCCAGAGGAAAGTGCCCGAAATTAGGGGAAAAACATTATAAATTTGAAACTTTTCATTATTTGAAGAATTTTCGTTCAAAGAAAAAATGCATAGCCAGAAATTAAACTTGATTATGGAATTTTATTATTGCCTTCCCTTACGCGATGCCAGGAATCGAAACATTCCTTTTTCGTGTGATACACATCCTCATTTTTATGGTCAACATTGCGTCCGACTATCATTGTTGCCCATAAGCGTCCATTAAACAGTATCACATGCCAGGACATTATCTCTGCCCATTAGCCACGTAACATCTACAGCTGTTATTGTAATTGTAATTGTAATGTGTAACCCACCCGGAACGGTATTCACAGGACATTCCATTGTTGCCCACCTGAAGGAAGAGCCTTTAATATCAGCAGGCGGCATTGAACGGAACATACGGAAATCTACATAACGCATCTGCTGGGACAGAAGCTCTCACTCGGCGTGGGAGGACAATAGCACACACTTCCACATAAAATGTCAAAGTGGAAATGCCAACAATGAGCAACAGTTTTTCCCCGCTAACAATGTGAATCCCTGCACACCCGGCCATTGATTGATGGAGGACTGAATTACGTTGGGGATACATTGAAGCGCATTTTTGGGCTTCTTCTTGGGTGAAAAGGTCACTCATCAATTAAAGTTGATTCCTCGGAAATTTCCACTTGGCAATAAAGTTGCCGAGCTGTGGCTCAGCAACAGCTCGACACCCACGAAGGACAACTTAAGATGGGAAAAGTTTCTTTTACATATGAAAGATTTCAATTACAATCTATTTGCACGGCACTGGTGACCTTTATAAGTCAATTACCAGGAAGGCTACACACACACACGTACACACACACATGCACTTGACAATATCCTCTATGGGGATAAATCACTTCTATGTATTCGTGATGTTTTTCTTGTCAGTTTCTTTTCATTCTCTTTCAATTTCCCTCATTCCATCTTATCCGAAGAGCTTTTCCTTATCAAACTAAAAGCAATTTCCTTTGTAATAAATAAAAAAAAAAAAATGTCAAATACAGTGGAAAAATCAAGGAAAATAAATATTAAATATTGCAACAAGCTAAAAAGTATCGTGGGCAGTTTTTAAGCAATTTCCACCAGAGTTGCCATCCTGACAAAAATGTTCTTTGTGGTTGCGCCTACGAGTATGCAACGTATTTTTTTCTATTCGTTGTCACAGAAAAACCCGTAAAAGCAACAAATGTTTGCCTACGCTTTGGGGCACAACAAAAGCCAACGCCTTCTTTACGCCCTTTATACACCCTCACACACACACACACACACACACATGTGCTGTGGGGTGTGAGTGAATGTTTTAAAAATGTTCGCATTGAGGCATTGAAATCCATAGCCGACATTTTAATACGGGATATGAGCCCGAGTCCCGGGCACAACGGCAGCGAAAACATGACACGATATTGATGTCCTCGCATAATATTGGTACTTATTCCCCCATATCCTTGCCAGAGATGTCTTTTGTCAACAAGAGTTTATACGTTTTTAATTTACTTTCCCGTCTGCTGACTGTGTTCATTTCTGGAATGTTTTTTCCACTGATTGAATTTTCCGCATAAACAGCATCAAGTGTGAGACGCGAAGAAGCACGTCCTTTGACATTACGAATTCCAAATTAGATGAAAAAAAAACTGCTCCGTTTATTCAAATTTCATACGCTGGTTAAATGAAAATTTCATCAAAGAGAACTATTCAGTGAATTTTCTCATTAGTTTCGTGTGCAAAACACAAAAAAAAAAAGGGAAAGGAAAAGTTGGTTCATGATTTTCAAAGGAGATACATAAAACTTACTTAGTTATGAGTTTCCATGCAGCGCAGGACATGCAAAAGTGTTGCCAGCAACTTATGCAAAGGCAATAAATAAGTCGGAAACTCATTTTATCCTGCGGCATATCATATTGCCGAGCAGGAATAGTGGTCTAAGGGGGCCTAGGCACTTCATCAGGGACTATTGTTCAAGGTCCTGTCTATGGCAAGAAGTTTGCGTACAGTTTATCAAATTATATGGAAAACATGCTCGATATATTCAGTTGATTACCGAGAAACAATCACGTAAATGCATTTGGGACATTTGTAAGCTGCCTAATCAAAGTCAATATTTAATAAAGGCTACGATGAAGGAGAAGGATAACTTTGACCCAAGACATGGCAAACAAAAGTTGGCAGACAAACCTTAAAGTTCGAGACACAATACTTCTGGCTAACAAGATTGGACCTTTTATCTGTTCCACACAGAATCAGAATCAGAATCAGGTGAAGGGTGGGGTGTGGGGTGTGGGGTGTGGGGTGTGCTGCAGGAGGAGTCTCAGTCTGAGTCAGAGACACATGAGACCTTCTCCCAGGTGCAAGTTCTCAATTACGCGTGGCCCAGGATTCTGTTCCCATTTGTGAATTGAATTCCAGTTGCTTGTTTATGGGGCAGCAAGAGTCACTCTGATTGTTATGGCGGAGGCAATGTTTGTCAAGGATAATGAATATTTGCTTCTGTGTGTGTGCGTGCGTATGTGTGCATATAACTTGAACGTCGAATATTTTAGCTGGGCAAACGGTGCGTATGCGCGATTTGAGAATTTAATAAGAAGCTGGCAGTAGTCCTCGGAAAGCGGGGAGGGGGAGGAAGGGGGGATGCTTTGGGGCTCGTTTGGAATATCAATCGACTGTCGATTTGACTGACATGCCACATGTCAAGCAGCATCTCTACGGCTGTCGATGCCAATCTCAATATGCATCATAAATCTCGCTTGACATTGAGATTTCTGAGCACTGTAACAATCTCCGCCCACAAATCCGCAAACAGCAAATCAATCGAGGGGTGTGGTCCTTCATGCGCATTCTAATTTTGAAACAGGATGCAGTTGTCCTTTGTTGCAAGCTTCCAGTCGAGATATTTTCAATAAATATGATCTCGAACTCACTAAAGGGGGGCCTCGGGGGCGTGCAACAAATCCAAACACGTTGCAACTCAGTTGACGTCAGTGCAGCTGTCAGGAGCAGACTTTGCCTCTGCCACATCGCACATGCACACACACTGCTGACTTGCAGGTAATTAAAAGTTCACAGTTTCAGAAAATAGTTATTTGATATATCCCCATCAAATCTGTTGAACCGAAATGCATTATCCTAATAATCCTGTTTTAAAGCAATTCTAATTGCTTTTCCACAAGACACAGCCATAAGAATGATTTATCCTTTGCCCGGCGAGACGGTCTCCTACTTGAGCTCCCGCTAAGTACAGTGTCTGCATTCCTCGCCAGCTGAGACGTAATTCAAAGCGTTCATTCAATTTTTCTTACATTTTTTTTTGTTGTTTTTTTTTTTTTAATTAGAAGCTCAAAGAAGAAGAATGCGTGCTGCGTGTTGTTTACACAGTAAAAAAAAAATCGGAAAATTTAATTAAAAGTTGAACAAAACTGAAAAAAAAACTATTTGTGAGGTACAAATAAAAAATGTTGATGAAACAGCAAATTACTTGGTACTGGAATTTCACTCCATTCCATTTATGACAGACAAACATCAAGGCCGAAGATGGGAAGAGGGGGCGGGGTAGGGCAGAGGCTGGAATAGTTCTGGATGAAGGGCAAAACGCTGACAAATGTCAACAAATGTCAACAGGCAACAATAGAAAGCTTGCTGCATGCCCCATAAATTGTTGAATGTTGAACTGGAACAGAGAGCAAAAAAAAAGGGGGAGAGGAAAAGGAAGAGAAAAAGGAGACAAATAAAAAGTGAAAGGAAAAGAGGAAAAGAGGAAAAAGTGCATATTTGGGAAGTGGCATGTGGCGTATGTCAGGAGGCAATGTCAAAGAAGCAGTTGCAAAAAAGGCTTTCAGTCAGTTGGTGGTTTTAGCCGCAGTGGCAACTGTTGCAATAACTTCCGACGCGCCACAAAAGGCGTGGCACTTCAACTCTTAGCAACAACTCGAGTTAAGTGCGCACAAGGAGTCGCAGCATTTCATTCACTTTTATTTAAGAAACTTAATTATCTTAATTATCTTAATTATCTTAATTATGTAATAATAATCATTAACTTAATTTCATAATAAATAATAAATTAAATTTTTTCTTCATTTTAATTTTAAAAAATAATTAAATATCCTTTCCATAAAATTGGAAAAATTCTTCGTAACAAATTAAAAATATTTGTACTTTCAGAAAAGGAAATTATTCAGGACCAAACACGTATTTGTTAAGTATGACAATGTTCATTTGATCCTTTAAGCTGATAAAATTGAAATGTGTCCTTTTGCCGACGTTAAGCCGTTCAATGAAATATTTTACCGCGCTAAACAGAAACGTTGACAGTAATAAAAAGAAGAATGGAGCTAATTTCACAGAAATTTACGCTTGGCCGCACAATTGTCCTTACTCCGCAAATACTCGCAAGTGCAGGAGCAACCAGCCGCACATTTCGACAAAATTATGAACCACCCGAAAAAGGACCCACACTGAAGCAATCTAAAAAATCAGATTGCGTTGCACAAATAAAAAAAATATAAAGAGGATAATTGAAAATGGGAAACAGAAAACAGAAAACTGAAAATTGAAAATTGAAAACTGAAAATGGAAAATGAAAATTTGATTGTAATCACCCAGGACCCGGCAACCCGTACTTACGGCATTTAGTATCATAGACAGCAGCAGCAGCAGCCACTTGCTCCTCTGTGCAGTTTTGTGCACGGCCTGCATTGTGTTAAGTGAATGAAGAGCTGAATGAAGGACTCAAAAGCTGCTCCTTGTCTCGGATCGACGGTTTTAATTGATTTTGGCACACGATACGCAACGCGACTGACTGCGTTTTATATGCCCACGCACACTTCAAAACTAATAAAACTATCAGCGGCGAAAAGTATGCAATAGTTGGCACTACAAGTTCAGTGACTCTCAAACTGTGTCTTAGATCTAAAACTGTGATTCAAACTGTAACGGACAAGAGATGAGATCTGTTGCCGCTGTTGGTTCGACACGTACGCAAGCAAGTCTTTCGTTTGACTGTATCCTGCAGCGAGCGCATGCTGCTATTTATACAACCTGAAGGCAAGCCCGAACTCAACTCCTCCGGATAACCGTTCGGCAGCTCCGATTCCCTAAAAATGCTCTCTCGGGTGCTGCGACTCGTAACAAGAGTCGACGCCTCATAGAAAATCCAGCATCAACTGTTGCTAATTGCGGGCGGCATACTTTTAGGCAACGCACTGCAAATATGCATGTGTGCGTGCGTGTGTGTGTGTGTGTGTGTGTGTGTGTGTATGCACTGCTCACGTTCCGTTTGTGAGCAGCTTATGTAGGTGATGACGTCATAGCAGCTCCCATTTAAAGTGGAAAAGTGTAACTTGTTGGGCGTTATTGAGGGCGTGCATGCAGCACCATGGGTCAAAATGGCATTTTTATTATAATATTTAAGACTTTATTTATTATTAAATATATTAAAAGTATTATTTACTTGCTTCGAAGCTTACTTAGAAAAGAAAAAAAAAATACCTAAATAAAAAGTAATAAATAAAAAATGAAAACTCTCAAATTGATTTAACAGCTTGAACATTTCTTTCGAGTAACTATTTCATTCGTTCCACTGTATGGCACTCTCTTTGGTGGCATATGAAGAGAATCGAGTTTCAATTCCCTGGCGTTCCTATTTATCCATATGTCCCAGTGCTCTCCGCAGTGCCATTCGTTATCCAACCAGACAGAGCACTTGCGCAACGCTTGGCGCTCAATTAAAAGTGAAACCTGAGTTGCTCATCCGCACCGTGGCACGGCGATGATTGGGGGTGGCATTGCGGTGGCAGATACCGCAAGCTGCAGTCCAGCATCCTTTTTAAGGATACCATTAAATTGCTAAGATTGTAAATTATCCACGTATTTATGTTCTTACATTTCTGGCTTGTCTTTTGTGGACGGATTCTTAAGCCGGAAACTTTTTGGTCAAGGAATTAAAATTAAATCGAATTAAATTTGCGTTTTATTTATTATATTTATTCAGAGCTCGAGTTTTGTAAATATTTTATAATACGAATATGAATGTGGAATCGTGTATATATAAGTTGGGGACTATATATGTATATATCTATAGAGTTTTCTCTTTGTTCTGTAGATCTGAGTACTTGATGGACTGTCAATCGGCTGGCAATGCGTTAATCATCACATTTAATTAACAAACTTTGAGGCATCATTTAAAAAGTATTAGATTTTACATTAAATATTTAAAATATTATAAAATTCATATTTATATATTTTTAATTATTAGGAAGATTTTATACAATTTTTTAAAATTTCTCCGCTTATAAAGGTAAAAGTTTGTAATTTACAAGGAGTTCAAAATAAAAATATATAAAATCTACTTAATAAAATTTTCTTCAAAATTTTCTTAAAAATTTTCTTGAAAATTTTCTTAAAAATTTCCCAATTTTAAAGCGTTTTTATTTAGGGGATATACCCAATAATTCTTTTAAGAGTATCAAAGGGGCTTTAATGCTGTCAATTTAGATCCCAAATGTAATAAATAACTAAAGCCACACGAATTGCGGTATCACACCAACAGTTGGCCATCTCCTGTTCCGCTTTGTTCTCTTTTCAAAAAAGGATACAACATTTAAGCCCGGATAATGCAAATGTCCCCAAAAAAACAAAAAAAAAATAATAAATAAAATGAACTAGTGGAAAAAAATTATGAAGCGTGAAGAACGTCAACTGAGCTGCACTTAAATTGCACAGAGTGCAGTAAAGGCTGATTTATACATGTGCTTGTATGTGTGTGTGAGTGTGTGTGTGTGTGTTTGTCTATGTGTGGACACACACGCGCAGTCACCGCAGGCTGTCGTCACGCCTGAATACCGATAACAGATTGCACGCCGATAAGCCAGAAAAACCGGCCGGTGGAGAAATGCACGCGAAAGGGGTAAGGGGTAGGGGGTAAGGGGTTAGGGGTTAGGGGTTGGCCGCTAGGGGTTTGGGGTAGGTGACGGATTCGAGGGCTGCTTTTGTTTCAGTGTATCGAAGCATAAAATTTGGTTAGACCAACGTCAGCCGAGCAGAGCGACTGCCCGGCTTTGATGGAGGGTCCATCCTTCACCAGATCCACGCACATACAGACACACACTCACGAACACACACACGCACACACACACACGCACACCCCTCTCACCAGTTGCATCTAATATGCAGATTATGTGCAGCGATAAATGCGATGAAAATGTTTTCAATTTAAACAAAAAATCAACTTCAACCGCAACGAACGAGTTTTTCATTTTCCTAATTGGACCGCTGGCACAGGTGAGTCGGAAAGTTGGTTAAACTTAATTAATTGATGTGTCTTCAAAAATTAAAGAGAAAAGTTTTATTTTGTTTTCTTAAATAATTAAGAAAAACCAAGCCACAGAAATTCATGTCTTCAAAATTATTTGGAATTTTGCGGGAATTTTCAACTTTTTGCAATAATGAAAGGAAAAGTGAAAAGTTCAACCATATTGAATGAATGCCAAGAATCCGAGACTTTGAAATTTTGATTTCAAAATTAATTGTCTTAAAAGCAAAATTAAATAAATAAATAAATTTTGTAAAATGATAAACCCAAAGTTGATTTAAAGGCCACAGAAATTGGAGCTTCGATAAAAATGGGAAGAAATCATAAGATACCCTTTCCTTATTCTGATCAATAATTGAATTGATTATTTTAATATTATTTTTATATATCACAAAATCAACTCTAATATAAAACAAAAAATTATTCGGATCATAAAAATTAATCAGCACTCAGTTTCAGTTACTTAGCACTTGACATGAAGGGAGCTCACTTACAGCTGCCAATGGCTCGCAGGTAATGAAATGCGTTGTTTACTTCGCCAACACCCAGCACAGGTACTGAGGTTAATCAACTATTCAAATCCAAAAAAAAAAAAAAAAAACTAAATAAAAAATAAACAGATCTTAAAAAAAAAATTCCTCTAGGGTGTAACTTTCCCATTGTCGACGCCCCCGAGCACAACAGGCAGCAATTGGCATCCACTGGAAACCCGTTCACAAATTGCGTTCATGTGGTCACGCTTTAAAAATATAACATTAAAATACACACGATCATATTTCACGCAGACACTCTCACACACACACACACACATACGAAAGAACAAATTGTTTTATGGCGAACAAAAAAAAATAGAAAAATTTAAAACTGCTTTTTGGGTGCTTTTGTTCTGTGGCACGAAACGAGCCACTGAGATCGACAATCGACATTCGAGCATCGATTTGATGTCTGCTATAATAAAAAATCGTGGCAAATCTACAATCATATATATGTATATATGTTGGGTTATATATATATATCATTTTAGCAGCCGGTAACATAACGTGCTTTGCATTATAATCAACAGGACAGACTGCATGGCAGTTGGAAATGTAAATTTTGTTTTGAACAAAACAAAAACCAGCAAAAAACCAGCAGTAGTATAAAAAAAACAAAGTGAAAAAAAAATTATAATAATAATATACAATTTATCAGACTGCGTGCTTTTAATTAGCGTAGCCTGAAAAGCCGGTCTACGGTTCCCTTGCCACCACCTGAGGTTCTACCTTCGAGCCCGATGACTAATAGACTGATTCTTCAACCTTGTCTACCATCGGCATTTTCCAGCTGCTTTACGTGTTCCATTGTTTAAATGCCTAACTGTCAACCGCTTCTGTAATTGGCATCCAAACGACAATAGATAAAACTAATAAATAAAAGAAAAAAATAAAAAGAGAAAAAAAACAACACCCAAGAAATCAACTCTTTGCAGGTGTTGTAATTGAACAATAAACGTGCGGCTAATGCCGCGTCGTGTCGGGCATATATCACACACATAATGAGCTACCGACTTGACTTGTGTAGGGGATAAGATTTCGGTCATTGGCTGCTTATGGCTAATAAGCTTGGCAGCTCTTGAGTTCGAGGAACTCGGAAGCGGGGCTTCAAGAGCTGAGAGAGAGAGAGGGTCAGCGAGGGTTGAGGGTCGAGGGTCTAATTCTGGCTTGGATTTCAGAGTCTTTCCCTCGATCCCCTGCCGCTCCTTTCGTGCTGTGAGCCAATAGACTGCATGTTCTCATCTTTCCAAATGAACAAACACATCCATCAATTGGCGAACTAATGAATTCCGAACTCTGCTAACATCATCATCATATGGGAAACCCAAATGTTTACATATCATATATATATACTGGGGATATATCAGATATACAAACAGACATTCGATCGGTTGGACTCTAAAAACTTGTTAACTGTAGTTAAGATCTATGCTAATTTGGTCAACACGTTTGAGCGGATGTTGGCTTAAATAATGATTAGAAAGATTTTAAAGTAAAAAATAAAATAAAATAAGAAATTAAAATCGGTTCCAATTATAGAAAATATAACGAACGACTTTTGATCTTTTGAAATTACAATTTACAAGCTTTATTTGATTTTCGGTTTATAGAAGTAGAAATGAAGGTTTAAAAGACTCTTTTGGGTTTTGGCGACTGTTCAACAGATTATCGAAAATAAAAGTACAATTAATACAAGTTTACAATCGTTAAGCTTAGGATAGATTAAAATGAGTGGGTGGGGAGTGGCGGGGCTGAGGGGCGGAAAATTAATAAATTGATAACTAATTTACATATTTGGAGCGTTTTACTTATTAAATACATGGATACTTATGTTTTACATAGATTTTACATTTAAGACATACATCATATACATCATCATATCATAGAACGCATATCATATATCATCCCTATATATCCTTGCCAAATCATTCAATTATTTACTTTTCCTACAAACTCCTATCCTGAATTCCGACGCGCTTAACCAACTAAAGACAAGCTTTTTGTAAATGAATAAAAATGTTTGCCCTCATTGCAAAGCAGCTTAAAAATATAAATATTGTTACGATATACATATACACACGTATATATTTATCTCATCCATACACACATATACATATATATATATATATATATATTTTTGATTCTTTTTTTCTTTTGAGAGGGTTTGATTTAGGAATGTTTTGTTTTTTCTTTTTTCTTTTCACTTCTTAAAATTCAATTTGTTTGCTACGTTTTGCATATATATGTGTGTGTGTGTGTGTTTGTGTGTATATAGATAGAAGAAGAAGCTGCCACGGGACACGTATAAAAATATCAACTTATGTTGCGCCTCTCTAATCCACATCCATTTAACACCCACACAGAAAGCTATCCGATTCTCGTTTCTTCTTGGCGTTTCAATCTTCAATCTGTCTCTCTATCTTCCATGTTTCTGTGAATGTGTAGGAGTGTGTGTTTGTGTGTGAATGTGTGTATTATATGTGTGTAGTTGCCTATGCTCACGACACTCTCTCAAAGACGGGTACAACAGGTACAACAACAACAATTAAACGCTATGCTAACTGGGAGACCCTTCTGCCTCGGCCGGCTGGATGGATCCGCGTCATCTACAGATTTAACAGCGTCATGGAGATTAGCGTCACGAGTGTGGCTCCTGCTGCTAATGTGTCCGCATTGTTTGAGCCACCCATGCCGATGCCAGCACGCGCCACATCCTGCGAGGACATATTCTCGGGCGGATCATGTGAGTTCACCTCGTTGCTTGCGGCGTTGTCATTCAGGGTTTTCTCCAGCGAATCTGGACCAGAATGCATGACACCTCGATGCTCAACTTGGACAAGTGGTGGCTCATTTATGGGCGTGGGCTCGTGGGTGCTGGTGGTGGTCGCATGTGTTGTCGTTGATGTGGTCGATGTGGTGGTGGTGGTGGTAGTTGTGGGCACCAAGGTTCCATTCTCAATCCAATACACAGGACTGAATTCCATCTTCACCTCCTTCAAGTAGCTCTTGCGAACCTGAAATATTAATCCCAGATTTAATTTGGAACTATTTTCCTTGAAGCTATAGATGACACCTACCTCAGCGTTGATCTTACGCGAGACACTTTCGCTGTCATAATAGAAGGCAGAGAGCTTGGCCGTATAGAGTGCCTCCAGGGTGACATAGTTGCCCAGCAGCGTCACATTGATAGCCGTTCCTGGCCAGAGTTTTGAAAACACTGCCTTGTTCTCGCGATGAGACTCGCCGTGTTTCAGAGCCCAGTTAATCTCCGTGGGTACAGCCGCATTCTTCTCGTAGATCTTTGTGGGCAATCCCCTGGCGGCACCCTCATGGGAGCCCCAATACTGCAGGGTGTTGAAGCTATAACTCATCACCTTCTCCATCGTATCGTATGTGTCGCCCCGATTCTCCAGGACGCCAGTAGCTGTGATATGGGAAAAAATGATCAGTTCTGTGATCTCCGAGATCGATGATTGCTTCCCAACTTACCCAACTCGGTCACATTCTCACGAATCGTGGTGCGCAGTTTGTCCAACTTGATGTCCCGCAACTCGTAGCGGAAGGGTTCGGTCTCGATCAACACTTCGCCCTCTTCGTAGTACTTCTCGTTCTGGTTCTCCACCACTTTGATCTTGCCAAAGCCCACAGCCTCCAGGAGGCCCAAGTTGTAGTCTGCTCCTTTATGTGCCTCGCCACTGTCATCATTGGCATGGTTCTTGGCACGATGGCGGCCAATATAGGAATTCTCGCCAATGGCAATGGCGCCCACAGGAATGGCAGCCGAGAACATGGTCCAGTGTGTCCAGGCAATCTTGCCCAGGTGACCCTTGTTCATCAGTACATCAAAGTGCTCGTGGGTTGTGTGCTGGTACAGGCCTGCAACGCACACATGCTTCTGCTGCACCTTCTCGGTGTGTCCAATAGCGGGCACACCCTCAATGGTCACACGGCAGACATAGATAGGATAATGCTCATCCACCGTCAGGTGTTTGCCGCCCTCAACCGCATACTGCATCTGCTTGGAATCCTTCGGATCGTACGTCTCCCAGACCAAAGTGCTGGAGGTAACCCGTTGACCCAACTGAGTTGAAGCGTTCTTGTATGTGAGCACAGGATGTGCATGTCCCTCAGCAGGTGTGGTCATTTGAAGCAGCGCCAACAGGCATCCAATGCCCATCAGGCTCCAGCAGGACTTCATCGTCATTTTGTTGATTGTACTTCGACGCGTTGACGCGTCTTCTTGTGCCCAAAGTGATGTGGGATGAACTGCAAGTGGACAAAAATGAAGGGAAATTAATAAAGGACAATTAACTAATAAGATTAAGGAATGTTTCAAGGTATTAAATTAAGAACATGATCCTAAAATGGGATATTATTGAATGCTTTTAAATGTTGATAGAGCCTTGGGAAATATCTTGATATAGACTCTTTGATTGAGTGTCATCTCTTACTGACTTTATAATTATATCTAAACTATATACATGTATATTATATCTAAAATATATACATTTATATTTTAAGATAAATGTATCTTTTATTTATTTTAATCTCTCAATTAATTCGTTTGATTAAATTACTTTAATTATTTCTCAGATATTTTCTTGTTGCTTCTGCAAATGACACTTGCCGAGCCCTCGTAATGTTTGCCCTTATGAAGTCCCTATGAAACACAATATTACACCTATACATATAAGAATACATATGTATATGTATATATATATATTCATATATATATCCTTCAGCCCGACTTCAGTTTCAAAATCTCATCCACTACAGAGCTTATTGATTTAGGTGACAAAATCTCTTAACCAAGCATCCTTAATAGACAGACACAGGAGGAAACCTCCTGCTCCTGCTCCTCCTCCTTCTGTTGTTCCTCCGTCACCTCCCCAAAATGGCTTTCAGTTAACTCGTTGGCAAAACCGTCGACGAAAACAACTCACACGAGTTCCACTCCAACTTCTGTTCCCAATCCAAAGCCAGAAGTACATCGAAGAGTCGAAACCGAAACCGAAACCGAGAGCAATGCCGAGGCAAAGGCGGAGGCGGAGACCATGTCGGAAGTTCGCTTGGTCGCCTCCAACTCTATTTGCAAATATTTGCGAGTGGGGGCCATTAAAAGCTTAAATGGGATAAACAATGCCTGGCGAAGATGTAACGGAACCGCAACCAAGCCAAAAACAATTCATTTAGTGGTATGGGCGTGGCGAGTGTGGGGGTTGGGGGGGCATTTACAGGAGTGGGCGTGTCGGCAGTTTACAACAACTTATTTGACTGCGTGGCCATGTCCGACAGACGACGCCGATCATTAGACGCGTCAATGTCAGCGACACAGACAGCTCCACTTCAGACTCCAAGGGAATACATGGGTCGCCGGACGAAACAATGTCCGGGAGCTTCGCCATGGGAGTTTTGGATGCATACCCGATAAATTTGTCGCTTGTTTGCGCAACTTTGTCGATGCTGACACATGGCAAGTAAAACAACAACAACAACAACAACAACAACAACAACAACAACAGCAACAACAACAACAACAACAACAAAAGCAGAACAAAAAATGGAATGGCTTGCTGCACCGGAAGTTGAGGCGACGCCATGTTTATTCATTAGCAGCCATTGTGCTGTATGGCAGGAAACTTGTGTCCTTCTTGTGTCCACTAGAGCCCCGTCTACGGTTTGTCTTCGTCACGTGTCCGTCGTCCTCACCGCCATTGGCCAACTCTTGACACTGTGCATTGTGTTTTGCTTAGTTGCCATCGTCTAACCTTAGCGCTTGACCCTAGGAGACCCACCTTCCATCCTCCACCCTTCACCCACCACCCTTCACCCACCACCATCCGCCTGCCCCCCGCAGGCTACTCACGTTGTCATTGAAGCCGTTGTCTGCAACGGATATGAGATGATAAGGTTACATGCAACATCATTTGTTTGCCTGACAAATGATGTGTTATTGTGATAGTGTGAGTCTCGATGTGTCTCTGCATCTCTGTATGTGTGTGTGTGTGTGTGTGCGCTTGAAGCCAAACCAACGGTGCATACAACTTTCGAGTACCTCCGAAAGGGGCGTCGGGTTCAAGTGACGTGAGTCAAAATTTAAATAATTCACGAGTCGTGTGTGTGTGAATGAGTGCTTGAATGCAAGTGTGAGTGTAAGTGTATGTGTGTGTGTGTGTGTGTGTGTGTAGTGTTGGGCTTGAATGCAGAGACCTTTGCAGTTGGTGATGGATAACAAAGCTGCTACTGGAGTGCTCAAAGGATTACGCCAATTCGAAGACAAATCTGCACATGAAATCAAAAGAAGGTCCATTTATCTGCAAGGAGACGTTTCTATTTGAGGAACGAAAGGATTATTTCTAGAGGTGCTATTGATTTATTTTATATATTGAAACTCCTTCAAAGCATTTAATGAGTTTCGATAAGTAAAAGTTTCCACAAAACTCAAGAGAAAAGAGTCAAGAATCTGAAGTCCATTGCAGCTGAACTTCATCTTCAACTCAAGCTCCAACTCCAATTCCAGCTTCAGCTTCAGCTTCAACTTCAACTCCAGCTCCAACTTCATGTGCAAGTGAAACTTTCATAAATTGTATGATGAGTTTTAAGATTAATGTTGGGTATCCGAACCTTCCAAGACTCTCTTGGCAACTCCGCGGTCCGAAGCGCCCAAGAATGACGCATGAGAAACAAGTAAGGCACTTGGAAAGGGAGGAGGAGCGTTTTCGAGTGTGGCCTGTGGTCGGCGGAAGTAAGTGTCATAAAAGCGACGACCGAGGGCGGACGTGAGGGGGAGCCAACAACAAGGCACAAATTGACCTCTGGTAACCGCATAGTTGGCCCCTTTTTGCGCATGGCAATAAATATGCTAAAAATAGCAGGAGAATTAAGCACAGCCCAAGAAATTGAAGGCACTGCAAAGTTGCACAATGATGAGGCAGGCAGTGGCATGGTTTAGAGGCAACAACAGAGTCAGAGGCAGTGGCAACAACAGCCTCCACCTCGTTGCAGATAATGACCCAAGTTTGAAAGAAGCATCGATTCTCCCCCGGGCCAACTGAAACTAGCCCCTCTGCCGGAATTCAATTGGGAAAACGCAGGTCAAAGCCGGTGAAAGTTCATGTTGCCTTTTATTAAATCAGTTGCTTGCAACGTTGGCAACTTTTTGTTGAAGGTTTAACCATTCTTTTGGTTGCCTTTCGACAGGTTGGGTTCGGCTCATTGAGATTTACGAGCGCGGTGAAGTGGGGGGTGGCAGGAACGGGACTGCAGCAAGCGGCAAGCGGCACTGCGCCACATTAATTGGATTTTATTGAACTTTGACTCTGACCCTCATAGTTGCAACTGCAACAAGTCGTTGTAACTATGTTTGCTGCTGATTGTAGGCAAGCTTGTTGCATATGCAACACACACAGACACGCACACATACACTGGCAAATGTTGGAAGTTATGATCCAAAATATGTTCACAGCTCTCCATATGAGGGCGCTCCCCCCGCGCTTCAATCAACTCAATTTGCCACTGCGAGACGCCTCGCTGCATTGGCGTATGGCGATTTTGTACTTGATTTCTCACTTAAGACTCCGGAATTACGACCCAGCCGGAGTTCAGTGCACTTGTTGGGCCATTGAATCGCTTGATTACTTCGTCAACACAAAAATTAATTTGAAAGTCATTAAATGCCATTTGCCTTCAGAGTGACAAGAGGCGCTGTACGTGATGATGCCCGCCCTTGGGCGTGAGAATGTAGAAAATATTAAAAAAAAAAAAAAAAAAATAAATAAATAAATAATAATTAAATGTAAAAAAAAAACAAGTCATAAAAGAGTTTCTAATTCAGTTACTGATTTACGAGGCTCTCGCAGCGCGATAATTGATGTAAATTGAAAAGTGATTTGAGTTTTCGCCGCCAAACACTGAAACCTGACTATGGGGCTTGGGTTTGGGTTGCGAATGTCGAGTGTCGAGTGTCGAGAGTCTAGAGTTTTCCCTGGAAAACTCAGTGTCAAAAGCTTTTCAGAGGGTTGGAGCTCTTTCCTCGATTATGCCATAAATCAGAGCCTTCAATGGAACTCGACATTCAGCAAATTAAGTTCGGGCTTAAGTTTGGAGTTCATAGAGCAAATGTCAAGACAGAACCAATTTCTCAGTGAATTCCATTGTTGCCTTTGATTGCAATAGAATTTAATTAAAAATACTCGAGATTTGTGTCTTTCACAGATTAAACTATAAATTCCACTGGGGTCAACATTCACTTAAGATAAAAAATCTTAATTGTTTTTATTTCAAATTTATTTGAGGAACTTCAAAATACAAAAAAAGTGGAATTTTCTACAAATAGTAGTAGCTGGCAAAAGGTAGTAGATGGTTTCATAGATACTGCTTAGTAGTGAATTTATACTACGAAAATAGAGCAGAGTCTAAAGTATCTCAAAGTTACAATAAAAGTATCTAAGAAATATCCATATATATCTGATTTTCATCAATTACTCAAGTCGATTGAAAATGTGGAACTTTTACAATTTGATAGGTTGGGAAATCGTGTCGTGATTTGAAGTGGTTGAATAATGAATAACATGAATAATATGAATAATATAAATACTCGTACGTAGTTATACAACTTATGTAGGAAAGTTTTCGAGTCGAGTCGATTGAGTAATTGGAATTGGAATTGGATTTGTAGTCGAGTTCCACTTGGAAGGATTAATCGTCCAGTTCATTGATAGCGTTTAATAATTATGGAGAAATGTGCATCCGCCGTCCACCGCTGTGGGCCACTCACTCGGCTAGATCTATGGCATTTCAATTTGCAATGCAATTTAATTGATACTCGAGTGAGAAAAACAGTTGCTTTTCGCAAAATTTACACATTTTTCCAGCTGGTTTGACGTTTCCTCAATTATTGGATGCCAGTGGAGGGAAAGCCGAGGAGGAACGATCGTGTGATAATTGTGACTTGAATATAAATGGAAACGCCTCAGTAGACAGTAGACAATGGACGGAGAGTGGGAGCTGCCACATATCTCGCTCTCTTTGGGTGGCAAGTAGAGCTCAAAGGTCGCTCATGGGTTTGGTTTGGTGGCTGGCAGGGTAATTGCACTGCCCGCCCACCACCTGAGGTGCAGCTCAGCTTAACCAGTTTGGATCTAGGCGAACTTTGTAATTGCCCATTGGATTTGTTTATATCTGATAACAGGTGATGACGTCCGTGCCCCAACCCGTCAGCCACACCCCGCCCGCTCACCCACGCTATCGATTGTTTATGCAACAGTTGCCCAGTGCAGTGCAGTGCAGTGCAGTCACTTCAAGTTAAGTCAAGCCAAGCAAAGCCAAGCCAGGCTGAGTCGAAACCAAAGCAATCCAAACACATAACCAAACCCCAGAACCAGACCAGCCACCTCAGCCCCAGGCAGTGAGCCATAGCGATGGCGGGGTTGGTGGTGGGAGAGGTGGGAGGGGGGAGAGCACGAGCCCGGATCCCATTTAACTGGCCGCTGCTGCAATGCGTCCAGTTGCTCAAGCGCTTTGCGGCATGTGCCGCACTTTTTGTCTGATGTTGCCTGTGGCAGGCGAAATCAAAGAAAAATCGACAAACAAAAGAAAAGAAAACCAAAACAAAACAAAACAAAAAAAAAATAACTAAAATTGCAGCGTTGCTTTGGCTGTTGCTCTTTTGGCCCAAACAGTTGTTAACTTAATTAAAGTGCCCAGCACAAAGGTAACCGGAGATAAGCAGCCAAATGGACTGCGCGTCATGACGACTACTCGAAATGCCCTGCGGGATAAAAATAAACTAAGCTGCGAGTGAGAAAACACATTTGATGAGTTTTTCTCTGTTCTCTGGACACAAGGAAAATCAGATCGTTGTGGAAAATGTGAGTACCGAGGAAAATTGCTTGAAAAACCCAAACTTCCTGACTCACAGTCCGAATAAATAATCATATGAAAAATACCAAAAATATATATACTAAATATAAATTGTAACCTTAACTAAATAAATCTTCAGCCTTCAATCCATTTAGCCATTTTAGAAACACGTTAATAAGCTCGCCTCTTAGCCATCAACAACAATTATTTGGGCCACAAATCATCCTCCCTTCATAATGAAAAAATCAAATGCCTTTCCCCAACTCTTTTTTTGGTTCCCATTTTTGACTTTAATAAGAAAAATTTCTATGCAAATGTCACGATTTTCTCGACTCCCGTTTCCTTTTTATGGGATTTTCAACAATATTTTTTTTAAGTTTTCTTTTTTCGTTACATTTTTATATCCATTGTTGAGCTGTGATTTATTTGTTGACCGCTTTGGAGCGTTTGGAGCTGTTTGGACAGCTGAGAGGCGTCTGTTTCCTATGGCCGGTCTGTATGGGATAGACGCTAACTGGCGGGCGATTCACACTCGACACTCCGCCCTCCCACCAAAACACATGAAGCCTTCCTCTGGTCTCCCCCCCTTTCTGCCGTGCAGTAGCCCATTTGCATATGCATTGACGTCGGCGTCGAAGCTGGTGCATCAATTAAAGCGTCTGGAGAACCCAACACTCGTTAGCGCCGGACTCGACCTGAGCGCACAGCTGGCGAGAACATTAAATCGACTGCAACGTTGCACGTGACAATGGACAATGGAGCTGTGGCTTTCCAATTGCAATACGTGTCTCGCCCTGCTACACACCACACCACCCCATCACCACACACCCACAATGTGGCAAGCGGCCACCTCACGGGTCATCTGTCCCCACTGTTGTTGGCGAAACGTTTACTGTACACTCAATTAATTTAATGGATCAATCGATCGTTTTGTTTGATGAAATGCGAGTAGTTTGGGAGCCACACTCACATCAAACAAACGATTCCAAGGGATGGGGTGGGGTGGGCTGGAGTGGGGGAGGGTCCAACAATTTGAATTGCTATGCTGTCCCCCGTGCACTATTGACGAGGGAACAGATGTATTCCATTAATTACCACCTGAGGTGTTCCCTCATGCCAAAGCGTCCAAGCGAAAAGGTGAGTATGAAAAAGTTAGGCAGCTTTAATTATGTTGATGTAATTACAGTCGATCGGAGTTCCTATAAAGTTTATAGCTCTCTTAAGCCAGTTATAGGTTCATCTTATTTACCACCCAATCTCCCATTTTAAATGCTAATCGGAATGTCATAAATTCTCCACGCGTATCCATAATCAAACATGTTTCCTGCTCTAAACTAGACGAATTTAAATTTAGTTAAAAATAGAACTTTAGTCCATAGACTAGAGATACCCTGTATACTATAGAGATACCCTGTAAATTGCATTTAAGTAAAGCTTAATTAAATTTCCATTATTTCTGTAATTTAAATAAAATTAACAACTTTCTATTTCGGTTTACAGTTCCCACACTTTGGAAGCTCCCACCCCCTTCTCCTTTCACTTTCCCACCATCACCACAATTACAGGGTATTTAAATGCCCATCAAGCAATCATTTGCACAAAAGACCCGTAGGGCAAGTAACGATCAAAAATAAATACAAGATTTTTTTAAAGAGCCCAAGTGGAGAGCACATGGAGCAACATTTAATTAAAATGAAATTAGACAAACAAATGAGCCGCTAATTAATTAATTCGTAATGCCCAATAAATTTGTCATCAATTCAAATTCGGGTGCTGCGTAAAAAAATTAAATATGTATACAAAATGCATTTTTTATGCGGCTCCCCATTCAAATGGCAGAGGGGAAATTTAATAAAAATTAATTATCGCCAGCTATTTCATAATTTATATTAATTTATTTGTAATTTCATTTTCTGCGCTTTGTAAGAGAAAAAAAAAAAAAATATCTTAGATCCCCAATTAAATATTTAAATTCTGCTCTGTACCAAATTTGACGGCATCTTTGATGCTTTTTGTGTTTTCAGTTTCAAATTTATTTTCAAGGTTAAAAAAAATGCCAGAAAATTAACGAAACGGAAATTGTTTAAAGTATAACAAATTTTTTTAAAAATATTTTTTATTCAATATACCGTAAAAAATGTAGAATTTAAATATCAACTTTTTTTTAAATTTAAAAATATTTTAAAACTTAAATTAATTATTTTTGGCTAATTTTTAAAATTATTTCATTTTTTTTTTCATTTGAAAATATAAAAATAGAATAAAATAATTTAAGTAATTATCCCAATAATTAACTAATTATTAAATTAAATTTTAATTAATTATTTTTGGATAATTTTTAAAATTATTTCATTTTTTTTTTTTTTTTTTTCATTTAAAAATATAAAAATAGAATAAAATAATTTAAATAATTATTCCAATAATCAACTAAACAAATCAACTCAACTTTTCATATTTTATCAAAATTAAAAATACATAAATAAATATTTCTTTAATATTTAAAAAATTTATTCATTAAAGTTTTTACGAACTTTATTCCTTTTGCCATGAGTGGAAAACCTAAAGGTAAGAGCCGTGACAGTACGGACTTGGATGATTTTATGGAAAAGGGAGGGGAACATGACAGTGACAGCGTGAGTTCCGACTCGGCGCGTGTAGCGAATGTTCACCGTAACGTACGTACCAGTAAGTTCTATAGGGAGTACCCTACCTCCTGACTATTAAACAGATACTAAACATAATACATTATAGCCGAAAATGATCCCAAGACGCTCTTCGAGATAATCTTCACAGGCTTGTCGTTGCTCCTCGCCATCGTGACCTTTCCCCTCTCGCTCCTCGCATGCATCATCATTCTGCAGGAGTACCAGCGGGCGGTTATACTGCGGCTGGGACGCCTGCGACAGGGAGGACCTCGAGGACCGGGAATGGTGTTTATTCTACCCTGCATTGATCAATGCGTTAGGGTGGATCTTCGTACCATATCGCTGAATGTGCCGCCGCAGGATATTCTAACCAAGGACTCGGTGACCGTTAACGTGTTCGCCGTTGTTTATTACAGAGTAAACAATCCCCTTGACGTCATACTTCAGGTGATTGACCACAGATCCTGTTGCCGGCTACTCGCCATGACAACCCTGCGAAATGTCACCGGCTCCTACATGCTCTTAGACTTGGTCTCCTCGAAGAAGACGTTGTCCCGGCAAATCAAAGGCATCCTGGACAACTCAGGTGCCACCGAGCCATGGGGCATTCGCGTTGAGCGCGTCGAAATGTATGCATGACTCATAATCCTGTATATACAATACAAGTATATGCATATCCTTATATATTACAGTACGGATATACTCATGCCGGAGTCCTTACAACGCGCCATGGCAGTTGAGCAGGAGGCAAGACGCGAGGCCAAGGCAAAGGTAGCAGCCGCAATCGGGGAACGGGATGCAGTCAAGGCACTCAAGACGGCAGCCGATATCATGGAATCGAATCCCATTGCCCTTCAGGTGAGACTCATAATGCAGTCCCAAAGGATAATACATTAACTCGTCCTGCTTTCCAGCTTCGATATCTGCAAACCCTGAACACAATTTGCAACAATGAAACGAAGGCCATTGTGTTCCCCTTCCCCGTTGACCTTGCGATGAAAGTATTTAAATAATCGACCAAAATTATTCTAAAGTTTATGAACTTTGTGACTTGCGTCATTGGAAGCAATCAAATCTGTTGCAAGTAGAAAAAAGCAATTTATCCTTAAGATTCCATTGAACATTTGTTCCGCCTCACCGACTGTGGGCCTTTTGAAATGAGAGCAATAAATTTTATATGATTGACATAAAAGATATATGGAAACTCTTGAAGGGAATCAACTCATGTGGCACAATTCTACACAAGGCCAACAAGGCAAAGCCCCTGCCCTGCCCTGTCCTACGCATCCCCACATGCACTTGCAACACATGCAACACATTCAACACAGGCCACACACTTGCGGGCTCTTCGCGTATTTCATTTTAATGGCTTTTTAATGATCCACGAATAGAAAGCAAAAGCACTTCAACCTCTAGACTCTTGATTCAGCTAATTAAGAGTTCAATAATTTAATAAGCGATTTTCTATAAAGAATTTCTACTGACACACATCCATGCGATACCCATTAAAACAGATCTTAATGGGGTATATTAAAGCACTTAAAGTGTAGTCAGCCAGTGATCAATTTTTCATGCTTATATAATAAATAAAAGCAATTTGTTTCAGTTTCTGGAATACCCTGCATAGGCGCTTTATAGGGTATGCCTCAGAAAACATTGACCCCTCAACGGGGGAAGAGCCAACGACTGCGCAGTTAAGCGTCCAAATTGGTCATGGACCGATTGAGTTGAGGCCCGAGAGATGGCCACATGTGATCCACAAGCTACGTCATCGTCAGCCGCAGCACCGAACCGAACTGAACCGAAACCGGTACTGGGAGTCCAACAACTCAGCCACCACGTGCTCTTCCATTTTGCCGCCAAAAGCGTCACTGCAAAAGAGTTGATCCGGTTTTTTGCGATCTTTCAAAATATGAGCTAAAAATTCTTGCATGTAACGAATTGCCTTTAAAAACCAAGATACCCTCTGCAGGGTAGCCAGTGGTATTTTTTTTTCTAGCTTCCAAACTCAATGCCATGTTTCAGTTTGAATGCCTCAAATAATTAATACGCAGCGGCGTTCTAAGCGTTACGAATGTATCTCCATCTAAGCGAGTGAGTAAAAATATGTATCTATGTATCTATGTATGTGTATGTGTTTGTGTATCTATATGTTTATGTAAATATATATCTATGTATTTTTGTATC
Source organism: Zaprionus lineosus (assembly GCA_035044505.1). Taxonomy (NCBI): domain Eukaryota; kingdom Metazoa; phylum Arthropoda; class Insecta; order Diptera; family Drosophilidae; genus Zaprionus; species Zaprionus lineosus. The sequence goes on along the minus strand of JAWNNX010000655.1, from coordinate 416,691 downwards.
TTTGTATCTTTACATCTCTGTAACTTTGTATCTATGTATCTATGTATCTATGTATCTATGTATCTATGTATCTATGTATCTAAGTGTCTATGTATCTATGTATCTATGTATCTATGTATCTATGTATCTATGTATCTATGTATCTATGTATCTATGTATCTATGTATCTATGTATCTATGTATCTATGTATCTATGTATAAATGTATCTTTGTATCTTTGCATCTGTGTAGCCATGTATCCATGTAAATATGTATCTTTGTATCTCTGTGCCGTTGTATCTTTTTATTCAATTTATGAGCGCAGTTTCAAGGTTGAACCGTGACGTAATGGCAAACACCGACTCGGGTCTGGGTTATTAAGCGAAATGCGTTTATTTCTGTATAAATTCGTTGTGATTGCCATCAGAGTTAATCAATTTTGTGATATTTCTTCTAGCTGTCAGTTTGACGGGTGTAGATACTTTTGTAATGGGCCCGATTGCTCGGCTCGTATGCAAATACGCTTTGAGCTCGTTAGCTGGCATCAGAGTCAAAATGGAAATTAAACTCGCATATGTCAGCATTAAAGAGCATAATACACATCACAAATCATTCAGAGAAGGGGACTTGTTGCTGTCCCGCCAATCGGACAAAGTATCTATGGGAATGCTTTCAGCTACTCATAAAATCTGACTATGTAAACGTTTCCCATTACCACAAACAAAACTGCGTCATATGCGTCATACACTTGAGAGTCGAGAAGAAACTTCTCAGTCCACATGAGTCTCAAAACTAAAACTATGTTTATTTATAATTAAATTAGTTTAAAACTTAAATCTTTGGTTGAGTCACAGCCTTCTGGCACAGGCTTTAATCTGCAATCTGAGTTATTATCTGCTTGGCTTTGTTTTCATTGTAAAAGCTAATTAAATTTTGCTGCTCGACATGAGCAGTAACCGCACGGAAAACTTTCAGTCTTCCTTCAAATTTGAGAGGCACAGTCAGCGGTGCAGATGGTGGCTCAGATTACGCACTACCCGAGGCTCAGCACGACTGCAGCTTTGAGATGACTCCAAAGATGCAACTCCGGATTGGAAATAGAAGTGATGATGGGGAAGGGGATGGGGATGTGAGGGGATTGTGGCTACCACTAGTTATATCGGTTTGATGCATGATAGGTCATAACTGTGGTTTCTTGGCCAAGCTTAGCTAACTGTACATCAAAGATGTGCCTATGATTGTGTGCGTGTGCCTGTGCCTGTGCGTGTGCAGTTGGAGTCGAGGCTTGGCAGCCGGTCATGCGACGACAGCCTTTCAACGCCAGCTCCATTAGCACCTCATTGACAGGCGAGGCATCAAGTTACGAAACGCTGCAAAGCTTTGAGGGATTGAGTTTGGGTGATTGGGAGGCTGGGTGGTTGGGGGGGTGCTGGTGGTTGGTAGGCTTGCTGAAACAAGATTACACATTGATGATGTGCTCCAGTAAATGCCATGTGTTGATGATGCCTTAGCTGTTCCTGTTGCTGCTGTATCGCGTGCCGCACTCATCAAGTATCTTTAAGATACAATTATGCATGTATCTTGCGGCTGCCTTCATGGCTTATAAGCAGCGCCTTCACGGCATATACAAACACCCAACACCCAACACCAAACACCAAACACTACGGTCGCCCCTCGAGTGTTTGTTGTCGCTCTCAATGACGACTTTTGACAGGCCATCAATAAGGCAGCTGTCACATTGCTCATACGCCATGTTAACTTTCTGCACACAAAAAGCGATATTTGTAAACAATAAAGCCCCAAAAGTGACTAATACATTTTTTCCATGTTGAAGTATCTCTTAAATTATTTTTTTCTCCCCGCTTTTTTACTTAAAGCTGTTCTCTGGCAGCCTCCAAGTGTGTCTTAAACATTTGCTATGTTGACAAAGCTCTTCTAAGCACACACTCGATAGTTCTTCCATAGGCTCTGAGGCTCTGAGTTAGTCAACTCTTTTGCGTCATCTGCCAGTCTTTACTGTCCACTCAAAGGGGCTGCAAAGGGACCGTTGGCTCAACTTGACACATTTGTCATTTGATCCTTAAGCTGAGTTCTTGAAACTCTTTCCTCAACCCGTTTTAACTGCGTTGTAATTAACTGCCAATTTGCATTTGCGAACGAAGCCGTCAAAGACCTTTAAATATCCTGTAACTAAGGATATAAAGGGTATGTATTCCTTGTAATCCCATTTTGTGCTCAGTTTCAGGATAGGAGCAGAAGATGCTCTTAGCTTAAGCTTAAAGTTTATTTAAGTAATTTTCTCAATGTGTTGACATTCCAGGGTATCCTTTATATTATCCTTCTGAATATTTCTTCCTTTGTTTTCTATTTTCTAATGGCAGATTTTCCCCCTTTTCAGGCCGCTTTCTTCACACATCTAAAAACAAATTGTTTGTTCGCCGTTGTTTTAGTTTTTGTTGCCTTCATTGTCTCACGTGTGTGTGTGTGTGTGTTTGCTTAAAGCTACTTTAATTTGAAGGCCTGACTTTTTGGGTGTCATTGAAGAAGTCCCTTGGACCCAAAACGCTTTCCGGGATTCTTGGTGCGCCTTTCATCTCCAATTACCACGCCGAACGGAGGGGCTTGAAGGGGGGAATGCCGTCTGCAATTTGTTACAATCAAAGCGATTTTCTATTTTGTATATCCATGTATATATACATATGCACATACATGTGTATATGGATAAATTTGTGTTTCAATTTTAGATAACGGGCCTGCAATTTGCTCTATGCGCTCAGAGTGTCACTTTCAATTTCTGGCAATTTAAATCGCGTTTTGAGCTATTTTAAAGTGTGACTGTGGCTCGTGGATTGTCGAGTGCTGATAGCGAATGAGGTCAGCGAATGGACTTGGATGTCATAATGAATGAGTCCTCTTCCCACTGGAGATGGTCAGTTGGAGATGTGCCCTCGGTTAACAGTCCGTTTTATCATTTCAAATGCGAAAGGAATAGTTTAGGAATTTCGAAATTGTCATCTAACGACAACATTTAAGTATCTCAGTGTCCAGTTTACGAGTACACACACATACACACACGCACACACACATGTATACACACACATTCAATGAGGCAATTTCTTGGCGCCACTGCGGCAATCAACATAAATGCAAATTTGTAAGCTTTTTTTTTTTATGGCCAACGAATAAATTAAACATGTTGCATGTTTTCCCTAGACGATAGTCAATTGATAAACATAGTATATATACTATATATATATTAGTAAATACACAACTATATTTATTATAGATTAAGCAGAAGCATTAAATACTCAAATTTGGTATTTTCTGCTTAATTAAGTCATTTTGATTTATTTAAAATGGCTTTAAATCTGAACTCGAACTTTGCTATAATTTTTTTTTCCTATAAACTTGATTCTCATTTATGAATTTTGCATATTTAATAAATAGTATTATATTTAAGAAATTATTTTATATTTGAGTTTCGCACATTCAACGATTCGCATGAAAACCATTAATTTCTATAAATAGAAAATAAAATGAAAAAGAACCGTTAATTAAGATCATTTTAGGTATCGCAACACTTAATAAAATTGCCCGGCTTTCAGGGCGAAAATAAATATATATGAAAACAATGCTGGTGCTCAGCTGCTCAGACTTTCAGCTCATGCGGAACTAGAATCTCATGGAACTATAGAAGATTGCAAATAGAATTGCATGCAAATAAAAATATATACACACATACATATACATATACATATATATATATATAATGAAATTGGAATGCCAACGATGTAAATGCAGCAAATATTGAGCAGAGTGGAAAGAAAATCATTTCGGTCAATTGCCAGAACACAGAATGTGGCAAGGAATTTGCGTGCAGCATTTGGATAATCAAGACTTGCGATTACAATAATAAAAGCCAAGGGGCAAGACAGAAGAAAGAAGGGAAGAAAGGAAGGGAAGAGAGGAAGGAAGTTTTAGTGCAAAGAACAAAGAGCAGTGTCTGATGTCAGCCACCGGACGGCAGGTGGCGCTATGCTGCCGGCATTAGCTGCATTAGAGGCACGCCCCGATTAATTGGCGATGACATGCATGCCGCGTCCATTAGTGAGAATGTCAGCAAGAGCAATTATATAATTGAAGCTTGAATGGGGCATAGCCGACGACACAGTCACTGCATTTACTAATTGAGGTCGTCCGCCAGAGGGCGGACAGGACAGGAATACTTCTCATATGTCCACATGCCGCATCATCATCGAGATGATCTCTCGTTTTTTCTACCGATTATGGACATAGATATATTTATCTATATACAAAAACAAATGTGTGCCACACACACACACTCACTCACACACACACACTTGACACTAAATTGAAATTAAATTGTGGTAGCAATGTCGCTCCGCGTTCATAGAGTCACCGCCGTCAGATGACACCGTTTGACAACATTGACACGCATCTTCCCAAGACTCATCCAATAGATGCCCATCTATGTATGTGCGTCCTCCCCGCAAGTACCTAATGACCCGGAACTGCTGGACTCCCAATGGAGTGCGCCCTTTGATATTGTGAGTGTGTGTGTGCATCTTGAGTTGTTTATTGTCTTAATGCTTGTAGGCTTGTGTGTGTGTGTGTGCGTGTGGGGAGGGGTGAGCTTCAAAGTGCATGATATGTCGCATTCAACGTGATAAGCGACGTTGCAAGATTGGAGTACCCCCATCGTCGCCCACGCATAGTTGTCAAGTGGCACGCACTGTGGTTTCTTACATGGCCAGTGGGTAAGTGGGTTACGGCTGTAAATTAAATTATATGGAAATGGTTAAAAGGGTCTCCCATCAGGTGTCCACAGGTTGCCAATAGAAAATTGAATTAAAAAAAATAAATATAAAATATTCCAAAAAGAGAGAAGTTTGTATTTTGAAGTGGAATTCCCCTTAAAGTCAGCCTCATTCGAGAGGGTAAATATTTAAAATAAAATATTTCAATTTTACAGTTAATTTCCTTTAATTACCTTCAAGCGAGATCCATTAATGAAATCATAAATTTGACGTTTCCATCAAAATATTCAGAAGTTGAGCCAGAAAAACAGAAGGTCGTTAATGTGTACAGTTGCCACATCGAATTTAATCACCGGCCGCAACTGTTGACAATTTGGAGGTTCGCTTGAATTTCTTCAGGCGAATCCCCAGCTACCCCCACCGCTACCCCCTCCCACCCACCGCTAAACTACACAAGTTTGAGTCCAATTGGATTCGGGTCTTTGTGGAAGTCAAAATAAATGTACTTTAAATAAAAGCAATAAAAATGCAAAGCGAACGCTTGAAACATACAAATTGTTTTTGAAAACAAGAGATAAAAGAAAACGGGAATAACAAAAAAAGAAATAACAAAATACAAAAATAAAGAAATAAAAAAATAAAGAAATAACGAAAAGCAAATAAATAACAATAAAAATTGAAATACACAACAAAAATGCAAAACTGCAACTAAAAGCGTGAAAAGTGTTGGCGACAAACAAATCAAAGGGATGGGTGGGGGGTCAGGGGAGCGGGAAGCAAAAAGCGGGGAGAAAGACTCATAAAAACGCAGACAAGGTAAATAAAAGCATTCGAGCCCCCGACGACCCCATCAAACAACAACAACAACAACAGCAGCAACAAAAATAACAAAATTCTGTCTGATCTCAGCGCTTGGATAAGACACAGTAAACGTATTGCCCCACCGCCCCGCCCCCCTTGACCTTATACTCGAAGTGACTCCGTTAGCGACGTTGCTTGTAGTTCAAGGTGCGCCAGAGAACTGTTAAGAGTCAGTCATGCGGGCACAGTGGAGCCTCGCTAGCAGAAATTGAATAGAAGTTAAGTTGTAAAGGTGAAAAAGAAATAAAAATGGAAATGGAAATAAAAACGGTGAATATTTTAGGTACTTGCTACTGTTTGTGTGTGTCACTGGTAGTCAGTCTCCACTGTAATTGCCCACTTTCTTTCATTGGACAAGTACAAGCAGAAGGCATTTGTATGTGCATTGTAAATTGACAATGATTGCCCACAATTTGCTCAACACAGAACGCGACAGAACTGCAGATGCAGATGCAGATGCAGATGTAGATGCAGATACAAATGCAGATTCAGATACAGATACATATAGAGAGATACAGAAAATATAGATATAACTGTTGTAGCTACACGCAGCAGCTACTTTAGTTGACCGGATCGACTTGTCTGTCTGTCTGTCTGTTCGTCTGGCTGTCCCATAACTCAGGCTACTTAAACTGTCACACGGTCAACTTTACACGACTCGAGGCTCGCAAATAATCAGAAGAAATGCCCAAGGACAGCGGGAGGGGGCGCGATGAGGTGGTGGGGTGATGTGAGGGGCGACATTTGCTATCTTCTCACTGAATTTATAAGCATCCACAATGATTTTTCAATTAAGATTGATGCTAATGAAGTCGTTTTAAACACATCGCTAATTGACAAGCCAAATGATGTAAGAGCCGCAGCCAAAGGAACGAACGCGGGGACTCCAACTGAAGTGCCTTTTGGCATGTGTGTGTGTGTGTGTGTGAGGTGGACACACATGAGCAGAAAAGTAGAAAATATTCCCAACTATTCGTATTTGTGGCTCCGAGTACCCAAAATGGAGCCGCCAATGAGTCTCAAGCGCATAAAAGGTGCGACTCAAGTTGATGGCTGCAGCTTGTGGCAGGTGATTGAGTTGTGTTGTGTTTGGCTACGTTTAAGGTGCCACAGACAGATGCGAATTCAAGGAAAGGAGTAAAAAATCTGCCTTATAGAGAGTATGGATCATAATCGACCAGAAATCCACATATGGAAACTATAAAGCTGTGAAAGTTTCTGATATCATTTTATTTATATTTTTGCCATTAAAAATGTCCCTATTTATATGAAGGAATTTGTACTTGCCCCTCGATTGTATGTGCTTCAAATGCAATTAATCTGCAAATAAAAAAGTACAAAAAATCCCATTAATTTTATAAAAAACATAAAGAAAAAAATAAATCACAGATTAATCAGAAAAAAAAAAAAAACGACTTGCTATCAAAACACACAAACGCCATTAGAAGACTTGAGTTGCTCCTCCAAAATTGAAACTGCCGATGCCGAGCCGAGCCGAGTGCCTGGTGTGGTATGGGGCAATCTAAAATGTTGTGTGCTTGGGTAGAGAGATGTTGGGGCACTGTTTGGGGGCCGGAGCTACAATGTAATCTATCACTTGAGCTGAAGTTATCGGGTGTAAATCTCACGAGCTTGATGCGATTATGTGGTCGCTGTTATGACCTATGGGATGGTATTTGGTCGACTCTGGATGGGGCAATATGGTTTACAGTTTACCGTTAGGCACGACTTTAGCCAGACTAATTGCAACGCCGTTGCGGCTCTTAGCCCATCGTTTTGGAGACTCTCTCTCGCTCTTCCTCTCAACATGTGGCAGGCATGTGTGTGTGTGTGTGTGTGTGTGCCGCCGCAAAGCCTAAACGAAACCCGTTTGCAGTTGCTTGGCAATTGGATTGCTCTTCAACGTTTAAGCCACGCGGTGGCATGTCGATGCCGAAACCGAAGCCAAAGCCAAAGCCAAAGCCGCAGCAGAAGTTAAAGTCGTTGTCTAAGTCACAGAATGGAGCTGCACGTGGTTTTTTAGCCGGGGCCAAGTCCATTAAAGCCCACGTAGAACAAAGAGACCGACCGGTAGGAAATTGAAGCTAACCGATGAAAAGTGGCAGCCGGAGAAAGGCTTGCCCTCGCTTGTTAACTACCAATTGTCTCTATTCTCCGGATGTGAGTGGCCACATTGCCAGGCAGCGGCAGCGGCAGTGGCAGTGGCAGACAAAAAACCTACGTGCAACAGCATCAGCATCAGCAGCAGCTGTAACAATAGAAGCCGAAGCTGTGCATTATAATTGAAAACCTAGAAATCAATTTGATGGCTCAAAGCCTCAATTATATTGGCAATGGCTTTGAAATTGGCATTGGAGCGATTCTCCGGCCCGCAAGGCGACATTCAATTGATGCTCTTAAGTATCCCGCAAGTCGTTGCAACGTAAGTAGAAAATTAGTTCTTGAGACTCTTAGTTATAATCTAACATAAGTTAATTGGGCTTGGAAATAAAAGAAGTCATTCTCTTAGGAACTAAAAGTGTTCCTTTCTTCAATAAGAAATTGACCATGATTTATTTTACAGCCTATAAAAAATATATTAAGCTTTTGTTATTTTTATAAAATATGAAATGTGGTCAGTAATTTTCATATTTTTGTGGCTATGAAAAGAGTTGATTTTTAGTTATTATTTTACATCACAAAAAGTGTTAAGTTACGCCCGTAATTTGTACCGTAAAAAAAAAACAATCCTTTTATTTTAGTTTTTGTTAATTTAATTTCTATAGTTACAGGCTTTAATTTCAATTGAGAAAATACCATAAATTTAATACATAAAATGGAGGCTTTCAATGGCCTCTGATTATTTTCTCTTCGACAGGCCATAATCATATGGGCGACCCTCATGCACAGGCATTTCTCTGGGGTAATTAACAAATTTGGACATAAAATATCATAAAACATATTCGCTAATTAATTATGGAAGCGAATGCCTTATTTTATGGCCACGCACCATAAAATTTTATAGCATCGCAGGCGAGCAAAACCGCAGGTTCGTTCACCGTTAGGCCGCCAACAAAATGGCACCTGGGGACTGGTGTCAGCCATTAAGGCGTGAAAAGTCCATAATTTGAGAGTCGAGCCGAATGACAGGCCGCATGATGGAACAGAATACAAAAAATCAATGATAATAATTATAATTATATTTATATTCGAATTAATATTTGAATTTATTTGATTTCGAGAAGTTGACACACCCAAGACGCAAGATTGCCAAAGGGTTTGTCCTCAAGGTTGCACGGGCGTCGGCGGGTCGGACTCCAAGTGCTTGTTAATTACATTCCGTGTCTCCGTAATTACAAATCCGCCTCCAACAATAACTTTCAGATGTATCTGGCAATCTGGCAAATAGTCTGGACGTTGTTTGATTGCTTGGCGTCATACTTTTTGCTTGCACTGTGTGCGACGGAAGTTCATTATTAGGTTGCCCGTCAGCACAACAAACAAACGGCATTTTAATTGAGCTGACACTACAGTGTGAATGTGTGCTAGTGTGTGTGTGTGTGCTAGTGTATGAGTATGTCATTTTACCTCTTACTACTTGTTGGCATTCATGGCAACTGACCAAGGAGCACTTGTCGCTTCATGCCCGAAACATGAGCTCACTTCGAGATATGTGTGTGCGCATATCTTTTGGATAGAATGTCCAATGCACATGACTGTGGACAGTGGGCGTGGTCCAAAGTTATGTGGAGCAGTCCCCCAATCTTGCTGAGCTGTGCAAACTGTACGAGAGCTGAAGGCCCCGAGTGTAGATGATGGGAATTGTTGTGGTTACCTGATGAGCTCCAAATTGGAGGCAATTACAAAGCCGCAAACAATGGAATTGTGGCACCTAAGGAGATATGAGGGCTGGGACTGCATGTGACAAGTTTTAAGACATATCACAGCTCTTATATATCCAAAGTCTTGCACATTTCTGCCCTGCGTCCTTGTAAATAGTTAAAGGCATTTGATTAGTTTTCAATTAACCACTTAGTTGTGGCTTTTGCTTGTTGTAGCCCGCAACTTTTAATCAAACTAACTAAGCGCTCCGACCTGCACATAAATCAATAACACACACATACACCCACACACACACACACACACATATATATATCAGCACAATTGCACTGACCCAGTCCATTAGCAGACCACAAGTAAATAATTGAGCCCCGTTCCCGGGGCTGGGACTGGGACCGGGTCAATTATGAGCACAAGCTCGTGCCTCCAGAAGTTCTCCATTGAATGGAAGTGAGCTGCTAGATTCCATAGAGCGCAACAATTGTTGGTCAGCCACATGGAAAATTGGCCAACAATTTCAGGAACCAGTCTGAGGATTTTGTAGCTCTTGAGGCCAAGAGGATCGAGGGCACCGGCGTGACATCTAAAGCACATTCTCCAATAGCAATTTTGTTGTTGTTGGGGCCAATGTAACCTGCACATTTAATTTGCAGCGACAAGAAGTCCGCGTGCCAGGAGCATTCACTGTGCAACCAGCAGCCAGGCATGTCAAGTGCCAAGCCAGCAAAAGAAAGACAACACAAGCAGCAGCAGCAACAGCAGCAACAAAAGCAGCAGCAGCAACAACAACTACGGAGGCGCCACAGCAAGGGACACATGTACATGACATGACATGGACATGGCGCCAACATTCGAGTGTCTGTTTTGGAGCCCGGCTGCCATTTAAATTGCAAACCATAAACTGTTCGGTCGACCTCGCATCCCCCTCCTCCACACTGACCCCTTTCCCCATTCCACAACTTCTCCCCCTCAACCTCTGCTGCTTTAGTTGCAACATTTCGTGTTGCCAAGTGCCTGACTATTGATTTTCCACATTTTTGCTCAAATCATACTTTGCATTTGATACTGTCAGTACTCGTATTGGGTAACATGGACTTGGCTGAGCATTAAACGGAACACGGGGAGGAGTATCAGGCAGCGGGAGCCAAGGGTCGGCCGCCTTATCAGGGCAGCACTCAAAAGACATTGCTTTAAGCTGCGTCCGCTTATCAACAGCCGCAAACTTACATCTGGCCCCTCTTCCGCTCGACTGCCTCCATCCATAATCCACACACTCCGCACACTCCACACACATCGCTTGAACTCACCTTGGCAATGGCAATGGTTGGAGCTCTGTTCATGGTCTGGGTCTAGGTCTGGGAATGGGACTGGAACTGGGACTGTGTCTGGGTGTGGGTCTGCGGCCATGGGCATTCATAAATCCCATTTGGCGGCAGCAATTGCACTCGTCGTCTGCGGTCGCTGCGAAAATGCAATTCAGCATAGGAGCAAAGTGACGGAACGGAGTGATGGGGCGTGTGTTGGGGTGAGGGCATATCGAATTCAGTGCCTCCGACCCTTGGGCGATTGTGGGTGAATCGGCTCGAGAACAGGGAACAGCTGTGCACACACACCTTGAACATCAAGCACGATGCAGACCCATGGCATGGAGTTGGGCTTGGCTGCTTTTTTGTTTTGTGTACTTTAAATTTAGCGTGAACTTTGGAGGCATTTCCCTTGACTTCGCCCTCGGTTGCCAGGACTCGAAGGAAAGTGAAAAATCTTCTTAGCTTTCGTATGTACGTACGTCTTTTGTGTTATGGCTCCGGGCTGCTCCTTTCTCTACTTCTTCTTCTTCTTTGGACTTAAAGACATGGCGGCAGAAGTTGAATGTGCCCCAAAGCGATTTAAGTTGCAGAAGTTTGGTTCAAAAAGCCCGACGGGGGGAAAGGGGTACAAGAAATTAGATTTTGGCTTTAGGTTCAACATATGATAAACCCTTATTCAATTTGAGAAGCAACAGAAGTCTCTGTAAAGGATAAATAAAACACCCAGAGGTACATTAAGAAGAGATTTTGAGGAGTAGAAACTGAGCAGAAGCTTGGAAGAAGCTGCCACTTGAGATGACTTTCTCGTTAGCCAGTCCTTGCCACATAATCATCCATTTTGTGGCATAACAACAATTATTTCCGTTTGAGCTGGGATTCGGCTCTTAAAGCTAAACTGTTTACGCTTTTGAAGCGAACTTCAGGGAGAGCTTCACCCACCCCCTAAGGGGGAACGAGGAGAGGCATCAGCAGGAACAAAGGCAATTTCAAAGGCACGACAACCACTCGAAAGTTGGAAAGTGTCGAGTATGTTAATTGCAGGAATGCAACCCATGCGACCTCTGCGATGGAATCGAAGGGAGAGCAAGGGAGGCACGTGATGCCGCCCCCGAAACGCAGCCAATAATCCTGCAGGAGTAATAAAAACAAAGGCAATGTGGGTAATTTTGAAAATTTATCACAAAAAAGGATAAAAACAAAGGCAGCTAGCTCAGCGGGGTTGGGCGAGAAGTGGAAATTGGGGGATGGTTTCCATTGACAGCCACCACACAGTTAGCCACAGGATACTCGCTCGCATATCGAGTACAAGGCTCTGGTCACAGTGTCGGGCTATTTCACGCAAAATAACAATTTCACCGTCGACTTTTCAGTATAGAAATTAATTTTATGTGCCTGTTGTTTGTTTGTTTACAGAACGTGAAGTAATTGGTGGCGGGCGCCGATGGCGTATCGCCGCAGGATCTGCATGGAGACACGTTTGGCGACGCGTGCGGTTTTCCTTAACGGATTTCGAGCGCAAACATCGCCTGCGGTGCACCCAATGTCCTGGGAATCGCACCCAAAAGTCAACAAACTGGCAACCGAGCTCTGGCGGCAGCTGTGACTCTCAGCTGGTACTGGTTGGGGCCCTGGGCCACCCAGCAAACAGAGTTCCAATTTATTTCTTCTTTTACTTTATATTTTTTTTTTTTTTTTGGCACTTGCTCCGGAAATTTCATAATTTCCCAAGCGCCGGAAATGCGGCAAAATATTTTAATGGAGTTAAAATGAAGACATTCCGCGAATAAATGCGGAAGCTTCTCAATTGACAGTCCTACAGTTCCTAAAGATGAGTGCTTCGTGCAATTGAAGAGACAAATTAACAAAAAACCAAAAATAAAAAAAAGAGTTGAGAAAAAGATATTCAACTTAATATAAAAGAATGTGTAGTCCAAGGCAAGAAAATGCTGTACTTAAATCTTGTCAGTTTATGTACGTAGATTCCATAAAATATTTACTTAAATTAATTATTTTAGTACAAAAATTAAATATTTAATTTTATATTTTAACAAAACGAATAATTATAAACACAAGAATCGTTAGAAAGTCTCTATATATTTGCATATCCACTGAGCAGCCTGCGAAGACCTATTTAAATGGCATACCAACTGTTTTGGCCACCACTGTATACAGTGTGGCTAGCGGAAAGTCGCATGCGATAGAAAATCGCCCCCCATAGGAAAACAAACACGGCAACTGTGCGAATAGGCGAACAAAACAGAAACGCAAATGGTAGGCAGAGAGCAGCGAAATGCGTGCAAAGCGTAATAGAGAATGAAATAGAAAATAAATAATAAAATATAAGCGCATGCCGCTGCCAACCCCTGAGTCCTTTATAGGATGAGCGAACGCGTGTTGACGTCGGCATCCTTCTCATGGGCATCGTCCTGCCGTATGTCCTTATTGCGATGCGATCGTTGTTGTTGTTGTTGTTGTTGTCTGCCCAAAAAATAGAAGCAACGATTTCTGCGAGTGGCAACAAGCAAAACTGGAATAGAGACAGGAATGGGAACGTGGGTCGTCGCCAGTCGTGGCACGGGGTACCAAATACCATGCGCTGGGCATTAGGAGGAATGTGTAAATGCTCTGAGCGAGGCCAGACACCGAAGCCGAAAAGCAGTGTAAACCACCCCTCACAGCACCGGGATAACAGCAAGGACAATGCCACTAGAAGAGGATGATAAAGAAGAAGAAGAAGAAGCAGCGGCATAAACAGCAGCCGCAGGAATACAGTCAGCAGCTGCTGCTGCTCCGGCTCCTGCTCCTGATGCTGATGCTGTCGCAGTTGTTAGTTTGCTTGCAGGCATTTTTTGCGTACTTGTCTCGACGCGTCATCCTCGCCGTCTGAATCTCAGTCACAGGACGAAGCTCACGCGCGCCCATACCAATGCAGGTGGTGCTGGAAATGCTGCCTACCTCAGAGTCACAGTTTTTCACTTGATGTGTGATTCATTCACAGGGATTTTCTCTCTCTCTCTCTCTGCTCGGGGCAAACTCAATCAAAATCAGGACCTTTGCTTGTTTGCATTTGCGTCTTTTTATCGAGTCAAAGGATCTCAAACAACGCAAACAAAGTTGCATCCAGAACATAACTTTCCCCGGCCAGAGACTTGCCCACTGTAGGTGCCCAGGAAGTTCACACTTTGTCACACTCAGTCATAAATGAGGAAATCAGACTAAGGACATTAGCTGGCCCAAGGACATGGCAATGAACATTAGTTATGCTTTTGACTTATATATATATATTATTTTATATAATCTCTTCCGATTTTATGGACGTAGAAAAATCAAATCAGAGCTCATTATATTTTTATTTAAATGGGAAATAAATGGAAACAATGAAAATGCTGTAAAAGCGATAATTAAATTGATGCTCATGGGAGGGGAGGGGGGAAATCAATTGATGAGTCATAAAAAGCGGCACTGACAAAGGGGGCAACTGGCAAGGTCTCGTCTATATTTCCATAATGGAACATCTTTAATTAGATGACATCACGACTTGAAACCTGCTCATAGCTTGCAGACTAGAGCGACGCCCCTGCTGAATCTGAATATATATATAATATATATAATATATATACTTATATATATAAAAAATCATAATAAATAAAATCTAAAAAAAATATTTTCTTGATTAAATGAAATAAAACTTAGTCATGTCTGGGGTTATTCAGGCGAAGGAACTCGATACTCAGGACTGTAACTCGACTCAGGCTATAACTATGACTGGCTATAAACTCCCGTCATATGAACAGTTATTTAATCGTCGATTATTTCCCATACAATTTTCTTTAATCTCTGAACAATAAAATCCCAATGTTTAAAATAAAATATACATATATAAATTAATATTATAAATAAAAAAGGACTCCCCAATTTGCAACTCGTTAAGAAAATGATGTATTTCATCCCCCTTGTGCATTGTCTTTGCCACAGGATGATTAAAGGCTACTAATATCTTCATATAAACGCTGTTTCCACCCCCGCGGTCACTGGCACCCACCCAAGTACCACACCCCCCGATGAAGCTCATCAACGCCTTCGAAGTTGACCTTTGACAGACGAATGAACGTCCTTACATGTTCGACGTCCATCAAAAGTCCCCATTGATTTGATTTTAGTGATGCGAGTGACACGACATTCAGCTCAGGGGAGCAGGACACGTTGTTGTCGTTGTCGTTGTCCTTAAACACATTTAACAAACTCCAATGCACAAACCCCTTACCATTTTCAGTCTTAAGCGGGGTTGGGCCGGGGGGAGGAACTGCGCCGCTTGGCGCCACATTTAAAAGGCCATTAGGTGGAAAAAAAAAAACGTCGAGCCGCGAAACTTCAACCTACCGCAAGTCGAAACTCAGCGGCGATAGGAAAAGACACACACAATCAACACCAATGTGTGTGTGTGTGTGTGTGTGTGTGTATATGGGACACTGCGATCGCGTGCTCAGCGGAACTTAATTGAGGCCCGAATGAAATTTCATAATCAAAAAAGGCGAAAAAAAAAACAACAAAAAAATAAAAAATAAAATGAAATGAAACAGAAACAAAATTCGCAATGTGAAATTTACGACTTTTGGGCTCCATCTTGGAGCCGACGTCGCCATAAAGAGGCAAAAACAAAAAAAAAAAAAACAAAAAAATGGGAGATGAGATATTCAATGCCACACAAGTTATGCGTGCAACAGCCAAGGATGACTCATGACTGCCTGCGTCCTTCGGAAGGATTTCGTTGACGTGCGCCCATTGTGAGGATTGCGTCGTGTCTCCTTCGCCTTCGCCTAAGCCCCCGCCTTTGCCTCCGCCACCGCCTTTGCCTTTGCCTTCGCCTGCGTAAGCTTTTGTTCTGGCCCAGCAACAAAGTGAATTAACTTTGAAACTTTATTCATATGTTTTCGTTCCTTTCCTCACTTAGTTACCAGCAATTGTCCTTTATTTTTATTTTCACTCCTCCGCCCCTCGTCAACGCCATCGTCCTGCCAGCCCACGCAACGTTCATTCACTTGTTTGTTTTCGTGCGGCTTTTGTGCTTTCGCCCAGCTGTTTGTGTGGCGCAAATAAGTCGCTTATCCTTTCTGCCCACTTTTCCTCCTCACGTCCTGACACAGGAGTAGGACTTTGGCGCCATTGTATTCTTATCGGTACCAAATGTCAGTTAAATACGTCAGTTGTATACACACTAATAAAAGTATCTAATTTATTATTCTATGGAACACCATCTGTTAAATATTGTTTCTATATAAAAAAAAGGACCTTTTATTCCCTTATCTCTTATATTTCATTCATCAGATTTTCTGTACACAAAAGAATCCTTCAAATTTCATCAACAAATCATTTTGGGCTGTGCTTGTAAAAAGTAATAAAAATAAATAATGTAAAATAGCATACAATTTTTAATTATTTATATAAAAAAAAAACCAAATTAAACAAATAAATAAAATAAAAGAATATCCTTTTTCTCACACTTAAGTAAATGTTCTTAACACCGAAAAGCCTCTCTATTATTAAGGGATTATTTGACAAGTAAATTAAGCTTAACCCACATTTCCCTTCACTACCTGCTAATCCTGGCAGACCAATTTCCATTCCCACCCACAGGTCACGCCTCCTTCAAAGCTCTCATCGATGTCCACTTTAGTTACTTTCCCATTCGGAGAGCCACAAACTCATCAGCCTAAGCCCAAATCCGCTTATCGCTTGACCCCTCGCACTTAACTTTCGACCAAAGACTGAAAGTCTTAAGTGTATACAAAAAATACAAAAAATAAAAAAAAAAACAATTTTCACTCTTGGAGCTGATGGCGCCTTCAAGTGCCTTTTGTTAAGCCCTTGCAATGGGAGGGACAGAGACAGGGACAGAGCAAAGTGGTTAGTAACCGGCGAGTCAGAGAGTCAAAGAATCAAGTGTTAGAAGGTAGGAACAGAAAAAAAAATAAATGGATAAAGCACAAAAAAAAACAAAAAAAAAGAAACAACAAAAAAAATGTCAAAACGAAAAAAACAAAAGCAAAACAAAAGCAAAACAACTTTAAAACAAGTTTCCCAAGAAGAACGATTGCAAAAGCAGATCTGAGGCAGACTCCCCCGACGACTGTGAATTGGAGCTGGTTAAGAGTTGAGGAAACAATTTAAAGTAAAAAACAAAAAAAATAAAAAAAAAACTATTGAATTACCAAAAGTTTAAGTCAAAAATAAAAATGATGTATATATTTTTTCCGCCTTTTTATTTGTTTTCACTTCCACAAGTTTTTTTTGGGCCAACACAAAAACTTGCCTTGACTTTGAATTGTTTTTTGTGGACGATTATAGAAATTATCGCAGGTCGTATCAAGTGGCGTTGGGTACAGGAGAAGGGGCAGGAGGGGTAGGGGGAACAACCCTTAAACAAGAGTCCGGACGGACTCCAACGAAAACTAAATCCAATTTCTCAGTGCATTCAACTTGAATATCAATAAAAATCGATTTGGCCTCCAACACGGAAGCGCTTTGCTCAGTTACTGCTAAGGGTAACCGCCAAAGTCCTTTTCCCCTACCCCCTACTTCAATCCCCCACCAAAATTATCCACTTCATGTGCCTTGCTCCCCCCTGCACATGCTTATTAGGTCGAACGTGCCTTGTCACGAGACACCAGGCAAATTGTCTACGCCGGCTTCCGGCCTTTCCTCAGCTGGATACGCCGCTATCCTGGCCTAATAACATGCCCTGCGTATGTGTGTGTGTGTATATGTTTTCAAAAAGGGCAACCACGCCCCCTTGAGCAAGTACGACGGCCTCTACAACTGCTACTACTTTGTATCACACTCGAACGCTTGAGCTAACAGTTTTCTGGTTATTTGATGGCGCAATAAAAGCCTTTGATTATGATGTCCTCGTGCTCCTTTGAGAGTTGCTACTTTCCATGTACCCCAAACAGAGGGTTTGCTTCGGTTTATCTCCCTTCTTTTTATTTTTTTGTTTTTTTTTTTTTTATTTTGGTTTGTTTTGTACCCAAAGGTGGGAGCTCCCGACATGTTTTACACACACTTTTTGCACGTTTCTCTGTTTGTTGTTGTTGTTGTTGTTCAGTCTGGCGCTTGTCTGGAGTTTCATTATTTACAGCCTCCCAGAGGTTGTAGAAATTCGCCCGGTGGAATTGGCCGGACGGTCGACGAGAGGCGAGAACAAAATTTGGAATACTTCTTTTGGAATTTCGTGTAACCCGCATTTGGAGTATAATTTATGTGATTTTCACATCTTCCGGCGCCGGAAAATAATTCGTGGTTTCTGGGGGTTCCTTCTTTCCGAGGAGCACTTAGGAGACGCTTCTGCCTGGTGGAATCTTAAGGGTGCATTAAAAATTCATTAACTAAACGAAGGGAAGCTTTGAAATTTTAATGTTACCAAATGGCAAATTGCTAAAAAGTCAACTGCTGACAAAACCCAAATTTAAACAGTGAGAGAATTTAAGATTTTTTTTTGTTTTTAGTGTTACCTGAAAAAAATAATAATTTAAAAAAAAAAAAAAATTCCCCTTAAACTGGAAATGAAATAAATTCTACTTGAAATTTTATGAAGGTTTCTTACCCGAATTCCTTTTGTTTTGATTTAATTTAAATGCAAAAATAACTTTGATTTGATTTGAGTTTTAAAACACGTTCTGCTGAAATTGAGAATTGGGTTAAAAATACACAAAACTTGATTAAAATCACGCATTTGGAAGAAGAAGAATTTTCGAAAATTTAATCACTTTATGTCGCATTTGAAACCGATTTTAAATTAAAAACGAATAAAATAACCAAACCGAACAGCATCGAGGGGCTTTAAAAAAAAACTAGAGAGCAACGGTATTTGGCCTTGCATTATACAGGACGATGGGTGGGTGACGTTCAAGTGTGTTCAAGGACTCGTCTTCGCTACAAGTGCAATGCGTGAAAAATGAACAGCCCGTGCTGCTTTCAATGGAACTTTACACACATATGCATACATACAAACACAAATACAAGTACAGGCCAGGCAAACTAAAGCTCATGTACACACACACACACACACTCACATATATATATACAAAATGTTGGGGCAATTGGACAAAAAGTAGCGCGCGAATGACGTCATGAACCTAACAAGGATGCTGAGCGTTTGTATATTGAAAGTCTTTGTTATTCGATTAATAGAATTTCATTTTTCATCTTAAGTTATTCAATTCCACTTATTTGAGAACAATTTTATGAAAATCTCGAATTTTTGCGCGCTAACATTAAATTTCCATTTAATTTCAGTTTTCTTCGAATTGCGCTAAAGCCCAACAACTGGCTTATTCTCTTCAAATCAAACACTAAACATATTTAATATATTATCGATCTCATAACGAAATGGATATTTTCGAATTCGTTAATTCTAGTTGTGAGGCGATTTGAATAATTTTCGTTTTTAATTGTTATTCCCAAGCATCACGCGCGCTTATAACCTTACCGAAGCTCGTTTGTTGTTAGACTAAACGTATCGGCTTGAAAACTGTATCGATTTCGTTTCGATAATAAACTGAACTAAGCGCGCAGAAATGTTACTCAGAGTGCGTTCGCGGCCAACTTAATGTTGAACAAATGTTAAATTTTTCAAAGTTAACATTTAAACAAAATTCTTGGAGTTGCTTTCCAATTGGAAAAGTTTTATTAAATATTACATTATATTTGTTTTGAACACGTTGGTAAATTTTACTAATTGACAAAAGAATGTCTTTTAAAATGGCAATGATTTGGTTACATTGATATTACTTATAAAATGCTAACGTCGTTCTATAATAATATGTTAACTTAACTTGGTTCGAAGTTCAACTGCAATTTGAATTCGACTCCGCGGTCGCCATTTCTCTAGTAGCCGCAAAATAAAATGGGCTATAACAAATAGTATAAGGAACCAGGACCCGCACTGATACACATTATTGATTAGCTCACTCAAAGTAAAGGCGCGTTCCTTCCGAACACGTTCATATACCTTCACAGTGCGCTGCGCAACATCCGTCCAGTTGTACAAAGTTTCGACGAGCTCATTGCATTTGTATGGACAAAGTACCGGATCAACGAGGCTATCGCTTTGTACAGTAGCAGTCAAGGAGCCGTTGTTCACTTTGGAAGGTTGCTTAGCAGCAGATTTTCTGTTACGTTTTCGCCCGGCCGAGATTTCCATCTTAGCAACTTTTTGATCGTTGGGATTTGATTTGGTTGGAGCGATCTTACGGTGTCTATCAATAGCTACTAAAATAGCTGAATATATATCATCAATAACTGGTTCAGTAAGAAGTATAAGATTATTTGGCAGAACTTCAGGTATGCCACCCACGCTAGTGGAAACCACCTGCAGACCGCAAGAGGCAGCTTCCACAATTGCCATGCAGTAAGCTTCAGTAAGAGATGTATTTAAAAAGATATGACCACGCACTAGCACCTCACGCACCTGGATGTGTTCGACGGCGCCAAGAATCTCTACTCTGTCATGCATGTTTGTCTTTTCCCGTATCTCTTCGAGGAGATCACGTTTGGGTCCATCACCGACAATAATAAAATTAATATTAGACATTTTCTTAAACCGTGGAATCAATCCCGCCAGCAGATCGATGCCTTTGCGGTAGACCAAACGCGAAGCAACAATAATATTGATAGTATCATTGTCAGGACGTTGCGTAGGATTTGGCGTGAAGAGTGCCGTGTCGACAGCATTGGGAATTACTGAAACGCGATGCTTGGCAACTCGCGCTCGTAGAACAGTATTTTCTTTGCCGATGTGGGATACGCATATGGCGTGGTTGACCATACTTAGATTAATTTCCAGCATCTTATTAGTCAAAGCAGCAGACAAATCTGCAAAGCCAAATAGACTGTGGTCCGTAAATACTGTCTGTAAAGAACAAAGATTTCATTTTTAATTTTATAATATTAGCTTTATATATTTTCATGTCACCTTTAAGCCAAGCAACGCCCCGACCATAAGCGCTTCATGTGCCAAAGCACTGAATGCGGAATGACCATGAACGACTTCCACCTGCTCCCGCAAAAGCACCGCACGTAGCAACGGGATGTTACACACAGCAGTTGGAAGGATACACTGATTGTAGCAAACTTTTATAGGTAAATAGTAGACTTTAAGGCCGCGTGTTACATAGCGAACACCAGTGCAATCTCCATATGCGTGGGTCAATACAATTATCTAAAAAAATTAAAAAGTCATTAGGTTTTCAAAATATAGGGGCTCTTCAGTTGTATAGCGATACCTTGTGACCCATTGCCAACAGCATTTGCGACAAGTTATATACATGTTCTTCCACACCTCCGATGCTGGGGTAAAAAAAATCGGACACCATACAGATACGCATATTTTACATTGGCCCTTGACATTAGGAAATGTAAATTTGCAATATTTAAATAACAAACAAGAATTGATCAGCACAATAATAAGCAATAACATATGTTTTCTGTTATCGGCGATTACATTTAATCGAAATTTTATTTGCAGCGATAAATACCAACAATATGTCAAAGAATATAAAATATTTTGTTCTCTTTCAATGTAACTAAAAGTTTTTACAAAATTTTGCTAAATTCATTTGCTTTTTAAGACGTTTGGCGTCCACTTGTATTTATTTTAGTTAAACTTTTTTTTAACGGTCGGTACCGGTAACACAAAAGTTAATTTCTTGTGAATAGCAAAATAGCTTCATCACCCCAAGTAAATAATTTTATTGGCGGTACTTTGTGGACACACTGGACCCGGTTTTGTTTTGATTATCCCAGTGGCTTGTGAAATAAATATATATTAAATGTAACAAAAGCATGCCGAATAGCTTAAAAAAGTCAAACACATCAGATATTAGTACTCCGTCGAGAGAAGAAGCTAACAGCAGCAATGGAAGTGTTAGTTCAACACCATCGCACAGTGTACGACGTCAACCACGCAAACGTCGACGATTGGATAATGAAGAGACCACCAGACAGAGCACGGACTCGCAGTTGGGTGACTGCAATATTGAAGATGCCAAGGAGATCGATCGCCGACTAGATGAGGTAGCTCGTGCCAACGCTATAAGCACCGAGGACATGCACAAAGTAGTTCGAAGAGTCGTTCGAAATGAGCACGTTCTGGCTCTGGTTACACTTAAGGCAGAAGACGAATTGGCACGGGAAAAGCAGGAAGCTGAAGCCAAAGAAATGCAGCAACAACAACGTGGGGCAATTATAATTACTGAAACTCCATCAATAGCCAAGCTAACACGGGCTAAGGCACGTGAATTAAATCAAACCCCGGGTATTACACTTCCGTCGTTAAATGAGACGCCGGTAGACGATGAAATAAAGGCTTTAATTCGTGCCGAATTACATTCGGACGATGAAGATGAGGAGTACACATTTAAAGAGGATGATTTTCATGTAAGTTGCAATCAAAGAACATTCTAGTAAATTTAATTTTATATTTTATTCATTGTTCTTAGTCCGATGAAGATACAAATGCAACGGCATCTGATATTGATTCTAATCCATGTACACCAAATACGCCTCTGACTGCTTTTGAAGATTCCCCTGCAAAATTGACTTCTGACGGTTGCTTTAAGGTTCCGCCAGATAAAAATTTATCCGAGGACCCACGTATTGCAACGCGTACGCGATCTAAGCTCTGTCTACAACAAACAACCATCGAGGATTTACAATCAGAATTTGTTCCGCCTGACGTAGAACAAAATGATATTCTGGAATATGACATGACGGCTAATGATGCCGAATGGATGCAGTTTCTGAATGACTTTTCCAAACCTCTGAGTAAGTAGACCTACGCAGATTAAAGAAGCAGTTTAACATATTTAAATATTTTCAGGTAATAGTTTCGTGGGCGATGACGACGATCCAATTAATGATCCAGAATATGTTGCGGAAATGGTACCTGTAGATGCCGAGGAACTTCGTGACGTTAACATATCAAAGAAAGAGTTAACCGATTTAGTCTCGGAACTTTGTGCGGGGCTTCTGCAAGAAGGCGTTTCTCTGGATTCCATTGAGTTAGAAACTCCACAAAAGTATCTTTCTCAGTTTGAAACCGAGTCACCTATCCACTTACCTCCTGACCCGATTGAGCAGGTAGCTCGCCAAATTGATTTTGACGCTCAGCCAGTGTTTGTGCAAGAAATAATTCCGGTAACAGAGGCAGCTGATATGTCCATTGCATCGGTTTCGGGAACAAACTCATTTCAACCAGATATAATTTCAACGCCCAATACATATCCTAACGTCTTGTCTGTTCCTGTTGCGGAAGCCTCTTTTAATGGATCTCATCAGGATGCTATGGGAACAATTGTGAACATCCCAACCTCAGTTATGGGTAACCAGCCACCCGAGCTCATTGCGGTACCGTTGCCTGGTCAACCTCATTGCTTTCAGTTGGCTAAGGTCATAGCTTCTGTGCCAGAGTTGACGCAAAATGAAGGCGGCTATATGACTGACTTTCAGCAGCCCAACCAGCCCCAAGAAGCTCCCGCTGAACCGCTTCCTGCTACGCCAATTCCTAAAGAGCCTTATGACACAGACTTTAGCTGCAAATATCTTTCAATCCGCAAGGTATTCTTTTCGGAGTACACAAAGCAGTTTGAGAGCTTACGAGATTTGAAACCAGTGGAATCACCTAAAAAGTTAAATCTAAACGGTTTTACCCAAGAGCAGCATGACATGCTCCAACAACAGCTTCGCATACATACACAATTACTGACGCAGACCTTCCTACAGACCTATTCGCATCCCGTGCTGTACCCTATGGCTGATAAACCAAAGCAAATGCTTGGAGAACTGCATCAAAGATCTTTACAAGATGCGAGCTTTAATTGTTGGAATCTTAAAGGTGCTATTGAACTGATAACCAAATGGGAACAAGACTTGAGCAATGATGAGTATCAAGAGGAAAACAAGAAGATGATGAAATTCATCAACAAGGAGTCCGAATTGACGTAAGTTAACAGATGTCAATTCAGGTCTTAATTTTATATATAAGAAAGTTGCTTTCTTTTTTCTTAGTGATGGAAACACCAGACAAATTCCACGTCTGGCACCTCGTATAATGGACCTTGTACTCGACAGCCAAGTTTTTATGTATCCACAGTATTTACCGCGAATGGCCTTCAAGCCAAGGACAGTAAAGACAACATTATATGCACCTTCAGAATATCAGCTCATTGCAATGGGACTGGAGAAGCACTTGGAGGCTATAAAAAACTCGAAAAAGCCAATTCACAAGAAAACCGATCATGTGCGTTTGGCTTGTAGGCGTATGGAAAAGGATTTAATTCATGGTAAGGAGTTTAGACGAATCTTGTTTAAGATCAAGGAGCTTTGTGCCATGGATGAATACAATCCTGTCAAGTATTACTTTGACAATAATCGTGCGCCGCCAGTTGACCGGTTGTTGTTTGGTTTTAATGGTGGCAAAGTACTTACACCAAGAGAACAATATCACGTGTTACCATGTGCCTGGAAGTACTACATTGAGGTAAGACTATCTGCATGTTGTACAAATTGAATTTAGAAAAATTGCGATTTATTAATAAGTCTAGCTAGTGGTTAGTAACCGACACGATCTCTCGGTATAAGGCGTAGCTCAGATCCATGTTTTAGAAATACATTCCCTGCTGTCTGTTGTGGACTGATACCAATGCCATCATCTGTTATAATGGCACTCGTCTCGGCCGGCACCTTGAACTCTTCTGATGCAAATTTTAGCACTGCGGTGAATGGTGTCGCTTCAGGTACACTGAGCACTTTAAAAGGCAGTTTGGGATCCGAAGTCAATGTAATTTTAAATGTTACTTTGCTCATTCTGGCTTTTACTGAAAACTTGGAATGGAAATATTTTGTGACGTGGTCAGTTTTTGTTTTTGCTGCCAAAAGCAGTAGACACGACGTATGTAGGATTCCTTGATATTAGATGTATACTGCCGCACCTGTTGAGATTTAAATTTTTATTAACCGGGTTATTAATAATAGTTTTTTGCAATTATTTTGTTGAAAAACAAAAATTTCTAAATTGCTCTTACTTGCAGTGATGGGTAAATGACCGATTGCGTCTTTATTTTGAATGTGATAAGCTATCGATTGTCATATTCAATTTCATCGTATCATTTAATTTCATAAAATTTATCGATGCTTCCCTAAGTATATTTAAAAGAAAATAACAATGTTTTAACTAAGTATAATTAATATTCATTTAACCTTTTCTTATAATTGAAATTCAATTCTACTCTACCTAAATGTTTATACACTTGTCTTTAAAATATGAAACTCTAATGAGAAAGTTGGAAAGTGCTGAACGCACTCGTAATTCGATTTTTCAAGAAGAAGAAAAATCCAACTAGCTATTAGTTATCGAGTTATCGAAAAGTGTCAACAATACTGTTTAGAATTTGCAAAACGTAGGGTTCCTTAATTTGCGTAAAGAAGTAATATCAATGTTTACATTTATACCTGTGTAATATTTGCAGAAAAACTGGAGCAACGATAAACGAAATCGTCGTAGTTTCAAGAAAAATCCAGTTCCGGTTTCGGCAGCAGCCAGTGCGTCATTTTTAGAATTTGTGCGTGAGGCTGTGGGCGAAGAAATATTTTTATCAGACAATCAAGGCGATGCTGCGACACCCCATGGCTCTGTCGCAGAGTTGTCGAAAACCTCAAGTCCTTACAAAGATTTTATAAAAACAACAACATCCGAAAGTAAAAGTATTAAACCGAAAAGAAAACATAGGCGTGAGCGTCATCAAATCGCAAGCAACTCGAATTCATCTTCACTGACGATCAATGTGAATTATATATTTGGGGGACTAACCGAAGTAAACAAACAAGGAACAGGAGTCTCGGTGCCTTTTCAGCCAGCCAGTTATTCAGACAACGTTATAAAAATTAATGATGTGCTGCAAAAAAGGAACGAGTGCAGCTTACTAGCCTTGCCGCCACCGGTGCCACCATTGCCGAAGGATGTGCTACCTGCAGTAAATCTAAGTTTCGACCATATAACACAATCTGTGAAAGTAGCTGAGCCTGTTAAGTCTGCTGAGCGGACAGAAAATGAACTGAAATCTCCTCATTCTTCGAAAAAACGGAAATTTCAAATTTTAAAACTTAACTCAGGTCGTCCTCGACGACGTTGCGGAATTTCATCATCTTTGACCAAAGACTCGTGTCTAACGCTTCGCAGAAGTCGCTATCACGTACTACGCCAACGGCTGCGTTTTAAACTCCGTAAACGCTGTCAGAATTTTATTAACTCATACGCTAGTTACCTGCAACAGCAGCACGATCTTTACGGGCACGCTGAATCCGTGCAGTTTTACCACAGACACTTCTTGGCACTTGACCTGTACACACAGCTTCTAAACAACCTGAAAATGTTTTGCGAGAGCAAGAATCAGCCTCAGGCGACGACAAGTTCGCAGCAACCCGAAACGCCTCAACAGAAACGGCAACGCATGGAGGAAGCTGCACGGAATCGTAGGGCTAACCGGCAGGAGGAAATGTTGCGTCACATGCAGCAGCCGGACAGTCCGGAGGAGAAGAACCGCAAAGATGCCAGTAAGCAGCTGAAATTCTTTAAAATCACATTAATTGTATTGACAATTTTTTTTTTTGCAGTCTTTGCTTTTAACTTTTACGAGAAAGTTGAAGAAGCTCTGCTTTCATCCAACCGGCCCGAAGACTGTCAGAAGTTTAACCAGCTTTTGCAAGCATTTGATCCTAAGCAGGACAAGGTGTCCGATTTGTATTTGGTATGTGCTGGGACTTAAATTAAATAATATTTAATTTAATAGCTCTTTAATTTGTAGAAAGTGGAAAAACTGCTGCTTCCCGATTTCCCCGAACTGGCTGAGGTCTTCCTTAACTTTTTGTTACCTGCCGAAGCCGCCGAGCTTGGAAAATTTTTTGAGTACTTCATGATCACCAATGCCAGCAACTTTATCAACAAGTTGAACATATACTTTTGCAAGCAGCCGGCACAAATTCGTAAAATCTATGCCTGCCTAAGTGAGTTGGCGGATCTACCTAGTGTAAGCATGAAAAAGGTCGAGTCCAAAATCTTACCACTGCTTAAGGGTAATCAATTTCTGTGCGACTGGTTCGTACATCAATTTCCTCAAGCTAAGCCACCCAAGCGGTACGTGTCCTTATAATCTGCATACAATTGTGTGTTACAAATATTTTAATCCCTCATTGTAGATTACTGCCTCCGGCGGAACAAATGAATCTTCATGAGGTATTGAACAATACAAGCGGCGTATTTTCGGAGACCATAACCGATGTACCTGATGAACCGCCCACGCAGGGTAAGGCGCCTGGTTGCCAGCTTAAGTATCTTAATGGGCGTATTTTCTACGGCTCAAAAATATTGCTGCCTGCCAAACTGTCCTTTCGGGCGGCGAGCATTTACAATGAACAATGTAATGAACCCATCAGTGGCGAAAACTTGACCTGTGCCCACGGAGTACGTGCCCAGGGTGAGAAGCTTATAAATTCTGCTGCGACCGTGGATAGCGATGATGCGGCCGAACGTAGCGAAGAGGATGACAACAGCCGTGGACTAGTTATCGACAGTGCAACAGCCGACGAAGAAAACAGCAGTTCCTCCATAGATATGTGTGATGATGTGACGTTGCGTGCCCACGCAATGCGCCTTAACTCAAATTATTACAATAGCAGCTTTAACCATACGGCAACCAGCACTCCCAATTTCAATTATCACTTTCATCATCATCCGAATGCGAAGAAGACGGCTATAAACTTTGGCGAGACTTCTCCTCGACGGCAGACCAATGCGAATGTCTCGCCCCTGTCTGGTCTGAGTCCACTGCCATCATTGGGGCTAAATTTGAGTGCCGTATCACCGCATCAGGATAAAAGAAAGTCACCAAACAAGAAGGTCCGATCACCGTCAACACAAACACATGCACGTCCTCGATATAATGTTCAGCCTATGGTTGTCATCCATGAGCCTGAATTGCGCACGACTGCAGGTCCCTCATCGGCCATTGAATGTGCAAAACGATTGCGTACGCTTATTGACCAGGACAGCGGTCCGCCCGAAGACGTTGACAACAAGACGGATATTCGCATCATTGCTCAGACAAAACAAAAGGGAGCTTCACAACGATCAGCCCCAGGAACAAATACTCTCGATCTCAAAACACAGAAGAGTCAGGAGCGGGCGTCTTTTGATTCATTAGACACTGCAGATTCTGATCTATCACTCTCTCAGCAACCGTTTCCGGTAATCAAAATGGACATCGATAGCTCTGGAGATGAGCTCAAGGAGGTGAAACTCACCAAAAAGAAAACGCCGTCGCATACAGTTACCAGAGAGCTTGAAAAAACTGAGGCCCATAAGCCGGTTGTGGGGGCGTCGTTAAAGAGCTGCGAACAAAAGGACACTGTGGTTACCTTGACAAAACCCAAAGTAACAGCTACCACTTCAGCGGCGACTGATGTACAATCTGGTTCATCTGGTGTTTGGACACGCGATGAAGACAAAGTGATACTTACCGAAATGAAAATAGGGGCGCCCAACCGCGATCATCTCATGAAGCGTATAGGCTCCAAGCTGCAGCATCGCCAGGAATCCGAGCTACGTGGACGACATAAATTCCTAATGGATTTCCTGGCGAAGTTGCAGGCAAAGTAAGACTACGCGCATGTAAACAACAAAATATTGAACTTCAATGTATTTCAATGGGAATTATAAAACAGAAACTCTTAAGAATATTTAATTATAATTTAAACTTATAAATAACAACATTTCAATGTGTTGAAGACTGTAAATGTAGATTATACATGTTTTTTTTTTTTTTATTAAGATAACATTGAATTATTCTATGAATGTGATAATGTATTTCATCTGCTATTGAAAAATTTTATTTAATTTGTAATTTGTTAACGGAGTACATGTAAAAAATGTACATCCAAAGTTGATGAAGTAAATAATCTAAATCTAACCAGCAGCGTCGTTTTATTTAATTGCTAAAATCTTCTTCAGGGATTTTAAAGTTGCTGCGATCTGAATAAATTTGGAATATTGGAAATTGGTTCTAATTTAGACGTTGGAGTAAATGAATAAGCAAATTTAACTCTATTTCTTGTAGAGTAAGTGAGTCAGAAGATAAAATCTTACTATTTTTCTTACTCTAACTAAGCAACTGGAGTTGTACTCATCTTGAGTAAATGCACGAAAATGTTTAAAAGGAGACGAAAATTTACCGTTTATTTGTGATACAAATAATTTTTGTCAAGTGGCAGCTGTGGTCGCCGACTCCAAATTAGTATTCTAGTAAGTGAATTAAAGTTCACATCGGTGCGGGAAAATTTTTAGTAAAATGTAATTATTATTTTAATTAGTACTCAATAAGCCTTAATAGTGATTGGAATAATATGAACATCTTTGTAATTTAATGAGATTTATGATCGCGCATATAAAATCGTGATTAAAGTAAAGGAAACGAGGTCAATCTAGGATCTTACAAATATTTTTTATTTCGTGCGTTTGATCTTCATTTGACATTGCTTTGTTTTAGCACGTTCAGCAACAACAACTTAACAAAGTTTAAAGACTTGAAGCAAATAAATCTTAAGCAGCACCTGAAATATTTTCTCGGCGTGTAATTTTTTTTTTTTAATTGAATTTGCAAAAGTTAAATGAAAATTAACACAGATTAAATTTATGCGCGATTAGAGTATTTGCTTTTTGCTATAGTGTGTGTGCCGGAGTATGTGGAATATAAAATAAGAGAAAAATCTCTACAGCAATCGCTGCATTCCAATTGCTTCAATAGAAAGAGAAAAAGAGATGGAAGTTTATTTGCAGTCTTGTTTGTGTGTTTGTTTTGAGCATTTTTTTTTTTATTTTTGTTTGGTGAATTTGTGCATATTTAAAAGCAATATATGAAAGGATGAAAACTTCATTTTTTTTTATTTTTTTTGTTGGTTTTTAAGTGATTTTTATGATTTGCCGTTGGATGGAGAATATTCTGTGCTTTCTATGTCACAGGGAACTAAAATACTAATTTTTTAAAATTATTTCGTTGTTTTTTTTTTTTCAAAGCTCTTTTGAGATTCGTCGTTTGTATAAATAAGTTGTATTGGTTAAAAGAGTCAGAAAGGACTATCTGTTAATTCTTCAGCAATCGCAATGGACATCGGTAGCTCCGGGGATGAGTTAAAAGAGATGGAACTCACTAAGAATTCGATTACCACAGAGCGTGAAAACTCTGAGGACTCTATGTCGGAGAAGGAGGCAACTTTAAGCAACTGTGATCAAAATGACCATGATGCTACCTTGACGGAAGAAGCAGCTACCACTTCAGCGGCGACTAATTTCCAATTTAGTCCTTCCCATGCTTGGACACGCTGTGAGGACAGAGTTATACTCACCGAAATGCAAAAAGGAGCGGCCAACCGGGATGATCTTATATCGCGTATAGGCTCCAAGCTGCAGCATCGCCAGGAGTCTGAACTACGTGGACGCTATAAGTTCCTGATGGATTTCCTGGCGAATATGCCGGAAGACTAAAATGCTACGCGGAAGTAACCAGCAAAAAATTGAAATTCATAAAAGTTTTAAAATAAAAATGATAAATCTAAATAAGTTTCAATTTAAAGTTATAAAATAATAATATATTTTTTTGGTCAAGTACCCAATATTTTTTTGTTTTTTTTTTTTAAGTGCTTTTGTGATTTTATATTGGATGGAAAATGTTAATGCTTTTCATACCACAAAGAAGAAAATTATTTATTTTTTTTTTTTGTTTTTTAAAGTGTTTTTTTTTTAAGTGGGCTTGTGACTTGGACATTGCGTCATACAAAAGTTTAATGGTAAGTCAAATAATTTCTGAGTAATTATAATTTGGTCTGATAATAAAATATAGATAAAGGTATCTACCATTAGAATATATCATATCTCCTCCATTGTACATTTTCAAGTCCTGTACAAATATTAATAAAAACATATAATTCAATTTATTATAATTATATGTGGGCTTGGCTGAGGATCTTCCATATTCGCATTAAGTTAGTTAAAACATCTTCACAAAGTAAATATGTAGATCCTAGATTATGTTAAGTCTTATAATAGACATGATAACAATATATTCCTAGGAACGTTTCTAAGGGCAAGTTGTAATTAAAGATTCATTAAATTATTTATAAATTATTGTTTGTTTAGTTTATTAAATACATTTTTGTTAAGATACAACAACAAAGGAAGAATGTCTGGACTCGCCGTCAGACGTCTGTTCTCCAAGTTGTAGACAAGCGCTAGATTTGGTAAGAAACACATCTGGTTGGGGGTCGTGAACCTGCGCTTCCACCTTGCACTGATAGCCTCTCTCGGTCTCACAAGAGTCGCCCTCCGTTTTGGAATTGGTCTGGTCATCGCAACCAGAATCATTGCTCCAGCTTACGAAGCCACACTGAGGCACATCGATTGCCGGAGTCTCTTGTTGTGCGACACTACTGGTATCCTCTTCTGTAGACCCTGCAGCTTCACATCTTTTCGTTCTGTTCCAACAGCGACGAAATCCACGTGAAATTGTTGGAAACCATAAGATACGGAAACATGTATCCGAGGCACCTCGCAGGCATACAAAGAACTCGGGCATGAATGATGGATTTATTACAGCGTAGACCACAATGTTCATGCTTAGCTGGAGTGCATTTAATGTTATGAAAATAACCTCCAGATGCTCCATTTCCGCCACATCCATTTTGTTGGCATCTCCGCCAAAGAGCAGGTTCAGCGAACTCTTCCTTGAGGTCATGTGTGCCGGTAGCTCACCCACCATATACAGGGTGATGACAATCACAATGCTGATTGTTAGTTTCATTTGGTGCTGAAATTTGGAACTGGATGAGAATCCTCCCGTGCAATTCTTTTCTCCTACCTGATAGCGCTTATGGGTTGTCCGTGCGTTGTCATTCGTGCAGGTCCGTTGGCAGACTTTGCTCTGCTTGCTCCAACGACAGAAGGCTATAATGATGGCCGTGTTGCCAATGAGCAGGAAAACTGCGGGTAGCAGAGCCAAGAGGGCGAAGGAGAACCAATTGTGTATCTGGTAGAATCTGTCGTTTTTTTTTTTTTTTTGAGATTATAAAAAGGGAAATTTATGTGGTACTTTGATGACTTCTTACTTGGAGTAATAGAAGTTGGTGACATGGCAGGTGCCGGTATTTAAATCAACGACAAAAATGAAAAAGTAAGGTAAATTGACGAGCACTGAGACCACAATTACAATGCAGATCATGACACGAGCAACCTTCCGGCGACAGAACTTGGGTGCTCCATTGCATGCCTTGAGGCGGGACAGGTAGATAAACCGATCCAGACTGACACAGGCTAGTATCAGGTTGGCAGCTCCAGTGCTAATTCCGAACATTGGCGTCTGCCACTGAAAGTCATAGGCCACCCAATAGGGACTGTGATAGAAATAGCTCCGGGAGATGGCCGTCAATGTTATGAGCAGACATGAGAAGCAGTCCAGCCAGGAGAGCGCTGCCAGATAAGTGAATGCCGATGGCGTCATTTTGGGTCGCATAAACACGACGGCATTGATGAAGTTGGTGCAAAGGCCAAACGAGGCCAACGTTGGAACTGCCAATCCATAGACAAGGAGCACGGATACCGTCGGCACAGACCGTTGGAACATGCACTCCTCATTTGTATTGTTATTCGTACTGGTCAAATGGCCAACATAGTCCAAGAACATGTCTAACTAACTAACTGACTACCTGATGGCTCACCCATTGGCTCCATCCCGACACAAGTTTATCTAATTGCTTGCAAATTTACCCGATAAGATTATCTAACAGTTAATGTTAATTTGTCTGCAATCAATGATAACCAGGCGTGGAATTCAAATAGATCACACTGTCTCTCGCCTTTGGGTGCCCGGCATGTTGACATACCCTCACTCAGGCAGCACGTCATATCCCATAATCAATAATTAATGTGTATATATATATATCTTATGTATGTATGTATATCTTTTAGCTAAGCCTCGGATCTGCTTAGATTTAGATGTTTGATAAATTATTAGATCCAACTATCAAAAGTTGGAAAGCTAAGCTAAGCTCTGCATTAATTTCTGCTAGCTTATAGAGTATTATCTATTCGTATAGAAGCTTTTGGTGTGTGTGTGTGTGTGGGTGTGTGTGCGTATTGATGACGTTTAGTATATTTTATTGTTTTCGAATTACGTTAATTAATCATGAATTACGTGAAAGTTTCCAAAAGTCTCGAATTTGTGTTTTGATAATGTGTCTGCCCTTGTGTCCTGCCAGGTATGCCTATGGTGTATCCCCTTAAACGAAAAAAAATGGCGAATTTTATTTTGAAATAATTTATTGAGTTGAATTTATGTTTTGAGTTTTTAATGCTTACGGCAAACATCGAGATTTGTATTTGATTTGATATATAATTTGCATTTGTATTTGTATTTGCTTTTCTTTTTCTTTAAAATTTTTTTTTTTTTTTTTTGCTTGGTTTTTTATATTTGTAGTTGAATTTGTACTAAATTAATGCTTGTTTATAAGTAAATATGCGATAAAAAACACATATGAGTTCTTTAAAAAATACTTTAAAAATCAATTGCATATGAGTGTAAAAATGTTACTATAAATTAAAAATAAATATACATTTATATATATATATGCCATAAGGTAGAAATACACATAAATATATACATATATCATATATATATAAATATGTATATATGTATATATATTTCTTTTCATATGCGTTTTGTATAGTTCAATAGTAAAATTAATATTATCTAAATGTTAAATATTTTCAATATTCGAACAGACTTGGAAATTTTGTTTTGTTGTTGCCATCAAATTTATTAAAGTAATTATAATTATCTTATGTTCGTACTACACACAGACACATATGCATGTATACCATTGTTCACATTCGTAAATATATATATATATATATGTATGTATATATATAGTTAGGTATATAGTTTACATATATCATCATTTTTTACGAGCAAATTTACTTGTAGAGAGTAGAATCGGTTGATCTTGAACTTTCTGTGCTACTCTTCATAGTCAAAGTCATAGTCATAGTCACAAATTTAGTTAAACTCCAATTTAATTAGTTAATCATCTTATAATATATATATTTAAATTTCTCTATATTATGTATGTATTTTTATGTATTTTTTTATACTTTTTTTTTTTATTTTTTTCAATGATATTTGTGATGAAAGAAACTTCTTTAAATGCTTCAAGTTCGGAGTTGCACATTTTATAAGTTAATATTAGTTATTTTACTTTACGCTTTAATCGAATGTATTACATGTAATATTTAAACTTGATGTTAATTGTTCTTTTAAGTTTAATTTAGTTTGATTTAGTTTAGTTTAGTTTAGTTTAGTTTCAGTTAAGTCGATTCTTTCTTTCTTCGGTTTTTGTGCCCTTCCCTTTAGCACATAGCTTGGCTACAGATCATATCATGTGGTTATATATGATCGTTATCTATAAAATTCCACTAGGTTTAGCTGTTCTTAGTTACAGTGATACCTCGCAAGACAACTGGTTGATTTTCTAGTATCGTTTCCAGAGCTGCGGGTATCTCTGACGATCCTTAAGAAAATGAGAGCTACGAGAGGCACAAAAGCTTAGCTTAGATTGCACTACACAAAATGTTAAATTTGAATTATATTTAAGTTTTGTGGTTTTCCGTAACTCAGAGAACTTTATATGATATACGTACATAACATACGTTTGTATGTGTTAAGCTTATAGTAGATTGTCTTCTCTCATAGTTAAATAGTAGGTTTAGCAGCTAAGTTAGTTAGGTACTAAAGAATTAACCCAAAGATCATCATCTTGCCTATAGATAATCTCTGGAAAGTTAAGAGTAACAAGTATTTCTATATATTTTATTTATTTGTTATTTATTTTTTTTGTTATTTTTTTTTTGTTTTCATTAATCATTAATTTTCTAGTCGACTTAAGATACTCCACTCTCTAGCTTCAACCTATTGCTATGCAATTAGTTTTCTACTTTGTATTTATGGTACATTGAGACTCTATGCCGTGTATATATTTATATACTTTTGATCGGACTATGAATACTATTAAAATGAAAGTCTAAACTTTGAAATTAATAACGAATAATTATCATATAATCTTCACACACACACATATATCCTCAAATCGAGACAAGCTTAGAAGTATGCTATTATTTTTGTATTTGGGTGGAAAATATTGGAAAATTATTCGCTGTAGTTACGTGAAAGTTACGTGCTTTATCAACTACGGTTTCCCATGTCAACCCGGTTAAACGCATATTTCGATCTGATTATAATGCAGGGGCCAACATTATAATCGAGCAACGTTTAAGACTCTGACCCAAATCTCAGATGTCCTTTGGCATGGATTTGATATTTCGCTAATTGTTTGATTTAATTTATTTATATATTTGCCAAAAGAAAGAGTGTGATCTGTGGTCTGTGGTCTGGGGGTCATCTAGTTTAAAGGAATGTGTGTAAATATTTATGTGTATACCATTTGCGATAACATTTAGATTTTTACTTAAAAGCTTTTACTAACGATTGGCTTATTATATTATGTAATTATATATTTAAAATTTAGCACAAATCTAATACTTGCAGAGTAAGGGAAGTGAAAACTCGATTGGGGAACAGTTGTTCTTGTGTCAAGTGTATTGGGAAAATTTGAGATATGAAAATGAAAAGCGCATAGTTGATGTACAGAATGAGAAAAAGTTTAGGGTCAGGAAAATTGTTGGACAGAAAAAAGCATCTGGTAACAGTAAATAGAAGTAAAGATTTTATTTCATTTGATTTTTGTATTTTTTTTTTTTTTTGAATTAATTTTTCTTAATTTTCTGCTCTTGTTGATTTTGGCTGTAAATTGCGATTCCAACGAGAATAAATCTATAACAATGACTCTTGATTCATAACGAACTACATAGTGAATATGTCGTGACTGTAAACTTAGAGTACTCAATGGATGACTTAACAATTAGATAAATATTAAAATAGGCAATAAAATATATGCTACGAATGAGAAATTATTGCTTTTGTTTAGCTCACGTTACTGGAATAATAGTTAATGAATTATTAATGTAGAAATGTCTTTTAATTAACAATTAATATCAAGTGACGACACAACTCGTTGGGTGATTCCTTTTTCTTTTCCTTTTCCTTTTCCCGTTACGGTTAACGTAAACGCTAACGCTTTCGTTTCCGTTTCCGTTTCACTTAGGTTGCTTGGTTTCCATATCCGTATCCGTTTCCTTTTCGGCTGCAGCTGCTTATGGGCTTACAATGTATTCAGGATTCACATATGAGAATCCAACGAATTCCGATTGATCTAGATTCATCATGAATACTTTATCCGTGGGCGTCAAGTCTGTTTTCTCTGATGTAAATTGCTTGTCAAAATTAGAGACATCCTTACGATGTTTCTGTTTTGTTTTAAGAGCAAATTGGAAGTTGTGTTAGTGTAAATAATTAATGAAAACATCTTCTCACTTACAATTTTCGGCTTGAACGGTGGCTGCACTTCTCGATTCTCAATCTTCTCCCAATCAATACGTCGAAAGAAGGGATGCAGACGCACATCCTCTTCACCAGAAGCCCCGCAGCCTAAACGCTTGCTGGGCTGTTTAGTCAAAAACTGAAAATGTAAGTAAAAAAAAAATCCTTTTTATAACCCAAACCTGGATACTTGAATGCTGGCTGCTCTTACGCCTTTGCATGCCTCCTTGGCCTCCTTGCTTAGACTCTTGGGGTAGGATACATTATGATCTGTAATGGCCGCAAAAAGTTCCTCCTCATCCTCGCCATCGAAGGGCGGCTGGCCAACCAGCATCTCATAGAGCAGCACTCCGTATGCCCACCAGTCCACGGACTTGCCATATGGCTGATAGAGTATTATCTATATATACGAAAAGTATGTAAACAATATCCTGTTTGTGTGTATTTGCCACAAGAATTACCTCAGGCGCAATGTAGTCCGGTGTGCCACAGAACGTTTTGGTCGTCTTGTCGCCCATGATGTTCTCCTTGCACATACCAAAATCTGCGATTTTCACATGTCCATCTGCGTCTAGGAGCACATTGTCCAGTTTGAGGTCACGATACAAGATTCCCTTGGCATGAAGATAGAAAAGTCCAGCGGCGATTTCGGCAGCATAGAAACTGAGACGGAAAGTGGAGGTAAGGACATGTTTTATTGTATGTCCTTTGAGAGGGGACAGTTCGGTGTCTGTAACTTACACGGCGACTGGCTCCTTAAATTTGCCAAACTGTTGTATTTGAAACATCAAATCGCCGCCGTTCACATACTCCATGACAAAGAACAGTCGGTCCTGTGGGCATAAGTGTGTGTTCATAGAATTCGTCATTGTTACGTGAGTTACGTATACGCACCATTGTCTGGAAACAGGAATGCAGCTGGACAAGGAACGGCGGCTTTTCGCCCAGCGCCAATACACGCTTCTCAATCATAGTGCATTCCACATCATCGTCCTGTATAATCACATCCTTCTTGAGTATCTTAATGGCATACAACTCCTCACTGCCCTTGCGTTCTGCCAGCAAAACCTGTGTTTCCCCCATGTTAAAAGAGAATGTGTTCAGTTTTTTTTTTATTGTGCACTCACCTTGCCGAAGGAACCTTTGCCAAGAACTTTGATAAAGTTAAAGTCCGTGGCGCGTATCATATCCTTTTTGGACTGTGAGTGTGTGTGTGTATCGCAACGCATGACGGGCTGCTTCTTTTGTGAGGGTTTCTGTTTCAGTTTAATTAGATCCTGCTGATCATCCGCACAGGGCACATTGTAGTATTCGCCCTCGTCCTGCGTGAGCAGCTTGAACCATCCATTGGTAGGATTTTTGATAATCTCCGAGATGCCAAATGACAAAGCGCCCATAAAGTCATTGCGCGAGGTGCGATCCCAGTCCCAGACTTCAATCAGTATGCGACGATCCTTGTCCTCCGGCTTCAAATCACTGAGTACCAAGAAAGTTTAGAAATTTCATATGTCCTCTCGAAGCTACAAAAGTCGCTTACTAGCTAATGGTCTCATTCCACACTGGATTCAGGCATGCCTTAATGGTGCGGGTCTTCTTCTTGGACTGATCCTTGTCATCGGGAATCAGCTTCACCTTCACATACGGATCACTCAGACCATTCGGGTCCATGGGTATAAGATTACGACCCTCTTTGACTGCAAATGCAAAATATAAAAAGTAAACGTGACCATAAGCTATTAGGTGGTCCCCCAAGCAGATGCACAGGACGAAAAATTGTGCAGGCGAATATTTAATAAAATATGCCAAGGCACTGTACTGGCTATTGTTGCCGTTGTCCTCGGGCTCCTTATTGTGCTCGTGGTGGCTTAACATATTTTTATCGGTCTTTTTTGTGCAACTGCATTTTATTATTCATTATGTGGAATTTCGTCCGGAGAGTATCCTTCATAACGAATTAATTTAAATCATAAGCAATTTGCCAGCAAAGCAGAAAATGAAAAACAAGCGCGAGTGACAGGATTGGATACTTAAAGTTTTAAGTTCGGACAAGGACACTTCTTAAAGTGTTAAAAGAACAGGAGGCAGAAAAGTTTTAGTTGTTGATAGATCGCTTGGAAATGTTATCGACTTAAGGAAATTATAGATTATAACTTCACCTGAAGGCAAAGTGAAAGCATTTCTATGACCAACTGGAGCCTAGATTTATTCCACGAAGGAAATGCGAACGTGAGAAATAAAACAATTTAAGCGTCTTGTTGCTGAAACTTTTCCCACTGCATCGCATAATTTTTCTTATATTTAACTTTTCATTTTTACTCCTGATTTTTGCGAAAACTTTCTTCTAAGTTTGAGGCCCAAGTCCTGATTCTTGGGCGCCGTGATTGGTACAGCTTAAGCGCTTTACATTTGTATTCCAGCTAAAACGCGGTAAAGTTTGTCCTAACTTATGAGTTATGCCTTGACCGAGAGATGCTTAAGAAAAAAAAAAAGGATATGATTTGGATTGAATAATCCTTGTACTTACTCTGCACGGTGAGCAGATTCTCTTTGACATTTATCTCCAGATTGATGCGGCCGCGGCGTTCCGTATGATCGCAGCCGCAGAGGCTGGGCACGTTCTCCTTGCAGCGAGCATGGACGTTCATATCACATGCTAAACCATGAAAGGTCAAAGGTCACGTAGTGAAATAAAGATAAGTCGCTGGTTAGTGGTCACTTGGCAATCATTGAAATAGATGGGCAGCTGGATTTGTGGATTTTTTGTGTGTGTCGAAGAAAAGTTTCGAAATAGATAGCAAGTGAAACGGGAATTGTTACAGTTTTTGGGAGGCAGGACCACACGCATACATACGCACACGCAGAGGACATAACGCGACACCAGACACGCATACAAAGTGAACTTTGATGAGGCTCAAGTACTTACCCCATATATATGGATGGATAGATAAATAGTGTCCCCTACTTGTCTACAGCTGTGCCCAGTTATCAATCAGCATGGCAATCCAATAAACTCACTCGACTTTCCACTTTCCACTTGCCACTTGCAACTTGCCACATTCCGCCTTTCCTTTTTTATGTTTATTGCCAGCCACGCCTACCATGCCCCCCGCTTGGAGTAACTGCTGTTAGATACAAATCAATGCCAATTTGTTGTGTCGACTGCAAGCGCAATCAATTTGGCAATAGAAAAAGGAAATGAAGAGCGGCGAGGCACAAAACTGTTGCATATTTTATGGCGCACATGTCACTGACATGCAAGGATATGGCTAGAGCTCGGCCCCCTCTCCCTAAGAATTACTTGCAAGTAGCATCGCGGTGTTATGGGGGACACCCGTCAATGCATCGAATTGGAAATGATCACGAATTGAATTGTAATTCATTTTGTCAGCTACTCCGTCACATAAGCCATCGATTTAAATTGTGATTTTAATTCCCCACAATAAAGCAATTCAACGGTTATGACAGCTTCACGGATCGCTTAATATGTTCTGCTCATAGAAGTGTAAATTTGTCATTTTATTTATCTTATATATTATTTTTTTATTTATTATTTTTTTTATTTTTTTTTTATTTTTTTTTTTTATTTATTTCTTTTTTTTGTGCGTGGAATTTTCAGTGTGTAATGACTGAAATTTTAACCGAACGACTGTCTGTCATTACGGTTGCCATCTGCCATCATTGTACACGTCATTATGTCCATCAGCATAACCACAGGCATATGATGGTCTTCCTGTTGGTCCTGCGGTGCGGCATCATTGGCTGATTTCATGGTGACTTCCCTTTTGTTTGCCCTTCGTTTTCTTTTGCCGCTTTGCTCATGTGTAAAATTGCTCTGGTCATTTCAACGCCCTTCATGTACCACAGCCGACCGCTCTTTATATTCGTCTCCCTACGTCTCCCTTAAAATGTACGCTATTTGGACTCTGCTTTTCTGGGGACCCTGCAACAGCGCACTTCGCATGGTGCACGTGGCGTATACGTACTTTTTGAAACTTTTGCTTGTTGCTTGGCTGGCAAAGTAATCATTTTTGCGTTGTCCACACAGCAGTAGGCAGCGAACAGTGGGCAGTGGACAGTGGGCAGTGGGCAGTGGGCAGTGGGCAGTTTGCCAATGGGTGGTAGGCGTGGCGGGCCGTTCAGTGGGAAAGGCTTGTGTGTTGTGTTTAATGAAAATATGAAAGAGGTTTTTGCGGCTCGGCCAGCAAACGCAGCGAAACGAGCAAATAACTAAAAGACCGAAGATTCTTCCTTTGCGTGCCACATTTTGTGGCAGCTAACACAACAAAAATATACACATACAATAACAGCAAGCAAGTGTGCAAGTACGTTCGTGTGAGTGTGAGATTTGTATATGATGTTTGTGTGATTTGTGTGCGATTGTATGTTGCGTGTATGCGTGTGTGTGTGTGTGGGTGTGTGGGTGTGGGTGAGTGTGCTCATAATATGGCCCAGTTTTGTATGTACTGCTTTTTTGCGTAAAATTATTTATTTATATGCTACATATGCAGGTTTATATAACAGTCTTTATACCCGCCCCCCCCCATCTCAAACGAAGTCATAATTTGCGGTTGTACACATAACAAGCTTATGTGTATATAAATATGTGAATATTTGGAGAGCACATAAATGAATAATTTTGAAGAAAGGATCAACCTGAAATGCGAACAAATAAATGTCTGCACATTCGTTTACTTGAAGAGACTTTTGAGATCTTTTAAACCCTGGCAGCTCATATGCTCGCATATCTTCTAACTCATTCAGGATACTTTAATTGAATGTGTTTTCGTCTTGAATATTCCATATCCTGTGAGCTGCATATATGAAATCCTTTCAATAGGCTATTTCAGTATTCAGAGTTCGCCCCTTGCATACTTAATCAGTGCTCTGCTCCTTGTAGTCGTTTGCTTTGAGGCTGCAGAGTTAACAATTTTCTTGCTCTATGGGATCCAATAATAATATGTATATATTTATATATATATATATATATATATATATATATATAGATTCTGAATATCTGAATATCTGAAGCTTGTTAAAAGTGTAATCAATAGTTGAAAATGCAGAGGCGGGGCAAAAATTTCAACTTGCTCTGAAGTCCTTCAAGTCAATCAGTGCACTTGGAAACTCATGTTACCAATTGAAGGATAATTTGTAAATGTAAATAATATGCTCCTTGCTGGAAACTTCTTTTATAATAAGAGTGCAGTTTGTTACTCGAATTTTATTTAAATTTTAAATTCCTGCAATTAAATTTCTATTCAAAATTTCTGTCTATTGGTAGGAAGCATTAGGTGTTTTGTCTGCATTTGTTTTGTGTT
Organism: Zaprionus lineosus; assembly: GCA_035044505.1. Taxonomy (NCBI): domain Eukaryota; kingdom Metazoa; phylum Arthropoda; class Insecta; order Diptera; family Drosophilidae; genus Zaprionus; species Zaprionus lineosus. Next base: position 375,043 of record JAWNNX010000655.1, on the reverse strand, counting down.
CGTCGGTTTTATTTATGTTTACGATATTGTTATTTAAATTTCGAGGAATTATTTTGGCTTAAAATTGTCAATTGTCATTGCAACAATGAGAAACAATCGGGAGCAACAAAAATAATGAAAAATATTTACTGTAGTGAAATGAGGAAACACAACGAAAACCAAAACACAATCGCAATGAAATTGCAAACGTTATTGAACCGAGGGAAATGGCTCACTTATACACACACACACACACACATACACACAGGCATCCTCAAATAAAAATACACATACACGTGCACACAAATAAACATTAGGAACGCACCAGGACTGTCGTTTGATAATGACAATCACACACACACACACACACTCACACTCACACTCATATGAACCCAAACACATGAACACAACATAGACTCATACACACACGCACACACATACAAACATCCGCCACATTGTCGGAGGATTGTCCGCTTTCACATTTACATTTCCATTCGCTCGCCTAGTATTTTCATATTTGGTTGAAACGGTGCTCCATGTGCGGTGTGTACTCTAGTTATCTACAGTTGTTGTTGTTGTTGGTGATATTATTTTCTTTCCATTGTTGTTGTTTGCTTATTGTTGCTGGCTTGTTGTTATTGCCGTGGTGGTGGCTCTCATTCGTCTGGTCGGGCAATGAGGCGTAAGTAAATTATTTGTTTGCCAAGAACCACGCCGGATATTGAGGCGGCAATTTGTGCCGTCCAACAAATGAGTCGGAAAATTGCGCAGTTTTTGGCAAACAGAACAGAACAGAACCAAACCGAACCGAACCGAACCAAACAGAATACCAGCAATCGAACGGAACGAAAGGAAACAAAGTGAAATAATATTAAACTATGTAATTAACACACAAGCACAAAGTCAGCCAAGAAGCCAGGAATAACAAACAATTTGTTGCATAGTGTAAATTCAAATACTTCGGCGGCTCGTGTCATCGATGTCAATTTTCGCATGCGACTGCGAAATGTCGCAGCAGCAACAAAGACAGAAGAAAAAATAAAATAAAATAAATAAAATAAAATAAAACAACATAAAATAGAGCAGAAACAACAACATATGGGGACTAACTGTGTTGTATAAACAAGCGAATGCATCAAACGAAAGCTTAGTTGCTGGGCGTGGCTGAATTGGTCGGGCGGGGGGCGAGAAGCGGTTATTTGACAAACACAAAGCGCAAATGCAAGGGCAACGCCAACAATAACAATAACATCAACAGAAACTCAAGTACCTTACAAACACAGGCGCACGCACAATGCACACACACACACATAGACGCAGAAACGCACACACTTACACACACAAACACAGACGCAGACTCAGCGAGACTTGTGTGCACTTGAGTTGCAACAAAGCGTCGCTAATTGTAAATTGCAACAATCCAAACGGAGAACTTGGCCGTCGGCTGCGGTCGGTGCTTAGATGTTAAGGAGACGCGGCTAGAGATGTGTGCGTGATACGTAACATGACACGGTACGATATATCGTATAAATGTCATATATTTTATTAAAATTAAATTCAAAAAATAAAAAAAGCTATAATAAAGCTAAAAGAAAAGAACTTAAAATATTAAAAAAAGAAAATTAATAAAATAAAAATAAATAAAATAATAATAAATAAAATAAAAATAAGTAAAATTAAAATAAATAAAATAAAAATAAATAAAATAAAAATAAATAAAATAAAAATAAATATAAAAATATTTTAAAGAAATAAAAATAAAAATACAAATAAATAAAAACTAAGTAAAAAAGAAATAAATAAAAAATAATTAATTAAATGTATAAAATACGCACACATCTCTAGATAAAGGACGATGATGGTTACAAAAGAGTTGGATCTTAGGAGAGTCTACGGGACTCTCCTGGGGGACACATATTGGAATTTACCTCGACACTTGAGACCCTTGTGCGTGATGCCGTGCAACAGAGAGCCGCAATGATCGCAAAACATCGGCGATAGGAAGGCAACGTTGTGCCACTTGTGCGGCATTTGGTGTGCCTGAGAATTGGAACAGTTGGAGAGAGCTAATGGAAAATTAACGCAGGTTTTTCGCTATGTACGTGTACGGTTAACTCTAAGGCATTGCATAATAACTAAGTACACGACTAACGGTAACAACAACAGCCATAACCAAAACCAAAACCAAAACCAAAACAAAATAAACACAACAATTGACGATGCATTAAACAAATACGCAACTTGCAACAGAAAATTTTGTTTGAGTTCTCTGTGAATGAAAAACTAAATAAACGCGAAAATATTTTAATTCATTTGCAAGTCTTCTCCAAGATGAGGCCATGGGATATTGGATAAGGTTGGCCAGTGGATGATTGCGGATGACTTGAGTTGGCAATGAGTATGGATACAGTTATGGATATGGATATGGATATGGATATGGATATGGGGATGTGTTAAGAGGGTGCACTAATGTGCTGTACAATTGAAAGGACATTGGGAACGGCACAAACTAACAAATAGCTAGTGGATTTAACGGACTGCCAGCTTCAAGCCAGCAAGTGGGCAGCTCCCAAGGTTCAACGTAGTAAAGATTCATTCGGTCAGCTCAATCAAAGCCATCAGCCAAAGTCTAAGAGATCTAGTGGAACGTTCCTTTTCGTTGCTGCGAACACATCTTTAAGCTATTGGGCAACCCTTTAATACTTAACCTCAATCAAGACTAAAATGCATTAGATAAAATCTAATATATATTAGATTCCGCTTCATCGGCTAAATAAATAGCAATTTCTTTTTCCCTAATGTCGTGTGTTTGTTCGTTGTTGCTTTGGGTTCCCTTGGTGGCGGTGGGACCCTCAAATGCCAAACAAGAGACAATTGTTGCCTAATCCGTTCTAAGAAAGAGCAGTAAAAAAGAGACTCCCACACACACGCACACACACCCGTACATAGACATCAACACACTGACACTTTTCTTTGAGTGATGTGCACATACAATAGCAAAAAGGCAAAGGGGGGACCAAAGCTCGATTGTACCCTACGCTCACATAACAATGGGCATATTCATTTTGTGCCTCGTGACGTAGTGGGGATTTAACAGTTTTTTTTTTCAAGGCTATGACTAGGCTGCAGGATATCTAATTGTTAGGTAACGCGACCTTAACATTCCACCTACTTTTGAACTCGCAATGCCAAATCCTTGAACTCATCAGTGCCAAAGCCGCACACACACACACACATGGACGCTTACACTCACGTGTTGTGCTGTGTTGTGTTGTGGCTGCGCTTGTTGTGTTAGTTTTTCAAGGCGGCACACACGCCCGTATCCTTAAACTGAGCAAGGACATATGATATTATTATGCGCATGCATGAGCATCAAGTTCTTCACAAGGCGCTCATTTCGGCCTCCCACGTTTATTGCTGCCGCCGTGACTGTCTATGACTCTTACACGAACTCAACAGCTTGCATTGATGCTTAGCCATTAATATGCATCTCACTCGCACTTTTTGTATAGGCAAACAAAATGAAGCCGAACGAACCAAGAGCACAAAACTCAAACCTCACAAAGGCACACACACACACTCATACACACACAGTCACATCAAACGGCAGTTGGTGTACAAAGAAGGGGAAGAGAAGGGAAAAGCTGTGGTTGGCCTTGTTGCGGCTGGCAGTGTGGCAGAAAGTGTTGCATACTTTGGCGGGCGCCCAAGGCTTTGCGTCTGTGTTTGTGAACTTGTGTGTGTATTTGAGCCTTAGTGTTTGCATTAAATTCACTTCTGTGTTGGTTGTGTGAAGTTGAAATTGAATTGCGAATTGCGAACTGCCAGTTACCAATTGCTTTGCTCCTCTCTCCTTGAGCAGTTGCATGTTTCTGTAGCTTCTAATGTTGCATATGGAGTTGCCAATGTGGCAACAGGTGTTGTTAAGAGCTGCAAGTTACTTCGTGCAGCAAGTTGCACTTTGCTTTCACACATTATTTCTCTAACGACAGGCAAAACAATACTCTGGGTAAATATGAGATTCGAGTCCTTGTTAAATCCTTTTTGTATGCGATTATAGACATGGAATGTGTAGCATGTTAATGCGTATCCCTATCCAATGTTGCATGTCAATTAATTTGTGCATCACGATGTGTGAGCCCAACAAATTTTGTTGTGTCATTCACTTAGATGTTTGACTATCTGTTGAGTATTTGGTGAAATTTCGTTAGGAAAGTTTGTCGGTGGTGTGAGGGGATGTGGGTCCTGGGGGTCACATTGCTTTGCTCGTATGCTTGCCACGTGCGGCATCGCATTAAAACGAAATTCAAAAATATTTGCAACAATTTATCACGAACTTCTTTGGAACATTTTGGCATTTTCTGTTGTCACTTAACAAATTTGCTCCTTGTTTGCTGCGCATCCCACAGACAATCCCCCGTCCTCCGCCCCACACGCACCCCTTAAGCCTGGAAAGCTCTGTGTTCTATCAGGATTTTCGCTGGCCTTATATCTTTGCCATCCAACAATTTCCCAACTTCATTTTCCAACGTTCATTTTCAGTAATTCGACTAAACATATACCCACACATATATATATATATTTATGTGTGTGTGTGTATCTGTGTCTGTAATGCAGAATTATATAAATGTTTATATGTATATGTAGATGTGAATTTATTTTTGTATTTCGCATAGTCGTATAATATAAGTGCCAGCATATTAACAACTGTTGCCCTGATAACCTGGCCAACACTGGAGGTGGGCTGCATTTATAAATTGCCATGTCATTTATTATGACAGGGTGCCCCTAAATGGAGTGGGGGCGTGGCTGCGTGTGGGTGCGATACCAGCGTGAAGTAGCATCAGATTGGATAAGATGAGCCAGATGAGGCGAAACCAATCAGGCAAATCAAATAGCGTACTGTAAACTAATTTCGTTTTCAATTTCCGCTTCGAACACGTACTCAAATTAAAGCACACTCACACTTACACACACACACACACACACACCCACTTACAGAGACAGCCACACGCACATGTGGTAACAGTAGGCAATAAAGTGCACAAATTGATTTGCCAACAACGAACAGAGATTTATCAAGCCGAGTGGCTCAGAGCCTTGACTCGGGTCGACACCTGCATTCGATTTGACAAAATTGAGAAATAGAAAAGCAGCTAAACTTTTCTAGTGCCCAACAGGTGAATGAAGGAGAAGGCCCAACAATCGACCATTTGTAAATTGATTGCTCCATTCGAGGATATACAATAAAACTGTCAGTATATCTGTCCACTTGGACAGAATACATTTGATCCGATTCCGATGGTAGAATGCCGCAAATAGTGAAACGTGGCAGACGGCCCGGCATGGCGTCTAGGACGTCGTCCTTAAAGTTGTCTGCAATCACATGCGATTCAAAATGACAAAGGACGACACTTAAGCACTTGGATTGTATTACACCAACACTTCTACGTCATAAGTGTGTTTATGCTTCTCATAAGTGTATGTACATATATGTGTAGTTGCGTGTGTGTGTGTTTCATATGTGTCATTGCTTGGCTGTGTAGGCGGATTGCTGTGTACAGTTGGCGGTGTAAGGGGAGGAGGGTTCATAATTGATAACTTTGTAAGCTTCACGCAGCGGCGGTGGGCGGCTAGCCGCATAGTTACCTTCAATGTGTGTGCTTATCAGGCACGTGTTGCAAATGTAGTTAAGTTTATGACGAAACCTATACAACAATTGCTTGTCAGAGCCTTCATACCTTACCCACAACCACACACACACACACGCACACGTACACGCGCACACACAATACCCTCTGATGGGCTTTTCCCGGAACTCGAATTCACACTCACATTTCTCGTGCGTTGATTAATAAATCAAAATATTAAATCGCTATATAAAGTAGTTGCCATAGCGTCTTCCACATATTCCTTAAAAAGCAATGAGTGATTTTCCTCATCCTTGTTTAACCAGCTAATAGCCAAATAAGGACTCTCTGAATGAAGTTCATGTAATTATGCAGAGGCACACACAATTTATCTGAATGTTATGATCCATTAAATCCCTATAAAAATTATTGAATATCAATCCTAATGGTTTTCATATCGATAATCGCAGTATATTCAGTATTTTCTTTATAGACTGTTACTTCATAAAAATATAATATAAATTAGGAAGTTTATTAGCTTAAGTAGATAGACTTCAAGGAATTTCATCAGGAATCTTACCCAAGAATTTCTCCTAATAAAAAATCTCCAAACTTAATTCAGCCAAATTAAAGAAACCATCCGCTTCTTTCATATGTCAATCTAGGACGATATTAATTTCAACTTCTTTTCCAAGGAAATTGTTTAAGAATTGAGTAGAAATGTTATCCTAGCTGAACGAAATGTATCAATTATTTTTGAAAGCTTTTTAAAAGCTTTTTGAAAACGTCACTGAGCCGTTGCTAAAACGTTTACGAATGTAATGCACAGAGCAAACACAGAAGATGGAAGGAGCTTTGGAAAAATACATTTTGGAGTTTTCATATTTGACTTTCAGTTTGCATTTTTTAGTCCCTAACCACACACACACACACACACACACACACACACACACACACACACACATACACTCCCCAAGAACTGTTGAGAGCCGAAGGACATTTGTTGCCGAGTTTTGAATGGAACATTGCGTTTATGCAGCTCAAAATGAACGTGCATTAAATATTTGCACAGTTACAATGGACAAAGTCCTTGCTCCAGGCTCAGTTCCAGACTTCAGTTTTACATGTTTTTTATATCAAATTTATGCTTTCAGCCAAGTTTTTTGCTATCTACTGCATGGCTGCGGGGCAGCGCCTGCAACCGTGTAGGCATTAAAAAAGTAATTATATAATGGCTGAAGGACTCTCGTTACAAATTAGATACAAGTACATATCTTATATAGTAAGTTGGGTTCATTGTTTGCTCCTGTGTGCATAATTATGCAAATGAATTGGTTGCCTGAACGGTTGAACGGGGCTGAACACTTGCCAACATGAAACAAAAACTTTCAAGAGGCGAACAATTACCAAAAATATGCACGCACACAAATACACGCACACACACACACGAACACATGCACATACATACAAAGGGACCAGCACACATAAAAGGACAACAGACGTCGGGGTAAAAAGGTATAATAAGTGTGTCTATATATACAGGTATGAGATGTTATATATGAGCTACATATATACATATATATGTACATTTGTACAGATCCTTGTTGTTGCGCCTGTGGGCATTTGCCACCCATGTTGTTGCGGCAAGGCCCTTTACGAGTTACTTAATTTATGGCTTATATTGTTTTAAAATTTAATGCTAATGTACTCGCACATACACACACACACACACACACACACACACACATATCACATATTTTTCCAGACACACGGTAAACAGTTAGGATATTAGAGTAGAGAGTTAGGATAGAGACTAGCAAGCAAATAGCAACAGTTTAAAGATCGTAGTTAACAGAGTGTTAACAGAGCAATACTAGGGATGTTAACAGCGTCTGGTGGGTGTTAGAAAAGGAACTTAGCGATAGTTAGAAAAGAGTTTGAAAATGGAAAAGAGAAAGAGAAAGAGTAAGAGAATGAGAGAGAGAGGGAAAGAGAGAGCGAGAGAGAGCTCGGATCGGGGAATAGTTAGAAAGTTGTACTTAATTTGGCAACTTTACCTGAACATTTGAGACCCTGATGGTATATGCCATACAGTAGAGAACCACAATGGTCACAGAACGTGGGTCCTGCGTATGTGAATGGTTCGAAATGGTGCTGAGTTTTTGGTGAGTCCTTTTGATTTCAAATTTTTTAATTGAATGCGTGTTTCGTGCCACAGATTGTAAATTTGTTTAATTTTTAATATTTTTTTTTGTTTTATAATTTTAATTTTTTTTTTTGGTATTTTTTTTTTTTGGTGAACGATGTGACATTGATTTATATAAGTTTTTTTGGTACATGAAAATACAAAGTATAATTTATGGTAAATAAACAGAGCACGATGACAACAAACATTGGTGGATGACAAAAAGCGTAGCTAAGTTTAAAACTAAGTTACTTTTTTCATTATGTATATTAATTTTTATTTTTATGCTTGGGTCTTGTTAAGATACTACAAAATCTTTTATCTTAAATAATGGTTATTTATCTTATGTCCCAACATTTTCAAGTGCAAGTTTAATTAATATTTCATTTACAAATTATGCAGAAGCAAGATTTCAATTATAGCATCAGTTATTTAGCTATAAATCTTCTCAAGCATCACTTTTATAGCATTGTGATGTTCCAAGAAATATTCCATATCTACACTCAAATAAATAAGTTAAGTGTAGAGAATTTATTATCCTTTAATTATCTGTACAGAACAGCCTTATTTGCCTGCTCAAAGCCTTCACATAGAAATTCCTTTTTAGCTAGTTTGTCCGTCTATCAAGTAGTTCCAACTAAGGATATAACTTGCTGGCATACAATCTGAACTTAAGTTCATTTAAAACCACACTATGGCATCCGCAGTGACAGCAAATCAGAGTTGAGGTCCTGGCACATTGGACAGGCTTTAGTAGGGTCAAGATTGGGAATCTAGCTAAATATGAGACGCGTTGTATACTAAAAAGCCAGAGTGACATTTCCCTAAGCCAGCGGGAAGCTGACAGGGTACCCAGCATGAGGGACAGTCTGGAATTTTCAGGATAACGTAACATGAAAGCAACGTACGGAGTAGACAAAAACAACAAAAAAAAAAAAAAATAATAAAAATAAAAATACCAAATGACAGTTTAATTTGACAGAAAAGCACAAAATTTCGTTGCCAAAGGCGTTTCAGAAGAATTTCTATTTCTACATAAGTCCTATTTATATGTCTCTTTCCTCTATGTCTACTACTATTTGAAGTATTTCTTTCTTTTTTTTTTTTGATATCTCGCACGTGAAAATGTTGCAGACAATTCTTAAAGCTACAACTGAATATTTGGTTAGTTGTTAACTAAGTAAGTTAAAGGATAAGTTGAGGGCACTTACGGAATCAATGCCCTTGTCCTTGCCCGGGCAAATGAAGGTGACGTATTCATGGCAACGCTTATGCACCACATAGGAGCAAACTGCAATGATTCAAATTATAGATGTACAATGTTTAATTAAAAGGATATTCTGCTTTGCTCTTATCCTACATACCTTGGCACTGGAATCCTTGTTTGCCGAAGCCCCTGCAAAATGTTCGAATTAGTTTGAAATTAGTTAAATTGCATGAAACGTTTGTCATTTAATTGGCTCTAATTTAATTGGTATTGCGTGTATGTGTGTGTGTGTGTCTGTGTGTATGCCCCCAGTTATGTACGTATTTCTTTTGTGTATTGGTGTTTTGGGTATTGCCCACTTAACCCCAATACATCGTTTGCATAATCCACAACTTTTAATCAATATGCTAATTTTGCCAATCGCCTGCGCCCGAAAAATATCAAATGACAAATATTAAAATTTATTCTTAATTAATTAATTAATTAGATAATTTCAGAAATAACCGTAATGTGACTTAAAATTATTCAAAATATCAGATGAATGATTGAAATTATATTATTATATTTTTTTTAAATTAATTAGTAATTTTGGGGTTCTAATAAATTGATTTGAATATATTAAAATTGTATTATTATTATTATTTTTTTTAAATTAATTAGTAATTCTGGGATTACAGTAAATTTATTTGAATACATTAAAATTGTATTATTATTATTATTTTTTAACTAATTAGTAATTCTGGGATTATAGTTAATTAAGAAAATAATTAACAAAATCTCAAGTCTTAGTTCTTAATTCTAAAATTAATACAAAATTCACGGGGTTTACTTTAATGAACTTCTATAGCTTTTAGGGCTACTTTAGTGTCTTCATTTAAATTTTTATCCTTATAATTATGAGTGTCCTAAACAGATCCTAAAAATCTCTTATACATCTTTTTCGTAAGTGCTTGACAACACCCATTTTACATACTTATTTGCATATATCCTTCGCCATCAGGCATAAAATTAATTTTTTATCAAGGCTACAAAAAAAAAAAAATGGATCCATCAAAACATGAGATTAAACAGAAGCAACAAAATTTGCTATGCAAAATTCATTTTCCTGTTGCTGTTGATGTTCGTGTTGTTGTTGTTATTGTTGTTGCTGTTGTTGCTGTTGTTGCTGCCTTGTCAATGACTTTTAACCCACACACATACACACTTAACTGCCTGTAACTGGTTGTTTGTGTGGCTTGTGCTATACATTTTATGTTGCCTACTTTTGAGCGTTACGTCCGATGACTGAGCTTCTGGTCGGTCAATAGGTGGATAGGTGGACTGTGGCTGCAGCTTGTCGAGGGTATGAAGCATGTAACGTACAGAAAGGACAGCTGTGCGACTTACAAATTTTGAAAATACAAGTATTCGTATTATATACACATATAGTCGATATTATATGTTCCATAAGCTATAGTAATAAATGCCTTGACCACAAGCCACTTAGCGACTCTTTGATCTCCGCTCCCGCTTTCAGACTTTGAAAGGTGTGCGATATTATAACTCATATCTATTATTATATTATTATTATTATTATACCTATATAAATATATAAATATATATGTATATGTGTATAAATATACCTATGTATGTACAACTTTCAGTGCTGTGAGCAAAAAACTTGTCGCGATTTGCATTTTGTATCAGGAGTAAAGTCCATGAGTTGAAAACAAAAGCCACAACAAAATTTTAGTTTTCAAAAAAAAGTTTTAAATTTATTTTTAAGCGCATTAACTAAAATTTAAAGTTTTTAGTGTTTACATTATCGAGGAAAACTTTTGTATATTTCAATTTTCTAGTTTTATATTTTCTGCTTATTTTCAAAGGTTGCTCTTCGTGTCGTTTGTAATTTTCTGTAATTGAATTTTCAATTATTTGTACGTAATAGCTTCTATAATTTCATTTGATCCTTGAAACCCCACAATCGTGCGCAGAGGATAATGAAATAAAGCGCAGCGATTAAGTAGTTAAGTAATTTTATTGGCTCTTGCGTGCGTTAATCTACTTGATAGTATATAAAATCCTAACAGGCAACCTGGTGATATATATATATAAAGATATATATGAAAAAAAGGACATAAATCGAAGCTGTGCTTTTTCATATATAGAAGTCATATCTTTTTTATATTTGTTTGTCTGCCATTCAGTCTGTCCATATGATTAATGAAAAAATATCCATCTGACAAGCAGACTGCCCGCTGTTTATTTATCCTTCCGCATAACTCCTAAGAGCTTAGATACAACCAAACAAAAGTTGGCAGAGAAACAGTCACTTATATAGATGTGTGTGTGTGTGTGCTTGTATCTCTTCCTATACACATATTTAGATATAATTAAAAATCCCAGGAGAAACCTGCAGTCGACTAAGCAAACTTGATTTCAACTTGATTTCAACTTGGCTGCTTTTTGATTTTTGCAATAAATGACGTGAAAGCAATTACCATGGAACGCGCTCAGTGCTAAGCCCGAAGCACTTCACTCTTTTCTATATTTTTGTTGCATTTACCTCACCTAGTTTTTCCATTTTTTTCCATTTTTTTTACACTTATTTTTTTTCTTTCTTTCTTGAGTGATTTTTTTGCATTATTTAATTTTAATTAAGCGCATATTTGCCGCTCGGTATTTTTTAGCGCACGCCAACAAAAGCAAGAGGCAAATAAGACCGGATGTGCGTTTTGCCGTGTAGACTAATAGATACCCTATAATGCGAATATTTTATAGGCATAAAATTCCATCTGGATCTATACTTTGATCAGCTACAGACGCACATATTATACTACTGTTGGTAGTTTAAAAAAAGATCGAGGAAAGCTTCTTCTTAGAGCAAACCGTTTATTTCTTTCTACATGACTTCAGCCTTGAACCCTCGTGTAAACTGTTTTCATTTTGTGCAGGATGTAAGAAAAGGGTTCAAAATGAGTAGAGAATATTATGATAGATTTAACAAAAAAAACCCAAGTCAAGAGTTAATTAAACACGCAATCTGAAAACTTGAAGCACACGCAATTCATTTAAAATTTATTGAAGAACTTTGACAGACAAATCAAGGGAATTGCGTGCTTGAAGCCAAACTTTAATTTTCGATTAAGGACAATTCAAATTTAAGGATAGTGTTTTGAAACTTGTAAAAAACAAGGACATTAAATTGAACCACTTTATTCTTATTTCACACTCAAACAGAGATTGAAGTGGACTGAAGCAATTAATTTTGAACAAAAACAATGAAAGCTCGGAAAACCTTCAGAACTTTAAAAATATATTAAAATAGTTTTTAAATGTTTTTAATTGCTTGTCGAAGGATGGGGAACTGATGTGTAATGAATTTCATCTATTTTTTGTTCCCTAATACGTGTAAAGGAAGCTCTTCTTTGGCAATCTAAAAATTGGCTTAGATATTCAAAGGTCTCCTTGGTAGTTGAAAATCTGCAGTGCATCTTTCTGCAGAATCTTAAGTGTATTTGAAAACAAAAAAAATGTTCCACATTTACCTGAGGGCGCAACATTTTTTGTCCGTCGTTATGCAAATTACGTGCCATAAACACGGCGGAAATTTCACCTGCTACGCAAACAGTTATCCACGAGGTGTGCAATGGCGACAAGTATCCAGTGGGTAGCCACCCATTGCACACCTCAACGCTTATCACCTTGCTGCCTGCTGCCTGCTGCCTGCTGCCTGCTCTCTGCCACCTGCCTCCTACTGCCTGCTGCCAGCTACCACCAACTGCCATCTGCCTCCTGTGGCGCTACAATTCGTTGAGTTGACTACGTGCCTGCAACGCCTTTTGCGATGTGTTGTTCAACCCAAAGAACCAACACTATTAATTAAAAGCTGCTCTGAGTTGAGGCGAAAATTGTAACTGAAGTTGTTAATTAGCGGCTGGCCAAAAGAGGTGCTCACATTGTGGCCAAAATACGGCAGCAACAGCCGCTGTCGCAGCTAAGCCCACGCCAACAACAACAACAACAACATCAACAACACATTCAGCGGGCAGCAACAACTGAAATTGCTGCTTGTTGCTGCAGATACTTTTTGTATCTGTTTCTCAAAATGTATCTGTATCTATTAGCTTGTCGATTTGATTCGCTTTGCGCTGTAAATGCGTAACGCCTCAGGGGGGTGTATTGAGGCGGCATAAATGTTTTTTTTAAATTCAATAATTCATTTTTATACAAATGCAGCCAGTTTCATCCCCGAAGGCATTCAGTCTATGAAGTTAATTTAATATTGTTTTTATTTATTTATGTATAAATTTAATATAAATTTATTTAGTTTACTTTTAAGTTTTTATCTCGTGAACAGTTCACAGGGTATCCACAGCTGTGGTAGTCCAATAAATGGCACTTCTGCTCATTTTCTCATGGCTCAGTTACCTTCTAAGCGTCGTGTTCTGGGGCACAGATCGATTGCCGTTGCCGTTGCCGCATTTTAAAGAGCAATTAATTTAATTATTGCCTAAATATTTGCCAGGCAATTGTTAAAGAGCAATTCACTTTAAGTTGAGGCTACTAGGTGAATACTAATTAGGGTCGAACTGCCCAAATGTTGGGGTACTTTTGGGGGGAGCAGCAGCCATTGGACTTATTGACATGTGTCTGGTCATTTTCTCATTTTCTCAATTTACCAATTTCCAATTAATTTCCATGTCATCAGCTGACGTGGTTTTAAGTCTGTCAACTCTGTGATAAGTGCTGACACTCAAGGGAGTTTCATTAAGAATTGAATTAATTAAAATGAAGAGTGAAAATTTGAAATTCAAAACTATGAATAACCAAATGAATTAAAATTTCGTCCTTTCTATTTGACTTTAGGATTATGAATAAATAAGTAAACATACATTTAAATTTCCATCAAATAGAGTATTATATTTTCCAATTAAAAATTATGATAATTTAATTAATTAGTTACGACGCGTGTCAATTAATAATTCATTAAAATATAATATATATTTTTTTTTTATAATTAACATATTTTATTTATAATAATTTTTCATTTTTTTTCAGAAGTTCTGAAAGATTTAATTATTTTATCAGTGGTAAGTGTGATGTTTAAATTTGCTTAAATTATAATTAAATTTAGTGGCTGTAATTTGCATATGAAGAGTCCCCCTCAACTAGCAGTACGAAGGATGCTTGATGATGTGATAAATATCCACATTATAGTACAAATATCCTTATAAATAAATTTGTATATAGAAAATACCTACATCCATGCGTATCCCGATTGATATCCGCTGTAAGGGGAAAATCAAAGAGATTTTCTAATGAAACTTTAAAGAGAAAATTCTATTTTCCGACAAGCTCGTTACTGCAAATATTTGTAAAAGTTCTCAAGCTTTAAACAGGAGCTAAAGGACTCTAAGGCAAGCTAACCGACATTCTATACAGAGGCTTATGCGCATGAGATTGGTTTATAATCCGCAGCTTAAATTGAAGGTTCATGGGCAGCAGGAAAAGCAATAGGATTTCTAAGGAAAAGCTGGGCTATGTGGGAAAATTACAAAAATTTATGTTTCAGGTGTTTTTCTTATGCATGAAAATCAATGGATTAGGCAAAATTTTCAAACGTTGCTTGAATATTTCAAAAGACCATAACTATTTGTATAATGTTGTTGTTGTTGTCGTTATTATTATTATTATAATTGTTGTTGTTGTGGTTGTTGCTTTTTGTAAGTTGTTGCTGTTGCTTTTGTTGTTGCTGTTGCTGTCACCTTTGCCTTTCAAGTGTATTCCATTGCAATGTCATTAGCTTGGCTTAAATACGTGAATGTATTTGTTGTTGTTGTTGTTGTTGTTGCTGTTGTTGTTGTTGTTGTTGTTGCTGTTGTTCTCCTCGTTGCTTGTCTTTTTACTTTGTCGATAGACATAATATCGATTGCCACTTAGGCTGCTTAGTTATGTGCCCGATTTTGATGTCACAGTGTAGACCCACAAGTGCCAAGTGCGGTACGTGGAACATAATTTCCACAAATTCAACTCGCATTCAAGAATTGACCTCAACAACAACAACAACAAGAGCAACAACAGCAAAAGATTCAATCGTTGCTTCAATTGTAGAATTTTGTACAAAATATACTTCTAAGGACCTGCACTCCTCCCACTCCTCCCCCATCTCATGTCTGCTTTAACTTTTGGTCGTGTCTGCTTAAATCTACTTGACAAACATGACACGCAGCTCCTTTACATCATAAATATTTACTATGTAAATGGCTTGGCAGGGCTGCCAACTTGTTTATGCACATGGCCGAGTATGACAACAAGGCTCGTAAACAAAGGACTGGCCACTTTGTGTGATGAGCCTGGTCTAGCCAATAAATTATCCAAGCAGCTTTCCAGAATTTTTCTGATTTAAAAATGTCCTTCAAGTGTGTCTTTGTATAGTCGTCATATGTCCTGGTATAACAGCCACAACTACAACAACTTCTTTTCTGTTTCTTTTTGGTTTTTGTTTTTTTTTTTTTCAGTGTAGCCTAAAATTATCACTTACCATATGAAGTCCTTGCAGTGCGAGCAGAAGGTGGGCTGCTTGAAGAAGCGTGCAATGAAGCAATGATCCTTGACATTGAAGACGTTCTTCTTCTTCAAGGCTCCCTTACGGAGACGCGACTTCATTTTGTTCTCACCAACGGCCTCGCCCTCCGCCCCGTGGCCCTGCTGGTCGCCATTATTATCGCTGTTCTCCGACATTTTGAAGCTGTTCCTTTTGTTGTTGTTCTTCTTGTTGTTGTTGCTCTTTTGGGTTCACCTCTAGTAGATGATGTTGTTGTTGTTGTTTATATTTCTGGGATGTTATTTTCGCAATTTGCTTGTTTTTTTTTAAATAATACACAGGTTTTTTATATACTGTTGTTGTTGTTGCTGCCGCTGCTGCATTTGATTATTTGCCCCTTCTCCGTTGTTTCTTTGTATGTGTTTTGATTTGCGTTTTATTGCGGTTTACTTTTTATAATTTTATTCCTTTGTTTGTGATATTTTTTAAGTGGCTTTCACATTAAAAAATAGCCTTTTGTTATTCACTGCGGAACTGCCAGATGAAGAGATATGGAAAACAATTATTAATTCAATTATTTGCATTGGAATTTATTCTTTTTATTTTTACTTTGCAAATTCAAAATTTGATCGAGTTTGTTCGTTTTAGCATTTAGAGAATGCATAAATTAATATCAAATAAATATTTGTTTTTTTTTTTGTTTTTTTTTTATTGCTTGTTTGATATTTTCACACAGTTTTAATGTCTTTCTCAAATACGCGACGCGAATACAAAATGCACAGATCTCAGATGTATCGATTAATTAACGTTTGTAATTTACAAAGCAAACGTAATGAGTGCTTTTTTAATAATGTACTTAGGTTTTTTCATTTTTATTTTTTTTATTGTTTATTTTTATTTTTATCGTCTGTGATTGAATTCAAATAAAATAATTTGCATTCATTTTAAAAAATTTGTTTTCACGTAGCGCGTGCTCATAAAAAACGAAATTATTTTTGCGTTTATTTCATGTTTTATATATTTTTTTTATTATTATTGTTTTGCCAATTCCGGTCCGTTAAATAGACACGTTTCGTTGCTCTCCAGGTAACTAACTAACAGTGCCCAACCCCACCCCCACCTCCTCCTACAAGCCAGCACATAGAGCGTCGCCAGTAGCCAGCAAAAATCTATAAAGTTTTTTTTTTTTTGAATGCACAGGCGGGCAGATAAATATGTTAACATATGCATGTTAACACAAGCGCAAACACACACACACACACACGCACGCACACACCCAAACAGTTGTACAAAGAAATAAACAGAACTTCATTCATTTAATATTTATGTGTGTGTGTGTGTGTGTGCGCTCCTGACCGAGCAACAGTTATAAAAGAAAAATATAGGCTAAGATTTTGTTGTTGTTGTTGTTGTTATTGTTGTTTTCTGGTTTTCATTTTATTAATTTTTTTTTTTATTTTTTTTTGATTTTTTTGACAAATTTTGGTTACGGTTTTTGGATTTTATTGTTTGCACGCGACATTTCGCAGTTTGTTTACTTTTCTTACGGCTTCTTTCACTCACTCTCTCTGTCTCTATCTCTCTCTCGCTCCCTCTCTTTGTCAGCCTCTGTTCGCACTCTCACTTTCACTCTCATTCACATTAGACATGCACTTCCAACTTCGAAGGAGCAGCTGCCTTCGCGTGCGCTTCCCAAGACGTTGTGAGTGTGCAAATATTTTCACACAGTGTGTAAGGCACGAAATGTCCCCTCCTTTTACCGCCGTGGTGAGTTTACCATAAACACACAGGTACACACACACATACACAGAGAGTAAGACTGAGAGAGAGAGAGAGAGGGGGGCGGAGTGAGCGAGTTTGGGTATTCTTTACACACACTTGTTGTTGGCCGCAGTTACACTAGATGTAGGGGCGCCTGCTTTACGCTCTTCTTGCTGCTTGTGGCGCTGCTCTGACACAGCACGTGTGCTTCGCTCGAGTTACAAACGCGTTCTGATGCCAAAGGCAGCCATTTTGTTCTCAGCTACTGATTTTTCATAGCGAGCTTTTGAGCGCATCACAAGCTCTGTTAACTAACAGCACACTGTAAGCTCGCCTCTACAGAAACCCACTAACCGTTATACTTATGTCACACGCCGCTAATTCAATGCCGGCCAACAAACGGCCAAATCTCGACGTCAGAGGCTGACGCTTAAAGCTGATCGTGTTGGCCATCGCTTAGCCGCTAATTGTTGTTGGCTCTGGTGGCAATTGGATGGAAACGTGTTAATGCCGGTTTCGCTTCATTTTCGTTATGTCTCGCCGCTCAATTAAGCTCATAAATGCATATGAGTGCTGCTGAGTGTTGGTCGGACGTAAAACAACTTTCAGGCATTCGGCATTTACTACCACACACTTAAAATCAATTAAATAGTTCAAAGCGAATTCAAAAAAGTGGAACCAACAAATTAATGCCCTCCGATACTCAAATATCATACGCTCTTAAAGCTGATCACATGTGTCCAATTATCCAGATAAATAAATATTATATTATATAATATATATATTACTTTAATTCCAAGCATTACTTTAGTTTACCTTCTCAAGCTTTGCATCTCATGATTTTAATACTAATTATAGCCCAAGTTTAAATAAGCCAAACTAAAAAGCAAGGCCCATAAATCTCTATTTTTTTGGCTTTTTTTAGACATGTACAAATGCAGTTGGAAACTCCGGTCTACTTTTTGTCTCTCTCTCTCTCTCGCTCTCTCTCTCTCTCTCTCTCTCTCTCTCAACTTTGCTTCTTGTTATCAGCCTTATGGTAAGACCCACTCGAAAGTGGCAGCCATGTGTAGTACGTGCAACCGCAACCTTCGGGTGTTGCGTGTTTTTTTTTTTTTTTTAGCGTTCAAGTGCAAAATCTGATAGCCAAGTGTCACGTTTCGAAAACTGCAAGCATTTGCGGCTAATGCAATAATTATTTATGCATGCACTTTATAAAGACATAGAACCGTCTCGGCCATAAACCATTTCATTATTTGGGTTTGGTTTGGTTCTGTTTGCTGGTCGTTTGAAAATTTGGTCAGTTATTTGGTTTACTCGTGTTGTTTGTTGTGATTGTTCATAATAAAAATAACAAATATTTGTGCAACAGTTGAACTCACACACACACACGCACACTCATGCACACACACACACAACAATCGTAAATCCACAAAATGTTAATTGCAGTTTGTGGTTTTCGCGTTAAGGCAGGGAAATGGGAAATGGGAAATGGGAAATGGAAAATGGGAAGTTCATTTTATTTTATTGTCAGATTAAATATTCATTTACACGTTTCATTAGGAGCATTTGCAAAAATCCATGTATTTATTATTTTATTTCGAGCCGAAAGGTTAGCTTTAGTTTTCACATACTAATAAATCTCAATAAATGCCACAAGCCAATTAAAATCCATTTAAAATTTGATAGATACTTGAGATAAGTTTTCGGATTGTGGTCACATGTTTCATCTCACACTTTTGGATGATTATTAATTGGCTCGGAGCCTCGCGAGGCACTTCGATGCCCAGAAGTGGTTGGTCCAGTGGTTTAATGGAATTATTTTTGGATCACTTTGAATTTTTCAAAATATTTTTATCTTGAGAGGCCAAAATTTAATGGAATTTTAGAAGGTTCAGTTTTTGTTTTTTTATTTTTTTTTGTTGAGGGAAACCCTTCACTATTTTTGGGGCCAACAATCAATGCAAATCGCCGCAAGGTTAAAGCCTATTCCGCGTGAGAGACCTTGATCTTCAGCTGCGTATAAGCAAATTTTGAGCTTGAAGTCATCGAAAGAAATCCGAAGAGGGAAGTTCAGACAGTTTCTCACTCAACTCATTGATTGTTAATGGTAAGAAAATATGATGATTAACTGCAGGCAAACTTATCGAATGCCCCTCGTAAATTACATTCAACAAATTCTCGTTCCTCGAAATAATAAAAAAAGAATTTAATGAAATTTTGTTTACGTTTGTGACGTCATTGGTGCAGCTGACGAAAAAAATGAAAAAAATTTGCTAATTACTGCTCGCTGCTGGCAATAAAGATTATTTTTCATGTAAATGCAACAATAACAAAAGCCGAAAGACCCCAAAGAGAACAACAAATAAATAAATAAAAACAGAATTGCCAACGAGCCAGCGGCAAAGTTTAATTAATGAAAATTTCACACGCACAACAATTGAAAAGGCGGCACTGCTGGCTGCTACGCCAGGGCGTGGCAAAAAGCACGAATATGCAAACACAGATTCCAAACGCACACACACACACACACACACACAATCTCATACGCACATACGCACTACCAGACACTCACGGAACAAATTGACACAATTAGAGCAATGAGAAACAACAACAACAACAACACAGCAAGAGCAACACAACAACAGCAACACAACAACAACAACACAACAACAGCAACACAAGAACAACAACAACAACACAACAGTCGCACATCTCCCAAAATAATTTATCGTTATTTTAGGGTATTCCACATTTAAAACATTTTCCATATGTTTATTGTTCTATTGTTTAATGCTGATTGATGCACGGGCATGGCAGGCAGGTGTATACACTTCCCATGTGAATAATTAATTCAATTTATACATCGTTTGAGTGTGTGGAAAATTAATTGAATTTACGTGAAATAAATAAGCTCTGCTTGCAAATTGAATCTTCTTTTCTTATTGTGTATTCGTAGTTGCTGCCTCTCTGTCAATTTAAGCAAATTACACACACACACACAGATACACTCTCGATTTATTGCATGCATATATATGCATATGTATATATATATTTATAAATATGAACAGACTTTGTTACACATTTAATTGAACTTCGTGTGCAGCAGGCAGCAAACGTTATCGAAATGAAATCAATCATCGATTGCAATTCGCGATGCAAATCGAATTATCAATTCTGTACGCGATATACGAAATCCGTTGAACCGACGATGACGATGACGACAACGACGACGACGACGTCGACGAACTTGCCCGCTACCCGATGGTCCGGCCCACAGTCGCCCGAAGCTCACAAACTCACGAATTCACGAATTTTGAATTTCAAGTGTGGCCGCTGTCTCTGTGTTTACCGTTGCGGTTTGCGGTTGCCGATGCCGATGCCGGTGCCGGTGCCGTTGCGTCTTCGTATCGTTCCGATACAGATACAGTTCGAGTCTGTTTGCCACAGAAAACGATCGCTGGGTCACTCGCTGATCTTCACAGCAGCCAGACAGCAGACAGCGGCGCTGTCGCAGTTGGCGGCTCAGTTAACGTCGCTGCCGCTGCCTGTCGATTTGTTATGACAGGCCACACCGGTTCGACGGTTACAACGAGCGACGACCGCCGACGGACAACCGACAACCGACAACCGACAGCCGACAGCCGACAGCCGACAGCCGACAATCGACGATTGGCCCACTGTGCCACCGACAACCGGCAACGATCAATTGCGCCCAAGCTCTTGGATTGCCAGGCCACAAATGCGAGAATATTTCACTAAAGTTGCATGATATATGCTATCTATGTCATGCGATTTGTAACAAAGCTGAAGATATAGATAACCGCGTATAGATAATAGAAACCTGATATCAATTTTTATATTATCAAAAAAGTCGATAAGCGAATCTTTCAGGTGGAACTTTTTAATTTTAATTTCATATTTAAATTTCATGAAATTAAATATTTTTATATTTTATTTTTATTCATTTGAGAGTAAATCATCGTCGGTGCTTTAAAGTCTCAGATATTTCGAGTAGTCGTTTCTGTTGTCTGCTTTAATATTACATTTTATTTCATTCAATTTGCTGCGCTTCGTGCAGCTACTTTTGCGATGTGTCGGCTTGTTCGGCTCTGAGAATGGGGGTCATCTCTCTCCAGCCCACCACCACCTTAAGATACTTTCGTTTAATTGCTCATTCTCTTGCCACTCTTCCTGCCACAGATTCTCAACTCATTCTTGTTGTCTTTATTTCTGTAAGGACTGCACTTCTTTGCGTATATTTTAGTTAATGGTCCTCTGTCTTTTGTTGGACGATAACAGATGCAACTGCAGATGGTTATAGATACATTTACATTTGCGGATACAGATACAGATACAGATACAAATTCTGGATAGACTTGTTTGGCGAATTGCCAGTCCTTTTGTTGTTTTTTTTTTATTTTATTTTTTTATTTTTATCTTTTACTTGAGTTATTTATTTTCATATTCTAGGCACACGCAGAGCCGCAGATCCATATTAAACCTATCCCAAATTTCGTGGACTAGACGTCATCATATGACTGCCAAAAGAACGTCCAATAAATTGATATGAAATTGTTTTGTTTCTTTTATTTATTTATTTGTTATTTATTTTGATTTGTTTTTTTCCACTTTATTCTGATTGCCTTTTTTTATATTTTGTGGTGTTGTAGGCTTTTAAGGCGCGCTTTTTTATTATGGTTTCAGATAATTGCCCATCGTACAGTTGCTTTTTCTCCATTATAGAGAAGACATGTCATCCAGCTTGATGTTTTTCATATTGTTGCTTTTATGTTGCGAGAAGTTGTAAACAGCAATGGCAACAAGTGAATTAATTAAATGTTCTATAAATAATTAAGTTCAAAATTTCAAACATCTGTCGAATACTGAAATGATTTTAATCATGGGAGTTCAACAAGTCGAGAAGAAGAGTTTGGGTAAAAATCCATTGTTGAGGGAGGTTGAGTTTGGTTTCAATTTAATTAAAGGTCAAAAATTCAGTTCGATATGTGAATAATTAAATATTTATAAGCTGCTAATAGAAGGTGATGGGATGGGAGAAGTGATTACATGGGAGAGTTTCGTATGTATAAGAAACTTGTTTGTATCTCTCATATACAATGTGTTCAATAATATTTGTATATATAATAAAAGAAATAAATGTGTATAATAAATATATATGTATGTATTTATCTATGAAGAATCATATCTATATATCATTATAATTTCATAAATTCATTTCATTGAAATCGAAACCCACAAACAGCGCGCAACTGTCGATTGGCCTTCAGCCGCATCGTTGCAGTCATCGGCATTGCTGTCGACGTCGCAGTCGCAGTCGCAGTCGCTGCCGCAGTAAGCGTTGCTATCAGAGTTTCTATTTAGCATAGCTGAAACTTGGACCTGGGGACGTCTTGAGACCTTTTCAGAGTGCTGGCTTTCGTTTTCGATATCATTTCTGCTGACGCTTTCGTTTTCTTTGCATTTCTGTTATATTTCTTAATGGTCAGCACTTAAAAATGTTGCCCTTTGTTGTTGTGGTGTATTGTGAGGGGAGGGCGAGTCGGGGGCTAAAGAAGTCTGTACGACTTTCAGCAGTTGTTGTTGTTGTTGTTGTTTTATGTTGCTACTATTTTTATTGTTGCTGATGTTGCCCTCATCTTTTGGAATGCCCCACTCAGTGCTTGTTTACAAACCAAATATTTATGCACATAAATTAAAATAATTTTGATTTTTGTGAAATTTCCCAGAAAGTAACTGGGAATAGTTATAAAAGCAAATCAGAAATTGATAAGCAATTTCGGCAGTAACTGCAGCTGTTGTTGTTATTGTTTATTGTTTATTTTTCCCATTCGGAAAAATGTAAAATTTTTGTTGCATAATTAAAATACATTTCTGGTCAGAAGATGTTGAAATTTTATTTATAGATTTTTACATTTTCAGCACAAATGCTCAAATTTTATTCAAACAGAGAATCCATCAAAAATATATGATTTTTTGAACAGACAAAAGTCAATTCATATATTTTATCGGAACATATAACAAAATTTATTTCAAGCTATTTATTTAAATGATAAAAGTTTCTGAAATCCAATTAGTAAGTCGATTCAGATGCAAATTGTTTCCAAATTCTTATAATTTCTTCTAATGGCACAAATTTGGCCAAACTTTGAAAACTTTGAAAGTGCCGCCAGTTTATAAAAAGAAGAAGCAAACTCAAAAATTATAGACATTTATTTAAAAGAAATATCTAATGACATAGACAAACATTAATTGAAAAAAATATATTTTAATTTATATAAAAAGTAAAAATAAAAATCAGAAAATTGGAGAGCAAATAATTTTAATAGATAAGTTAATTAAATAAATTGATTAATGCTCAGGTGAAGAAGGCAATATTTTTGGAAATTTAATTACTGGATGCAAAAATGAATAAATTGCATAAATTAAGAGAAACTTGAAAGTTTCTAATCAAAAGTTCTAGCATAGAGCGCACACTTCTAATATACAGTATAACATTTCAGAGTATACCCCGCCCCCTGGCCCTATCCCCTTTACTTCAACAAGTCGGCAGTTGGTCTGGAAAACTGTTCGCATAAAAGTTCAGCTCAACTTTGGCATCGCTTCTGCGGAAGCATCGTATTCCTTATTAAATTAAGCGATTTTCAAGCGCTGAGCATTTAGTAGGAGTGACAGTGGGGGGAGGCCCAATTGCGGGAGGAGGGGGAGGGGCTGTAACGTTAATGTTAGCTGGAAAACATTTGGCCAACTGTTGCGTTCAGCATTTGGCCGCAGGACCTCACTGCTGTTTGGCTTATTTGAATACTTGCCCATTGTAATTAGGCAAAGACCGTGGGGGGAAATTGGGTGGATAATTTAAGAGGGGGAAACTCTCTGCTAATTGGCTGGCAGTGGAAAAACTCTTTAAATGCGTAATGCATATGGAAATCGATAGTAGCAGATATTCAGGCACGGTAAGCACATAAATCAACCTAATGACAGCTTAACACATGCATTGGGCGATGGTGTGGCAAGAAGCCAATGCGTGGCAGGAGAAGGGAGCAGATGGTGTGTTTTTTGGATGGGGGGTGCGTGGGGGGTGGACTGCTATTAGTTACACGTTTGCCCACTCGAGGTACACCCACTCGGGAGCGTAGACAATGGCAGAGCAGCGACTAGCGCTGGCAAACAATAGACGTAAGTGTCTGCGTTAGTGTTGCGTGCCAGGATGCCAGCCAGATGATGAGGATGAGCATCCTGATGACTCTGGGCATTGCTCATGACAGGGCCTGGGACCGCAAAAGCGCTCATAGTGCGAGGATATGGGGCATTGGGCAGGCAATGAGCAAGATCAAGAGTTTTAGCCATCATCTCCACTCGGCTTAGAACAATGGCAAACTCTCTGCACTGGATGGACATGGGCATGGTATAGATAGGTTCTCGGCGATGAATAAAAGCCAAAAGGGGTTGCAACAACAATTGAACTATGGGCGGATGCTTTGTGAACGACACTTTTGACTTATACAGCAGCTGCTGGCCTCAGTTGGCGGCAGCGGCTCTGAAATGAGCTGCTGGTTCCTGTCAAGGATTTGCAATGTTTCCTTGTATGGCAACGGCTTTGCATGGCATTCATATTACAGTGAAACTTGGAGCAGGGCAAAAGACAAAGCCAGTGAAGTGACGGAACTTGTTATTACTTAAGGTCGATGTACCCAATGCGGAGATGGCGATGCTTGAGTATTAATTTTCGTGGAATTAAAGTCCTGGACTTGTGAAATTATTTTATATAAATTTTAAAGCATCCTTAGTTACATATAAAATTGTAAGGATTCCGAATTTAAGATGTGTATAATTTGTATTTCATATCTGTGTCATATTTGACAAATCATTTGTGTGCTTGTGCATGTCCTGCATAGCACTTCGTCCTTTATCAAAGTAATTGCATTAATTACGCGCTGAATTACACAAATTACTTTACATTTGTTGTCAGCTGACAGATGGGATTAAATGGTGAAGACCTCTTGAAATGTTCAGCAAACTCATGTCCTTTTTTGACGTCTGGTTAACGCCGAGGAATGCTGAATTTATTTACAAAGTCAACCTAATCCTTGAGGTATGTGTGAAGGTAAAGGTGAAAGTCAGAAGTGAAAAGGACTCTGGAAATATTTAAGTAAAAATATTTACACAATTCACATTTCACATTTCAAAAAATGTTCGAAGTTACAGCTCAGCTGACTGAATGTGTCCTTTGTTGATGCTTAAGCTATTGTTATTGTTCTTTCAGTCCTTCTTATCGTTGTTGTTGCCTATGTTGTAACGCCTACATATGTCTTGGAATACTTAATTCGAATTTTGGGCGTTGTCATCATTGTACTTTTCGAGTTTTGTCTCTCTCTCTCTGTTGTCAGTCATAAATGATTCAACACGTGGCTGCTCACAGGAATTACCATGGCCACAGGACACCAGCGCATCCAGGCACTTGCCATCTCAGGACACTCATCTCGCACTCACCAGTGCCAGATATCCTCCTAATTTACACGCAAAACAGTCACCGACTGTGGCATGTAATTAAAAGGAAATTGTTGCGCGTGCCAGAGCAGCGTAAGGACGTGGCAAATGGCAGATGCTTTAACAATGGCCACTGGAAAATGCAAAATGCGGAAGTGGAAAATGGAAAATGGGAAGTGCGAAATGTGAAATGTGAAATGCGAAATGTGAAATGCCAAACAAATTCAACGCTGAGAGCAAACAAATGCAAATGAAAAAACATCACAACACATGGCATCACGTATACGCAGCATATATCTTTGGTCTGTTGAAGTTTTTCACATTTTCCCATAAGCTGCCACGCGCACTTTTTCCCCCAGTTTGTTTAATTAAAACTTTTTACTCACTCGGACTAAATCAATTGCACATAAATTCAACTGCAATGTTTGTTTGCCCGCTGAGTGTGTAGTCGGGCATAAGAGTTGGAGAATCTCCCCAAGGTTCGCCAAAAGTTTCAATGGGTTTTAATTACGAGCCAAACAAAAAGCTTCGACAGCATCGATAGTGGGAGTGCAGTGGGAGTAACGGTTTCAATTGAAAGTGGGCGTGCCACAAGCATAAAAACTAAATGCATCGGTCAAGCTGTGAGAAAAACGGAAAAGCAATAACCTAAGCAAACACTTCATCAGCTTAGATACCCGACCAAAGGATACCCTGTGAATGTCATCTTTTTTATTTATAAATATATTAGTTTAATTTTATAGTTGAACAATTTTGTTATTTTTTTATTTAATTTATTTTTTTATTTTTTTTATTTATTTTATATATTTATTGTCAACAGATCAATATTAATTTTTTTTTTTTATTATTTTTAAAGGGTATACTATTTGATGTATTTGCCTCATGAAGGGCCGCAGAAATCATTCAGTTGCAGCTATTAAACTTAAGTGATCACCTAATGCCCCAGAAATGTTGCAATGAGGCAAGAAGAATATGAGAACAAGTAAGATGTGAAAGAAAAACTCTTATGTCATTTTGTGGAATCCTCGTGGCCGAGTATAGAAAATGAGAAAACTTTTTGATGCTCAATTGCAATTTCTCACAAGGCACCCTTTTTTATCCTTGAGTTGTTCTCTTTTCTAGTCTCCCATACAGTTTCGGACGTACTTGCAAATAGATCCATTAATTCGATGTTTAGTACAAATTAATTGGGGTTTTAATTGTGGGCCTGGGACGCAATGCCACTAATCCAATCATTTCCAGCTCAACGCCCTGTCAGGCAATATTTCGGCTAGTCATGTGCGTTAATTACAGACCCAAATGTGTTGATATGTACTCTATGCTCTGTTAAATGTGTGCGTGTGGGTGTGGATGTTGATGTGGACGTGGATGTGGGTGTTTTGGCATTTAATTGTAAATGTTATGCGCAACGCCAGGTTACAAAATAACTACGGAAGACGAATGAAAAAGCTATTAGTAAGAAAAGCCAGGAAAAGTTTTTACAGCTGTTGCCGGCAACTTGAAAATATATACAACAACTTTAAAGTACACAACAGCAACGGCAACGGCAACTACAGTAATAAAGGTACCAAAACCAACAAAGTCAACAATAAAAGCCGAAGAGAAAGGAAAAGAAAAGAAGACAAACAAACAGCAGCCTAAAAGTATGCAATACAAAAGGCGTTCATTCTGTTTGCGGCGGACGGGTAAACTTTGCGCGCTGCGGGATGTTTATGCGTGAGAACTTGTTATGATAAATAAATATATTTATTTATAATATATATATATTTATTGAAATATTAGCTTAGCCTTGAACTTCAACTACCAGCTACAACTTACCATAAGAAAGTAGCTATTTATATTTTATTTATAAATCAAAATTTAATCCCAATGTTGCAGCAGATAGAAAAATAATATATTTTCATAAATTATCACTTTTGAAAAGAATCACGGCATAAACGTTGTGCCAGCCTGTCTGCCTATTTATCCGTATTCTTTTACTTTTTAAACAATTCTCGTACTCAATCCATTTCCACTTTTCAAAGATTTTTCTCCTCTCGTTCATGTGACTGCCGCAGTTTAACGGCATTTCGACGCCATTCAAAATGACAAAAGACAAAACCAAAGATAAAGATACGGACAAAGCAAAAGCAAAGACAAAGACAAAGAAGCCAATGACAAAGACAATGAAAGGCAAAGTCCTGGAACAGACAAGCAAATGCCTAACACCCAAAAAGCGGGCAACAGCTGCTTGACTCCCGAACTGCTGTGTCACAATATCGGCATACGGCCGAGGCATGCGGCATGCGGTATGGGGCATGGGGCATGGGGCATGGGGCATGTCCTCAGCCTTGTTTGCATGTGTCTGCTCTGAATAAACCGTTGGTAGTCGCCTTTTTTCCACACTTTGTCTTTGTACTTATGGCCAGGTCTTCGTTTCGCTTCTTTCAGCTGTCATTTCCGGTTTCTTCTCTGCTTTCGTTAGTCCTTCAAGTTTATTCTTTTTGTGCACGTTTTATGCGGAAAAGGAGCCGAAGGTTAAGAGCCGCAAATTAAGCGCAAAAAGTGAAATGCAAAATGCCCAAAAGCACCAACATTTAAGATAAATATAAATCCAAAAAGAAAATGGCCAAACCAAGTAATTAAGTGGCAGAGCTTCTCCTTCCCAACAGGAATATGGAAATTAAAGAGCTGTCGTAAATACCCTGTAAACATAAGGTGAATAAGGGGTTATATAACAATTAAATTTAATATTGTTTAAGTTATAAATTCAAAAATATTTATTGGGATTTTGAATATTACGGATTTTCACAGCTGGGCAGCTGCAGGGTATTTAATATTCAATCAAATCTTTTTAAAATAAATTTATTTATTTGTACACAAACTTCACCACGTTTTGCACTCAGCGTGCGCCAACGTTGGCAGGACTAATTATAATTATACCTCATGCTCCTGGGACCTATCAATACCGCCTGTTGCTGGAATTCTTGCCCATTTAAGGGCAAAAAGAGCGACAAGGAGAGAAAAACAGGGCTGAGCTTGCGTGTCCTGTTCCTGACTATGACAATGACGATGAGCGTGACTTCGCCTGCGCCAGCGACAGCGACTGCGACTGCGACGGTGAATGTAACGGTGACTGTGGTGCGTTTAGCACATCGTTACCTTTGTTGCCTGTGCCCAAGTGAATAGGATCTTTAGTAAAAGCCAGGAGCAGGACCATACATATGTGCACGGAAGGGAGAGGGAGTAGTTGCTGGCGTGCCACGCATAAAAATCAATATGAACTCAACAGGCCAGAGGCATTGACTTCCAGCAAGCGCTCATTGGGTGTCCGTAATGGGAGGCGGGCGCGGTGGCTACTCCCAGGCAATACATATACACATGCCCGAGCCCAAGGAGCTCCTAAGTGTTTTATTGGGAAAGTCATTCAACGCCCAGATCCCAGATTCGTAAGCTTCTAATCTCTATTCAGTCGTATCGCATTTCGCTTTGTCTAAATTGTTCATATGAAAAGGATAAATAAATATTTATAATCGCTCTTTATACGTGTGTCCTTCCTGCTGCCCCAACCCCTACCCTGTGTCTGTTGGGTTCCTTCGTTCCTTTGCTCCCACTCCACTGCTTGCCACAGTTGACTTCTGTATCGGGAAAGCTAACATAAAATCAATAAAGTCGTTTCAGAGCTCATTGAATCGTTAAAGGACAAACAACGGGCCACAGACTTATAAATACACATTTAGATGGCAGGATCAACGTATATGAAATTTAGAGCTGAAACAAAATTAAAATGGAAAAAAAATTGAATATCGATATGTGTATATGTGTATTTAATATTAACTACTTTCATCTAGAAAATTGATTAGCAAATTTATAGATCGTTAAGCAGACTCCCCCAATGCCACATATCATAGACTGAAGCAACCCGAGTTGAACTGCAGCTTCTTCCTGATGGATTACAATCATTTTCATGCCCTCTAATTACACTTAATTAAAGCTATTAATTTATGTCCCAACTCCGTTTAATCAATCATTCAACTTAGCCACAGGCCTGCAAGCATGTATGTGGCTCATGCCAAGGATAACTAAACGCAGTCCCTGAAACTGCTGCATAGATGCTGAAAGCAAGCTCCTTGTTACGTCCTTACATCCTTGCCACGCACAAGGCGGGCTAATGGTTGAGAGTTAACAGCGAATAAAGCTTACAACAGAGAGCACGATGCTAGCGGGTGGTTGGTGGGGGGGTGGCAGGACGATGAGGGACCACGGGGGCGACACGAGGATATTAGACGACAATGCTGGTTGCCATTTTGTCTGCCTGATAAATGAAATGCGTTGACGGCGCTGAATGTAATAGCAACTCGATACACTGAGAGAAATTTCCAGATAGTTACTAGTAGAAATTTCAGGCTGAAGCTTTGCTTTCATTTGTAGGCAGGATTAAGCAGGGATTAAACAGTTGCATATCTGAAGTAATTCCAAATAAGCTTCCCCTTCCTTTTTGCTCAGTGTAGTACATGGCTTAAGCAAAGGGAGAGAGCAAGTCCTGTAAAGGATCTTCTTGCACCCAAAGCCTTCTCCACATTACGAGCTGTAATTGTGTCTTGTATTGCTCCTGCGTACATTTTTCGCAGTGTACTTGCTGTAGTTTAACTGTAACTAAAAGCAACTTTGTCGCTTTCACTCTGAGATAATTGACAGTGATAACTGTTAATTGTGGATTTTGTAACTGACTCGTAAGCAAATTTTATAGACCGATAGATGGGGAGTTCCCTTCGGGTGGCTTTCGACTGTCACACACGTGATCAATATAAGTTTTATGAGTGGCTCGTAAATTCGGCCCTATAAAGTAGTCCCCGTGTACCCACGTGTCTTCATCTATGAGTGTGTGTGTGAGTGTTACTCTCACGTTACACAAACTCGGGTTTCGTCCTGACAGATTCACATCCTGCTGATGGACCTCCTAAATGCCTGTCAGCATCTTTGACAACATTTGCACGCACATTGCCATTGTTTATTATGCCAATTTCACTTGGGGGTACTGCTCCAACGGTGCACCGTACACAAAATGTACACTCACACACACACACACACACACATTCGTACATGAAGACACATTCCGTATACAAAGCAATTGTGGGGGGAAAAAAAAACTCGCATTGAAACATTCGCAAAATTTTGGCGGAAAATACGAAAATGTGCGTTCCCCTAAACTGAAAATTCTTCTTTATCTTGTTTGGTCGGAAAATGTCCTGATACCCTACAATTTATGTGGTATTAATTGTGTCCTTTTTTCATTTATGGAAAGACTCATTCATTTTTCCTACCACTGAAGGTTGCTTCAGCTTTCACTGAGATGAATGGAACCTCCCGTTTTACATCGCCTTTGGTTGCAGGGTAGAAGAGGCGAGGGAATTCGATATCGGGAAACGTGTCGGGGGCGTGGCACTCCTGATAACACCACATCGAATGGAATGCCTTGGAGCAGTGAGTGAAAAACACATTTGAAAATGCAAATTCAAATTGTACTCATCCTGTGTGTTAGATGGCAGGTTGTGGTCTCAGGGAGGGGGCGTGTCTGATCGGGGTCCTTGGGCTATTTGAAACTCACATTTGGAGCTATACGTTTATTTTTTATACAGTGAATGCTTTTGAAAAGCAGTGTCTTCTGTATGGTGACTGCTCGTCCAGTGATTTGGTAAAGATTTATGTTTCCCAATCACTGACTGTGGCAGCTGCAACAGCAACAACAACAACAACAACAACAACAACAAAAAGAGGGACAACTTGTGGCTTCTCGATTCTGTTTGGTTTTCTCTGGCAATTGCAATTTGCAAATCTTGAAATTTTCAATATCGCCAACTGGCAGAAGCAGAACCACAATTCAATGAGAGGCGAACAGAATTGAATGTGGATTCAGTTTCATTGCCGCCTGTGGGATGGAGATTCTCAATGTGGGGACAAAGTTTTCGCAGTTCGTAGCATAAATCAAATTTATTTTTCCATTTTCCAAGCAGCCAGCGACAACAAAGAGAACTTGCCTCGCCAATGTGTTAGTGTATCTGTGTGTGTGTGTGCGTGTGTGTGTGTGTGTGTGTGCGCGTGGGTAGCTTGTTGGCGGCTATAGATATATCCGTGGCTGGTTGTGTATATGGTAAATAAAAGCCAGCGAAAGTTCACGATTGAATAAATATTGAAAGAGAAACGGCAGCAGCCGCAACTTTAACGGCAGAAGAGAATAAAAAGGATATAAAAAAAACTTTGCTTAAACGTATTTCATTGAAATGTAAACGCGTTTCATGATTGTCTCACAACACCAACAACAAGAGTTGGAATAACCAACAAGTGTAGCAACAAGGGAAACAACAAACACAACATCGACAACAACAACAACAACAACATTTTCTCTATTCAAATCACTTCTCTAGGCATCTTAAGTGCATGACAGACAGCCATTGGCATGGGTTGCCCAGGATTGTCGGACAGGTTTGTTTTTCATGCGCTGAGACCATTTGCTAATTAGAAACAAGCACATCAAGGATACCACAAATTGTGTATACACTTCTAATTATCCTTCGAGGTACGCTTTCCCATAATACAGTGAGGCTTTTCACTTGAGTGACCTTGGGCTCCAGCTTAGGGCAAAATAAATTTCCCTTTTGACTTTTGAATAATTTGCAGCTCCTTTATTTTACACTCACCTAGCCATCATCATCATCAGCTGATGATGATCATCATCTCAATGGTCACTTTAATTTGCAAAATTTTCGTCTATGGAAAGCAGAAACCTTTTTCCATGCAAAAATCTCTTTAAAACTCAAGGCTCTCGAATGTAATTTTAATTTGTTTCTATTTACTGGTTGAATGCCTGCTGTGAGCCATTTGCTTGAAAAGGGTATAGGCTGTGTCGGAAGGATAGGAAACAAGATGTCAGTGCGTTCGATAAGATAAATGAAAGTGTTGCACAAGTGCCAGTGAGGGTCCTTTCTGACGGTATAGCAAATAGCTATGTGTATGTGTGTCTGTGGATGTGTGTGTGAGTCTGTTTTCTGTGTGAGTGTGTTTTCCTGTGTGTGTGTGTGTGTTTTAGTAGAGTGTCATTTATAATGACCCGACAAGCGGCAGCTGCAAAACTTTTCAAGTGCCTTCCCCACACTCAGCGCTTTGGCCGGGCAGCAATCAATGAAATTTTCGGTAGGGTTAAACCTTTCAAAAGGAACTGAAAACCGCACACGGAGAACCCCAAAGGAAGGGAACTGCTAACCTAATTGAGCGCCAAAGGTAATATAATAGTTGGGCGGCAGGTAAAGGACGAATCACGAATCACAAAACATGAAATCCCAATTAGAATCACAGATTGGACAACGTTACGTATGAGCAATGTAATTTGAATGAGACAATATGGCATGGGGATGTCCTTCAACTCGATGATTTTCCTGATTGGTTTAATTAAAATATTTCATGCCTATTAATTCCAGGCTTTGAATTGTATTGCATGACCCAAAGCTCAGATCCTTCTCTTCCTTCGAGTCCCTAAGTTGCATATACTTTTTCCAACTTTCAATTTGAAATTTCCCTTGCCATTGGTTTCCTCTTCTTGGCAATGGCTCGAGCCATGTTCCACCGGGGAACTGGTAATGGGTCACGGCTCGATTGGGATAAATGATGACGACGGCACTGGCAGCATGACGACAAGGATGACGATGGCGATGGCGATGGCGATGGCGATGGCGATGGCGATGGCGGCACTTGGAATTTTGTTTGCCTTCCTTGATTGCAACTGAAACGTCTGTTAACGATGCGATGCCATGTGAAGGAGCCGTCTACATTTTATTCCAACCGATTTTTAATCAAATTTACCCCAGTTGAAAGCGCTGAGTGTCAGTTGCTTCATCGGATAAATAAAAGCCAACTGATCACATTTGCTGAGAAAATTGCATGACGTGCCTGATGCCGCCTGATTGCGTCTGTACATGTCTGGCAGCTGTGACAGATAAACTAATTGAAAACAACAGACAGATAATTTGAATGTTGAGTGTTGAGTGTTGAATGTTGCATTTGTTTGTCTATGAATGAAACACTTGTTGGCATTTATATTTTAACCTTGTCAACCGTCTTTCGTTTGAAGACAGTCCCTGATTTCATCTTGTTCCCAGCGAGGAGACATACACTTAAGCCATCTCAATGGCCACTTAATATTTACTTGATATCCCTTCCAAATTTGAATCTAAGCCCACGTTTGTTTCTGACATTTAACTTTGGCTACAATATGTTCACTTATAGGGTCAAGCTCTGTCCGTGGTACTCCTGTTGTTGGAGCCCATTGAAAGCTAGTTGAGTCCTGCGGAGAAAATTACGATAAGTCGGGGACAAGTTCAATGCGGTGCTTTCGTTGTAATCGGTCAACTTTATGTAAACTTCGGGTAAGGTCAAGTATCTGGCTGACTTTTTCGTTTGGCCATCTTCAATCCTGTTATCGATTGTCGTCGCTTGTGTCAAGTCCATTCAACCAACAGGACTAAGCGGTTGCGCCCTTTTACACTTTGGACTTGTGGACTTTAAGTGCCGCCCCATTTGGCCGCACGCTCGTCCAACTTGGTACCCGCGACCCCCGACCCCCGCCCACGTCACAGCAACCCAACCGAAACCCCAACTGATGTCTGGCTAAGACTCAGCGTAATTGCATAAAGTCCTGGACAGGACTGTTATTATGTGCTAAAAGTGTTGCTGGCCAATGAAATTGGCGGGCAATCAAAACGTTGAACACCATTTTGAAAATAAATTGCTCGGCTCGGCTTGGCTTGGCTGTCATTTTTACGGCCAGCCTTAGAAGCACACATTTACATTTCATACCCTTGTTTAAATACTTGCCATTGCCTTAAAAGATGTGGCAGATCCTTCGCTTTTATCTGGCACTTTGAGCGCATGATTTGAATTTACGATTGTCGCGCCACAGCAAACAGAACGGAGACGACTCTGAGACGCAACAACTCAGGATAACGCTGTATGTGTCTGTGTGTGGGTGTAATTGCTTGTTTTATATATATATATATATATGTGTGTGTGTGTGTGTTAGCTAACTCTCTGCAGATTGATTATAGCACATAATTACGCATATTGCGTTGCCGAGAAATAAAATATCGCATTGGGCTCCAGGCCACAGTGGAGCAAAAGCTGATTAATCGCTTGCAACGACTTCCACGCAATGGTGACCATTATGAGTGTTAGCCAGGAGTGGGTGGACGGTTGGGGGGGTCCTTAAATGTACACCACTAGAGGAGGACAACCAGTAGAATAGAGAGACACACAGAAAGTGAGCTTGTGGGCGAAGTGAACGGTGGCAATCATTGTTTTTTTCTCATTATATAACATTTTTATGCATATTCCAAGCAGAAACTCAATTTTAATAATTCAAAGCAGCACCAAGGAGTTTTCCTGGTTGCCTTTTTGTACTCATCGGTATGGCAAATGCGAAGAAGGTATTTCCATTTGAGTATAAGGATTCAAAGTATAAGGATTCAACTTAATAAAAAGCTGAAAGCCCTGAATTTATATTTTTTTCCCCTGAACAACAGTCGATCTGAGTTGGGTTAAATGTCTTCACGTTGATAAGGATAAAAGCTAATCTCCAGATTTTATCCAGATTTTTTTTTTTTTTTTTTTATATATATAATGTACTTAATGTACTAAGAAGTATCTCGTCTTCGATCTAGATTGAATATTTGCACCTTTCTGAGTTTATGTTAATTTCCTTTTTGCAGTTTGTTTGTATCCTGTGCCCTGCGATTGTTGGCCAATCGGTGGCGCCTCTCGAATGCCTGGCATATACTTAACGGTTAATTTATATGCGCCCGCTTATTGAATACATCGCCCTTGGGCATGCCAGGACCTTTGGTGTTGTGAAATCCGTAATTTTCATTTAGCAGTGCGCATTTTTAATTGCCCCCTACCAGACGGACAGCCTTACCAGCTGCCACATGCCGCCCACTCACAGCTGCCCCACGTGAACACCCGTCAGGCACCCCGAATGACAGTCTCGTAGTTAAGAGCTCTACACTCTGCCCTCATACTTATTCCCTGTTTCGCTTTTCCTCTCATTTTCTTTGCTACCTACACACATTTTGATTTTCTGCCTGCCTAAGGATGTCAAAGTTTAACTGAATCCGAGCCACCGTTCCGTTCGGATGCTCTAAAGTGCAAAACTTTCACTGAGGTCAGCACAAAACACAAGCAACCCCGCACACACACATACACACACAGACACACATGCAGAGAGAAGACAGTTCCTGCCAAAAGTAATTAACAAATGTGGCACACAAAAAGTGTTACGTTAAATGTCAGTAGCTCTCATTTCGTAGTTGTTTGAAGGCATCAGAAGTTACCGCTACTCCCCCCCGCCCCGACCCACCCCACGCACCGAGCAAAGCTTCAATTACATGATTACGGCAGCGGCTTCTGTGCGGTGCCCACTTTGCGAGTAATTAATGTGGACATTTTGATGTCAAAGCCCACTAAAGACCCGGCTCAGCCGCGGTCCTTGTGTCTACACGGAGATTAGTTTACCTTTAAGTACTAATTGGGATTTTCCCAAATCTATTTGCCTGCGTCAAATATCTTTAATATTAGCTTTGGTTTTTGCACATTTTTAAAAATTTTTCATTTCAATTTTTTTTCAATGTTCGCACGGCATATCGAACATAATCGATATTTTATTGGTTAATCCGTAATCCCAGCGCCTTTGAGCGCCAAAGAAATTAGCTAAAGAAATAAACATCCTTAAGCACTTACCATATTTCCACATACATGACACGAGGGCTGGGGATACGAGTCACGACCGACGATTCATCATCGTTTCGACAGTCACTTGCGGACTTTTGGATAGTTGCCCCGAACTGTTGGGTGCTTTGGAGCCATCTGGCTGGCCGGGAGTGCGGCTTCTGTTAAGTCATGCATCTGACTATAATTCATTTTTTATACGTTCGATATGGATTTTCCGCCTTTGGTTGCCAAAAAAAAAAGAAGAAGAAATCCCCATAACTTGCCTTGTGTTCGCTTCAGTTTTCTCTTATTATGTGGAGCCTTTATTGCGGTAGCTGCACCCATAACCATGATCCATATATCGACTTTGGTATCGACGGGCTGCCAGTCTGCCAGTCTGCCAGCGGTTTTAAGCTTTGAGCTTTCTTCTTGACCTGTCACTCACACTCACACACACACACACAGACACGCACACAAATGTGCCACATGTAGGGGACAAGTGAAAAGGCGTTGTACCTCCTGCTGTTGCTGGTTATGATTTCGATTATTGATTTCATCTTCTGCATTTCGTGCCACGTCCGGTGCTCTACTTGTGCCACTAAAAGCGGAAGCACTTAAATTCCTGCGGTGTTTCCGTTAAACAACAGCAGCTCCCACACCCACACCCACACCCAAACACACACACTAGACCCCTCCTCGCGCTTCCCCTAACACATCGTTTCACTGCTTTCTTTAGGCAGCTGTCGGGCATTGTCTTCCCGCCCAGTCCCAGCTCGAGTCCTCGGAGGCAGCCAAAAAACATAACTGGAAAACGCTTTCATTGTCACCAACAACCAACAGCGCCCGTTGATGACCGCACGCAGTGCTCCAAAAGCCAAGAGAAATGAAGCAATGGAAGAAGGACCCCCGAGCACGTGCTGCGATAAAGCGTCCAATGTCAATCGCATTGTGTGGCATTTGTTGCCATTGCATTTGGGCCACGCCAAAGGAGGAGCTCCTCGTCCTGTTGCTGCTTAGTTAGGTTTCCAGTTTACCGTGTTGCCAGCTGTGGTTTACACATGCTATGGGTACTCAAAATTCAATGAGAGATACAGGATAGCTTGGAGATTCCATTTCAAATATCCTTGATTTCTTTCTGCCTTTCTTCGTCCTTTTCCGTTTTGATGGGATACGCAGAATTTAGCTGTTTCTCGTAACTTCTTTGTTGATCCATTTACAAAGTAGCATCAGGTTTTGCATATCTGGAAAAGGACTCACTTTCCTGCTCCCCACCGCCTGTCACTCAGCCTTGAAGCGTTTCAGTATTCCTTTGGTTCTTGTGTCACAGTTGCACATGAAGAGACGAAAGCTTACATCTTTTTACTTGCCACATGCCACTGCCTTGTATGTAGTTTGCCCACAGCCACAGTCGACATTTAATCACATATACGCACACCCACACGCACCCACACACCCACACACCCATACACACATACTATAGTACCTCGACTTGGCTGATTTGTTAGCTTTGTGCCTGCCTTCAGTGACTCTCATCCCAGAACCCAGAACCCAGAACCCAACACCCACCGCCCACCGCCCAACGCCCACAGCTAGTGACCCTTGTTGGTCCGTGGGAGGGTCCATAAAAGTCATTGCCATCGCCTTAGACTCGTTTAATGTTTTACAGTTGAACTGTTGCTTCTGTTGCGTTGTTTTGTTGCTTTTGTGCCTGTTGTTACTTCCGCTGTTTGTCTGTCCTGCGCTGCGCACAGTGAAACGCATTAATTGTAAAGGTCGCCGTTTTTTATTTATTTCATATTTAGCTTTTGGCTTTCTGCTCGGTTTGCCTCACTGTGCGCCACTGTCCAAGTTCAGTGCTGCTTTCTACAGTTTCTCTTAACTCATTTCCGCTTCCGCTGAGCACAGCCTGCAACTGTTGACCTTCCTGGTTCCTTTCCCTGTGCCCATCTTCCTTTCTCCCCACATCCTTGGGCTTATCTTCTTGTTGGTCGTCGTTGTTTATGTCTGGCAAACAGCATCTTGTGCCTTTTGAGAGTTGCCTGGCGACTTTTTGCCTACAACTCATTAAATATTTGCCCGCCCAAGCGTTGAGTCAGCCCGAGGGCGTTTGGGTGTGCTGCAAAAGGGGGGCATGGCCTGCTGAAGTTCCCAACTGCAATTTATTGAAAATTATGAAAATGTTTTGTCAACCGCAGCGACAGGACTCGAGGACTCAACTGCCACTGCTGATTAAAATAGTTCTTTCATTAATGTTGCCTACTTTGCGGCGCCACCGCAAAAACTTTTCAACTAAAGGCGCGTGTAAATACGCTCGCTTTAGAATTTATTTAAACTTTTTTGTTTTTTGAAAAATTGTTTTTGTTTTTTGAAAAATTGTTTTTAATTTTTGAATGAATGCAGCTGTGGAGGTCAAACAATTCGACAGTATTTTTCTAGTATATCACGACCTTCAGAAATAAAAGGTATAGCAAATCAAGGATAAGCTTTGTTTACGGAGTTTTGCTTACAAAGCTTTTTTTCCCCACTGTATCCATAACAAATCCTGCAGAGATTCCTTTTTCAGAATCTCAACTTTACTTTTTTTGCGCACTTTTCATTTTGGTTTTGATTTTTGGTCTGTTGCACGTTTTTTTATATTTCAATTGTTGCTTGCGTGCTGTCAGGGACACCCCAACACCAGCAGCAGCTTCAACATGCACTCACGCACGCACACACACACATACACATATATATATATATATATATATATATAGATATATATATGCCCGTATACTTGAATACACACACATGAACTGAAAAACTTTTCTATTGCCGAAAATGAAAAGTTTTCCATTGAAAAAGCCTTGCTGCTGGCGTTGACGTCGCTGCCACCGCCACTACCTCTGTTTCTGTCTCTGCTGCTGCTGTTGCTGCTGCTTCTGTCTCTGCCGTTTTCCTTTTCAATTGAACAATTTCTGCTTATAATGGAGGGACAAGAGGAAGGAAAAAAGTTGAGAGCATTTGTCTTTTTTATACATTATTTTTTATATCTATATAGATATTTTCCATGCCTGCATCTGATGCACCCACTGGATGGGAGCCTGATGCCTGACCAAGATGATGATGATGATGATGATAGGATGAATGATGTTGCTCATGAAGGACACGCTTGCTGGTGGGCAGCGGCAGTGGAAGCAAATTTTCAAATTTCAATTCAATTTTTAAAATTGTACTTTTTTAGTTTGCTGGCAGCAGTCGAGTTGTTGGCAGCGATTTAGTTTATCAACTTGCAAATTGGCCTTTGAGGGATTATGCTAACTAAGCGACGATTATTTCTTATGGAGAACTTGTTTAACTTTTGATCCAAAAGGCGATAAACTGTGCTCGAACTGTGCTTGGCATAAGCTTTTACTTCTCCGACTGTTTGACTTATCGCAACTTAAAGTTTTCCGTTTGTCGATTTCTGTTATCGTTTGGGGCTAACTTCTTTCTATTGAATCTCATTCTGCGTTTTTGCCTCACGGCCAGAGCCAGAAAGTCATCCCATTCAAGTTATCAATATCCTTCATTTCGGTTCTTAACTTCATTCAGTTGCTCGCATTTGCACATTGCGTATACGCATCGATGGTCAGAGCGAAATGTCTGTTTGCTTGTTTATCGCTTCATTTGTCTATGTACTTATCGTCGTGTTTGCTTTGTCGCTCTTTTCATCTGGTTCACCTTTGAGCTGCGTTTCCTTTAACAATTAAGGCCCACAAATTAAGCGATTTTTCTTTGCTCCTTCCGTACCTTTTCGAGCATTTGAAGCCTCTCTATGATGGCAACATCTACAATCCGATTATCCTCATTTTTGTCCTCCATTTCATCTTATTTTCTTTTTGTCATTTCTTGTTTGCTTTGCACTTGACCTTTTTGATACTTTTTCCTCTGCTTTTACTGTCAGCTTCCACCTCGCTTTGCTCTTGCCTATGGCCTGGCCTATATTATTTACACGCAACATTAACAACAAAGCCATCAGAGCAGCAACAACAACACTCTGTGCAGAGTAGGAGTAATGACAATAAGTGTTATGTAACACTTTGAATCCTTTGTAAAAGTTAATATCCTGAATATTCCTTATTTCTGTATCTCTCCGCTGTATGAGTAATCGTATAAATATGCTCGACACTCGCTGAATTTTATATATGACATGAATTTTTAATCAAAGCGACGAAACTCTCAGCACACGTTATTGCCAGGGAAGGTATCGTACAGCACCTGACAATGGATGGTGGGGGGAGGGGTTGATGGCTGATGTTATTAAGGGAGTGGGGAGGGGGGGATTGGGTGGGACAGTCGGGAGAATGCCAGATGGCTTATTGAAAAAGGTGTGACGACTGCCAGATTGTACACGAGCATTATATATATATATCATATATGAATGCACGAGGGCATTCCATTAATTTATGTCGAGAGTGAATTTTTGTTATTTTTTTGTTTTTTTTTTTGAGCGCTTAATTGATTATTTTGTGCACGTTGAAAAGGTGTAAAAAGGTTTAAAGGTGTTGAACGAATTACAAAAATTCTTTAAAGTAAACTGGATTTATTGCAAGGTTGTAAAAAACGCAGTAAACGAATCGCATGAAATGTGATTTATTCGATTTCAATGCGAAGGATCTCGTTCCTTGGGTGATTGATTCGTTCTTCTGATTTTCCAAGCAATTTATCTACGATTCTGCCGACTCATTCCTGGAACTCTATCAGAACTGCGAGCTAGCAGACTTCTTAAACAGCCCTCGCATACAATTCCCATACTATTCTCCACTTTCTTCTCTTAATGTAGTTGTAAATCTTTCTGTCTATCTCTTTAGTCTGATGGCGTTTGGATCTCATTCTCATTTGTATGCAATGCACGTATCGGTGAATCGTTGCCAGGACTCTTCCCTCTCAGTCGTGCCCAAAGGCCTGACTCTATTTGAGTCGAGGAGTCGGTATACCAGATGTGCTCTCCGGGGTACAACGGCTGTCGCGAAATTGAA
This sequence comes from Zaprionus lineosus, assembly GCA_035044505.1. Lineage (NCBI taxonomy): Eukaryota > Metazoa > Arthropoda > Insecta > Diptera > Drosophilidae > Zaprionus > Zaprionus lineosus. The sequence goes on along the minus strand of JAWNNX010000655.1, from coordinate 333,516 downwards.
AGGAAAAAATGTCCTTCCAGAAGGCATTTTGTCAACGCAAATTGGCAGCTTGACTTAAATGAAGTGCTGAGGGACAGCCATGGCAATAGACTTGAGAGCCAAGTGCACTGCGGGGAGTGCTCGTAATTAAGGAGCGACCGCCGGGGACCTCTTAATAATGCAGCAATGCAAATACAAATTACAATTCGAATGCCTGCCTCTTTATTCATGAATAATTCACTTAAATTTATTACAACCTTTGTGACCGCAGCAACAGGCACAAACGCTAAGCGGCAATAATCACCAACAATTTGGCAGTTAACTTGGCGTTGAAAGGTGGCCCAGGACCTGTTGTTGTGGCTATTTTTATTCGGCTGCCAAATAAAATTTATATATATGTTTTTATTAAACGCACATTAAACTCTACGCTTTCATTTTTATATTCCCCATTCCATCTGCCATAAACATTGCACGCTCTCCTGCAAGGACTGGCATCTAAAGTCCTTGCTCAGCCCGATTTACCGTTCGGCTGAAGGTCATCAGCTAACCGGAAACAGTTTTGGGGCAGCCATGCACCAAAATAGCTTTTATATGCTTGATTAGGCACACACACACACACACGTACACACATTTCAGCACAGCTTGACATTCCCAACAAGTTGCAACAGTTAAATATAAATGAGCACCCAATGCCCGACATTCAGATACCTAAGCCGCAGGACATCGCCGCTTACAGACAATTAGGAATTTATGTAAAACCCGCTTAATTTGCCTTAATTTAACAGTGCATTTGACTTTATTAAATTGAATTCATTTTATTGACTTATTTAATTAAACTTATAAATAAATAAAAACTCTTATACACGCTCCTTAAGTGAAGCCTCAGACAGGACTGTCTAACATCGTGAGTCGTTCTCCTTTGTGCTTGAACTCTGTGTTCCGTTCCATTCAATTTGTGTCCTTTCTTTTTCCTTTATTTCTGATCGATAAATATGCATCCCCCCACCATTTAATAAGCATAATACACCCTTCAAAACTGTCACAGAGATAAATAATAAAAAAAATAGAAAAAACACGTATACGCAGCGTGTGGCGGACTGGCAATCGAATGATAGTAAAAGTAGTCCGAATAGCTAAGAACATTGCTTTGATGCAGGCAACGCACGTTGTACCGCTATATAATACACACACACACACACACACACATACACACACACATACACGCATGCATGCACACTTACACTTACGCACAGAAGCACCCACACATATAAAATGTGCGTCTCGCGTCGCTTTTAAAGTGCGTTGAAGCGTAACGAGCGCAACGACCGAGCAACTTGGCCAAGTTGGTTGGTTACTTTGTCTGTTCTATTGACGCGTTTATATAACGGATATTCAGCGATGCAAAGCTCCATTTCCCCAACACCCGTCTCTTGTGTGCGTGTGTGCGTGCTCGTGTGTGTGTAAGATGTCATTTGGGTTTTTTTGCTTTTACTGCAGTTTATAACTTTATGACTGAGCGCTGCCATAAATTTGTTTAAAGCGTTTCATCAGCTCCCTTCTACCCCCTCCCCGCTCGCTCAGCGTTAATTAAGCACAAGACTGGTCAATGCCACTAGAGGCTGCCTGATGCTTCGGCCGGCTAGATGGCTGCTAGGATATCATTGACCAATAAAAGGTATTTTTCGTGCACGTCACGCTGGGAGATAACAATAAAATTTGGTGTCGAGTTAACTTGGCCAACAAAGCGCAGAAAATCGTGCGGAAATTTTTAACAGCAGAAAAAGTGAAGTAAAGCATAAGGACACGCAGGATAGTTACCCTACGGTACGTGCGAGTGTTTAAATGTACATGCATGAGTGCATGCATATATGTACGCGTGTGTGTGTGTGTGTGTGCTTACGGACTTGCGAAATGTACGTGTCATTGAAACTATAACTACCTGTAGTATATATAAAGTAAAGTCTGAATAATTATTTCATGCGCTTCGTTTGCATGGGGATTGGGAATAGTCCGGCCGTGCGCACAGCTGGGCGAATATGATGGACCAGGGGGAGGCTTTCAGCGAGCAACAAGCTTCCGCAAGGCAGAGGCGTGGCAAGCAGTCCAAATATGGGGGGACCAGTGACCTGATGTACTGTGAATTATAAACCTGGCAGTTCGCTCTTAAAGAAGTCGAAAAAGATTCCTGTGAGTCCTTGATCCTTCACCTTAGCTGCCTCAGACTGTGCACTAACACATGTAGACAGACAGCACACACTCTGTACGTGTTTACCAGCCAAATGAGTGTATGTTTTGATACTTCATGCGTTGCTTTAAGCCACATTAAAATTTTATTTCAAACTTAAACAAAACTATCCTCAGCCAGGACTATTCCAGGACTTTTAGCTCTTGGATTTAAGTTTTCTTTCTTCGATTTGATTGGAGAAGCAGGTGAGAAAGGCTTTTCATTTTTTTTTTTTGTTCACATCACATTTTCAAATACATTTGCAATTCAGTCATCAAATCTGTAATCAAACTGTCCTGCGGGTGAAAGGATAAGTCGAGCAGAAAGATGTATGCTTCAAGTAATTCCTTGGAAATATGAAATATTTTCCATTTACATAAATTTTACTGGCATGCGTCCACGTGTCGCAGTTTCAGCTTCTATTGGCCACGCCCTCGCCGCCCCCTTGTTTTCTTTATTGAGGTCAATCACTGCTGTGGCCAATAGAAAAATGGAATAAAAAGTCGCAGGAATAACAAAGAAATTTTAAATTTTGCTTGCTCATTTCTTTATGTTGAGTCCTTGCCCAGGAATAGTGTGTAGTCTTTATGATCCTGAAATTTTATGGCTCAGCCGCAAAAAAAAAAATTATCATAATTTTAATGTAGAAATATCCTCCAGAATAAGAAGACCTACAAAGCCTACGATAGCATTATTGTGCGTCCTTGAAAAGTACGCCATTGCAAGGACATTGAAGCTGCTCGAGACATAAAAAAATTAAAACTTTTATTGCTTATCTTTATTGTCGCTTCAGTGAGAAACAAATGTACGCATATCCTTACAAACAGACATGAGGTACGAATTTATTTTTCCATTGTTTGGGATCTTGGGGAAATGCAAATCGGTTTACTTCATTGACAGCCGCTGATGCAGGCAGAGCAGTGAGCAGTGAGCAGTGAGCAGTGAGCAGTGAGCAGTGAGCAGTGAGGAGTGAGCACTGAGTGCCGAGTACTGTGTCTTGAGTCCTGAGTCCTGAGTCCTGAGCCCTGACTTAATAGTTAAAGCTCAGCACTCACGAAATTGTCGCCTGCATTGTGCATCAGCTGCCGAGCTGCTGTTCAACTAAGCGGCAGCCAAATGGTGAAACGAGCAGGGAAAGGATAAAAGCAAACAAGGACACACGGCAACAGTTTATTTGTAAAAGTGTTGAAAATGCGCAGCGTGCGCCCAAAGGATGCTTACACAAGTACGGACAAAAAACACCAGGCAGAGACAAATACAGACACACACACACACACACACAGAGACAAGCTGTGGGACAGACAGGGAAACAGACATGTACAGACCCAAACACAGCAGTAGTAACAGTAACAGTTACAGATACAGATACAGATACAAATACAGACACAGATACTTATACATATACAGATACAGACACAGATACAGATACATTTACAGATACAGTCACTGACACAGACACAGACACAGATACAAGCATGTTTGCATACTAGATGAGCAACAGTCGTCGATGGGTGTGGAAATTTAAATATTTAGGCAGTACTTACATAACAAAAACAAGACAAGGACAACAACAAGAAGTACGAAAGAAAATAAACAAGAAATGGGAAGCAAGTGAAGCCAATGAAATTAACTGAAAAGGATCACATTGATTGTCACAAGGACACATTGAACTGAGCCTGACTAATTCAAGGCAATATTTTGTGGCTTTTGTTGGCCTCGAAGGAAACGCTTGTCACTGCCCCACTATGCTCCACCGAGCCGCACTGTGTCCAACCATCAGTAGCTCATCAGGGCAGCATTAAATAGAAAGAGATATATGGCGGGAAGCGGGCGAGCGTTAGAGCGAGATGGAGGCAGAGATACTGTGAGAGAAGAAAAGATGTGAGGCTGTGGGCGGCCAAAGGGAAAGGCAAACACATTCTGTTGCTGCCTGGGAGTAAAAGCTTCAGCCATTGCCGGGTGCTCAAGCGGAAACGGAAGTGACAGTGTATGAAAAAGATGGACGGCAAAACTCACAGGCACCAACAAGACAGCTCAGCAACGGCGATGGCAATGGCGATGGCGATGGCGATGGCGATGACGATGACGGTGACGGTGACGGTGAGATGAGGATTCTCCCAGATTCCCCAGTGTTGGGATGAACATGAATAAGGAACGCACTTCGTAGATCGTAACAATTTTTATCGTTATTATCCTTGGCAACGGCCTGACAAAAACTCAATGCATAAATATCTAAATAATCGTATGTGTGTTTCTACACAGTAGGGGCTCTCGTGTGTGTGTATGTGTGCGTAGTTGTGTGTGCATGTGTGTGTGCTGGCATGTGTTCGGATGTGGCAGGTGAGTATTCCAGAGAAATTTCCTCAAGTATTTCAAAGACAGCGGAATCTGTCTAGGAAGCAAAACAGCTTGGCATGAGATGATAAAACTGTCGGGAACTTTAATACACCGAAGTGCGCACAAGAAAGTTTTAGTTACTTCAACTAAAGAAAGTTAATATCATGAGCAATTTGTTGTACTACGCCCTCGACTTAAGAGTCTTTAGCATGGAAAAGTGACTTAACTGAGAGCTATTTTTGTATCCTTGCTTTGATATTCAGATGTCTATAAATGGATTTTGTTTAAATATATATATTTTTACATAATTTTAATATTTTATTTTAATTTATTTAAGTTTATTTTATTTTTATTTTATATTATTATTTTATTATTTTTATATTATTTTATTTATTTATATATTTTTATTTCTGCATACTTCGCCTGGAAAATATCTATTTTTATTTATTTCAATTAAAAATATGTTAATTTTTTTAAATTTAATTTTTTTTTAATTTCATTTTAATTACTTAAACTTTCTCAAAAAATTCTAAACTGTTGCAAATATCGATTATCCCGTTTAATGGACTCATACATAACATTTTGGGAGTCGACTGTTCAGGGTATTCGCACTTCATGGTCTCAGGGGACATCTTATTGAACATTAAACGGTAACAATCTGTAAAGGAGACTGTCACTTGTCAGTTGAGTGTGAATTCTGATTGTGTTTTATGTGCTGGTGAGGCGATGTTGGGGAGCATTGAGTGCTAGCTTATGCAGGATATTTCAGGGCATTGAGTCGACTTCAATCTATTTGCGCATTTGTCTTCTGGCAGGTCAAGGCTTCATTAGCTTTGGCAGCTGGGACCTTCAAGCCGGTGCACAAAACTAAGGAGACTCCTTAATACGGCGTATTCTCGTTTATTACGCAAAAGCTTCCACTTACACTAACTGCCTTCAACGGGATTCGTATTCGCAACCGCATCGACAAATACCACCCCTTTAACCCCGCCCGAAGAACCACATCCTCCCATCCTCGCCCACCGTACACCCCGCACCATCTGCCGAACCATTATTTATATTGTGTTAAGCACTTTAGTAGATCCTAATGCTTGGCGTTGTTCCTGTAGCTACTGCTCCCACATCTGTTCCCGCTTCTGCCTTAAGTCCTGCTTCTACTTCTACCCCTGCTTCTACTCCTCCTACTGCTCCTGCTGCTGCTTGTGGGCATTTTCTTGTTGCTGCTCCTCCACTGGACTATTATCAAAGGCATGCCATTGGCAGCGACATAGAAAGAGAGAGAACCACATCACCGCAGTGTTCAGCTAGACAGGGCGCCCAGCTTGGGGCAGTCACATGTTGCGGTTTAGGTAGCCCGACAGCCGGAAAATGGCAGCAAGGACAATGTGCAGCCAAAGCTATCGGAACGTTGCGTTTCCAAGAACCGCAAAAACTGCACATTAAACTGCAAATTGCCACTAATAGAGTGCAAACAGTTTTAAAGGTTTTCTTTGAATGAAAGGACATGATGAATGGCTGTACAATCGAGCAGAAAAATAATAATAATAATAAAATATAGATTCTTTAATAGCCATAAACTATCGTATACAAACACTTTTTTTAATAAAAGTCCTTAATATCATTTCATCAAAAAGGCAACTGCGATTAAAGTGAAATTTCACAAAAGAATCAATTTCAAACATGCGGCTACCCTGACGCCATTATCCTAGCTTCTTTCCTATGTTTTGATTCGTTTTGTTTGGGAAACCTGTCAAGAGGTTGGCCTGTAATAGGATCCTTTATGTGGATTGCCCACCTTTATGGCTGGGTCCACCTTAGCTGGTGGTCCATAGAGAATCTTGACAGTACGCAATCAGTTCCTGGGAATGGGGGGGGGCTGTGCGAACATATTGACCGAGGAATTTGTATTAAAATGTCCGTAAACGATGAAACATAAGATATTTTGTGTGCCGAAAACTATTTGGGGGCTCAGCCTTCAGCACTGCCCACGGACATTCAAGCCACGCAGATGCCATAGTTTTCACGAGAACCCACAATAAAGTAAAAGCATTTACCCTCCGGTATGTGTGTATCTGGGTGTGGGTGTGTGTGTGTAAGTGGCAGTGTAAGGGTGGCCCATGTGTGTGTCCAGTGGTCCATACGTGTGTGCTTATGCGGTGAAGGGAGGCCAGCGAAACAATTTTCGAAGAATTTTACAGTTGAGCGCTCAACCCGGAGCGGAAGGAGGGTCGAAAGGCAATTTCAAGTGTTAAAAATGGCAAAGTGCGAAACAAATTTAATTTGGTCGCGGGTCTCACTGACATTGTCCTAATAAACAAGCCTGGCACGACAGCAACAAGTAAGGACATCCAATCGGGGAGGATAACAACAGTCTCTCTACTAGACGAGTGCCATCAAGTTTGACAACTGCTGTCAAAATTTCTTTTGGTCTATTCCATCATTTAACCAGCGGCAGGTCCTTCAATTAGCCAAGTGTTACTCGGACCGTGCGGCGTATGCGTAACGTGCTGGCATTCCCCCCAGACACAGCCTTAAGATTTAATGGTGAGTGTGGTGAGTACCACCAATTCCCCTGACTCATTTCGTATGGTCATTTCCCCTCCGTTGGTTTCAATTCAGTTGATGTGGTAATAAGGAGCCCTCGACAGAGACGTATATTACCTTTTACCTGACCAGGGCCCGGGGTGAGCACATAATGAACAGCAGGAGCAGCCCGTCAGGACGACTCTATCCAGAGCCTGTCCAGCTGGGAATACGGATTTGTTATCGTTTACTATCTGGGATTTTAAATGTTAGAATACAATCCAATCGGAGAAAATGAGAGAAAGCTCCAAAGCTCGCTCTGAAATGTTAGTTCCGATTTCCCTGCTGTTAAGAAAAGCCTGAAAAGCTCATGTTTTCTTGTGTTATACTAGGAAAATGTATTGGATGGAAAGCTGTAAGTTTATTTTCGAAAGCTTAGCAATTACTTTCATCTTACATCATGGACATTTCCCACATTCTTTCAAGGAGCTTCAGGGCTTTAGTTAGTTCACAGTGGCTCCTGAGCTTAGATAATGGTTATAAACTCTGGGTTCATATAGGAGAATCCAATAAAGTCGTTTTGATCCAAATTCATCATGAAAAGCTTGTCGGTTGGAGTCAAATCGGTTTTTTCCTTGGTGAAGGCATCGTCAAAGTTGCTTATGTCCTTGCGATGTTTCTAATTGCGAAAGATGAGCATTACAAAGGAAGGATAATTAATTTTGAAAATCCTCACAATTTTGGGTACGATTGGTGGCTGCATTTCTCCAGCCTCGGCCTTGTCCCAGTCAATGAGACGGTAAAAGGGATGTGTTGTTATCTCCTGTTTGGCATAACGTCCTGCCCCCAAGCGGTTGTTAGGCTTCTTGGCCAGAAACTGTGAAAGTCACAGACTTAAAGGACTAGTTGATATATTTTGTATTACACACATACACTGGTAATAATATCCATTGCCTCCTGAGAGAAGTGTTTGGGGAAGACAGCTTTTTTCTCCTTAATATTTCGGAAGATGGTGCTTTCATCGTCGCCCTCGAACGGAGCCTGGCCAGCTAACATCTCATAGAGTAGGACTCCATACGACCACCAGTCGGCCGTAGTTGAGTACGGATCGTAGCTGACGATCTGTGGGGATATTAAATTATTAAATAATATGAATATTAAATTAGTGTCCAACCTCAGGTGCCATGTAGCTGGGAGTGCCGCAAAAGGTGCGGGTGTTTTCCCGGTCGGTGACTCCCGGCTTACTGAGACCAAAGTCCACCAGCCTGACATGACCCTCGGCATCTAGAAGGACGTTGTCCAACTTCAGATCACGATAGATAATGTCGTGATCATGAAGAAAGAACAAAGCGATGGCGATTTCCACAGCGTAGAACCTATTAAGTGAATCCAAAATGAAATGTAGTTGCCCATTTGAAAGACATCCGTTTACTTACATGGCAACTGATTCCTTGAACCTTCCGTAAAGCTGCATGTGATGCATTAAATCCCCACCCTTACAGTACTCCATGACGAAGAAAAGGCGGTCCATGGTCTGAAAGCAGGAATGCATGGACACAAGGAAAGGCGGACGACCGGACAGCGCCAAGATGAGCTTCTCGTTCATGGGTAGCTCCATATCGTCCGTTTGAATAATGACGTCCTTCCGCAGCACCTTGACAGCGTATAGCTCGTCCGTGCCTCGACGCTCGGCTAGCAGAACTTTGCCAAAGGATCCCTTGCCAATCACCTTAACGAAGTTAAAGTCAGCAGCTCGAATCATATCCCGCTTGTTCATATTATGTGGCATGTCCTTGTTGTCCATGCGTCGTTTTTCATTCGGCTTGCGTTCATGCTGAAGTATAGAGGGGACTTAAAAAGGATAAGAATGATGTAAACAGCTACTCACATGCACTTCATCGCGAAGACGAGCCATATCATTGATGGCATCCACACAGGGAATGTTGTAGTGCTCCCCCTCGACCTGGGACAGAAACTTGTACCAGCCATCGATGGGTTCCTTTTGGAGCTCCTCAAGACTGAATGAGAAGGAGCCCATGAAGTCGTTGCGTGAGGTACGATCCCAATCCCAAACTTCAATCAAGAGACGCTTTTCTCTGTCCTGTGGCTGCAGCTCACTGCGAGTCTAATAATGAGCAAGGATTCACAGGCTTCCATAGAAGTTATACTCACAAAGTCAAAGTTTCGTTAAAGACCGGATTGAGGCACTTTTGTATGGTCTTGGTCTTCTTCTTGGTGCGTCCTGAGCGATCAGGATGCATTTGGACGGCAATGTAGGGATCACTGAATCCATTGGTATCCATGGGTATAAGATTAGCCGCCTCCTTGACTGCATTATTGAGGATTGGGTGGATGAGGCTCATAAATTGAGAACAAGCCGCATTAATACTTACTCTCCACTTTAAGGTTGTTTCCCTTGAGCTCCACAAAGAGCAAAAGCTTGCCACGCACTTCACTAATATCTGCCCCACACATGGGTGGAACCTTTTCCTGGCACTGATGATGCACATTCAAATTGCAGTCTGTTGGGCACAAGTGTGGCATGAGTGACTAAGTTGAAACCTACTTTCAGGCCAGCTTGGGATTAATCTCACTTACTCTCGCACTTGACACCCTGATGGGCAACGCCATGGAGCAGCATGCCGCACTCATCGCAGAAAGTGGGTGTGGTGTAGGTGGTGGAGATCCAGCCGTGCTTCACCTTGGCACAGTCGGCATCAAAGTCCGTGTCCTTGCCGGGGCACTTGAAGACAACAAACTTGCAGCATTTCTGATGAATGTTGAAGCGGCATTCTAAATGGAAGATTTTTATGGCAATTAGGAAGTAAATTATAGAAGAACTTTTTAACCTACCCTCGCACTGAAAGCCCTGCTTGCCAAAACCCCTGCAATCCGGCCATAGTGGGGCATGCAACAAAGCAAAAAAAAAAAAACAACAACAACAAAACGTGTCAAGTTACAGGGCGCTAATTAAATTAGGCGACGCGTCGCCTCTAACAAAAAGAGAAACCTGCACAATCCTAAGGTCGCGGCAGGAATAAATGGGTCGTGGTCGTGGTCGTGGTTGGTGTTCTTGTCACTGTGGCCTGTGGCTAACTCACCAGATGAAGTCCTTGCAGTGACCACAGTACGTTGGTTGCTTAAAGAAACGCACCGCAAAGTGATGCCCGTTTATAATCTGCAGTCCCTTGCGTTTCATGGCCCCCTTCCGCAGACGATTCTTCATGAAGTTGACAATGTTCGCCTCGCCGGCGATGTCCACCAGATTTGTGGGCGCGTTGCCAGCTGCTGGAACGGCCTTAGGTGCGGTTGGAGCCGATGGGGCTCCTGGCGTTGGCAAGACGGTGGCGCCGGGCGTAGCAACAGCAGCGGCAGCCATGATTTAGAAGCTTTCAAAGGATCTACTTATTAAATTCCTTGATCCACCTGCACACCACCGAACAGCTCCACGCGTGACTGCAGACTGACCCACAGTGGTTGCTAGTCAAACGCCGTTGGACACGGGAAGCCCTACAAATTAGCCATAAAGCAGTTCGAGGGCTTCTCCAGTCAAAGGGTCTGGGTGAAAATGAAAGCGTTTTTCATTTCAAATTTCCTCTAGACTTTAAAGATTTTCAAAGAAAAACTGCTAAACTTTTCATAAAGCAATTCGAGGGCTTCCCAACTAGTCGTGTTCCGGTTGAACGTCTGCTCATTGTCCTTTTCATTGCTTTGTCGGCTTCCCCGAAAGAGTCCTCAATTCCAAGAGCTTTGTTCAGTTATCTAAGCGACGATTGGCCGATGTTAAGTGGCAACATTTGTGGCAATAAGTGCAAACAATTTGGGTAAGGTCAGGCAAGTGCAGCAGGCATTGCTCGAAAGTGGCATCAATGCGGCAATCGGAGAAACAAATCACAAAAATCACAGAAACCAGCAGCTGGCATACGCTGCGTATGTGTGATGTGCAGAAGCGGCTGTGACGTCAATGGTTGCCAGTGGACGGCGACGTCAACAAACTTGAACAATGCCAAAGACAACATGGGTAGAAATGAACAACTTACGATAAGGTAAAGTAGGCGTGGGGTGTGGGTGTGTGTAACTGTGTGGGTGTGTGTAAATGTGTGGGTGTGCGAATATCTGACAAGAAATGCCGATTATTTTCATGCCATTCGTGATTAATTAATGGAATTGGGTATGAGTGATAGTCACACATGGCGTATGATTGATGGTGCACTATTTGCAGCCAGTGTTGGATAACAAAGTGAATGGCACACATTAACCTAAGGATGCCACAGAATGTGTGCAACGAGCTGCAGTGCCTTAAAATAGAAATAGAAACGCAGAATGCAACAAAAAGCCAAATTGAGCACAAAGTGCAAAAGTTTTTAAGGACGCACACAACGAAATACGAGACACCGAGTGTGCGAGTGTGCAAGTGTGCGAGTGTGCGAGTGAGTGAGTGAGTGAGTGGATATCCTGCGAAGGACACACACAGCAAACAAGCAAAGCAGCCGAGGCAGGCAAGCAAACAAACCAACTGCACGCTGCACAGTAGGCAGCCAAAGTAACTTGCAACCTAAACAAAAATCTTCTGATTAAAATTAGAAATGTGCACGTGAGAAAATTCAAGGATATCGATCGTTTTTCTTTTTTTTTATTTATTTTATTTATTTTTTGCCTTTAATTGCTTAATCGATGTTAAATCGCCATGAAAAACCTATCCAACGAATCGATTAATCATTATTGCGATTGTTTATACTGCGAAATGATTTCACTTTTCCTTCTTATGGCAGGCGTGTGTCCTGTCGTCCCATCGCTCCCAGGACGATACTAAAAATGCATTCAAGCGCAAACCAATGCGTTGTCAGCGAGTCGTTAAAACTCCGCCAACAATGGCAAATGTCATTAAAGGCGTACGCTTGGTCGGGTGGTCGGGTGGTCGGGTGGTCGGGCGGGCGGTTGGGCGGACTGTTGGGCGGTTGGGCGTGTGGACCGGCACAGAATGTGCCCAACTAGTTTTATGAGTGTATCCGTGCAGCTCAGGATAGAAGTGCACTTGCTCGACAAAATCGACAAATGCTCGACAAACACCCGTCAGCAGTAGCAGTCCTGCTGCCGTGCACCTGGAATATCTACCTGTGAGGACACGCTGCGTGCCAGTCAGACAAATGTACGGCCAAGTTGGACGCACAGCAGACACACAATGCCAAAAACAAATAGAATCAATTGTTGGCTTTGTTGTTGTTGTTGTGACTATTAGCTGATGTTGTTGTTGTTATTGTTGTTGTTGTTGTTGTTGTAGCTCGCTTTCAATTTACGTCATCATTTCCATGGCGTCGAACTGCTGTTCGTGTTGACTTTGGTTCGCAAATTGTTTTTGCACTTCTCAAAGCAGGCCATGTGAGAGTCGCCTCTCTCATTCCTACTCTCTCTCTCTCTCTTGCTCTCTCTTACTATTTGTCTCTCTGCACTCAGCTAGCTTGTAGGCTTGCGCTCCGTCCGTATAACAGTTTCAACTTTGACGCTATTCCAGTGACTTTTTGGCGTGATTTTGTGTTTGTTCTTGGCTTTGGCTTTGGCGTTGCCTTTGGTTTTGTTTGTTTGGTCATTTGGCAAATTGTTTGGCTATTTGTTGTTGTTGACCTGCGCTCTTAACACCTATTGATCTGCATGGTATATATGTGTGTGTGTGTGTGAGTGCGAGTGTGTGAGTGCACGAACACGCTTAATGAAACGATTGATGGGAGAGCAATCAAAGTTGGCCAGAATATCGCTGCCTGCTGAGTGCAATCTCTTAGCATTCAATGCCTATGATCACACTGAGAGAAAATGAGCATTAGCTTTGCGGCTTTCTTAAAATATAGAATACAATTAATTTCACCCTAATTAAGTAAGTTCTTAACTCCCATCAATTGATGTACTTTATGTCCCAGAAGTCAGAGCAATAATAAACTGAAGTCTCCCCCGGTCTACCTTCGGCATTTGCAGCCAGCCACATAAATCAGTGGCATGCCACAGACCCCCCAGTATAGTGAGGGGCCGCAACAATTAGTAGAACAAGAAATGGCAACAATAATTAACAAGCGGCCATTAAATTGAATTGTACCAATTGGACGACTACAAAACCGCAATGGCAACAGAAATTGGCCAAGTCCGAGAGTGTCGCAAATGTTCAAACTGCGACAATGTAAATGTTCCCCCAGCTTGTGATTTGTTTATATTTGTTTGTGTCAGTCAGGACTATACACGCACACACTCACACACACACACAGTCAAACTCCCGTACACCCATACATGCAAACAGTCATACACCCGGACACCCTTGTACCCAGAGAACGGGACAGCTGTCCAAATGTGATGACGTTTTGTTTACGGGACTGAGACCCCGTTACATCGCCTCCAACCCCCTCAGTCACCACAATGCTGAGTATAAACATAAAATTGGCAAGAGCCAAAAGAGATTTTGGCCCCAACTGTTATACCAATTTGCCGGCTAACTGTGGTTGTTTCGCGTCTGCGCCTTTGCTGCCAGCTGGAAGCGTGTATGAATCCTTGCTGCAGGCAGACAAACGGCAGTCGTTTGCGAAAGCGCCACAGCGAATGTTGCAAGCATTGCCCGCACGGCGTATACGTAACATTTAACGTGGCTCTGCAATTCGTGAGTTGAGGGCGCGCGAATAAAGGTCAATTATGTGAAAGCATTTCTCAGCGCACAGCATGACACTGGCCAAAGATAGCGTGTTCTCGTTTAATATCAAATAAATATAAAAAAAAAAATAAAAAAAAAATTTTATAAATTGCAAACCATTCGAAATGCAAAGTTCAAGCAAAAAGTTTGTGTTCAGAGGAAAACAACACAGAGAAAGAAAGTCCTGAAAGCGTGCTGCGAAAATAAACAAGCTGCGCTGGAAGTGTTTGAGACTCCACCTCCGAGCTGTGTTTGCAAAGGCAGACTGGAAGTGCGTCGCACACACAAACACACACACACTCACACAGAGACACACACATACGTGCATACGGATAAGGACAGACAGATACGCAGCTTCCACGACGGTTGCGTGGGAAACTGCGAAGCTTCTGTGCGACACTCGACGTTCCGCGTTGGCCGCCGACGCACGTGGCCAAACGGGCAAAAAATTTTCATATTTCATTTCGCGCTCTTATCGTTCCTTCTGCACAGTCGTGAGCGTCTCTGTGTGCGTGTGTGTGTTTGCGTGTATGTATGTGTGTGTGTGTGTGTGTGTGTGTGACTGTGAGTGTAGCGTAAAAAATATAAAAGTTTTATTCAAGTCAAAATAAACGCAGCGTGTAATCAGCGACAGTTGCGCACCCGCCCACACACATATCGACAGTCAGTCAGCAAACTTCTGATTTATAACATTTGTCATGGATGTGTGTGTGTGTGTGTGCGTGTGTAGCGCTCACTGTGTGTCTTTTGGTGGATGCGTGTGTGTGATTTCTAATTGAAATTAATGTTCGCTTCGCCTTGTAATTTGATGCTGACTTAAGCCCAAGCATAAATTTAGCAAGGACTCTAATGGTAGCCTCTGAAAATAATGATAGGAACTCTTGCCAAGCAGACAAATGAGTTCCTGTACCCAAATGCGAAATTGAAAGGACATTTGCAAATCCTTTGAAGCAGCTTGCCACTTTTTATCGAAGCAAAATAAATACGAAATTTATGCGCAACATTCCGGAAAATATTTTCTGAATTTTCCCATCCTTTGGGTTAACCAATGACTTATCTCCATAGAGTCTATAGCAATAAAATAATTTAATTAATTTAATTTAATTTAATTTAATTTAATATAAATATTTTATAGCTTCATATACGAGAGCAAAGGGAGAAGCTATAAAAGCTTAAGGGTTTCTTCTGAGCCATCAAATTTTTTATTGTGGCTTCCGTTCATTTCTTTTATTTACGTATAGAAGGATTTATTTTTTTATATAAATTTGGAATCCTTTTATTTAACAAAAAAAAGTATCAATATTTTTATTAAAATAAAATGTAAAATTGATGGCGATTTGAAGTGGAAATCAAGAGCGAGAACATCACAAAGTGTGCAAGTGGCTGTAATAGAGAAGGACACGTGTTATTTTTTGGTCATTTTCCCTGGGGGATCGAACTTTTACAATGTACTCAAAATCAAGAGGATTGCTCTGTAGCGTGGAGATGAGTCCCTTGATAAATGATTTTCGCATCCCCTTTTTTTCAGGCGAATTGAAATTGAATAAAAGGTGATTACAGGTCATCAGGATGCGCAGGAAACGGAAAAACAAATGATATGAATGTTGTGACAGTGAAAAAAACGTTTAATTAATTACTGCCGGGATCATAGTATCCACACAAAGGATCAGGCAAATATAATGTTTAAGTCCTTTTGTACTTATATAACAAAGATAAAAGGACACTGTCCATTGTAAGGACAGTGCCAGCGATAGTTGAGACCCAACTCAATTGTGTGTACATATACATATATATAACCGGGAAGCAATAATTCAACAACACTCACCAAGTCCAGGGAGACCAAAGCAACTGCACCACAGAGTCCACAGCCAGACCAGCGATGCCCTTTGGACGCAAATCTCCGCTAGAGGCACTCGCTCTGCCGGGCGCAATGCTTGCCTACAAGTACAGCCAGTTCCGGCAGCGACGTCGGGAGGCGGCCAGCCGTCGAGTGACCGAGCGGGAGCTATCGGCGCTGCATCATAAAATTGTGAGTACATATAACGATCGGACGTAAACCGAAAGTATGCATCTGTTAAATACACTTGAAAAAAATGGGGCACACTTTGAAAAATGAACCTAAAAAAATAATACTCATTTTGAGATGTAAAATTACCATCAAAATTCTTAACTTAAAAGCAATTAAAATTAGGAAAAAAATAATTAATTTAATTTATTGAATTTCTGTATTCCATTTACAAGTATTTCTCTCAGTGTATTTATCTTTAATGCTCTGCACATAAAACATGTAATAAAACTTTAGACCGATGCCTTGGCTGTTGCCTACATCGAAGCTTCAGGCATCATTAGGCCCTCTTTTAGCTCCAACACAAGCCTTAAAACGGCAAAAACAAACAGCAACAAAATGCGAAGAACAACAACAAACAACAAAATGCGAAGAACAACAACAAACAACAAAATGCGAAGAACAACAACAAACAACAAAATACGAAGAACAACAACAAACAACAAATACAACAAGAAGCAAACAATAAAGTAGCTAAAATTGTAGCATTTTAAGTGCCCACAAAAAAACGTGGAGCGTGTCGTTGACAGCGCCGTCGGCGGCGACTGCGCTGCGGGCATTGCTGTCACATCGTCCTTTTGACATTTTAAAGTGGTTTCTATTAGGTTTCTTTTTGTTGTGTTGTGTTGTTTTGTTTTGTTTTATGTTTCGCCATCGTGGTTTTTGCTTCCGCTCTAACATTTAACATTGCCAAATAGTTTTTAGAAATTCGGTTAAGAAGCGTCAAAGGTGAGTCTTACCTTTGCTTTTGGCCTTTGGCTTCTGTCCCCAAAAGAAACGTTGGCCGGAACCATAAAAAACGCTATAAATTTTTGTAACATTGCATATGTGTGAATATGTGTGTGCATATGTGTGCATATGTGAATGTGTGTGTGCACACAAGTGTGAAGTTATTTACATTTTAAGGGTCAAATTGAAAAAAAGAGGATATATTGCGAGAAAGTCCTTAACTATAGGAATAGAAGCGATATTTATGCACACACATATATCCTTCCACACACGCAAAGCTGGTGCGAAAGTTTGCGTGAAAACTTAAGTTTTCCAAGGAATGCGGAATTTTTAATTATTTTTAAAGTTTTCAACTATTTGCATAAACCAAATTTGAATTTGCAAAAATGTCCTTTGCCATCCTTAAGCATGTCCTGCGCTCAATTATACCCAAAAGCTGCTTCAACAGTTAAAAATCGTGTTAACTGATCATCTATTGGTAATAGATTTAATTTTGTAGCCTTTTAATTTCTAGCTGCCTTTTGGCTGTGCCTTGAGCGGCGTTAAGTTCCTGTGACTCCTTGGCAGTTGCTGCTCTTAGAAGTTCTTATCAAGAGACAAGCTGTTTGAGGCGGCGGAGGACATATGCATATCGCCGTACAAGTAGCTTGCAAAATAAACACAAACATTTCACGTTACTCATTTGCATGTCAGCAACAGCAAACACACACACAGCGACCAACAACAACAACAACAACAACACGAGCAACAACAGCTACAAAATGAGCAACGCGACACTGGAAGACGTTAAGCTCACTTGAGATTTTACGAGACTTGTTTGAAATTTATGACTTTCTCAAAGACGCAGGCAGGCCATGCACACACCCACTATACACACACATGCACACACACACATCGCTGCATAGCTGTGCAGTGTTAGAAGAGGAGCAATAACAACAACAAGCCGGCAACAGGGCAATTGCAAATGCACAAAATACTTAAAAACTGAGCTCGCTCACTGCTTTGCATAAAATCTGACGCGTGACTGTAATTTCTTCGCGCGACCTTGAAAACAAAAACAAAAAAGGCAAACTCATATCCTCATACACACACTCACACACACAGATACTCATACTCATACTAATACTCATACTCATACTTATACTCATACTCATACTCATACTCATACACTTGAGCACACGAAAATGCTTTTATGCAAAAATTATAAAAATTAGAAAAATTAAAAGAATTAAAAAAATTAAAAAAAAATTAGAAAAATTAGAAAAATTAGAAAAATTAGAAAAATTAAAAGAAGGCAAGTTGCGTATATTAAAATGCTTTTACATTTAAATGGCCAGCAAATTGTGAAATGCGAAACTGAAATTGCCTTTTACCTGTCTGGGCCAACAATTAGGCTAATGCCAAGGGCCATGTGCCACTTACGGATGGAAATGGCAAATGGATGGATGCCCAAAATTTATGCGAACACAAAGTAAAGTGCCGTTTCCCCTAGATGGAGGAGGAGGACGAGGAGGGGGAGACTCTTCTCGCTATACCAAAAAGCCTCGTCCTCTCCTCTGGGCCAGCATTTTAATTAGCTGACGATGTACCGAAATGTGCTGGAAGCCGACTCTGGCCGGCAATGAGCTCATTGCGAAATAGTCAAACACAAGTTAGTCGCACTCTTTGATGTTTGAGTACGAGGATGCGGGCAAGGACTCGACTCTAAAGTGCTTTACTCATTCACTTAAGGACATCGAGTGGCGCTACAGAATGTTTAACAGAGCTTTATTGATTACTGTTATCATAGATAACATGTCCAGGATCTTAAAAGCCATCCTTTGACTTATTTACAGTGTGTTAAAGGTTTATATTCATTCATCTTCGTCCTGTACGTCAAAGGGACATCTTCATCCATCATCCTGCAATATATTAAATATATGCCATTTGTATGTGCTTAAGACTGCCTTAAGGAAAGGAACTTCAGCTTAACACAAGGAACTTCAGCTTAACAGAATTTATGTACAGGCACTAATGAGATGTTATTGAGGATTGGATTCCTTATAGGGGGAGAGTCCTGTTTACATTCACATTTTCAAAATCCTTGGAGCACAAAATTTATGCTGTCAAGAAAAGACAAGAAAAATTAAAGAAATTTTTGGGGGAACACAAACATTGCAGGAGAATCTTGTGTATGTCCTGTGTCATTTGGCAGCTAATCCCCAGGAGTGCGAAGCCTTGCGTATGCGACAAGTTGATCCACGTGCATGTCGACTGTGGACGGACGACCGACGACCGACGACCGACGACCGCTGCCTGACGACCGTCGTCTGCTGTTTGTCAGCTCCAAATCCCTGAGCAGCCAAGGCAGAGTCCTGCCCACAGCTGATTGTCAACTAATTATAAGATGTTCGTATGCGATATGCATGAATATTTTGTGGCAATGTTGTACGCGGCGTATGCTCGATATGTTATTAATGTAAACTCGCATAAAGTATGACGCATACGCCTAGTGCGCCGGTCTCAGGACATTAAGTGCTGATTAAAGTGTGAGCATAGACATGGGTGTGGGCGTGTGTATGGCTATGGCTATGATTGTGGATTGTGGATGTGCGTTTTAGCTGAAGTGAAAGTGTGTGTGTGTGTGTGTGAGTGTGTGTGGGTGAGTTTGGGTGCGGTAAAAGGGCATGACCTGGCTGCCTATTTAAAAGCAAAACGCTGTCAAATGTTAACAACCAATGGAATTTTATGTTTACAAGTCGCGTGACATTGCAACATAAGAGACACACACACACACACACAGACACAAAGAAACGGAAGCCACAGGACACACAGGACACACAAAAAAGCACGCTACACAAATATTTACCAAATATTTTATTGCGACTTGCGCAGCTTAAAATTTATAATTTACTTGTGCGGAAGTCCCCACAGCAAGGACCTGGCATTGGAAAAGCCTTAAAATTAATGATTTTTACCTTCAACTCTAATCGTGCTGATGAATTACATTCGGTGACATTCCAAATTCGGAATTTAGGACCTTTTTTTATGTTTTCGTTTGTCAATTATTGTTCATAAAAATAAAAAAATGAATTGAGATTCGTCCTTTGCAATTTGCAGGTTGGCCAAGCAGTTGCGGATGCCACTCTCTGGTATTGCCAATAACTGACCACACAATTTGACTTGGCAGCAGTCACCGGGCGGTAGTCACCACTCACCAGTCGCTGGGCAAAACGAGCTTAGTCATCCAAATGCCAAAAGCATTTCCCAGGGCTTGGCCAATGCCAGAAGTGTCCTAGGCCTTGGTTTGCCTTGGATTGGACTGGCTTGGCTTGGGTTGGCTTGGGTTGGCTTGGGTTCGCTTGGCGTTCGTTTTGTGGTCAGCCGATGCCTGTGCACAGACAGTCATATAAATCACACAAAGCGTTTGAAAATAATTTCGTTTTTAGTGCCACCCTCTCCCTCTCCCTCTCACTCCTCCCTTCTTCCACCCTCCACCTTCCGTTCTCCACCTTCCTTCACACATTCATATTTATCCATTCCCTTTGCCTGCACCACTCCAATTCACCTTCGATGTTGTACAACGTGCCGAGTGTGTTTTTGATATGGACGGTGCCCAGGAGGCCCGTAGGTCTTACCCGTTTACGTAAGCCACGCTCTCTGTCTTGGCCAGTGGCTGCTGCTGGCAGACGCGACTAAATAAATCATTAAAATCAAACATTAATCAAGTTGATGCCAACGCCAAATGACCGTTAAACATGGTCTCTCTATGCGTCGTCCTTCGTCCGCTTTGCACGCGCCACACACGCAACAGAACCGGATATCCGCATGGCGGCCATTGCTTTGTTTCCTTCTAAGTGAAGCAAGTGCTTCAGCGGCTGCCATGTCTCTGTCCCTGCACAACATCACACCACACGCAATGCCACCACCAGCCACCAGTCACACAATGGCGGATTTAAATGTATTTAAATGCTGGCTACACTCAAAGAAAATTTGGGCGGAAAACGAGTTCAGCAAATGCCACGGGCTTAAGTTAAAACCCGAAAGGATACGCTATAAGTAAAAATCGATGTTTTGATTAAAATTGAAATCAAGTTGTAGCAGAAATCAACGAAAATCAAAGTTTTAAAAGTTTCAATCAAAAGTCAATCCAACATTTCGCCAAGTGTGCCTTAGAGTTCACTTTGACTCAGGCGCTCAAGCGCTTTGTCGTCTGCGCTCTATCCGTTCGTCCTTTGCATTTTGCCACCTCGTCGCTGCCTCTGACCCCATCCCCTATCCCCCATTCCCTATCCCCTATCCCCTCCACTCCCCGGAGCAATTAGAGTGCATTAAACTTTAGTGTTTACGCATTGAGTTCAAGTCGCAGTCATTGTGCTTGTCATTGGCGTTGTTGTTGTTGTTGTTGTTAAAGTCGTTGTTCTTGTTGTCCTTGTTGTTGTCCTTGTTGTTGTCCATTTTGTTGTAGTTGTTTTAGTTTTTGTTGCCATGGTGTTAGTCGCTCACTTCTGCTGCTCTGCTGCAATCAGCTCCTGTGTCGCTCACGTGCTGCACTCGAGTTACCAGTAAAGAATTGGCGCCCACCATAGCTCGTCCCGAGGGCGTGGCCATACATTAGCGAGGCTCACGCGATGTCTGCCCTATTATATAGTCTATACACATACGAGCACATAGACTTATTTGTTGTGTCCTCGTTGTTGTTGTTGTTGTTGTCGTTACATTAAATGTAATTGCATTGATTGGAGCGTTTAGTGTGAGTCCTGATAGATTTCGTATGTGGAGCAGCATTTAAAAGCCTTGGAAATCCTTTGAGATTTATTAACAAATAATCGCCGTGTGATATGGGACAACGTGGCCAAGTGTGAATAATTTGAATGGAGGAGCCTTGCGTGCGTCATCAAGGATTGTTTTCTAAGTAATTTTAGTAAATGAAAGGCCACTTATCCATTCAGTTCGATTCATATATAGAATAATGTATACATAGTAGTCCTTACTAAGGACTAACTGGAATAAATTAAGCAAGTTTCGGTCGCTAAAAAAGTGAATTACATTGCAAAAGTTTTAATGGAAGTTTTGATACAGACAATCGCATTCTACTTTCCAATCAGATGTATACTTCTCTTCCTTTTTTCCTTTTCTCTTGTTCTTTTACTTTTTCTTTGTGCCATTATTTCTTTGCCATTAAATGTCCTGTCTGTCCTTTATTTTAAAATTACAAACTGATACGTTATACTGCCTCGTCCCCCTGTCGTTTTATTACTAAAAGTTAAAGCCGCAAAAGTTGCATCTTTTATTTAAGTCAGTCCAAAGCCAAAAACGACAACTTTTTGCATATATCTGAAAGCTCGGCCAAAGGATACCCTGTAGCCTACAATATTCAAGTGAGCGGTCCTTAGGCATTTCACTTGTTCACCTGAAAGACCCACTGACTGTTTGTTCCTCGTGATTTTAGACAGTGGAATTGCCTTTTTCAACTTCCCTTGCAGAGGGTATAAGGACAATATCCAATAGGATGAAGTAGACTCAAAACTAAGAGCGTACAGCAAAATAAGAGGACAACGTCATAAATTTACAATGTACGCCGCCGCATGCCCGGATCCGGATATGGAAGACGCGAAATTGGAAATGCGCCCGCAAAATGCACACCCATGCACACAGACACACGCACAGACACAGGCACAGACACAGGCACAGGCACAGCTATGTATATATATATGTATATGGACCCAGGCGTGCATATACATAGACTCCTTTTGTCAGGATGCAGGACAATGGCAGTACAAAACTTTTCGCTGAAATAACAAAAAATGCATTTGCTTTGGTCCCTTGTCTACGCCCTCCTTGATACCCCATCGCTTAGTCAAGGACGCATTTCAATTAAATTTATTGTTTGTATGCCAAATGCAATGAATAGAGTTGCCATTGCGCTGCGACAATTGTTTTAAATGGGGTTTAGCAGCGCCCACGCTTACAATTTATGGGGCGCTGAAATGTAGGCAACGTTTTTTTCTTTTTTTATCATTTCTCGTTTACAGCTTTGTCGCTCCTGCGGCTCATTTGAAAGTCATTTACGTTAGCAGCTGTTCTCCTTATGGAACACTCATCAGCCTTAAGTGCACTTTAAACTTGTTGAAATTGACTCGATGTAACAAGCCGATTTCATTGCATTCCCTGACATCCTTTCTATTTGCCTGGCGGGGAGCATGGCTCAACACGCGGATGGTGTGCTTCGCTCTATTACCCATTATATACGCCAACTGCACATTTACAAAAAAGTCGGCAACCCGCACACTCACACACCCACACACCCATACACTCATACACCCACACACCCATACACCCATGCACCCATACACACATACACACATGCTTTCATTTCCTTTTCTCTTTCCCCTCACTTAGATTAGCTTTTTTTCTACGGCCGCCGCGTGGGCCCAACTTTAAAATATGCAATCCATTTTCACCGCCTACTCACACTCCATACAACTGAAAACTAACTAAGTTAACTAGTATATCACTTACATATGCTTGTGTTCCTTTCCCCCCTTTCGCTCCTTCATCCTCGCTTCCACCATTCATCCTGTCACTCACCGCATTTCAATGAATGAACCAAAGCACCATTGCAGCGGCAATTTCCACTTTTCACTCGCCTTTCTATGTGTGTTAAAAGCCATAATTGCGCCTCATGAGTCTGTATATATGCTGCACATATATATGTGTGTGTGTGTGTATTACGGGACTGGTGTATGTGCTTGTAATGTGTTGTGCTCTGTGTTGTGTCTAGTTGGCAAATTTGACACTTTTGTCACAAAATTGTATGGCTGCACTTTAGATATCCCTGCAACGTAGTGTGTGTGTGTGTGTGAATACCGCTTTGTGTGATGCCGCTGGCCCGACACATGACTGGTTGTCCTTGTTGCTGTTATTATTGTTGTTGTCGTTATTGCCTGCTCTCTGCCTCACTAAGTTTTGCAATTAGCCAACGCGTCTATTGATAAATGGCAGCCACAGCGTTTGTTTGGCAACAAACGTGGCACAGTGCGTCGAAAGAGCAAAGAATTAAATGAAAATATAGCAAATTAACTAAAATTATATATAACGATTTAAAAATTTAGGAACATGAATTTGCGTATCCTTCTGGTATTTAATTCACGCATATTTTTAATACTTTTAGAGTATTTAACTTGAAAATATTTTTTATATACTTTTCGCCTGTTGAAGACACACTGTGACTTCATCTTCGGACCTGTGCAATTACCAGATAAAAACTTAAACATTATACCACCCACAAGCCACACCTACACACGCTTACCATCCACAAGCCACACCCACATAAACACGTACTGTGCCCATAATTGGATTTTAATGTGTGCGGCAATTAAAACATCCTGAATTGGAAACATAATCATATCTGCGCCTTGATGGCCGCCCGCCCCTCTTAAATCTCGCTTATCCTTCTCGCCTTCTCTATCCTTGTTCATTTAATTGTTTCACTCTTATCATATCCCTGCCTTCTGCAGGCTTTACGTAAACATCCTGTTCCTTTTAATAAGCCTCTTCTTCTGATAGCCGCTATAAAAATGAATAAAATGTGCGACATGAATAGCATATTAAATGCAATAAATTCACTTAGCGACAATGTAAGATACTTGTACAAAAGCAAACATGGACACGAACGACAAACACAACAGCATACTCAAGCACACACACACACACACACACACACACATATACACATCACATACGCAAGTACTCATATTGACTGGCTGACACGTAACTGTCGCTGATATAAATGCAATTTTTATGACGATGTCTCCACCGCAAATATGCAACAAATAAACCCACACGTACAACATATTCACACATACACACACACACACTCGCACACAACATGTACACACACACACTCGCACACACACATCTATATATAACATATTTATAGATACGCGCAGATAGATGCCCTCGAGGTTGTAGTAAAGCTTAATGGAACTGTTTGTTGTCATCCTTAGATGAGTGTCCTTGTCCTGCCCCCACTCACTCCCTTCAAAATCGGCAGGCGAGCGCTTAGAAAGGAAAGTGCAGTGCAAGCCTAAAGCCAATATGCAAAATACCGAACGGAAATACTTGTAAAATGGGAAAATATTTTTGAAAGGACCAAAAGTTCACATAACTCTAGCTATTCGACTGGAAGGCAGCCCCAGAACTGAAGTAATTTAATTTTAAATGAAATTTGCTCATCTTTATAAATGTTATTTCCAAACATAAATTTCATTTCCTGTTCTATGGCAGGATATTCGATAGTCAGGACTTGATACTGTTTCACATACGGAACGTAACGTTGGGGTTAAAACCTTATCGATTTGATTAAATTTCAGGCTTTTACCTTAAAATTTCGAATTCTAAAGTTGCCCCACAAAAGTAAAGGTTGTTGTTATGAAATTGACTGAATGACAGACTGACTGACTGCCTGAATACCGCACGGCTTGACTGCCTGACTGACGGTCAAAATGTGTACATGCAAAGTCATGTTTTGGAGTTGCCTACTTTGAGGTGTCAAAATGTCTGACACACTTATCAGGCCCGAAAAATGTATTAAATTTCCTAAGGGCTGAGCCATAAATAAGTTATGGATACATCGCTGGAACGGCAACAATCAATTGGAACATCAATCAATCCATCAATCAATCAAGCAGACTTACTGCTTGGAGGCAGCTCGATCTCAATGTCTTTTCCATTTCCTCGAAGTGAGCCCAACAGCTCATTAGGCAAACGTCCATGAGTCAGCGCATTTAACGCAACGTTGAATATCCTGTGTATGAATGTCATGTCCTGCGTAGGCTGACGACTTATCAGCCACTTCCTCCGTTACGTTTTTGCACGTGTCTATGCCTTGTTTATGAGCCATTGTCATGTGTTTCACGGTCATGGCATGCCAGTTATCCATTGAGTCTTCGGACGTGACCACAAACTATATCTCACACTTAATTGGCCCACTTCACAAACGCTGGACAGGAGGCACACAATTGATACAACAGTGAATCGTCCTGCCAAGTGAGGAGGAGTTTCGAGTGTCCGCAAAGGGTTCTACCTTTGCTGTAGTTGTGGGAAGTATTAGAATTAACTTCGATTGTGATGTTAGGCAAATTAATTTGATTTCTCCATAAGTAATTTACTTTCTAAAAATACTTGCCCACGATTAGAGCCCCAATGCATTTTTTCATAGCCTGCTTTTAGGCGCGCGCAGACGCGGAATGACTTCTATTATTCGCATGACCCTCGTCAGATACAGGTTTTAGTTCAAGGCGTGACTCATGGCAAAACGCAACCCAAGTAATTTAATTTAGTTTCCCAAAATAAAAAAAAACATTCGTCCAAAAAAAAATGTTGATAAAATGAGTAATGAAAATATTGAATACCCTTACCGGGACGATAGTTAAAAGGAAGTATAAGTAAGCGCTTCATCTTCGTAGGGAACAAAAGCAAGTCCTCATAAAAAGGAAGAAGTTTATGCTCATTAAAAAGTTTTATCTAACTTCTCTTTTATTTATTTTCGTTGCTTCCTTAAAGAAAACTAAAAAGTTTAGAAGTTTTACAATTATTATTTTTAATATTTAAAATTAATGATAAATTAATTGTCTTTAATAAATTTCTCCATTTTATTGAACACATCAGGGAAGAACAATATCTCATCAGTATCCTTTGTATGTCCAGTCCGACAAACTCCTGTCGCTGGACACACGTTTAAGGGGAAAGTAACGGTACCCGCGGTCAGTACATTAAAAAACAGAAATTAGACATGCAAAGTGCTTTGGGCTTCGACAATGACGCAACGGGAAGCCTTAGAAAACAGGGAAAAACATACAAACAACAAATTTTATACATAAAAAATCGAGTATACGCCCCCAAGGACAAGCAGCAAAAATATTTGTCCAAGCCGCAAAAACATTTGGCCAGACCAAAGAAAACACCAAATTTGGCAGGCAACAAAAAAATATAATAAATTGATTTGTGAACTTGATCTGGGCGTGGAAATAGCAAAATATAAGCAATTGATGGTATAATTAAAAACTAATTAATTAATTAACTTAACATCCCAAGGTCAGTCTTAATAGCTGCTAATCACTTTTTAGCCTACAGATCGCTTTCAAATTCACAAAATCATAATTAAGCCTGAAATAATAACGAGTTCAGATTTTGGTAGCAGGTGAAAGCCTCAGCGTGGGGCATGCGCGACTATCAAATGACCAGGACTTTGGTATAAAATATAAATAACTACTTAAATAAATAAAGAAAATAATATAAATAAAAAATTTATTAATAATATGCAACTAAATAATTTATAATTAAATATTAAATAAAAAAATAATGAATATAAAAATATATTAATTGAAAAAATAAATAAATAAAACAAATAAATAATATATACTCAGCTTAGTCTCTGTTCCTTGAAAGCTTTTCCCTCATTGAAAGTTACCAAATTATAATAAATATATAGACCATGTCCTTTCAATAAATAAATTCTTTCCTAGGAAAATATAGTAGTCCTTCTTGTATTTTAATAATTTTTAATGAGTATAGAGTATGAAGTATAAAGCATGGAGTATGGAGTATGGAGTATAATAAGCATATGGCAACCGGCAGGATGTGCGCCATAATGTGCAATGAGCTGCGCCGACGACCGATTTTCAACTCATTTCATAGGCCAACGCTTAACGAGCGGAAGCCGCAGCAAGTTGCAAAGGGGAAAGGGGAAAGGGTGGTGGGGGTGCTGTTGCACACAGCCGGAAATAAGAAGAAGTAGTAGAAGTCAGGTGTGTGTGTGTGTGTGTGTGTGTGTATGTGTAGCTACGATGTGTGTTGCATTATTAATGAGACCCTTTCCTCATGCCTCGCAAATGCTTTGGTGCAGATTTGCAAACATCGAGCGACGTAAGCAGCACGTGACAGCTTTACTGCAGTGCCACTTAGCAGTAGCTGTGTGTGGCAGTTGCAAGTTCCGTTCCAGCAGCAGTTAGCTACATTTGCAGTTTCCTGTTTTGAGCTTCGATAAATATAATCCGCTTCCATTTGGAGTAACAGGCAATGATTTGTGCACTTCGTTTCTTGGGTTAACTTCAAATTTACTGGGTCATCCATGGGAGCTTCAAGCGGGCTCATCGAATCTATATTTAATGACCACACAAGGTGAAGCACTTCAAATCTCGATGAAAGATGTAAATCATTTGGAAAATCAATAAAACCTAAAGAACAACTCAGAGTCCTTATCACATTTTACATTTTCACATTTTTCAGCAGAAGCTTAAAGTCAGAGCCGCTCCTTTGCTCCTGTTCGATGGAACATGGCAAGAGTATCTAACTGTAATTTACCCTAAATACTCCTCTGGGAATTGTCACTATAAAAGCATCCCAACAACAATCTCAATTCCAGTCCCAATTCCCAATGTCAAATTATTTGAATGCATCCACCGAGATCCGCCGGGAAGGGTTCAATATCGTTCACATTTCGTTTTGTTTAACGCTATTTATTCAGTTGAGGGACAGGCAGTCGAGATGGGAACTCAGCTTACGTGCTAACAATACTTATAAGACAGATCACAAAACGACCTACAATTACTTACATAAGTTACAACTATGGAGAACCCTTCAGCTTGGCGTGAATGTGCGTCAAAATCACGCAGCTCACATAAATCTCTTGTTAAAGGGCTTCTCATCAGGAAGGAACAGAGATGCAGAGCGCACACCAGGCAAAGGAACATAGGCAGGGGCGAAGGCGTGGGTGATGGGTGATGGGGGCGGCGACTGTGTCGTCAGGGTACGGAAACTGCTTCCATCTGGTACACTGGACATTTTGTCACGTCAATGCGATGTTGTCGATGTTGTTGTTCAATGTGTTGGTATCGTCCTCCGTCTGCTGCTGCTGTTGTTGCTGCTGCTGCTTCTGCTGCTGCTGCTGCCCAAGCGTATCCCTACCGGCATATGCTGGCATTTTGTAAGAGATGGGCAGCTGAGGTATCGATGACTGCTTGTGTCTGCCGAATGGCTTGGCATCGTTGGTCTCCAGATAAAATTTGCCGCGCAGTCTGTCATGTGGTGAAACGAAAGCAGGCAAGAATAATGTTTTGAGTTCTGGGAGGTTACATCGATTGCTTACCTCGGATCTGCGCCATAGCCCATGTAGGCACGTCCGTGGCCATCCCGACAAATGCCAAAGTTTTGTGCCGGCTCGCAGCTTTCTGTGGGAAAGGCCAAAGGTTGCCGGATGCTCTCCACAAAGTACTCCCAGGCACGCTGGTGACTGCAGCCAACTGTAGCAATGGACATGGAGAACACAACATCAATAAATGACACAGAAATGCATATCCGTAGTCACATTCACTTACTAATAATGCCCAGCCAACGATTATTGGCAATTTCCTGTCGTGCACAGCCAGGCTGCAGAGGACGACCGCCATTGGGATAGAAGTCAGCGTGTCCCATGGCCGTAGGATTTCCGAGAATGCCACCATCCGTATGGATCACATCCACGAATCGAGCATCGTTCGGGGACAGCCTTCGATTCGAACTGTTTCCCTCGAAGAGCGGCAGGGCTGGATCAAGTGCCGTTATCCTGGTCAGCTTGATTCCCCATTCCTGCAGCTGCTTTCCCGCGAAACCGGCAACTTCGGCACCCAAGCTAAATCCAATTAGATGTATATGCTTCACGGCATATCCTTTGGTTACCAAATAGCGCAGGAACCTGGCTAGATACCGTGCCGTGACAGGCAGATTCTCCACGGCATTGGAGTACCAAGGAACAGTGACCATTGCACTCCACTCGACGAGTATCACATTATAGTTGCCACGCCGAAGAAAGGCTGAAAGGACAGTGAGGACAATGGAATGTGATGAGCAATTGTGGCCACACCTTGTGAAGCTCTCTTACCATCCTTAAGCTGTTGGCTGCTCTGCTGATCCCCAGTGGCTGACTCCGAGAAGCCATGCAAATAGATGGCCAGCGGGTAATTGAAATTGAAGTTGCTCCTCGCCAGCCGCGCATCGTCGCTCAGTTGCAGTTGCTGAGCCGCGTTGCGATTTTTCCTACAAGCCAGCAAAATGAGCTTTGAATATGCATGAGGTGCCCAGCTGAGCCGAGCAATGGGACAAACACTCACCTAGTGTACAGCAGAAACTTGATGTCCTCGCGCTCGTGTATCGCACAGCAGCTGCTGCAATTGCCACGCGGTGCGGCACTATAGAATATCGGGGAGCCGGCTGCAAAAAAAACTCTTAATCATCTGGAATCTTGCAATGCATAATATATATCTCCGATTTTATGAAAGCAACTAATTGAATTGTTTGCCAGTTAACGAGTTTCTTAGCCAAACGGACCGGCCATAGCAATAAACTTGGCCAAAACGAAACCAGCCAAGCGACGCGACACGGCTTAGCCGTGAACTTGAATCTCAATCGTATATTATGATTGTAAGCTACATCTAACTAGGGGCTACTGTGGAAGCTATAAAATGGTCAAAACACCAGCTAAAACAACAACAAAAACAACAGCAAAAACAACAACAAATATAACAACAAAAATTACAACAAAAGCAACAACAAAAAACAAAAGCAAAAGCAAACGCAAAAACAATCGTAAAGAAAGACAAAGCTGCAAATAAGCCAACAGCACGTGACGCACATCCATACACATGCACATACACATACACATACACATACACATACACATACACATCCATACACAGTAGCTGAGACACAAAGGAAACACAAACAAACGCATACGTCATGGGCCAGAGGCTAATTAAGTATGCGACCAAATAAATACACTCACTTTATGGCAAATATTTATGGATAAAAAATTATGGAAATAATTTTAATATAAATAATAAAAATTATACATAATTTTATATAAATATTCCCTCAACCAAAACTAAGAAATATTTAAAGAAATATTTAGTAACTTGCTATTCCCCATATTTTATATTTACAATAATTTTTTTTTTTTTTAATTTTTAAATAATTTTTTAATTAAACTTAAGTTACTATAAATATTTATAGTTAGTTGCAAGTGCCTTACATAAACTCAAATACCCGCTTCAAATGCCAAACACAAACAAGTTTGCTTTAACTTGTTTTTTTTTATCACAAAGCATATGTTCAATGTGCTGCTGTAATGGGGGCGTGGCAGTGGGTCAACAATGCAATGTCAATGACGTTGTTTAGCAAATTTTCTTCTCACTTTTGTTTTGCTACAGATATTTGTATGTAGATTATATATTGAATTGCTTTGATTGCTTTGATGGAATGCCAATGATAATGATGACGACGATGATGATGATGATTATGATGATTGAGATAAAATCGACATGAGAGCGCTGATAACACTGACCTTTGCAAAGGTCAAATCAGTTTGCACCTGCCTCAACAAGCCTCAACATATGTAGATTAGATCGAATCATTCTGTGTGTGTGGACCCAAAGTATTTTTATTTTTATGTAAATGTATCGCCGGAGCGGAAGAGTTTTTTTCTTTCCGCAGATACTTTTAATTATGGCAAAATTTGTTGTTGTTCCTAAATGATTGTTGTTTCGTGTTTTGTTTTGTTTTTGACGTTCGCTTCGGCTTCGACGTTCACCTCACGCTGTGGACTTTATTTTATTTTTTATTTAATTATCACTTTTTCATTTTTATGTTTAAGCTTAATTTAGAGTTTACAATTAATGTCAAGATATGCATTGCTTTCGGAATGAATAATCGCACTTTATACTAGCCATAAGTCACATGAGCAAGAAGGTTCTATATACGACTAACTAGGATATATATTCCTAACCGGCTGTCATTGAAGTCAACAAGTTCATTTAAAGTCATCCAAGTAATGACCAGAAGTTATAAAGCCCGATTTTTTATTTGGGGGTTTCGCTTGAGACAACAGTCCGCAGAGTAAAGCACAACTGTCGGGTGGCTGTTTCAAGAGTTGTTTGAATAAATACAATAATAATTATAAAGTAATAAAATTCTACGACGTTGCCAAGAGTGAGAACTGGAGAACATAGCAAATGCCTTCAAGAATGGAATAGAACTCAGCAAATGGAAAACTTTTCTGAGAGATTTGAGATTTTAAAGCTAAAATGAATAGAAGAATGATATATCTCATAAATTGATCGAAGGCAAGCGAAAAAGCCTTGACTTTGTTTTCCACAAGCCAGTATGGATCAGCTGTTCCATTGTTCATCGACTGTCCACTTGGGTATCGGCCTTCTTCCACGCCTCAGTAAGCCCCCAAACGAGCTGCCAGACGTGGCCCAAAGTAATCCATGCAACAAATGTCAACAATTGGCACTTGCGGCCATCAAGCACTTAAGTAAATCTATCTAAATGTTATGGGCACTTTGTACGAATGCTATTTACAGCCCATATAACCTTGAACTTATGATAATCTCACTGACTAAAAACTTGAGCAAACATTGTCACAAGTGAAACCCAAACCCTTAGTGTTAACGACTTAAGAACACAACTTCAGGTTAACCGAAGTCCACAAAACTTACCGAGTAGAAATGTAAAGACATTGCACAAGGTGGAACCACTTGGGAGCATTATCTCGATATTCCAGTAATAATACGTTTATATTATAATATATATATATAATGTGTTTCCGTTGTCGGTGGATTTTAGGCAATGTGATATATATATTATTATCAGCGGGGCCACTTAATACGGACGTTCAATGAACTACAGGCATGCTCGTAGGCAAATTTCACACTCTTAAAACTATTTGAATTTAAATATCCGATTGCCGCTTCCGCATTCGACTTTGGGCGCGTCTATAAAACGTACGAACAAACACTCGACACTGAATTGCCTCCTTTTCTTTGTTTACTGTGGCTGGCACCACCGACTGTGCTCTGTTCTGGCCGAGTTTCGTAGACGAACTGAGCGCGTCTCGAGTCGCTGACTGTCCAGCTGGGCTTGCTGGGAACGTTGTCTAGAAGTTGGCAAGTTGTCAGCTGAGCTGTGGCCTGGCTTGGTTATTGGCTGCCGGAGATCGTTCGTTCGATGGATCGCCGCTAAACAAAAGACTGAGGCAACGAACTTGATCGCCATACCAAATATTTTGATTAGATAATCGCGCATGCTGAGCATCACCCGCAATGGAAAGGTTGTAAAATTATTTTTAATTTCCTGATGTCACACGCCTGTCGTCCATCTGGCATACGAAATAAGCCAAGTGCCAAAAGATCACTTGGGTTGCCGCATTGGGTGGGCTTGACACCTAAGAATTAAACGATCAAGTAACCAAAACTTAACAGTCTATTGGGCAACCTATAATTTGCCCATCAGTTGAGCTGCACGAAAAGAATGCATCGTGCGGATCGCTTAGACACTGCAAAAAACAAACAACAAACAACAAACAACAAAACACTTAATAAACTTGAGCAACGAATGGCAAATTACGAGATTCAATAATAAATAATTACGCGCTTATCAAATAATTGGATTCATTTTGCATTCTCGTCATTATTGCAAATTTTCTTTCAATTTTCTCCAGTGTATGAGCTCCAAGCGGTTCACCTTGACCGAGTGCTGACTTTTGGCTTCATTATGCCAATAAGATGCTCTCAGTCTTCGCAGCTGATGATGATTATTATCGCCTTTCGTTGACCGAAGTCGTTGTATTCACAGATATATGTATACACATAAATATACATGTTTTTAAAGCAGTTCTGGCCGTCCCTAGCCTGAACTGCCTTCTCTTCTTATGCTGCGGGTCAATTAGCGAGGCGTTAAGCTTTGCATTTTACGAGCATTAATCATCAGAAGTCATCATTGCCCAAGTAGCGGGCGTACAGCCGGGCAGCTGTTGTGGCTGTTAGATTTATGAATATATTAAAGCTGAATCTGATTATGAAGAACAGTAGTCAGGGTCGTTATAATGCAGTCTGGTTATAAACACCTTTGAAAATGACTATTGGCAGTCATAAGTTGCAATTTGGCATTCAGAGCTCAAGTGGCGTTAGAGGTTTTCGCGTTGTGGCTATTGTGAATTGTAAATTGATTTGATTGGTAATTGCCAATTGCAATTTTTCTACCACCTTGAGAGCGACCACAAGTCAAATATTTGGCCATGAGAGCCACCAAGTGCAAGGCTCGTTCTATGTTCTACGTTTCTTCGTCGACCAATTGTAAATATCGTATGACCAAGAGTCATGCAAAAACCCGTTTTACGACTTAAGCTTGAGTCATGTGTAACTTCCTTGTGCCTTGAAGAGAAAAAGTCATTAAGGGTACATTGCACGGTAATAATACAGCATTTTATTGATATTTATAGAACAGTTATCCAAGAAAAGATAGTGTTAAAAATAAATAAGACTGATGCATAATAAAGCCGATTTAATGGAGTAGCCAATTATAATAAGAACAATATAAACTGCTGAATCATAATTTTAATGACAAGCTTTTGACACAGTAGACAAGGGGCACTCGACGAGCGTCAAAACTGAGGGCTGCAACAATTCTTTAAAGATTATATACAAATAACTGGCCTCTGGTCACACACCCACCCAGACGGCAAGACAATACAAATATGCAAATAACCAAAATGACCTCTGAAAGGCCAGCCAAAAGCAAAGGCCTCTTTCGGACAGTTTGGTTGATCAATAAAAAGTTGACAAACAACAGCGATTCGAATATCGCATCAAATTTCCATATTTGCATATCATAAAAATACAGTTAGCCAATGCGCAGATTGTCTGCACTATTTATTTAACCCGCCATCATTAAACTTATCAATTTTTATTGTCTGCAACTGTTGCTGTCACTTTATGGCCATGTCAATCGGCTTCCGGCTGCGTCCTTGGCCGGCAACTAGCCAAGATAATATTAAAAAAAAAAAAAAATTAACAACTATTGAATTCGAATGACTGACAATAAAATTACACAATTTGCATAAATACATTGAAGTTGAGTGTTCCCTCAAAGCTTAAGCATTAAATAGTTTGATATTTTAATTCCGGGCATTTTATACATTCAGGAATGTGTATCAAATTATTAGTCTATGTTATTAAATCAATAAATTTAATAAATATCAACAGGAAAAGAAAAATGATATTTTTATTTAAATTTATAATTATTGTTTTTAACCTTTTAACTGCATCGCAACATTTTATTTGCAAAGAGTTGGGTATAAGAGAAAAAACTTAAGAGCTGCGTAACGAAGAGCGACTGCTCAGAAAATACAAAAAGTGTTGCATACCTTTAGGCCGCGTAGAAAACTTTTCATAAATCACAGTTGTGCTTCCGTTGAAACTCTCAATAACATGTCCTTAATATTTCTTTGCAGGACAAATTGCTTAGTAAGTTGGAAGAGGAGAGTGAACCAGATCCGCCAACATCACAAGAGGATGAGTGTGTAATCTGTATAAATGCACGGGCTACAATGCAGACGTCGCCTTGTGGCCATCGGGTCGTCTGCCGGCGTTGCTTTGTCAAGACCATACAAAGTGCCGTTGCACAAAGACTGTTGCCATTGCGCTGCGTGATTTGTCGGGCGCGTGTAAACAGATTAACGTCGTCATCGGGCAGCTGGCGATTGCAGGAGTCTGCCAGCAGCTATTCCATGGGTGCCAAAAGTTGGAGCTCAGCGGGTGTGCATGCCGGCGGCGTGATAGCCTCGGCTAGCTCCTATTCTATGAACGATGCGCACAGTGAACACCATGCTTTCCACCAGCCAACGTTGCATACGGCTGCAGGTGCCCGACATCATTACGCCGCCCAACGTGGCGCACATGGACGTGTATCGCAATCGGATAGCTTGTACTCAATGAGCTCGACGGGTTCAGTTGGATCCACAACATCAGGTTACTCACACTACTCAAAATCGTCTTCCATGTCGAGCAGTGGTGCCTGTTCACCCGCCTCGCCAGCGGCAACGACGACAACGGGAAATGCCAACCATCTGGCACCACCATCACTGAGTACACATCATCACCATCACCAGCATCATCAACATCATCATCAGTTGATCTCACCATCGGGTTCCTCCTCCTGTTCCTCAGCTAGCATCGGTTCACTGTCGCCACGTGACAATGGCGCACATCATTCACATCATGGTGGGTGTCCCAGCGGTTGTTCTGGCGCTGTGCCACGCAAGCCACTGCACACCCTAAGCAATTCTGCCTCGACATCCTCATCCAGTAGCAGCAGTGGCACAATGACGCCAGCGCCTACGCACACCTACCCAGGACGACGACACGTCAAAAGTCGCCTGCTTGACCTCCAAAATCGACTGCCACCCATCAAGGAGTTTCGCAGTCCTGCCAAAGTGCCACATCCTTCGCCGGTGCACGTCAGCAATCCGCGTTTTCGGTAGGTACTTTCTGTGATGTATACATATATTTCTCCACTTACGATTCGAAATCCATTTATTAACAGATATGCATCGTATACGAAATCCAGTGGTCATGAAATGGCGCCACTGCTCCGGGAGCCAGCGTCGCCTCCACAGCCACGTCGCCCAAGCCCAATGAATATTCAGTTGAGCTGCACGGCTCTGGCACCACCGCCACTGAAGGCTGGTGGCGCCAAGATTTGTCCGCTTACCACGAAGAATTCTCTGCCCAAAAATGCCTATGTGATGCCCAAGGACAAGAAACCACCCAGTACCGCTGTGCCGCATTCTAGCAAGGGACAACAAAACAGAAGTGCACCAGTGGGGGGCAGCAACGGTACAGCTTCTAAGCCAACATCCGCAGGCACGACTGGCAAGCCTCCCGTCACAGTGGGCACCACCGCAGGGGTTAACTGTAAGCCTCACTCAAGCGCTTCCAGTCGCAGTTTTCCGTTGTTCTCCAACAGCAGCAGCAATCACAGTAAGTTCCAAGATCTCCAAAGTTGATTCAGGATCCAACAGGGATGTGGAAAATTAATTAAGTTCCGCTCGACAATTTTGCAGAGGAGAAATCCGATAACAAGAAGAACGAGACTATGGAGCGCAAGAAGAAGGAGGAGAAGCTCAAGATGAAGGCTGAGAAGGAGGCTAGAAAGGTAAGTCCTCTCTCTCTCTGTCTCTCTGTCTCTCACTGTCTCCTTCTCTTATTCCCTTATTTATTTTTGCTCCCTTCCCTTTATTTCTTTCTGCTTTTGTGTTTTTTGCATGCCACAGTGTTGTTTTCTTTCACCAAAAGGGGGCGCCACACGGCGCCCATTCGCATTGTTTGTAATTGGCCTCGTTTGCTTCCGCTGCCTACAAAGTTTTTCATTAAACGCGGGTCGAGCGCGTCTTTTGTGCCGCCGGGCATGAATTGCACTTCCCCTAAGCCTGCTTCCCGCCCCCGCGCACTCTCGCTGTGGTGCTGCAAGAGCGATTGCACGTGGCGCAAACAAATCCCACTGAAAAAATAGCTCATAATTCGCAACTTTTTTCTCCGCTTCTGCAGTTGATGCACTTTTTAAGCTTCCCATTTAGTTCTTGTTAAACATGCAAAAACACCATAATCACAGTTATTAACTAAGCAATACCCTGCATATGCTTGTTTTTAGTGTAATTATTATTTATTGATTGCTTGTAGTTTTTTAATTAAAGTTTAAGTTTATTAAGTAACTAAGGATTCTTCAATTTTTTTTTTATTTCTTTTTTTTTTAAGCCACTTCAGAATTTTGCTGCAAAAACCACTGTGGCATCTCCTTGCAAAATCCACTTTTCAAAACTAATTAAAGCATAAATTCAAAATGAAATATATATAAATATTTTCATGGGGCTATAAGAGCTTATGGGTGTATATTTTCCAGGAGGAAAAGCGACTGGCAAAAGAGGAGGAGCGCCTGGCCAAGTTACATGCCAAGGAGGAGAAGAAACGTGGCAAGAAAGAGGCCAAGGAGCTATTATTGGCAAATGATGGCAATAATAAAAAATAAAGTTAATTAACGTGCAATGTTTATGTTTAAACATAACAGAAAACACGCATTGAAAACTTACATGATATCAAGCATACGCCCCGTGTTCGCCATTCACATACCACAAGCATACTTAACGAGCTTATTTAAAGTAATCCGAATAGTTTCTATAAGTTTTTCACTCTTTTAGTATACAACAAATTGTTTTTTAAGTGTAACATTTTTAAAGAACAATATTTTTGTTGTGATTCTCTCAAAAATATATATTTTTCCATTTATTTTTAAGTTTCTTTTTTTAAAAATTAAGAGACTTTTATGGCTCCGTCTTGGAAACAGAGCAAAGCGTAAAGTTAACAACAATTTCAAAAATCTAAGTATTTTTTTTTTATTTTACATATTTTATTAAATTAAATTTCATTCATCTAAAGGTCAAGGAACTCATTTCTCTCATAAGTTAAAAGGTTGTTTGAAACAATTGTTTTTAATATATAAATATAAAACTTCTTAAAGTTTATATAGATCTAGAAAGTAAGATTCAAGTTATAAAATGTGAGGAAATCGTCATTTCATTTAAATGTTAACTTCAAGGCCTAATAGATTTTAATACTAAAACCAAACCGGAAAAGGATTAAGAAGGAACTAAAGGCAAGGCAAGAGTTGAGCCTCAACCGAGAACCGAGAACCGAGCCGCAGCCACGGCCCAGACCTCTTCAGATTCAAAAATAAGTATTTAGTGTACGTTGACAATTTAATTGTGTTGAATTGTTAAGAAAATTCTAAAGTAGTTTTCATATACCAGCCTATATATACTACTTACCTATATATATAAATATATATACACATATATATATACTATGTATTGTACAATAACTACGTCTATTTCTATAGATCTTTGGACTCTATACCAATATTGAAAACAGTTCAAAACAAACGCAAACATAAGCAATGTGTATTATTAATGATTGTTTTTCGAAAACATTTCCCAAACCAAATAAAGAAAAGTTATTTAGTTAATCCTTTGGCATATCCTTTACTTTTGACGCTTGACGCTCCTTTCTTCTCAGACATCCGTTGAATATCTTGGTAAAGCCGTACGGCATTTCGCTTCGACAATTCAGATTCCCCAACTTGTGCAATGCTCCATAGTCCTTGCAATCAGTGCGCTCATCCCCATTGCAATCCTGCCCAAACTTGTACATATAACTCTGAATCGTATCCGCTGCACAGTGGGGATCATTTACACAGTTGGTGAAAGCTACATGATATTATATGTATTTTTGAAGGTGTCTTAGATGCATAGGATACGTTTCTTTAATTTGCTTACCCTCCTCATTTAACGAAGTGTCGTTGGCCAACGTCAACTGACCCGCCTCCACCCAGAAGCCCCACGTGATCCTAAAGATGCCGCAGGCCCCATTGACACAAATGTTTGTCGAATTGCAGCCACTCAGTGCCTCGCACATGCATTCGAGGCAATCTTCCGTGACGGGTTTGGTTTCCACTAATCATGGTTGGGGATTAGACCAGGTGCAAACGAGAAAGAGTTAGTCAGAAATGTTTAGCATGAAAAACAAAATACCAAATAGATTCTGACATTTAAGCGGTGCCCGTCGCATTATCATAACTATAGCTAAGATACTATATATCAACACACACTATATACCAACAATTATCTCACACTGCAACTGCACAGTGGGTCGCACTACAATTTGATCGAGATGAACTGTAGGTAACTTAGGGAAGCATAAACCATGGGAAGTATAAGTAGTAAATTTATTGTTTTTTTTTTTATTTACTATTCTAAACTTTAAGAGCCTTTTCATAAACTCTCTCTGCGAATCCTTTTCCCGAACACTTACACTTGAATGTCGTTCCAATGAACCACAGGTTAAAAACTACAAGAAGTACGCCATAAATCCTTAGGGAACGGGCACACATGTTTAAAGTATTAATAATTATTTTTTATATATATATTTTTTTTTTAATTTATTGAATTGTTTATCCTTTATGAGCGATGCAAACTTCTAACCGAGATGTTGACTCTGCTACGCTTGGAGCACAACTGAACGGAGTCTATGGATATGATGGCAATAAAAGAGGATTCGTTTCAAGCTAACAATGTATTTAAATTGTATTAAAATACCAATCGCAACACTCACACAAACAGCTACTTTACATATCTATACGCTATTTCCTAGAATAAATAGG
The DNA here is from genome assembly GCA_035044505.1 of Zaprionus lineosus. NCBI lineage: Eukaryota > Metazoa > Arthropoda > Insecta > Diptera > Drosophilidae > Zaprionus > Zaprionus lineosus. The sequence goes on along the minus strand of JAWNNX010000655.1, from coordinate 293,925 downwards.
TGCAATTATAAGATCAAAAGTGATCATGTTTTAGCGCCTTGTTGTTGTTGCTCTTGTTGTTGGAAGTCGCGCTGTGCACGCCTGAGACACTTTTTGAACGTATTCTCATAGGTATAGGGCATATCCGCCTTGCAATTGAATGGGCCCATATAGTGTATAGCTCCATAGTCGAGGCAATTCTCCTCACTGTCATCATTGCAGTCCTGCCCGTACTTGACCATGTAGGCCTGAAGAGTATCTGCCGCACAGTATGGATCATTTGCACAGTTTGTGAAAGCTGCGAATGATAATAAATAAATAAATTATAAACTCAGCTCAGTTCTTATTAACACTGACTTACAGCTCTCTGAAAGCGGCGAGTCACCAGGAATTGTGAGACGCCCAGAGTCCACCCATTGATCCCAAGTTAGTCGAAAGATGCCACATGCACCATTCACACACACCGCTGTGGCATTGCAGCCACTCAGTGTCTCACACATGCAAACCAGACACATCTCAGTAATTGGTTTCTGTGCATCCGCCTTCACCCATGGCACGCCCACTGCCAGCGCAAAACAAAGGCACAAAAACAAGCCACTATTTCGGTTCATGATATCCGATTGCGTTTTACTTCCCATTCGATGCGTTCGACTGTTCCCGAGATACTAAGTGGATAAGTTTGTTGTTTGTTGATTTTTATTGCGAACCACAGTGGAACGAACACAGCCTAACGATTTGTGATCTGTAATATAGTGTGTATATCGAGCCACAAATGGAATCAGGTTTACATATGCTAAGCAATGTTGTTTTTCCGAACACTGTCAATAGTTGATGATAACGGGCAAATCCCAATTAGATTGGGTTATTTCTAGATGTACTCAGTATATTTTCAATTGTATTTACTTTGTATTTACTTACTATATTTACTTAGTATATTTACTTAGTATGCTTACTTAGTATGTTTACTTAGTATATTTGGTAGTGCGGTACATCTGCGCTCACTCGAATCCCTGATCCTCGTAGTTTTCAATGCACTCATCAAAGGTACTCAGATATTTGTATGGCAGCTCGGCATGACAGCCATAGGCTCCCAGCTTATGTATCCTTGCGTAGTCATGGCAATCCATTTCTCCGTCATCGTTGCAGTCCTGATTGAACTTTTTCATATAGTTCTGGACGGTATCGGCGGCACAATACGGATCGTTGGCACAGTTGATGAACGCCTTTTCGGAGTCCTGTTGATCGCCATTGATAGTCAGTTTGCCCGCATCCACCCAATACGCCCAAGTTATACGAAATATGCCGCACGTGCCCTTCTCCGGATTAATGCAAACGGCGGTTGCATTGCAGCCACTTATTGCCTCACAAATGCAGTTGAGGCACAGCTCGGTGACTGGCTTGTCCAAGACGTGTCCTGTGAAATGAGCGTGGCTGTAGAGCGCTCATATATAAAATACGCAAGGAACTCACCCTGCCCATGCACCATGTTGGGCGTTAAAAAACAAGCAACACATATGAAAAACAACATCGAAATTTGCATCATAATGAAGGAAATAATTGGAAACAAGCAGAGCTAGCGGATCGTCGTCTGGAGCACGTTTTATCGCTTCCGCAACTGAGACGTAAATGCTACTTACTCGCACCCGGCTAACTTGGACCCCTACGTACTGTAGATATTACCGGTTTCTATGGTCCATTTCAATGCACACAACAAATTACTTATTGTGGTGGTTGGAGAATTCCCTATACTAAGAAGGTGCATCTTGTTCATTTTAAAGAAGATCGTGAAAGGTTATTTATTTAAGGAAACATTTTTAAGGTGTAAGGGTAGTCCCCTTTAATATTGTCCTTTTTCAATAAGTCCTCTGAAATCCTAATAAGTTTATTATAGGGTATCTCATGATTGAACTGTTGTATAAAATTAAATATCTTTTTTAAAAAGTTAAAACTGGAAAATATCCCAAGTAAATGTTCATTGCTAAGTTTTAAGCCAAGTCACAAACCAAAGTTGGAAAAAGCTCATTTTCAAACCTAAACGAAATTTTATATTGTATGGGAATGAGATAAAAATATAGATTACATTTTTAGCTTTGTTTATTTAGTTTTTATTATAAGTTTCGGTTTGTCAAATTATAAGAAATCTGCTGCACAATTCAATTACAAATTCCAATTCATATCTGTATATAAATAATAATTATATATGTATATAAAATAATATATAAGAGGCATTGATAGTGGGATTAGCCCGAGGTGCGCACATCCAGGGGTGAGAAGGTCGTTAGGCACTTATCAAGAGTGTTCTTATAGTTGTAGCCGAGCTCTCCCTTGCAGCCGTATCCGCCAAGCTTGTGAATGGCCGCATAGTCATAGCAATCGATGCCACCATCGTCATTGCAATCCTGTCCAAACTTAGTCATGTAGTTCTGAATTGTGTTGGCCGCGCAGTAAGGGTCATTCACACAGTTGGCGAAGGCTAAGTTAGGGAACATTCAAGAAGGATTCGAACATTTAACTACAATCGAAACAGAAACAATATGTTTAAGTCTTACCTTCCTCTGACTGCGGACTATCGGTGCCCAGGGTCAGCTTGCCACCATCCGCCCAATAGGGCCAGGTAATGCGAAACAGACCACAGACGCCGCTTCCACAGTAACGAGTCTGATTGCACCCGCTGATGGCTTCGCAGATGCATCCCAGACAGACATCAGTAACAGGCTTCTCTGTGGGGTTAAAAAGTTGAATCACTCAATGTACATTCATACGCATTATATTAATTGATAACATTAGCGATTAAATGACCTATAAAACGATGCTCGATTGCGAATAACAAATAAACAAGATTTCAATTTGAGAACCTCTGAAAAAACTGGAAATTTGTCTCAAATACTTGCTAGCACATGTCATCATTTAATTTAAATTTTTGTTCCGTTGTAAGCAACCAGATAGATATATTTCAGGTGTAAGCTAATATAACATATATTATTATTATTTAACGTATATAGAATACGATACTTTATAGAAGATGAAGCACTATTCGACTGCCTGGACGCCCATGAACCTGACGTTCCGTCTTATTTGTATCTTTCAGTCGTTGGCGAACTAGTTTTGCAACTTTCAATGGCAACACTGAGGCATCTACATCTTTAAAGACTGTATTTTTTTTTTTTTTTTGTATTGAAATCGTTCTTTTTTTTATTTTTTTGTTTTATAAAAATTCGATCTTGCTGCCATGGACCCAATGGGACGCTGAATCGATTTCCCTTACCAAGAAGCAAGTCCGCAATATTCTTTTCCCTTGTCCTACCTTCCTTCCCTTCATCATGTCGTGAATTCTTCAAGGTCGCTTGTACAGAGAATGAAGATTTAATTGCTGGGTTTATTTTTATGCACCAAATGTATGTTTTTTTTTTGTATGCAATTAACGACCCTCGTTAAACGAATTCGAACCTCCATATATTTTGGATTTCCCATTAACTAGTCACGACTAAGTTATATAATATTCGACGGAATTTAGGAGCTACGACTTTGGGTTCAATAAACTTCAAGAAATTATTAGAAATGTAAAAAAATTAGGTCAAAATTTGAATTGCTTTCTTAAGATTTCGAATTCCACAATCCAAGGTCAAAAAAGTTATAGGTTTAATTTTTGATGTATATTATATTAAACAGTTATTTAATCGGACTGCTACTCTGTTGATTTAATAATTAGCAATTAAAGTTAAATAAGCGGACATTAAAAACCTAAAAGAGAATTTTTAGGGAATACTTTTGAATACGTCAGAGATAATTAGTAGTACTTAACAATGGTTAACGGAATGTCACGAAACGAAGTTGGATTATTCCCGGACTCGTACGGCAGTACGAAATATCAAGATAAACAATATTAGCTACTTAAATATGACAAATTATATGAAGTTTTTAGGAAACTCAAAACAAATGTATTCACATTTTATTATTATTTTTTTTTGCGAACTGTTTGAGCAGTTTATAATTGCAAAAAATATCTTTTGTTAATGCACTATACCGATTCACGAGGCAAGTAACAAGTTTTACAATTAAATAACATTTATTTAATGTGAATAATAGTTAGTTCCGCATCATCTACATCGGAAGTAACAAAATCACTTAATTGGAATAATCTGTCAATGCCCCTAGAAGTAATGAGTTCCGAGCCAATAACAGCCAATTATCTGTCGTATGGACTCAATGGAGTCCAATGCGATATAGTAAACCCAAAGATGATACAATTTGCGTTCTTTCAATAAACAATGTTGCCATAAATATATATATTTATGTCTATAAATGAAGTCAAACAAAAGAATATTGTATTTTTTGTGGCACTGTTAATTAATGTTAATGAAATGCATGAGTATGGTGGATTGGTATTTCCATATCGAATTTCAAACAGATTGTCAAAATGTGTGAGAGCGGATTTAGACGAAAAAGTAATCTTTTCTTTGAATTGAACTCACCCTGCGCTTGGATCAGAACAGCCAAGCTGAGGCACAATAGAGCACCAAGAGCTAAAGTGCAATACAATTTGTTAGCAGCCATTGTATGTGTATTTTAATGTCCGAAAATATTTATTTAAATTTGAAAAATGTAAATGTTTCCACCGCAACGCACAATATTTAAAATTGCTTTATTTTATAGCGCGTTAAACCAATCGTTTCGGCGACTCGCGTGCAACTAAGCTTCCATTGGAGAAGCTATGCTCTTTTGTGACACCCAAAAGCTTTTTCTCAAACAAAAAACTTGGACAACGAACTTACTTGGCTTTAAAAGCACGGTGCGAAAAAGAGATAGACATATGAGTTTCAGTTGCTTGATTGAGTTATATTTTGAAAAGTTTTGTTTTTAACGCAAAATGAATGTCAATGTTTAGATTTTGTTGAAGGCAGCAATGTCGACGGACTGGACGAAGTCCTCGAACTCTTCGATCTTCTCCTGCAGTAAATCAATGGAGACCTTATCGTCCTCAATGACGCACATAATCTGCAGTTTGTTGATGCCATAGCCGACGGGCACCAGTTTGGATGCACCCCACAAAAGACCGTCCATCTCGATGGTGCGAACATTCTCTTCCATCATCTTCATGTCGGTCTCATCATCCCATGGCTTTACATCAAGCAGCACAGATGACTTAGCAATCAGCGCGGGTTTCTTTGATTTCTTGGCGGCATATGCGGCAACGCGTTCTGCCTTAAGGCGCTCAGCCTCAGCATCCTCTTCTTCGTCAGAGCCGAAGAGATCAACATCATCGTCATCATCAGCAGCTGGTTTAGCCGGAGCGGCTACTGTGGGCTTAGCACCAGCCAACTGTGGCAGAGGAGCACCACCCCAGGCAGCACGCTCAGATGTCTCGAAGGAGGCAATGTGACGGTACCAGCGAGCAACATGTGCGACGTCATCAGCTGGGGCCTTGCCTAGAGCATCAAACACGGACAAATCGGCTTGGCTTGGAGTGTATCTGAATGGAAAAAAATTTACATATAGAAATTTTTCGCATGCCGACGTGTTAGATATGCATAACCTCACATTAGCAGGCACATGCTATAAAAAGAAACTTACCCACTGATGTAGCTGTTGTCGGCGAGGAAGTTGTTCAGTTCCTTGAGTCCCTGTGGGGTCTTAACATCACCAAAAGCCATTTTAAAGCGTTTTTATAAGTTAAATTCGCGTTAAATTAAATTTGTACCGTGTGCCGCGCTGCGTCTGCGGTGGAAAGTCTATCTGAAAGAGACTTTGTTGAGTTGAAGCAATACTACCAGTGCACATCTATCGATTACATTTTGGACTATCGGCTTGGATTGGTTTTGCACAGCACTATCTAGATCAGCTGTTTCCGGTTAGCTTCGCTGCGGTAGTTTAATTGGCTTAAATATGAAAAATCTATAAAAAATAAATAGTTGAATATATCAAAAAGACAATTTGATCCAAAAATAACTTCTAAATAAATATTTGATCATTCAAAAATCTGTTTGATTGCTACCTGCACATCTGGCGCAGGAAACACCCTGTGTGTGACGCAGTTACACAACGCTAAGAGAAATCAAAATTCTCAGTCTGGACAGGTAGGCCTTGGAGGCATTTGTAGAGGCACTGATACAAGTGCAATTAGAATTGCAAAAGAATTAGTTTCGCGGAAATCGGCTATCAGGTATGAAATAATAAGCAATTGGTGTTATGTTCCCCTTACATTGTTTAGTGTTGTATTGATTTATTTTTGTTTTCATTTATTTAGATCAAGGACGCGGTCACATGTAGGGTTTTTACTTTCTTTTTGGCAAAGCTACTAGAAAATTTAAAGTAGTATCGACGCAATGGTCGTCACTGCGTCTACGTGCCGCACAGAAGCTGTGTTTGACTACAGCTGGAAACATGTTGTTTCCGCCTACTGGAATCGTTATCCCAATCCGTCCAGGTAGGTTACTTTTACAATAATTTAACTGCTTGCTTTAAAACAATTATTTTTGATTTTGTAGTACGCATGTTTTAACTGAAGACACTGTTAGACGTGAGGTTCGCGATGGAAAATTGTATTCACGGCGTATTTTGTCGAAAACAAATCCGGTGCCAAAATGGGGCTCACGGTTCTACAACAATGTGCCGGTCAAGATTGTTGAGGACTCTGTTTTGGATCCTATAAAGAAAACGTTTACGACATTTACCCGAAACATGGGTATGAAAAAGATAATGGTAAGTGAACTTTGTGCTTTTGTACAGGGTGAGTCAAGTGAATATAAGGTAATGTTATTGACTTTTCCATTGTTTATTTATCAGAAAGTCGACGAAATTGTAGTATACAGCGAACAAAGTGATGGACGCACTTTGGCTACAAGAAGAGCGTATATCAGCTCTCAAGTGTTTGGCTTTTCACGCGCAATACGTGCTTTTGGGATTGAGCGCTTTAAAGCCAACAGCAATAAAGCCTACAATGGCTTCAACTTTGTGCTACAACGCATGTTCCCAAAGGGTCAGCTGACATCAACAAATACACCAGTAGCAGCATCACAACAACCCTTGCCATCTGCTCATTACAGCGACTTGGTTGTTGCGACTGCAAACAACAATAGTAACAGCAGCAAAGCGGAAACACTAAAGCGAGCCTCTAAATTTGGATATGACTTTTTAAAGAACCATGCAAGTAAGATTGCGCAAATTTTTTCCGTCAAAAACTGAGGTTGACTTGGAAGAAGTTAGTATAATAAGAGGATCTGTATATGTATAACCGCTTAAAATGGAACAACAATGGATTTATCAAGCGGTCAGATAGTATAAACATATATTCCAGAACACTTAATTTGCTGTATTTCATTCCGTGTATTGAACTTAACAGTGAGGAGCATATTACCATTGAGCCTCATAATATCGTGTCATTGATAGTTATATAAACGTACGGTTGATGTTCTGTATCTTATAACTTTCGATAAAGATAAACTCGTGTAAAAATCATGTTTTTTATGTAATATAATGTATATTAATTTTGTAGTATAAAATTTAAATAGATATTCAATAGCACCAATGTAATTTTCTTTTTAAAAAAAAAAACAAAAAAAAAACAAACAAAAAAAAAAATCAAGAAAACAAAATCAAAACAAAACCCGGCATCGTCAATTGACATTCAGTGCCACAATTATTGTTTTTTTTATACCTCTGGTACAATACTTTTGTTTACATGTAAAACAGTGCTGGAAAATAAATACATATTCGATAAGAATTATAGCATTAGTAACATCGACCTATCGATTCCAACGCAACCCCTCAAACGCCACTTTTTCCCGCTAGCACTCACTCATACAATCGCAGTAGCTAGCAACGCTTTGGCGTACAACGTTTATTTGGAAAATTCAATAATAAATAGTTTATTCTTTAAAAGCAAACGCACGACAACTTAAATATGTCTAAGGCAGAATCCGCTGCAGTAGAGGCTAGTGAGGAAAACTCCGTAAGTTAAAATTTACACAGGAAATTGGATTTGCAAAAATTTCACCAGAATTCTGCAGACGCCGCATGCCGCTTCAGCTAATGAAGCAAATTGTTGAAATAATAATAGCTTTAAAAATTTTTAGAATGAGACTACCTCGGAAGCGGCCACTAGCTCTTCTGGCGAAAAGGAGGCAGAATTTGATAATAAATTGGAAGTTGATCGCAGTCGCCGCTTTGATTACCTTCTAAAGCAAACGGAGATTTTCACGCATTTTATGACAAACAGCACAAAGAGTCCAACTAAACCTAAAGGCAGACCCAAGAAAAACAAGGACAAAGACAAGGATAAGGATGTTGCTGAGTAGGTGATCAATAATATTTTTAAATGAACATTGGTTTAATTCAAGTTTTTACTCTGCAGTCACCGACATCGTAAAACAGAACAGGAGGAGGATGAAGAGCTGCTCGCAGAAGACTCTGCAACTAAGGAAATATTTCGATTTGATGCCTCGCCCGCCTATATTAAGGGGGGTGAGATGCGTGACTATCAAATTCGTGGTCTCAACTGGATGATATCGCTGTATGAGCATGGAATTAACGGCATACTTGCTGACGAAATGGGTTTGGGTAAAACATTGCAAACCATTTCACTTCTGGGTTATCTGAAACATTTCAAGTATGTATATAACTAATTATATATTTCATATATAATTCATATCAATTCTATTGTAGAAATCAAGCCGGACCGCATATTGTAATAGTGCCGAAATCCACTTTACAGAATTGGGTAAACGAGTTTAAAAAGTGGTGCCCATCTACACGCGCCGTATGCCTCATTGGCGACCAAGACACTCGTAATACATTCATACGGGATGTATTATTGCCGGGAGAATGGGATGTTTGCGTTACCTCTTATGAAATGTGTATACGTGAGAAATCAGTATTCAAAAAGTTTAATTGGCGCTATATGGTCATTGATGAAGCGCATCGTATTAAGAACGAAAAATCGAAGTTATCTGAGATTTTACGTGAGTTTAAAACCGCCAATCGTTTGCTCATTACCGGAACACCGTTGCAAAACAATTTGCATGAGCTTTGGGCGTTGCTAAATTTCTTGCTGCCTGATGTATTTAACTCATCAGAGGACTTTGATGAGTGGTTCAACACGAACAACTGTCTAGGTGATGATGCTCTGGTAACACGTTTGCATGCCGTATTGAAACCTTTCTTGTTGCGTCGGTTGAAGGCTGAGGTGGAAAAGCGTCTGAAACCTAAGAAAGAAATGAAAATATTTGTGGGTCTTTCAAAGATGCAGCGCGACTGGTACACCAAGGTGTTGCTTAAAGATATTGATATCGTAAACGGCGCTGGTAAAGTGGAAAAAATGCGTCTTCAAAACATTTTAATGCAGCTGCGAAAGTGCACCAATCACCCGTATTTGTTTGATGGTGCTGAGCCTGGACCACCATACACGACGGATACGCATTTGATTTACAATTCTGGCAAGATGGTTATTTTAGATAAACTACTGCCAAAGCTACAGGAGCAGGGCTCACGTGTGTTAATTTTCTCACAAATGACACGTATGTTGGACATTTTGGAGGATTATTGCCACTGGCGCAATTATAACTATTGTCGCTTAGACGGTCAGACACCACATGAAGACCGTAATCGTCAGATCCAAGAATACAATATGGAGAACAGCCCCAAGTTTATATTCATGTTGTCAACTCGTGCTGGTGGTCTTGGTATTAATTTGGCAACCGCAGATGTCGTAATCATTTATGATTCGGATTGGAATCCACAGATGGATCTACAGGCCATGGATCGTGCTCATCGTATTGGTCAGAAGAAACAAGTGCGTGTGTTCCGCCTTATAACCGAAAGTACAGTCGAAGAGAAGATTGTAGAGCGAGCTGAGGTCAAGTTACGATTAGATAAAATGGTCATTCAAGGCGGTCGTCTTGTGGATAATCGGGCCCAGCTTAACAAAGATGAAATGTTGAACATTATTCGCTTTGGTGCGAACCAAGTATTCAACTCTAAAGATACCGACATTACCGACGAGGACATTGATGTCATTTTGGAGCGTGGTGAGGCCAAAACTGCAGAACAAAAAGCTCAGCTAGACAGTATGGGCGAGAGCTCATTGCGTACGTTCACAATGGACACAAATGGCGAGGCAGGCACCTCCTCTGTCTACCAGTTTGAGGGTGAAGATTGGCGTGAGAAACAAAAATTGAATGCTCTGGGTAATTGGATTGAGCCACCAAAGCGTGAGCGTAAGGCTAATTACGCAGTGGATGCCTACTTCCGCGAGGCTTTACGTGTGTCTGAGCCAAAGGCGCCCAAGGCACCACGCCCGCCCAAGCAGCCTATTGTACAGGACTTTCAATTCTTCCCACCTCGTCTTTTCGAGCTTCTTGATCAAGAGATTTACTATTTCCGCAAAACCGTTGGTTATAAAGTGCCCAAAAATTCAGAGCTTGGATCTGAAGCCAGCAAGGTGCAACGTGAGGAGCAGCGCAAAATTGACGAAGCAGAACCACTAAGCGACGATGAGATTCTTGAGAAGGAAGCTCTTCTTTCCAAGGGCTTCACTGCCTGGACCAAACGTGATTTTAATCAGTTCATTAAAGCCAATGAAAAATACGGTCGTGACGATATCGAAAACATTGCTAAAGACGTAGAAGGCAAGACTCCTGAAGAGGTTATCGAGTATAATGCCGTGTTCTGGGAGCGCTGTACCGAACTGCAGGACATTGAGCGCATTATGGGACAGATTGAGCGCGGTGAAGGCAAAATTCAACGACGACTTTCTATTAAAAAAGCACTTGATCAAAAAGTATGTTTTATTTTGAAAACAAAAAACTTTTAATCACTAACAATAAATTTGTTTTTACAGATGTCACGCTATCGGGCGCCCTTCCATCAACTGCGTCTGCAGTATGGCAACAACAAGGGTAAAAATTATACAGAAATAGAAGATCGATTCCTTGTCTGCATGTTGCACAAGCTTGGCTTTGATAAGGAGAACGTCTATGAAGAGCTTCGTGCAGCCATAAGGTAAGTGCCAATAACAATGATATTTCAAGATTATAATGATTGTAAATTTAATTGTTTTAATCTCAGAGCGTCACGTAAATTCCGCTTCGATTGGTTTATAAAATCACGCACAGCATTAGAGCTGCAGCGCCGTTGTAATACACTGATTACGCTTATCGAACGTGAGAATATCGAGCTTGAAGAAAAGGAGCGTGCCGAGAAGAAAAAGAAAAATCCCAAGGCTACTGGCAGTAGCAACAATAACAATACACCAGCCCCGCCTCAGCATTCAAAGGCCAATCAGAAGCGTAAAAGCGAAGTGGTTGCCGCCAGCTCCAATGCTAAAAAGAAGAAAAAGTAAACTCATGTTTATATGAACGCATATAAAGATGAGATTGATAAAAATAATATTTATGATACCAATTAAAAGTTTACATAAAATATAATACTACATTAGTTATAGTTAAAACACAAGAATCACTCATACTTACACACCACACACCCCTCACTCAAAAAAGAACATACGCACATAGCGATCTAATAGAATCGAGCAAAATCATTACGTCTACTCGCTTACAGGCACGTACAGACAGAACTATATACCTTAAATACATATTTACTTACAAGTAATATAAATATATATATTATATATATATATATATTTATGATCGCCGCTGTATTCTATTCCACTTAACTGTACTTTGTTCTAAGTTCTGAATTATATGTAGCGTATTTGTATGGAAAGTAATGCTAAAAACCGAAATATAATTTATCTTCATTTTACTCTATGAAATTCTTTATTAAATAAATAACTTTAAACGGGACAATGTTAATTATATCCGAATCGTGAAATACCTTAACAAAGTCTCCTTTTTTGAAACTCATAATTTGGAACGTCTTCAATGAATAACTTTTAGGATAGCTTATATTTTTTTTTTTATATATGTTACATTTCATTCTAATCCCAAAATAATTTAAAGAAATTAGCTTAAAATACAATATGTTAATGTAATTTAAAGATTAATTATACCCGATATGTGAAGTATTTCAGCGATAATGTGTAGAGTGTATTTGACCCAGAAGATAGGTTTTGTTCCTTATCAGTGGTTGCTAAATGTTTACTTAGAATTAATTTATTCAAAAAGTTATTTAGTTAGTACTTATATTTTTTCCAACCAACATGTTCATTCACTCGCTTTATTCAGTAATAATTGTATTCCAAATATTCTTAAGCTGTGCGCAGACTTCCATGGTTGAAGAGCAGAGCCGTGAACTGGTGAGTATGAAAGTATCTTAACCAAACAGTCTTTAAAGCTTGTATACAATTAGCCTGTCTTGGAGAAGGAATGCGCATCGTATTGTTTTAAGCTACTTTTCAATATAACCAACCGATTGGAAGTCTGTGACAAAAGGAATACGCAGATTACACTTCTCCAAAACCAGTCAGCTTTGTTTAGACTGAGGGAATCAGTTTATAAACTTGCAATTAGGGAAAAGGAAGCACAGTGTAGAAAACAGGATGCACTTCACCATGACATTTCATCAATTAAAAATAAAATCGGTGAAATGAATATTCAATCTGAAAGTAAGGCAAAACTGGCTGAAATGATCAAGCAAATAGAAGCCTACAAAAAAGAAATTAAAGAAAAGGATAATCACTTGCAATTACTCCAAGCGAAATTACATATGAACGAGAAGTTACTGCACGATTGCCAAAACAATAACATTTCAAAATCAGCAGCAATTATGACACTCAATAGCAAACAGGAAGCTAAGCAGATTTTTGAAACTGACTGCCCAGCCATAGGAAACTCCTCGGAAATTTGGAAAATTCAAGTTTCGGGTATTAAACCATTTGAAGTGCTTTGTGACGGAACTATCGCCGGTCCAGGATGGACAGTAATTCAACGACGCGTAGACAACACTGTGAACTTTAACCGAAGTTGGATTGAATATAAGGAAGGTTTTGGAAATCTAAATGGAAGTTTTTTTATTGGACTTGAAAAAATATATCGCATGACGAGCCCCCATGCCCACGAACTGTTTATTCACTTAACAAATTTTAAAGATGAAACTCGGCACGCACGTTACAAGAATTTTAGCATAGGCAGCGAGAATGACTTCTATAGACTGAAAGTACTGGGAAAATTTTCTGGTAATGCTGGCGACGCTTTAAGGCATAATCTAAATATGAAATTTACTACTTTTGATCGAGATAATGATCTGCAAAGTTTTGGTAATTGTGCAAAAGAACGTCATGGTGGATGGTGGTACAATCAGTGCTCGAGGGCGTAAGTAATAACATATATTTTCTAAATAATTTTTTATTAAAAATTTGTTATACATATTAAGAAACTTAAATGGACGCTATGTTAATAGAGAAATGGACGTGTGGAACGGCATTTGGTGGTGGAATTGGCAAGAAAGCAGAACGCTCAAGTCAGTGACTATAATGATTCGATCCGTAACGTGATAGAAACCATATAATCGTATAAATTAAATTTCCAATATAAGTATAAAATATTATATACAAATGTATATAGAAATTAAAATAAAATGAATATATTTTAAATATAAGGGCAAAGCTAAGTTAGTTGTAGTAATTCGCTTTATTAATTATTAATATTACAAAATATAAGTATTTAAATTAATATTAAACACTTTTTTAAATTATACCGCCATTTCATATCAAGCCGTGGTTGAAAGACACGATATTTTGAGACGATACTCGTGACTTATATATCGTTTTAAAACTGTTTTAAAAAAGCGAAACGATGCCGTACCACTTATCGATAGTTATAAGAGGTTGATATCACAAATTTAGTTACATCCCTGATTCTTGAAGCGCGTCGTCTTCGCATTTTAGTATTAATTGTTGAGTTTTATTATTTTTCTAATATAAGTGAATTTGTGTGAGGTATTAGTTTGTAGAATGCTAATTTCATGTTGCCTTTGGATATAAATACGCATAGAATGACGTCCATTGATAGTGTGCGTGTGTTGCTACAGTCGCTGCCAGCAGCGGCTCCCGCCGTCGGCAACAACAATTCACAGCAAAATGATTTGACGCCGGCAAAACTTGGTGCTGGGGCCACTCCATTGCGCGCCAGAAATATGCAACAGCAATTTCAACATGCACAACAGCAATTATTTTATGGAACACCCGAAAAATCAGTTATTACTGTAGAGAGTGACAAGCCACTTAGTGCACCCGAAGAATTTTGGCGTGACTTGCACCAGTTTCACGAAAGACGCGGGTAAATATCTTCAACCTTAACAAACGTAGGATCTTACTTACTGTTTTTTTTTTCGTTTTAAACAGCACACCAATAACGCAGGCAGCAAAAATAAGTGGCAAGCACGTCGATTTATATCGTCTTTATCAGGAAGTAACAGAGCGTGGTGGCTTTAACAAAGTTAACAATAGAGATGAATGGGACGAGGTGTACAGCGCGCTGGACACGCTGCGGGAACATTGCGTTAATGGAACTGCTGGTATTAAGCATATATACCGCCGATATTTGGATAAATACGAGCGCCTAAACTTTTTTGGCGAAGATCCGGATAAGCTAGAAGCCCTAGAGGCAGCCATTGAATGTGGCGACTTAGGTGCAAGTGCCAGTCGCGGGCGCTCTCGTGCTCTAGCCGGTGGTGGAGTTAGCATTGGAGGCAGTGGCCTCACAGGAGGCGGGATGGGAAGCATTTTCGGCAATAACCACTCCACGCTTACAGCAGTACCAATGGCGTATAACCAGCGTCAGCATATAGTGAATGTCGATCGTCGACGACAGTACAGAATGTCAACCCAGCTGCACAAGCACAGTCCGCATGAAAAGCTGTTATTGTCCCTTATTTCACCATTGCCTAATGAACAGGATTTTGCTATTAATGTTTGTACACTAATGGCAAATGAGCCGCGTTCAACACTACAGCTTAGCGAATGCCCCAAGCTATTGGATGTACTTTTGGCTCATTTGGGAGTTTACGCAGATTATACAATGCGACAGCTTTTCCAGCTGGGATACAACAAGTCCGGTGCGCAGGTTCGAAATCAATCAAAATTAAATTTTTGGCGTGATTTACTCTATGAAAAGCCACAAATTCTGGATCTTTACACTGATGAACAAGCTTGGCTGGACAACGGACTTATTATTAAAGAAGATGGAAGCAATGACGAAAACCAGTATGAGTTTGATGAAATGGATTATGAACTAGACTTTTTAAACTTACGACGCAGCTATGGCACTGACGAGCGCATCGGCCAGCGAGTGCTTCAGATCGTGCAGCTTATACGCAGCTTAAGTTTTCATCAGGAAAATGTGGTACTTTTCGCTGCCAACCGTACACTTTGGCGGTACCTAGTGATGGGTGCCAATGTACGTTGGAGTAAGTATTTTACGTGCGAGTATAGTTACAGCTCAAATTAAATACCAAATGTTTTTTTTTACAGGTAACATACATATTCAGGCATTGGAAACAGCTGGTAATCTGGCTCAACAGTTTGAGCTTCAAGATCCTGCGTCGGACGAGCTGTCACGTAATTTGTTGTCCACGCTAAGTGAGGGCATCGAATCAAATGATCGTGCTGTCATCATTAGCTGTCTAGAAATTCTTTATAAGCTGTGCGCGAAGGAAGGTAATGCACAGTATATAAGCCGCTGTCTTGGGTTGGATTTCTATCAACGTGTGATGTTGTTGCTTTGCTTGACGGATGTGATGCTGCTTATATTTACGTTGGAGGCTATCTATGCGCTAAGCGCTCTGGGAGCTCGTCCATGCTCCATGTTAATGCAAGTACGTGGCTTGTTGGATCAGCTGGTTTCATTGCTTACGGTTGAGGCGCAATCTTATGGTGCTGCAGGATGTATTCTGATGCGAGTCGTGGAAGTAGTACCCGGTAGTATGTTACCGACAATAGCACAAAACATGCAAACCAATCAAATTACCCAACCTATGGCAGCCAAACAGTCGCAGCCACAGGCACAGCCGCAACCAGTTGTCGTTGCTGCTCTCCCACCTCCGGCGCCAGCACAGGTGCAGGTGCTGCCACCACAAGCGGAACCCGTCTCTTTGCCAATAACTGTGCAACCAGCCACTTCAACTTTGCACACGCCTTCTCCTGTGCCGGCACCCGTGTCTTTACCGGTACCAAGCTTACCTCAAGTTCAGCTGCCTGTTCCTAGCTTACCACAAGTGCAGCTTCCACCTCAACCCCAAATATTATTGGCACCAGCACCAGCACCACCATCAACATCGGTACAACTGCCGAACTCAGTTGCTATGCCTGCGCCGGTACCTGCAGCTCCTTCAGCACCACAGAGCTTTACACATGACGATGAGACCTACGCACTGGCATGGTTGGGTGCCACATATGAGCGTTCCGGTGCCGGACACGAATATCGCGTTGAACAGCAGGAGTTGTACACCATTTACCTTTCGCACTGTCAAAAAGCTGGTAAACATTCGGTCGTGAACCGATTGCAGTTTCCACGGCTTGTGCGACTTATATTCAATCCGAGTGTGGGTCCCGCTATCGTGCGCCAGGTGGACGGCACCGACTTGCCTGGAACACACTACGTTGGTATACGTATGCGTGCGCAACCTCTACCAATGCAACAACAGAAGTCCACACCAGCTCCACCTACCATTGTTAAGAAAGAGACGGCCATTCTGTCAAGGCCAGAGGTAATAGCTTCAGAAGTTCTAGAGGAGAACGCGGGTACATCTACGCCCAGTTCCTCCCAAATTAAATGCTTGTTGGCGAACAAAGTAAACGAACGACAGCTTAAACAAAAAGCTCAAACGCAGCCACAGCCACCAGCGTTGGTAGCCACCACATCTTCTGTAACTGGAGCGCCAGCTGGACAGCCCATCAAAGTAACATCGACGGCCATAAGTGCATTCGTCAACAATCCGCTCATGCAGCACACCCCTGTAAAGGTGGGTCAGACGACAATTAAACCTCTGCATCCGCAAATGGCACTCGAGAAGAAGCCAATCATTGATTCAGCGCCACCCCCGCTGGCGCCCTTAAGCGGTGCCAATGTACTGACCAAGGATGCCCAAGGTCGTACGGTCATCATCCAGTCCAAGCGCAAGCTAACTATCGATGAGGAACAAAATAAGCGTTTGGCCTTGGATACTAGTAGTAGTAGCATGGGGCTTGGCAAAGAGGAGCCCCATGTGACGCCCTCAAAAAATGCAGCTAATCTGTACGCTGACCTTGCAGCGTCCATACTGGAAGATGAAGACTTGGACGATGTGCCGCCACTGACGACTTCCAATCAAGAACAGCAGCAACAACTACAACAGCAGCAACAACAACAACAACAACAGCAGCAACTGCAACTTATTCCCGCCAAGGTTCAACCTGCACAGCGACAACTTATCTTTCCCCAGAACGCGGCGTCTGCACAACCGCCACAGCTTAAACTGGCAACCACCGCGACCATCAAAACGGATCAAGGATTGCAAACGGTTCCTGTCATATTGCAGCAAAAAACAGACCAGCAGCAGCAGCAGCCGACACAAACTCAATACGTTCTGGCCACCAATCAGCAGGGACAGACCTATTTGGTGGCACAGCAAACGGCTCCTGTGGCAGCGCCTAGCAATGTGCCGAACACACCCACACTCCTGGTAACACAAACGCCGCAGCAGCAGACTAAAACGATTATAATATTGCAGCAACCGTCTGGTGTCAGTGGTACAAACGTGGTGGGCACTCAGAAGGTGATTATGACCACGGCACAGGGACAACAGGTGCTTGTAACCACTACAACAGCACCGGCGGCGCCACAGCCACGTCCACCAACACCAGTACAACAACAACAACAGCAAATCTTCATTAGTCCTCAGCGTTCGGTGCCAGCTGCCTTGGGTCCTGGCCAAATGTCGCCATCTCTACTATCGCAACTCAATCAAATCCCAGCTACCATCAAGTTGCATCAACCTCAACCTGCACAAACGCAACAACAGCCGCTACATCGAGGCGGTATGTTGGCCACTAAGTCAACGGGCATACCTCAGCTGCAGCAACATCAATCGATCATTCAGCAGCACATAATCTCGGGCCCAGCATCAGCAGCAACCGGGGACAAGCGACAACTTTTGCTAGGTGGGATGAAGGAGACAACACTGATTACCCAGACACCAGCTGTTTCGGCTGCTATCCAGCAAAGTCAGCTTAACTCTCAGACAATAATTACCACCCAGCCGACTGCAGCAGCGCCATCAGCTGTCGGTGGTTCACTTCATCAGCAGCAACATCACATCCGAAATGTTTTGGAACAGCAACAACAACAACATCCATCCATAATCCAGCAGAAAATATCCTTGCCAACTGGGGTGAGTGCAATGGTACGTGGCTTAAATTGAAGAACTTGCTAACGACTCTTTTTGTTTTTTTAGCTATCAGAAGCGGGAAAGCCGAAGGTGTTACCGGCAACAACTGCTATTGTAAAAAAGCCAACACCAACGCCTTCTCCATCTCCAGCTCAGCAACAGCAGTCAATACAAATGCCTTCACTTAAGTCGACGCAGCAGCCAGCGGGAAGCGGTGAGTCGGTAAACAAGCCAATTTCAGTTGCCGAGACAAGACCAGCTGAACATAGCACGATAGTCACAACAGCAACAGTAGCAGCAGCGGCTGCAACTATACCAGCGGCAACAACTATAACAGCAACATCAGCAAGCAGCAACAACGCAGCAGCTGGTGGAACCAGCGGGAATCCCACATCGGCGACTGCTGTGCCTGTCGATGTTAATTGGCTTTACATTTGCGATTGGCGCAACTGTCCGCGTCGCAAATTCAAATCACTTAACGAGCTGCAGCACCACGTGTGCAATGTACATTGTCCCGATCATTTGGATCAAGGCGCCGAGATTTATTGCCAGTGGGGCAGTGGTCCCAGTTTGTGTGACAACATTGCGCGCAAGCGATACTCTCTGATGACACATCTAGTTGACAGGCATCTGGCTATGGATGATCTGCGCGCCAGTGTGCAGCGACGGATCGCTACGGGCATACACAATGTAGCCCCAGCACAACCCACAGTGACGATAGTACGAAATGTGGACCACGCACAACGTTTGGGTAGTGCCAACTCACCAGCGGCCGCGGGCACAGCTGCAGCATCCACGGCGGTGGGTACCTCTGCCTTGCAGGCCATTAAACGTCATTCGGCTGACTATCTGAACTCTAAAGAGTTAATGGATGAGAACGAGGGTCCCGTAACAAAGAGCATACGCCTTACTGCTGCACTTATTCTACGCAATCTGGTCAACTACACATCAACGGCCAAGCGCGGCCTCAAGCGCTACGAGCAGCACTTGGCCAACGCGGCATTTAGCAATGTCGAAGCCAGCGGCGTTCTCTCTCACATATTGCACGAACTAAGTCAGTAAAGTGGCCTCAGATTTTACTTAAATAACTGTCTCTATGGAATATGCATATATATATATACATGTATTTTTGTACTCCTTTCGTTGAGCTGCACTTAATCGTATAAAAACATAACTGTTTTAACGACACTCTTTAATGTGAAGAAACACAAATCTATTTGTTTACATTTATTGGAATAACTGAATTATAAAATTTAACTTATCTTTCATGTTCCTAACATAAAGTTCCACATTAACTATCGTAGCTCAGGCTTAAATGAAAATAAACCCCTTCAAAGTGGGCAACAGGGTGTAAATTCGTCCAAGCACAATTAATTGTCTGTATGTAAAATGTATATATATTTGATCCATCATCAACGATTACCATAACGATAATATTTGTATCTAAATGCATGATTTCCACTTGCTTAAAATATTGCAAAAAACTAAAAGTGAAATTTTAAACACATTTTTAAATTGATTATAAGGAAAATTATATTATATATAAGGAATAATGTAAGCAGGACATAAGCAAATTGTCTTGTCAGTCGCTGCCAGCGAGGCTGCTTGGCAGAAAAGAAACCAAGGTTATAACACTTAGGTTAAAAAGTCAAGAATGAGTAGTTAAGTTTAGTTATATAAGTCCCAGAGTGAGATCTGTGCATCCATGCCTGCAGCAGCCATGATCGGCGCCTTCCACATTGCTACAGGTTGTACGGAGTAGGCCAAGTCCATGACGGCACCTTGTTTGTGTTGGGTTAAAACAGCAAGAGGGCGAAGACTTTTCCACGAAAATATTCGTATGCGTCCGTCCCAGCCGCCACTGGCAAACACCTTTTGGTCAGCTCGTATTCGGACACAGTTGACGCCGGCGTTTTTGATGCACAGTTCCGAGCCGCGTTGCAGCTGCATAGCTTGCCTTTGGTAACTGAATGTCGTTAGCTTGTCCGCTGAAAGGACAGAAAATATTAAAATATATTTATATTTATTTTAGTTGGAACAAAGTGTGTCTCTTACATGCTCCACCAACGATGCCTCGGTTGGTGACAGGATCATAATCAACCGTCAAAGCCTCTGGAGCTAGTTCCATAACATCAACTGTAACGCCAGAACTTAAGTCCCAAGTAAGGAAATGTCCAGATTCGTAGCCAGCCAGTAAAAACAGCTGTGAAGCGCACTCAAAAGGCTTAAAACAGGTGACACTGCCCAGTTTTGGCAGCTGTGGATCATCTGGAACAAGCATTTGTGTTGGTGCTGCAGAATCTGTAACATGCAAGACCCCAATTGAAGATTCTTGGCAGGGATAGAATAGTAGCTGCTCGTTCTGATTATTGGGATTTATATGAAGAGCAGAGCGACAGTAACCAAGATGATTTCCCTGTATGCTACGTTCCTTTGTGTAGCTGCTGTTGGTTATAGAGAATATTGATACGGCGCCGCCTTTTTCCTGAGTAATTAGATGCTCTTTGGTATGATGCAGATTTGTTATTGGCTCAGTGCCCACATCAAATTGTAATGCGGAACGGTTTGTCTAGAAAACAATCTTCATTTGTTTTTGTTTTTAATATTGTTGTTGTTTCCTTCACCTGTAGATCCCATAGGATAATTTTGCCCTTCAATGTGCCAGACAGCAAACGTTCGCCCTCATGGAAACATAACGAATTTACACCGCCCATATCCGCAGAACGCAAGCTGAACACGGGATCTGGAGGTAACACAGCCATTTTAGGGTAAGAATCAAAATAAAAATTAACTAAAGCGTGCTAGGTGAAAGCCGATAACAAAATTATAAGACTTTTCGATAGTTAAATGGTGGCAGGCCGATATTATAAATATATCTTATAATTTAATGGCAACAATTGCTTATTTCTAAATTATTCGAATTCTAAATACGATTTATTTAAAAAATGGTTAAATTATTATAAAATTTTAAAAAGTTGCCTAGCCTACATTAGTGAAATTTAATATAGAAAACTTTATTTGATTTTAGTTCTTATTTTATACGCTAGATGACGCTCTATATTTGGCGCTTAAATTAAAATTTGAATCAGAGAGAGATTTAAAAATGAGAGACAATATAAATACATGAATGAGTGGTTTTCGCTTAAAACCATATAAAACATTGATAGACTATGAGCTACGCAAATAATCAATACAATAAATATTATCAAGCTGTCAGATAGCTTTTAAGTAAATTGAGCCCAGCCATTTATTGGAAAATATCAGAAAATCTCTAAAGGAAGTCACAATGAAACTATAGATACAGTAAAGCTCGAAGGCTTTGTTGGATTTTACCAATGTCCAACGTAACCAGGCATAACAAGGCGCTAAGGCAATGATCATAAAAAAGACTTGTCAGGTGTACTTGGAATGACTGTAACAACCTAATGCAAACGGCTCCAAGAATGTCGAGAATTATGTGCCCAAAAAGATCGCAAAATAAACATGCTATAAGCTCGTTAATCAATGCTAAGTTGACAGCTTCAAGTGGTTTTAACAATTTTATTTTTGTATTTCTTATTTTTTACAGTCAGAGCAAAAACAAGTCGAGCTAGCTCGACTACAGGATACCCTAAGCATTGCCTGGAGTCGTCGTTTCAATTGTAATTTTGATGCTAAATGACATAGACACAGGTAAGCGATTGCAATGTAATCCATTTTTGTTAATAATTTTGTTGTATGAATTCTAAGAATTTCAGAATCTCCCAGGAAGAAGCTCTAAATATCATAAATAACTTTTAAGGATCAGAAAGGACGAGGTACATTAGGCAGGCTTCAGAACATCCTGTCATTGGTATAGCGTCTACAAAGACACCATCAGCTTAAACTATATATAAATATATAAAAATATAAAATATAAATATGTAATTATAAAATTGTATAAATATAAATATATAAATATATAAATATATAAATATATAAATATATAAATATATAAATATATAAATATATAAATATATAAATATATAAATATATAAATATATAAATATATAAATATATAAATATATAAATATATAAATATATAAATATATAAATATATAAATATATAAATATATAAATATATAAATATATAAATATATAAATATATAAATATATAAATATATAAATATATAAATATATAAATATATAAATATATAAATATATAAATATATAAATATATAAATATATAAATATATAAATATGTAAATATATAAATATATAAATAATTATTTTAAGTAATATTGTTTATTAATAATATAGCAATTAAGCAGAAAATTTGTTAATAATAAACAAACGAATTTTGAAATAAAATTGTTAATTTTCTGCCAAATAAAATGTGTTTTAACTCCAAATGAAAATTTAAAACTGAATTTGAATTTTGCACTATCGGCTCGGGATTTTTAACTATCGTAACGGCCAACAACTTTTTGGGCAACCTCCCACTGGATTATGATTGCCTGGTGTAATTCCAGATTTTGAGCAAAAAAATTTTTGAAATCGGCCCACAGGTTTGGCCAAAATCGCCCCTTAAAAAAATTCTGAAGCATCAGGCCAACAGAAATCACAGGAGGCTGCGGCATTTCAAAGCGACCGTTAAAAGTTTGAATTTGCTTTAAAATTGTTCTGGTGGCTTCTGTTGGGTGTTGGGTACAAAAAAGTCTCCGCCACCAAGGGCCGCTCTATACTATCTCATTTCATTAATAATTTGAATATATGAATTTTTTTACTGTTTCATAAATTTTATTCATAACTTGAAAATTACGAACCTGACCCAGATTTGAACCTCTGATCCAAATCACTCGAGTCGCGCACTCTATGAACTAAGCAATCGCACAGCTTGGATGCTATGCCATTTATTTCCTACTGAATTAAAAAAATAATAATATAATTATATAAAATAATTTCTTTGAAAAAGTAAATATCTGAATAATTCTGATCTTTCAATTATATTAATTTAAAGAAACTGTAACTACTTCTTCAATTTTGTATTTAGGAATGAATTGAATTGAATCCTTTTTAGTTAATGAAATATATATTTTAAAATTAATTCACCGACTTTTTAACAATTTTACAAATTAAAATTAAAAGCGGTATATCCACTGTGTAACTGGACTTTTACCCCTGAGGCAAAGATACAATTGTTTTGTCAGGCATGGGTCTGCCTTCCTGATGATCTGATAATCTTTCTCAAGCTTTTAAAAGGAAGTGAAGGCTTTTCTGACTGTAGAACTCAGGATCATCTCTTTCGGCTTTCCTCCTGCCTTGTAGACATTTATCTTTGTTTTATATCTGTTGTCCTTTTCTGTGTTTTTTTTCAGAATTTACTCCAAAAATCTATAAAAAATCTTAATCTTTCTAAACCCCAATTATCTGATCATTTTTTCTTTCATCTGGCAAAAAAGTCACCACTCAGAGTTGAGCCTGTGATTCCGCTGCATGCGGGCGATGCACCCTAAGCGATACACCACCTCGCAGCCTACCGATCTTAAACTTTTCTATTACATAAGCGATTCCTTGAGCTTTTATCTGTATGTATACTATAAAAGCACATACCTAAATGATTCTAAGCTCTTGGACATTTTATTTCCATTTAAAATGATCAAAAAATGTTGAAATTATCTTCCTGGTTAGTTTTGATGTTCTGGTGTATTTACGGCTTTAAATATGGGAATCTAAGGATAAAGAAGTATTTTATTTAAATTTATCTTAGGAGTAAGCCTTATAGTTTAGTATTTATCTGGTATTTCTCACGCTCTAGTAACCCCACTGACTGGAAAAATTGGTAATTGTAATTGTCCCATTAGGACCGGCAAACAACGGGCTTAGCTTTTTGACCTGAGGGACTGGTTAAGATGTGTGTTAGGAGTTCCTTTAGCGGCAAACCAAATCCAGAATGAAGTAATGCCTCATTTGTGTTGGTCTGATGTGCGAAGAGAATGCAGGACAGCTGGAAGAAGTCCATAAATCTTCTTGCCACGGAGTCGACTGGAGCCGTTTAGTGGCCTAAACTATTTACACATGTGGCTACGTGAGTAATCCATTTGAAATGGGTCAACGACTATAACAACTGCAACTTTGCCTCCTTAAACGATTTCATTGACCCAAAGCAATGCCCAAAGCAGAGCCCAACCCAGGTTTTAGCTTCGGTCTTAGCTTCGGTTTTCAGTTTCGGTTTCTGTTGTTGTTGTTGCTGCTGTTGTTGCTGTTTTTGTTTTAATTTTTGTTCCAGTTGAAGATGTTTAAAACATATTAGCTTGTTACCTTAATGAAGTCATAAATTTTCGCTATCGGATTGGAGCATCGGCAATTCCTCGAGTCAACAGCTACAGGTTTCTAAGGAATTTCAATTCCCGTGCCATGGGGGCAGGGAAGCATTGACACAGACGCAGGCAAAGTGTTTTGGCACCCAAATCCAGATTCGCATTCATATCCCTATCCGTATCCCTATCCCTATTCCCATTCATATCCACATCCATATCCATGTTCATATCGGTATCCATATCCAAATTCGAATATGACCAATGCTCGATAGTTAATCAGGCTTAGTTTGATATATGCTGACAGTGTCGTCCTCTGGTGTAGGCCGCCACCTCAGGAAAGATATGGTAGTCCCTTGTGTTGATCTGGGATAGCCCGCTGGGCGCGTTCCGCGTATCCGAGTGCTATGAAAATGAAGCTATCACGCGACAAACAATGGATGACCGGACTGCTACCTATAACTTTATATGGTTGTCATTATTAGCCAGAAATTAAATGGTCCTCGCCAGCTCCCAGCACAGGCTGCCAACTTATTTATGCGCTACCTTAATGGACCTCATCTACTCCAGCTCGAATATCTGAATATGAGGCAGCGGTCTTCGCTCCTCCTCTGATGCTTCCTTGCACTCAAGCCCCGTTCTCCATGCACCATGCCCCATGTCCCATGCCCCATGCCCCATGTTCCATGCTCCATGCTCCATGTTCCATGCTCCATGTTCCATGCTGTCTCAGTATTGAGTTTTTATGTACCTGGCGTTTTTATTGCATTATTTCGCAAGGCTCATGAATCATATTGAGTGTAAGGAATACATTCTGTGTGTCGACCAGGAGGAATCCCATGGATGTTGTTCACAGGGTGAAGGTGTTGGAATTTTGATTTGACTTGTTGCAGTCGTGGCTCGAGGAGTTCTTAAAATATGAATTTGTTAAAGGCAATAAAATGCAGAAGGAGTCGGGAACACATTAAGAGGATCGGAAATTATGAGATCTTTAGAAGAAATCCAATTAGTAGAAATTATAGTATATTTAAAGGTAAATATTTAAAGTTGAATTAATTTATGAAAATTTAAGCAGTCAAAATAAAATAATGATGGGAGCAAGAAGTAAGAGATTCCTCCAGAAATAAATAACTTAATATACTAAACTTTTAAATTAAAATATTGACCTAATTATATAATTTAATAATTTTATATTTTTTTAATTATTTCTACATTTTTTTTTTATTTTTTAATAGTAACTTAAAGGTTCAATAGGAATTGAGCTCGTAATTTATTTTTTTTATTTATGTTTTGCATAGAGAAATCTTTTTAAAAACTGTTCAATATTAATACGAATTATTGAATTATTGAATTAAAATATTAACCAACCAAGAAATGTTCAAGATCTTGTTAAGAGGTGATGAAACCCAAAATTCCATTTGGAGCAACATCTGATGGGAATGGCAAGAAATGCGCAACGGGTCCCAAATATTTCGTTGGGAAGGAAATAATTGGGGAAAAATAAAATAAAATGAGAAATAAAAATGAGAAAAAAAAGAGGAAAAACGAAAAGAAAACAGCAGACAGGCTTGTTTCAGGCACAATCAATTAATACATCGACGTCTATCAGCATTATTATAAATCAAACGATAACATAAAATTGACACTAAAGGCGTTTCGCCCATTTTTCATGCGACGAGGAGATTAAGACTCGGATTCGTAGATTGGGGCTCTGAAAAAATAAAAGCTGAAAATCGAACCGAACTCCGAAAAGCCAAACCAAAAATCGAAATAATAAATAAAAATAAGAGCCATAAAAAAAAAATCTCTAGCTGAGCTTTGTTTTTATTTATGCAAATTTTCGTATGGCCAACTAGACGGGAAAAACTGGATCGGCGCTCCAAAGTGCTCGGTAATTGATCAATTTCCGCTAAGCAGCGCACAGCCAAGAGACCGGATCCCATGCTGAAGCCGAGCCAAAGTGATCCGATTCGATTCGATTCGCACCGATCCGATCCAATCCGATCCGATCCAATTCGATCCGAACCGTTCCGATCCAATTCGATCTGAGGTATAGGCACAAAAGACCCGCAGATGGAGTCGACCCGAGAGATGATAATGCGATGTCCACTTGATTTTTAAACTGATTTATGGCCATCGTCGATATGAGGAGGAAGCTGCGGCAGCTGTGGACCATTTGGATAGCTTGTGGGCTTTCAACTAATGAAATGGCGCTTTGAATTTTAAGATTTCGGATTTGACCTACAGTGAAGCTTCCCATTTTGGGCAGACTGTGCGGCATTGTGGGTGCTTGGGAATGTTGAATGAATGATGGATGCACAACTTGGCACCTACGCCCCGTTGACACATTCCACTTGAATGAAACTATGGACATCTCAGCTGTCCATCGGACGCACTCAGCCCGAGTGTCAATCAAGTGAATTTTATGGGACAAGCAAAGGGTTTGGGTTTGCGTTTGGGTTGAAATCGATATCTTGTCGCCTTGGTGTCAATAACATTGTATCGACTGGTAACTTGGAGCGGCCGCTCGAGATGATTGCCTGGAACTGGGACGTCGTTGTCGGCATCGAACAAATTCCAATTTAATTGCGTGAATTAAAGCTGTAAATCATTATGCTAAGTGCCCTTTAATGTCTCAAAATGCAGCTCATTTGCAAGTGCGGTGCCTGGAGAGAAGGGCAGCAGCGACAACAAAGCGCAACATGAGGCATGCCTCCGGGCTGTGTAATCATTTTTGACTGCCCGTCCACTGCGTACACCAGTGAACATCTTTTCGACTCCTTCTCACCCAGAAGGGTGAGAAGGAGTCGACTCACCCAGACTGGAGGACAGCTTCTGGGCAGCCTTTTGGCCTCGCCCGACTTCCTTCAACTAGTGGTGGTTGTGGTGCTGGTGGTGGCGGCTGTGGGGCTGGTGGTGGTGGCTGTGGTGCTGTCTACGCTCTACTACTTTCAATTATCAATTATTAAGTTAATATCTTCTTCAGGCCGGAGCAAGTCTCTCAGGTGTCACTAGCCAGCTAACTGCTCCTGCTCCCCACCTGCCCAGCCCCCCTCTGCTACTATCTGAGATCGTGTGTTACTCTGTAAAAGTGTTAATGTTTTAATTTTGTATGCGTTGAATTGGAAAATTGCTCAGAGATGACAACATGAACTTGAACCAGAAGGCACCATTCAACCTTATAGATCGGGTTACATCTTCCCGATCTTGAATCAACTCGTCCCAAGATCAGGAAGTTGTGAGCTATAAAAAACGATATATCTCATACTTTGCTGCACTTCAGTTCAGTTAATTAATGAATGACGTTAGTTTGACAGCGAATTCGGTATAATTGCACTCAAATTGTCATACTCACTCCCTGTACTCGTACTCGTACTCATATCCGTACTCATACTCGTACTCATACGCGTACTCGTACTCGTAGCCGTACTCATACCCGTATAATTAAAATGCCACTTAGCCTGACAGCAACTGGTCTCCAATCGGTTGAAAGCGAAATCAATTTAAAGTCGCCTGCAACCAAATTGTCATGCCAAAAGCCCCTAATCAACACCGGAACAGGGGACTGGCAAGTGGGCGGGGCATGGGCTGGTGCGAGGCCATCTTATTGGCCATCATATGCATACATGCGGCACATATAATTACAGATATTTCGGGGTAAAACGAGCTAAAGGAGGTAAGGAGGTAAAGGAGGTAAGGAGGTAAGGAGGTAAGGAGGTAAAGGAGTCGTTCGGTCTGCCCGCCCGATAAACACCTCAAATATGCGGCGGTTAATTACAGTAATTTTTGCTGCAACTGCCGCTTCAAATGATCCTCCAAATGTGGCGACAATCGCAGCAGGATAAGTTGACCCAGTTGACAATTGGCCGATACGAGAAACGACATGCCACACATGCCATACGTTGCATGCCGCGCATATCCTTAACAATTCAGGGACATCAAACGAACCCATGAATTATCGATGAACCGTTACTAATTTAGTAGGGTGGATTAGCTAATAGACGAGTTAGTTAAAAGAGCTGCTGATTTATGTATGAAAATATTTGTTTGTTTATACTGAAGGTCACATATCCAAGTGGCAACTTGGCATTCGACTTTAACTTGAAGAAAATTGAAATTGAATTGAAATTGAATTTAAATTGAATGGAAAACTATGCGGTTTGTTGCCAAAGGGCATTCAAGATTCGTTGAGGTCCACTCGCCGCACTGTTGACCCTGGAGGGGGCGTCAGTTGTTAAGTGCTTGTTGTTATTATGTTTTTTATGAAATGTGTTGAGACTTGAGACTTGAGACTTGAGACTTTTGAGGTGCGTATAATTCATGTATCTGAGGGAGGCATTTTACATGTCCAACTGACTGGCTGCCTGGCTGGGTGACTGAGTGACGAGGAGCTGGGCGGCTGTTGGGGCCAGGCTGCAGCTGTCAGTCAAGGCTCAAACAGGCCGCCAAGTAGCCGCTGACCAGCAATTTTCAATTTTCCATTGGCACTTTGATAAATGGCGTTAAAATATTTCACATGCACGGCATGACTTTAATTTGCGAACGCATTGTTGACTGGGCCTGGCCCAAATCCAGCGACCAGCGACCAGCGTCCAGCGACAGCGAACAGCCACACAGCAAATCCCAGAGTGAAACTTGGCCATTTAAATGGTTTGCCAAGCTGTCACTTAAGTTATCTGCAAGCCTCTAAACACGAGCTGCGCGTAAGCCGAGCAAAATGCTAAAAATTTATTGTAAAACATATTAAATTCGGTGTATGGCTCATTAAACGCACAAATATTTGAGAACCGGTCATCGACTGATGGGTGGGGGGTAAAGCAAAGTGAAGCGGGCTTAGCCTGGAAGTAACTCGGCCTGCAACTATTTATGAGATAAAAGCACTTACGATTTCATTAGCCAACCGCTGCTGCAGCCGCCGCGATATAGTTTGCATATATATATGCATATGGTAAATTAATATTTGACTGCCAGAGAGCCTGACAGATGGATGCAGTTGTGGACGGATGGCTGGAGCACCCCAAACTGGACTGGAGTCTGTGTAGTGGCCGTATGTTAATGGAGGGGCGCCTCAAGCGGCGTACTTGCTGCTCATCCGCATTTCAATTAACTCAAAATTGTTGCCTCCAGTCCGCCCCTACGCCAATTGGCCACCTCGCCACTTGGCTAGCTGGCTAGTTGGCCACCTCACAAATTGGCCAATATTTGCTCGGATTGTCTTGCATTGATTTGTCAAATTGACGGCAATAAATCGATCAGACTCAGTTAGAGTCTGACAGTTAATCATAAGCTGCTGCAGCAGCGTTGACAGGTGCTCCATCTCCAGCTCCAACTGCAGGTTCAGCTCTGACTGCGGCTTCAGCTCCAGCTCAAGCTTCAAATTCAAGTTTTGCGTAATGCATGCAAGCTGCCAATCAGTCAATTGTCTTGATAAATGCGCACATTGACCAAGTTGCATACGAGTGCCATGCCTGGGGGCTCTCTGGGCACGGCTGCTGCTCCAGCTGTGGCTGTGGCTGTGGCTATGGTTATGTCTTGGTCTTGGTCTTCGAATTTAACTCCGACTGCGACGGCGTCAGCATCAGCGTCGGCGTCGGCGACAGCGACAGCGACTCCGGCTTTAATATAAGCTGAAGCTGGATACCAGTTTGTGGCCAGTGCAAAAAGTTGCACCAAATTAATTATAAGCCACCCACCCGCCGGCGACGTGGGACGCCTCTAATGCCTAACCTTGTTCGCAGACACTTTGCTAAATGCATGGCGCCGCCGGCGGTGGGCCAGGACGGTGCATTGATATGGCATTGATATCGTCTGTGGGACCGCCGCACAGTGTAGTGCAGAGTGTAGTGTAGTGTAGGGTAGTGTAGCCTAGTGTAGTCTAGTGTCTGGTGGACGAAAATATATTGTGCGCAAAAAGTCAGAGTCAGTGATTATTGTAAATTTATATAAATGCATTTATTTTAGATCTTAATTCCTATTTATGCAACATGGTCTTTCGGTCTCGTAACTCCAGCCATGGGAAAATGCCCAGCAAAATGTAATGACAGTTATTTATCAGCGGATATTTTCTTGTTGACTGTTGTGTTCGAACTCCGTATGTGTATGTGTGTGTGAGTGTGTGTGTGTCGGTGGGTGGGTGGTTGGAGGAAGGGTGCATTGCGGGCTGGAAGGGGGATGGCAATTATATCGTTATGGGCACCCAATTTGCAATCAGATTGAACATTTATCGATAAGCCTTTTATTTGGGGCCTGTCTTGTTCCCTGAGATTAGGCCAAATGGAAAACCCGCTTTTATCGCTTGCCCTGGACAAATGATCTGGCTGATTGAGATTGTATCTTGTCAAATCATATAATTTGCAATCAAGCCAAAGATTTTTAGATAATAGTAGTTAATTTTCGATTTTTGGCAATGCAAAATAGAAAGGAAACTCACTTTATTCATTTTATTCATATTCCCATGTCCAGCCCATTAAATGTTGCAATTTACAGATATTTTGCCTCTTTAGTACGAGGATAATAAAATCTGCATAAAGCCAACAATTCAATGACTAAATTATTATTGATATTGAATATATTGTTTGGACATTACAGGCATTCAAGCAGCTGAACATCGTTAACTGCCAACTATAAATATCGTTAGCAAAAATTATTAACCATTTTTTAGGTACCGAAGCTGCGGCTATTTTTTTTTTTATTCATATTTGTATTACTTTAGTGTGGGTCCATTTATGGCCATCAATTTGTTTGCCTGTTAAAAATATTTCAAAAAATTATTAAAAAATCATAAATTGTTTTACATTGTGTATTGTGGATTGCCCCGTTGCTACCCTAAGGACAAAGCAATGGGTCTCCGCTCTGTAGGCACATAAAAGGCCAAAGGCAATTGAAGAGGAGCAAATATTGAAGCTCCAGCTTGATAGTCTTTAAATCGATATATATATATATAATCTCTGAAAATTCGAAATATAAGAATTAAATGTTATAGCTGTAATTAAAGATATCGCTCTTACATCAATTAAAATAATTAATTTATATCAAAATTGATTGAGTCTTCATTTGAGCTTCGAAGGCGTCGCAGAATTCAACTGCCTCGTTTTGTAGGGTATCTGCCGCTCGATCGATATCGTGTGGAGCATTCTTCACTGTTTGTGTACACTTCCAGCTGGCAGTTAAGCCATTTGACAAGTTGACTAAGACAAAACTCACGCCGCCGCACTTATTCAAAACCTTATGCGCAATTTAATAAAATCATTATGCAGCTGTCAGAGCCAATGACATTTGAGGCAACTGCGCGACTGCCACAAAAACTTGCACAAGCTGTGGCAAGCGAAACACAAAAAATGAAAAACAAATAAGAAATAAAAAATACAAAATAAGAAACAAAAACAACAACAACAACACAAACAGAAACAACAAAATATTTTATTGATTTCTGTCCGCTGTTTGCGCAACGTCGACGGCAGCGGCAGCCAACGCCAATTCGAAGCCCGAGTATTTCTATGCGAATCTGTAACTAAATGTAAATAAATATATGAATATGAATAAAGCTGCGAATATGAATATGAATATGACTGTGAATATGACTATGACTATGAATATGAATATGAATATGAATATTTGAAAACTGAATTTGAATGCGCCCGCCACCTGGGCAGACGACATCTTCACCTGTTGCGCTGGCAACGGCGTTGCTGCCATCTCCGTCCGTTGGCCAACAGACGTTTCACATTTTTGTATATGATTTTGGCCAAAAAACGCAAAACCGCAACGCCAATTGGCGCCAGCTTTAAATTTGTTTATAGCCACCACATTTTTATGATAAATTGCCGAATGCCACTGCTAATTAGAGAGCACGACGAACGGGCCACAGCCAACTAATTCGCCTAAATCAGCAACTGAACTTGCCTAATGCTTAGTAGCACTTAACGTGGCCAATTGCAACTGTGGCAGCCATGCAAATGCATTTCAGCCCGGTCGCTCTTGTGGACACCTGTTGACAGAGTTTTCAGCTGAACAACATCAGATGCTGGTCGAAAGCACTAAACAATAGTTACCTGAGATCTGATGAATTTTTCTTTTAAAATTGCATCTTCTATGTGGCTTTCTTCTAGTGTTGTAGCCGTCAGCTTCGGTCTGGCAGCCCCATTTCTTTGGGGTTACGCCTTTGCGTACATTCACATATTTCAATCATGTCGTACATCATATTTATGCTTGCATGTGTGTGTGTGTGTGTGTGTGTGTGCGTGTGTGTGTGAGACTGCGTGTGTGTGTGAGTGAATATTCCACTATTGCACTTGACATCCACGTCTGAGTTTTTTGGTATTGTATATCACATGCATTCCCAATGTGTTTTTTTGTGTTAGCCACATTTGTATGCCAATTTTAGCCCCATTGCCGGTCATGGGCTTCGTTTTAACGTTCCATGGTTGCCACTTGGCCCCGCCCCTCTGGTACCATACATACCACACCAGATCCCTAGCCCCCAGCCCCCACCCACCGCCCTATCCCTTGGCGGGGCCAGCGATGTGAGCATAAATCTTGCACGCATATTTAAGTTGATGATGTTAAATAGCAGTACTAAAAATACGAAATATGCATGCCGTATGCAGGCAACAGTTTCATCCTGTCGCTGTGACTCTCCAACAGCAACACCAACAACACCAGCAACAGCGACAGCGACAGCGACAGCAACGCCAACAACGACAACAACTTAACATGGCGACATTCATACATAAACTAAAGCGGAGCAAACGTAGCCAAGCTCTGGGCGGAGGGTGTGGAGTGGAGAGCAACGGGACTCGTGGACTTGGGTTGGTCGAGTCGTCGAGTCGCCGAGACCGGGCCGAGTGCAACGGGCCAACAAAACGTTTTGCCAAAAAGGAATAAAGCGACCAATAACAAAAGCAAAACTTAAACACAACGAATTCCTCATACTCTTAATTTTAATTTAAATAAAATTTAAATAAAAGTTAATAATTTATTTAAATATAAAGTACCTTTAATTGAAGCCATAAACCTCTACCTTATTTTTAATTATGAAGAAATACAAAATTCAAATTTTATTCAAGTTTCGATAGGGATCAGAATGTGGATCTGAATAAGGACCAAGACTGTGGCCATTGTCTGTTAATAATAAATTAATAAAAATAAATACACATAATATATATAATACATAATATATATAACACATATAATATATAAATATAAATAATAAATATAAATAATTGATATACATATATTAAATACAAATAATAAATATATAATAAATATAATATAATAAATATAAATAAATAAATATAAATATATAATAAACAAATTTTATTAATAAATGTATAAGCACTTAATTATTATGTATTATGTATTGTATTAACAATTTATATATAATAAATATAAATAATAAATATATAACAAATATAAAAAATAAATATTTATAATAAATATATAATAAATATTAACAATTAATATATAACAAATATAAATAATACATATAAAATAAAAATAAATATATAATAAAAAATATAACTGTTTTTAGTGTGTTTGTGGTCAATTGCGTTGCAGGAGTGATGTAAAAGTAACTGTACCCCTTCGGGTTTTTATTTGTAACAACAACGATTGGTTTTTCTCAGCCAGTAAAAAAGGCATTTTTTGTTTTGTGTTTTTTTTTTTTTTTTTTTATTATTATTATTATTATTTCGTGGCATGTTTTCTTTTTGCTTAACGGCGGCAGATTTGAAAAGAATTTTTGCCCGCAAATGAAATTGTTTCCTGTTAAAAGCTAAGAAGAAACAACTACTAAAAAGTATGGGGATCTCTTCATGGCCAGACATTGGACACGAGGCTCCGGACGTTGGACACTGGACACTGGACACTGGACACTGGATGTGGACGGCACCTGCCGTCGCAACGATTGATGAAATTAAAAGGTATAAATAAAAATCTTTTTAATGGTCTGGGGATTTGGAACTTAATTTTTTAATTAAACAAGCAACGCACACACACACACACACACACACATACACACACAGCCATATACAATTCCTCTGGTGTATAAGGGAGACACAGTTGATAAGTGAAGGGGAGGAAGAAATCGGCAAGGGAATACAAGGAATATAAGATACGAGTAGCAGACACCAAGCCAGAGGCGACTCGTACTGGGACATTTATGCAAAACAGCCACCGAGTTGGCTTCATCGCGCTGGTCACTCCAACCACTTGTGTGGTCTATACTCCAAACGGACCACTGTCCATGCCACGGTCTGCTGCAACGTCTGCCACACTAACACCAACACCAACAACAGGCAGTGCCACAGAATCGGAGTCGAGAATCATCCAAGGCGGCATCCACAACTTTGTTTGCTTTGGTGGAATGGAAGAATATATTTAGCTTAACACTTTTACTGCGAGCCTCTGGCCCGGGGCAGGCGATTGTGGGTAATGCCCTGGCGGGATATCCACAATAACATGTTAATCCCTGACTCCTGCGACGATGTCAAATGTCAGCACATGTCATTTGTCTTTGGATGGCGCAAGTGGTTTGGTTTGCCATTCTACAACTTCCCAGTACCGGATTCCAACTGCCAACTGCCGACTCCCAACTGCCAACCGCCAACTGTTAACTGCGAACTCCCAACTGCCGAGTTGCAAGTTGCAAGTTGCACGTTCTTTACATTGTCGCCTAGCAAACATTTGTCACTTGCACTGCCTGATTGGACCACCTAGCATGTCCATGGAACCAGAGGATTGACTGGTTTACATGGCCGCTGCGGTATTTACAGGCCCCTTGGACTCTGCCCTCCGATTCCGATGCCGATGCCATTGGTATGCCATAAGCGATGTGAACGGAGGAGCCGAAACGATGACTATAATGGCATTGATATGTTGGCTTCTTTGCCTTGTGGGTTAAAGAGGGATTAATATCTAAGATTCTCCTATAAAAATAATTAATATACCCGGCGATCATCCGGCGCGAGGAGTTAAGCCCCCAAATGACACTTTAAATCGCAATCAACGTCAATTTGAATGCCTTTCTGAGTGATGAGTGTCGGATTTGAATAACTCATTTAATATTTGAACTAAAAGATAATCGAAGTTGGCAGTGGCCTTCATTTAAAACAGGACACTTTAAAATTCTGATTATTTCCATAGCCATTAAAAACTCAGTTTTTATAATTCTCTTTATATTTTTAATTTATATATAATTTTTATTCATACGATTTCTCTGCACACGTTTAAAAACTAAGAGAAGGAGAGAGAGAAAAAAAATGAATTGCGTGTTCATAATTTATTTAAAAAATAAATATGAAAAAGAGAAACAAATGAAAAGAAAATAAAAATAAAATTTTAATTTTGTTTTTTTATTTTTTTTTATTAAGATTTTTGACGCTTTTAGTTTGTTTATTTGCGTTACTCAAAGAAATGCGTTTATATAAGAGATAGAGATAGTATATAGGTAGTTTATAGAGGACGTAATGATGTGTGTGTGAGTGTGTGTGTGTGTGTGTGGGGGTGGGAGGGTGGTTGGTTGTTATACATGTGTGTTTATACATAAATAATTACAAGTATAATGCGACTTAAAATAATAAACAAATTACAATATACAATGTAAAATGCAAGATGGCTGCAATTGAAGGCAACTAAATTACACATATTATTAAATTAATTATACAGTTAATTAATTGGTTAATTAATTAGTATTAAGCTCTCGAAAATAAGTGGCGCAAATGAATTTACAAATGACAAATGAGTCTGTCCAGGCCGGGGATTAAATAAATAGCCTTGTAAGTAAGTAGTTCTCGAATGATATAATAATAAAGATTTTTCAATATTTCTTTTTGTTTCTTGTTTTGCTTTTGTTTTTGTGTTTGTTTTTTTTTTTTTTGTTTTTTGTATTTTGTTTTTATAACATAAATTGTTATATTACAGCAACGCGCATATAAGTACAGTTTTTTGAAGTTTATTTAGTTTGATTTTTGATTTTTATTTTCAATTTCAAATTTCGTTATGTTTTCTTTTGTTTCGTTTCGTTTCGTTTTGTTTCGATTTGTTTCGTTTGGTTTTGTTCTGTTGTTTTTGTTTTTTGCTTTTCTTTTTGCTTTTGTTTTTGTTTTTGTTTTTGCTTTGTTTTTGCTTTTGTTTACGGTGTGTGACTTTTAGTTTGTTAATTAATTTGAATGCTGCCTCAGTGTCTAGTTAAGTAATCATAAATGTTTCAATTGTTAAATGTTCTTCTTCTTCTTCGTCTTCTTCTTCTTAAGTACACACTAATTAAATTTTCACCTAAGCATTTTGCATTAACTTTTTCATTTTTCATTTTTCATTTTTCCTTCTTCTTTGCTTTTCCTTTTTTCTTATTGTTTTTTAATTTACATTCATAACTTGACGCTTCAGTTTTTCAGTTTTCTATTTGAATGGATTTTGTTTTTTCCTTTTTTTTTTCTTCCTTCCTTTTTTCCTTTTCCTTTTCCTTTTATTTTTTATATTTATTTTTCCCCTCAATTTTTTTTCTTTAATTTTCTTTTTATGTATTTGGTTTGCTAATTTGTTTGAACTATTTACGATTTTTTCGCTTTAATATATTAATATAAATATACGAGAAACAATTATTGTTTATATTTATTTATATATATAATTAAATATATATATTTGTGTATATATATATTTATGTAGAAAAGCAGCAGTTGTTGTTTTTGTTTTGTTTTTAGTTACATATTTAATTAATAAATATAACGTTTATTCAGTGTGAATTTTGGTGTTCTCCGCCGTATAGACCATATTACAGTTATATACGTTTCATATACTTAAGTATTGATTTGTAGCATTTTTAGTATATATTTTAAAATGTCTCCTCCCTCGTTTACAACTAGTTTCCGACTTTGCTAAGTTTTCCAGTTTATTTCCATTTACTCTCAAAGTAGTCAAAAATTAGGTTTCCCCTTTTTTTTTGTTTAAATCGTTTCTTAAATCTTTTAGTTTACACTTAATAATCATCATTCGTTCTCTTTCCCTCTCTATCGCTTGCTTGCTCTTTCTCTCTCGGTCTGTCTGTGCTCTAAAAATCTCTTTGTTGACAGTTGTGCAACACTGGTCTTTATTTCCCCCCCATCAACAGCAGCTGCATCTAAGAACATCCTGCCATCTGCCCATCTGTCCATTTGTCCACTTGTCCTTTTGTTTTTCAAAAATTCGGTTTATTTTCTGAATTTTCCCAATTTTCTAGCCGTTGTGCCTATTAAAATTGCTTTTATAATTTGTTCATTACATAATTTCATTTCAATTAAATTTATTTATTTTTATTTTTATTTTTATTTTAATTTTAATTTTTATTTTTATTTTATTTTTTTTTTTCTTGGAAGTGTTTGCTGTGCGAATTTGTTGTCAATTGGTTTTCGTATGAATTTAAAAAACTTTTTCTTTTAATTTGTTT
The DNA here is from genome assembly GCA_035044505.1 of Zaprionus lineosus. NCBI lineage: Eukaryota > Metazoa > Arthropoda > Insecta > Diptera > Drosophilidae > Zaprionus > Zaprionus lineosus. The sequence continues at coordinate 255,933 of JAWNNX010000655.1, read as the reverse complement.
ACTAATTTGCAATTTGCAATTTGGTTTTCATTCGTTATAAAATTTTGAAAATATATGCATATTTTTATTTTTATTTTTTAATATTTATTTCTATGTCCATTTCCATTTTAGTTTTTCGTATATAATTTTTAATCTCATTGCTAATAAATTTAATTGATTTATTAAACCAAAATTGCTATTTGCCTTACATTCAGTGCGTCTAAACATTTATTTTTATTTTAATTTATTTATTTACTTGATTTTTGTTTTATTTTAATTTTAGTTTCTGCTGACACCGTTTTCGAAATAAATTATTAATTTTTTATTTTATTCGGTTACTTGTTATTGATTTAACAGTTTTTAATTTTTCGTTTATTTAGCCTTTCGTACTTTACTTTATTTATATTTTTTTATTTAATTTTTTATTTAATTTTTTATTCATATAGCACATACTCGTAAATAAAAATTTTATTGTCTTTCATTTATAACTATTTAGCAGTTCTGCGAGTTCTTGCATGGAACTGATTTCTTGACTTTGAGTGCTTGGAGTACTTGCAGGCCAGTGTAGAGTGTTCAAAGCTGTAATTACCAATGCAATTCCTCAAGTAATTACATTTTCATTGTTGCTCAGCTGCTCAGCTGCTCAGCTGCTCAGCTCAAAAGGAATTTTGAATTGAGTGAAGTTTAAAAATGTTATTTGAAGCCTTTTATAATCAAGCATTGCCTAGGTAATTGTTTTTGAGAATTGCATTAATAATTACATAATGCATTGCAATTATTAGAAATTTAATTCATAATTAATTCATAATTAATTAATTACTGGCTCCAATTTTTAGCTAGTTTTAGTTCTGACTTCAGTTTCAAGTATTCATAAGATGTTTGTTGCTAAATGAAGTATGGCCTGAGGTTCTGTGCAGTAAAGGCGTCTGTGCGTGTGTATGTGTGTGAGTGAGTGGCTGAGTCTGTGTGTGTGAAGGTGTGGGTGTGGTGTGTAGCCAAATGTCGCAAAGTTCTGACAGAGTTCTGAGTTCAGTTGAGTTGAGTTGAGTTGAGTTGATCAATCAGTAAGCCAAACTTTATGCCTACGAATTTGATTTTTGTATCCTAAGCAACTCCATATATCTATGTATATATACACGATATCTATATATGTATATGTATACATATATATATGTATATATGCAAGTATGTATATGTATCAGTTCATTATATAGTATATCTATAAATTTAATTTTAATTTTTATTTATATTTATGCATAATTTTGCTGGATTTTCTTTACCTTCGCCTCTTTACATCATTTTTCGTATAAATTCCTTGACATTTAATTAAAACATTTCGAAAACTGTTCTGAGTATAGGTATTTATATATATATATACATATATATATATATACATATATATGTGTATATATACATATATGCTTGTATTATATATATAACTATATTGCCCGATTAATTTGCTTTTCCCAAACCACAAACCAATTACCGATTACCGATTACCGATTGTCAAATCCCCCCTTAGATCCCAAACTCCTCATTTACTACGCGAATTTGCGGATTCGATGGCCGCGCTGCTGCAGCCGCCGCCGCTCGTTGTTAATCTTGATCTTGGCTATGCGAATGGACTCGGGCAGATCGGATGTGGATGAGGTGGGCAGGAAGCCGCTGACGAAGGTGAGGCGACTGTTGCTGCTGTTGGTTATGTTGCCGTTGTCGTAGTCGTTGAACGAATCGTCAAAGATATCGGGATATACGCTAATATTGTCCAGGTTATCGATGTCAATGTCACCCGCCTCGTTGCGCACGTAGGTCAGACGATGGAAGGGCGTGGCTCGCAGCCTTTGGGTGGACTTGCGAAGTGATTTCTTTGTGGTTGTTGCTGCCGTCACAGTTGTTGTTGCCGTCTCTTTTCCTGTTGCTGTCACTGTTGCCGTTGCCCCTGCTGCTGCCGCTGCCGCTGCTGTGGGCGCCGTCTCGGTTAGCGTGTTATTCGGATTACTGTTAATGTTCTTGTAAACACTGAACAGCCTGTCTGCAATATGTTGCCTTGGTATGGCAACAGCAGCAGTTGCCACCAAGCTGCTGGCAGCTATTGTTGGCGAGCTGTGCAGTCGCGTGCTGAACGTGGGCAGAATTGACTGCAACAGCTTGTGTTGCGGCTGTTTTATGTTGCTGTCCCGCAGCAACTGTTGCTGGCTTACATTTAAATTGCTGCTGGTGCTCGTGCTGCTGCGGTGCCTGCTGAGCTTATGCGTGCTCTCAGCAAAGTCAGTCACTGTTGCCGATGCAGTGGCCGCTGCTGTCGCTGCTGCTGCTGTTGCTGTTGCTGTTGCTGTTGCTCTTGTGTTACTCACAACATTTGCCTCATGTTGCTGCGTTGTGTGCCATTTGTTGTACATAATCGTTTCCAGTGTTGCTGCCAGTGGCGTCTGTTCCAGCACCAACTGTGCTCCGTTCGCTGCTCCTGCTGAGGCCGAAGCTTGCGTTGAAGCGGCTGCTGCAATTGTGGTTGCTGTTGTCGAGGTAGTTCTAACCACTTGGCTGTTGTCTGTTGCTGCGGCTGTTGCTGTTGCTGTTGCTGCTCTTGATGTTGATGTTGATGTGGCTGTTACTGTTGCTTTGGTTTCATAGGTATCTTCTGCCTGTGCCGTGGTCTGCATCTCGTTGTCATCAGCTTCGTTATCCTGGCCCAAGTCCGCATCGTACAGCAGCAACTCGGTTTCATTGCCGCTGTTTCCTGTTGATGTTGCTGCTGCCATTGCCGTTGTTGCTGTTACCCCCGATGCTTCGGCCTCCATTTCAGTGATAGCTGTTGACCAGGCTTCATACTGTTTAATACTGTCTTCCGCTGTTGCTGTGTGCAGCATGTTGCTGTCACTTGTGCTGCTGCTGCCGCTACTGCTGCCGCCGCCACTGCCAACATCTGTGGTAAAGCTATCACTTGTAGCTGTGGGCGTGGTAAGCCAAGTAGTCCAGGGATCACTTCCGCTGTAGCTGCCACTGCCACTGCCATTGCTCATGCTGCTGCTGCTGCTGCCGCTGCTGCTGCTGGTACTGCTGGTACTGCTGGTACTGCTGGTACTGCTGCCGCTGCTGCCACTGCCGCTGCTGCTATAAATATCATCAAAATTTGTGGTGAAGCCGCCGCTGCTGCTGCTGCTGGGCTGTACATCGTCTGTGCTTAGCTCTAGTGTTGCTGCTGTGGAATGGAGTTGCAATTGCTGTTGCTGCCTTAGACGTTGCCGCTGCTGCTGCTGCTGTTGCTTGCGACCCTTTCTTCGTCTCCCTTTGCGCTTGCTGGCCAACGTTGTGGTCGATATTTTGGTTGTTGTTGTTGCTGTTGAAGTCGTTGTTGCACTTTTGGCAGTCGTTTGATTCGTTGGACTAGCTGTCACTCGTTGTTGCTGTTGCTGTTGCTGCTGTTGTTGCTGCTGCTGCTGCTGCTGCTGCTGCTGCTGTTCCAGCTGCTGCTGTTGTTGTTTTTGCTGTCTGCGTCGCTGCTGTCGTCGCGCCAGCATCGAGGGATCATTGTGATGATGTCGCACCAGATGCTGATGCCGCTGCTGTTGCTGTTGGTGTTGTTGTTGCTTTTGTTGCTTTCGAACTAATGCTAATTGTTGTTGTTTTTTGTTAGTGCTACTTAAACTACTATTATGGCCATGATGCGCATGTTGCTGCTGCAACTTTTGATTTCGGTTATTCGATTTGTGGCGATTGTTCTTTTTGCGCGAGCCTTTACGATTGTTGCCGCCGTTTCCTTTTTTGCCGCCGCTACCGTAGCCGTTGCCGTTGCCGTTGCCGTTGCCGCCGTTGTTGTTATTGCTTCCTCCGTTGGGCACCGTTGCAGCCGTCACGCCCCATTTTGATAACCTGTGCTTACGGTAAAACTGAGGGGCCTCGATCTTATCGAACATGTAGCAGGCATCGTTAACGCTCGCCGTGGGCTCCAAAGGCTTACCTTCGCGCGTGAACCCGATACGTCGCCGCAGATCGACTACGGAATTGAACACGAAATAACCGTGAAGGAGGGTCTCGTTGAAGTAGCAGGACATTTTCAGCTCCGGCTGCAATCACAGAGACAATAATACAGATTAAGTAAATAAATTTGTAAACACATAAGTGTGTGTGTGCATGTGTGTGTGTGTATGGAACCTTCCACTATTTTGTTATCTACCCCCCTCTCTCTCTTCTTCCCGCCCTCCCGCCAGACACTTGAGAATGCAATTTATGAGCGGCATTTCCGCTGTGAAAACCCGTCGACAATATTTTGACAAGCAGGTTGCAGGCGAGACGCTAAGAAGCCTTCAACACCAGCAACATTGACAGCAGCAACATCTTCGGGCTGCTGAAGTGTGTTTATTTATAAAACACTTGAGCCAACCAAGCGGCAGCCCACCGAAACGCGGCTTGATTGCCGCTGCTGCTGCTGCTGCTGCTATTGTTGTTGTTGTTGCTGTGGGTATTGTTGCTACTCTTCTAGTCGCTCGTTAAAGGTGGCAACCCTAAGCAATCGGTTACTTCGATTTTTGATTTTTTTTTTTTTGACTCTCAAGTCAAAGTGTTGCAAATGACGCAGTTTAAGATTTTGACGAGTTTTCAGCCGTTATTCCACATTTAGCAGCAAGTACCTATCCATAGTATTTTTAGCCTTTTTAAAGCTATTTTTGAACGCTAAGTAGCTACTCGAATCTCAGAGCTGCCCATTGGCTGAGCTCATCTCAAGTTGTTTACTCAACTGATGATGCTTCTTGATCGATTCCAGGCTACACACTTGTGTGTCATGACTCCTGGCTTATTTTTTTAGTTGCCCAACTTCTTAAAAATATGTATTTCAAAATTTAAATAATTTAAAAAAAATAATTATAAATTATAAAAATTAAATATCTAATAAATGAAATGCCCTGTGTATATTTGGTTATTTTTTTATATGCCCTAAGCAGAAATTAAATTAAAATTGATTTGATTTTAATTTACAATGAATTTAAATGTGATTTGAGTATTTAAATCTTTATTATTAATTAAACTATTCTAACAGCATATTAGATCATAAACAGTCACTTATGGGAAAATGATGACTAATTGAAGTGTGCTTCCCATTCTCACGATCAATCCACTTGAGCCGCAGTATCTTGGAGCTGGCAACCTCAACCCAATGATATGTCACAGCATTAACCTTCCCCGTGAGTGTGAGCAAACGCTTAATAAGACTTTGTAAAAGCTTCAGAGACTATAAAAACAATTGAAGCTATAAAAAATAAAAAATCACTGTTTGAGTATTTGCACATGAGATCAAGTTGGATTTGCGGCCATAATCGACAAGTGCAAGCTCTGACCTTATAGATATTATAGTTATTCCTATAGTGTATCGAGTACATAGCACTGATGGGTTCTATTGTACTCATGTACTCATGTTTCAATGCTGAAATTTGTGGCTTGGCCTGGAATAACTGTACAGTGCGAGTATCGAAAGGACATTGAAATAGTTTTGCAATTACGACACACAAAATGTCGCGTCATCCAAGTGATTGATTCGATTTTATATCTAATCTGTCAAACTTGACTTCTCACTAATTCTCAGCTCTCTGATTTGTTTGCCTATAATGTCGAGATTGTCTATAATGTCTAGAATGTCAATAGTCAATGATGTTTATGATTGAAAATCTATGCAATGCACTCGATGGGCTTCGAAGTGTTTACCCATGCGATTGACATTGAAATTATCAGATACTCAGAAAATCAGATACTCAGAAAACTCAGAAACTCAGAAAATCAGAAACTTAGAAACTGTTACAATGTCTCAAAATTTCCTATTTGAAATATTATCTACTCTGATTTCTCCCCAAAGTTTCGATGCTTGAGAACAGTTGCGATTTGGAGCTGCCAACGGAGACACATTATTTCTCAAGTTGTGCGCTTTTTATGCAAAAATTACGTATACGCCGCGTTCTCAAACAATTGGAAGCAAATTTAAAAAGAAATCGCAAAAATTAAAAAATAGAAAAAATTCAAAAATAAACAAATGATTTTTGTGCCAGTTTTTTGTAAACAATTTGTTGTCTCGAGCCTCAGTTGTGTATAAGCAGTTATTATATTTATGTTTATGTGGCTGTAATTGCATATGAAATTTCAATATTGTAATAAATATTTTTTTTGCTTTTGTCGCGCGCGTTTTTCCATGACAGAATTGGTGCAACTGCAACAGGTTTTTCATTACTATGACAAAAAAACGATGGAAAACAAATTTATGGGAATCGTCTGGGCAATGATGTCCAGCTGGGACATACCCTAGGAGCGATCTCTGAAAGTCACAGCAAGTAAAATCCTTTATCCGAATTCCTTTCTAACTCTCATTACTCACAGCTAAAAGGCCTGGGAAGTTGCATCCTTAATTGGATATACAGGAAACGAAGAATACAACTTATTCTTAATTTTCTGTTGCTTTTGTCTGATGTATTCGACATACCCTCTGCTCAGCTTCATTTTTTACAGGGTATCATTAAAAACCAAAATTTATAAACTCAAGCCGTCTGAGCCGGCGCTTAGCGCCCAACTCGAAGCCGGCAATTTATGCAATTTGGCCAAATCGTTCAGGTACTGCCATTGTCATTATAATCGCTCGTTTGCATAAAACTATTATGTGATACATGCCATAAATTATAGTGTTTGTATAGTTAGTTTGCATAAAGCGGCGGCGTTTCAAGTACAATGCAATCCAATCCAATGCAATCCTATGCACTGCCAGGCAATATAATCAAATCTCATACAACGAGCCTTCACTTCAAGTACTATATATACACTATATATATATATATGTGGATATATATCATTATCAGCCATAAAGATGTTGGCAGTTACTAGGAAATGAGAGAGCGGCACATTTTGTAATTTAATTGTTATTGCCAAGGAAGCCATAAAGCCCATGGAACAATGCAAAGTCATTCTAATCTATCAAATCTGGGAGTCCCCTGGCTGATGTCTAGATGATTAATCGTTGTTGTTGTTTAGAATTGTTTTTAAATATTTAAAATAAAAATATTTATATTCATATACAGTATGGAGTCACTTACCATGCCAACTAATGTCCAGTTGCTGTCGAAACACAAATATCTTTGCGTTTCTTTTGCGAACAGCGCAAATTTGAATGAGGTGTTCACAAAGTCTGGGGTGACGACTATCGTTATATTTTCTGAAAATAAATAAAAATATAAAATTAATATATAAACCAGAATCAGTGAAAATATATATATATATACAGAAAGAGAATTCCCCTGGAATAGCCTAGGTATTTAAAGGATCTATGTTATGTGGTAAGTCGCCTGTTTCCTACTTTTAAGTCCCATTAAAAATCCCTTTTTATTACATCTTTAATTAACTTTAGGGGAAATGACTAAAATTACTTAAGTCATTGATTAACAATTGGTATGTTCTTCGTGGGATAGGAATGTTGAGTTGTTGTCATTGGTCATTCCCTTTGAAGACTGAAGAGGCTTTCGACGATTGTTTGCCATCTGCGCCATGTTTGATATTTGCTTAGCAGTTAACAGAGTGAAGGCTCCCATGAGGTGTGTTCCGTTCTAATTTTAAGAGACTGCCCATTGCGGCGGCAGCTGCCGCTGATGATTATGTAAAAATGGGGGAAATGCATTAAACCCAAACTCAAGTACAGACATATGTAAGGAATAGGTGCATCCTCTTGCTGTCTCTGTCTTTATCGCGGGACTTTATCGGGAACTGTCTCTATCTTTCATTTCACTAATTATAAACTAACAATGTATCTTTGGCCCCGCCCTATGCCCCAGCGCTTGCCTTGCCATCGGAGTCAGATTCAGGGCTATTGAACTTCAAGCAGCAGGCAGCAGGCAGCAGGCAGAAGGCAGAGGGCAGGCGTTTGGAGGCATTGAAGGCATTGAAGGCACTGAACGCATTGGAGCCACAAAAGTCACTAATAAGTAAAGCACTTGAATGCGGCACTGGCAACCAAAGAAAGGCAGAATGGAGCAGAGGAAAGCCACTCGAGTTAGATTGATAGGTGACTGGGTTCAGCCTCAGCCTCAGACCCGTTGACTTCGTCGTCATCGTCATCGTCATCGTCGTCGGCATCGAAGTCGGCGTTGGCGTCGGCGTCGTCTACCAGTAATTAAATTTATGCACAGAAATTCTTAGCAAAAGTAGCTCCAGACGCCCGAGCTGGGTACGCAGTACTAGGTATTGGAAACTGGGTATTGGGGGCTTGTTGGGGGCTCTCATATTTCATAAGCCGGCACCGGCACCGGCACTGCCACTGGCAACGACACCGACATCGACATCACCATCGACATCGGGAACCCAGGGCCATTGCGCTTGAGTGACTTTGTGCTTCACACCTTTGGCCATCAGTGGCAAGGCACTTGTGCTTAGGTGGCAGGCCAACCAGTTGGTGGCTCCTTTTCGCTCCGTCAACTTGCAACTGGCAACTGGCAACTGGGAACTGGGGACTCGCAACTGGCAACTGGGAACTGGGGACTCGCAACTGGCAACTGGCAACTGGCAACTGGCAACTGGCAGCTGGCAACTGGCAACTGGCAACTGGCAACTGGCAACTGGCAGCTGGCAACTGGTAACTGGGCTCTCAGCACTCGATACTCGATTCTCTGTACTCGGCTCTCCCCATTCTCAGTACTCGACTCTCCGTCCATCCCTTTGTTGTTATTGTTGTGATTCATGGCGCGTTCGCATAACTTATTGATTTCATTAGTTTAGTGACACACGGGAGAGTGGCCTGAAGTTTGCACTTGTGAGTGCATGGCTCGCACTTGGCACTCCACTTGGATCGGACCTGTGCTTCTGACTGTTCTGGTGACTGTGCCGCCTGCCGCCGACCGCCTGCCTCCTGCTCCCTCCCTTCGCTCGTGCCAGCTCCTCCAGTGTCAGCTATTGTACCTGCTCAGAGACTCGCTCCTTTGACTGTTTGTTTTGCTTGCTATGAGTCAATGGAATGAAGCTGAGGCTGGAGCCTGGAGCCTGGACCCTAGCTGAGGAAAAACTTGGAGGTGGAGTTGTAGCTGGAGTTTCTGTTGAAGTTGTTGCTGGAGTTGGAGTTGGAGTTGGAGTTGGTGTTGGAGTTGGTGCTCTATTATGATGTTCTTCTCCAAGCAAGCCATTTTGCATTGTTTATCTTGTGCATTGCCAGTGGTTACTCAATGGGCTCGTTCCCCAGTGTCGTTCCTGATGAGCAATTGTGCCAGTTAACGTGGTTAGTGGATGGGGAGGGGGGAGGGGAGCGAGGAGTTGGGTCTCGGTTAAGTTGCATTTAAAGAATCTTTAAGATTTATCGTGGGTGCATTTCAGTGTGATGACTTTTAGTATTTTCAGTATTTTAATGCCATTCCAGTTTTAATGAAAATTACCAGAAAATTAAGTTAGTAGAACTTTCAGATATTATCGGCGAGTGTTTCCCTTGAATATCTGATGATGTTACAAAAATAAACGAAACCGTTTTAAGTTTTCCGAGTTTTCACGGCAAAGTCACATAAAATGCCATTATGCTTGGAATTTTTATGGCCATTGATCGGAGATATTTTAATGATTTCGGTTAGGTTTGTTTTTCACTCAATAAAAAGCTTCGATCGGATCGCATTTTTGGGCCCGAGTTATTAAGATCTTCAAGTTGTTGTTGTTGTTGTTGTTGTTGTTTCTGTATTTTAGTCTCTTCGTCGTCTTAGTCAAGTTTCTAATTAAGTTATTAGTCACAGTGTGGAATTTTTGGTTAGATCACGGCGAGTCTTCTTCCAATTTATGATTTTGTTTTTGTTTTTGTTTTTATTTTTATCGATATGAGTATTTTTGGGTTTCCAGAATGGGCGTCACCTGGCATCGAAATCGAGATCTAAGATGTGCACTGGAAATGCATCTCCATAAATATGGCCAAAATAAACCATTAGTCCACAGACCTAAAGGCCTTCTAACTGTTAGATGATATCGCCATTGACTTATTTTAGGCTCGTTATGGTTATGGTTATGGGATGCGGAGGCGGAGGCGGAGGTGGAGATGGAGGTGGAGGCGTCCCTTTATGGCAAGCCTTAGCCTTGGTAAGAATCTTATTTACGATCTCAAGACGAAAACCAAGCGAAAGTTGTAGCAATTTTAGGAGTTCTGGGTAAATCATATAAAAACTCACGGTTTACCTTTAAGGAACTCAAGGTAAACGCTTTTTAAGCTGTCTGAATATGTGAGTATCGGAGTATCTGAAGATCGATACATTATATGTATATAAAAAAGATATATTAACTTGTGTATTTAAATGACATTTTCAGATACACCGTGGCACATGTGGCAATGGCCACTCCGGGCTGGACCACCAGCTGTGCCGAGATGGCGGACCATCGTGATGTATAATGTCAAAACACCACAGATGTAATGAACGCCACAAGAGATCGTTAAAAAGATGTTAAAGTAAATGAGGATTTCGAAAGGAGTCGGCGACATAGAATGGAGCCAAAAGGAAAACAAATAATAAAAAATAGAATAAAAAATGTTAATCAAATATTCAAGCAATGAGACTCATCAGCATAAAATTAAAAAATCATAAAATGCTAAACTGCACAGCATGAAAAATTATCCAAATCAAAAGCCCCAAAAGCCCCAAAAGCCCAAAATCCCAGAAACGAGCTCCAAGCATCCAACAAAAAGTTGGGGCGTCAAAATATCGGCTAATTGCGGCACATGATGTTCATGCGGAGGATGAAATGGCTGGGGGAGTGGAAGAAGATGGAGCAGATGGATGAGATGGCGGAGAGGAAAGCGGTGGAGAAGGATGAGGTGGCTGAGCAGCGCGGGCAGAGTACATGTAGGCATACGGAGGGTTTTAATGACCCTTCGATGTGTACGTCACACAGCTGGTCACATTGTCATTCCATCAGCGTGATAAGCATCAGCATCGGCATCAGCAATAGCCCCCATGCCGAGTCCCAGTCCAAGTTCCAGTCCGACTCCGGTTCCGAGCTCGAGCTTGAGTCCAAGTCCAAGCTCAAGCCCAAGTCAAAAGTTAGAGTTATGGATGGCACGTAGACACCGGCATTTGATTGGAGCTAACTGAGATTTGGGGTGGGCGTTCCAAGCTTGATAAGCATAAATTGCGTCTTATCGATCATCATCATCGCCATCATTATCCCGAGCTGCTCCGGCCTCGGGCGATCTCTATGATAATGGGATTTTATGTGTTATATTTACAAATAAATTGTAAATTATTTCGCCCCTCATCGAAATCACTTTCACTCTTTGGGGAAAAGCTGGATGAATATTTTTTTTTTTTTTTTGGAATTCAGAATTTATGAGATTTTCAAAGATAAATTGAAGCTTTCATTTGATGCACTGGAAGAGTGAAGAGACTCCTCCAATTGCCACTGATTGGGCGTGGCTTTTGTTTATCCTTGGCTGGCTCCGGGCCTGAACTGTGCACAGTGCATTGGCCCTTCTAGGAATGTTGTCTGAGGCGTTGGCGACTGCATTCCCACATATGGCATGTTCCCGGAACTTTCTCGCTGATGCTGCCCGCGGGTGTTGCGTCGGGGTCTTAGATTACGTTCGTATTTTGACTGCGCGGTCTAAGTAATTGCTTTTGCAGCAATAGCAGCAACAGCAGCAACAACAACAGCAACAGCAACAACAGCGATTTGTCACTTGGTGCCACAACTAGTCGCCATTGCGAACGCCATTGGAATCGCCATTGGGCATCGTCGTAGCTGATGTTGCAGCAACTACTCCGCTTTGCCAGCTATTGACGTTTTGTCACGTTTCCTGGAAAAATACCGTTTTATTTGCTCGCCGCTGGCTTTGGTTTGTTTGTAAGCTGAGATGCCACAAAAGCAACACAAGCTGCAGCAACAACAACAACAACAACATCGGGAAGAAATATATGTATATATGTGTATATACATATATATGTATATAAAAGGAAAACAAACTTCAACTTGAAGCCGTTGCACTTGTCTGCGCCTGCAACCACGTTTATCACTCGTACCCCAAGTTGCAATGGGAGTTTCGAAGCCCTCAGCCTCAAACAGTGCTAATTGCATTGGCACGCAGCGAGGGGCGATAGAGCGGGCAAGAAAGAGAAAGAGAGAGAGGGTACGTAAGAGCAAGGGAAAGAGAGGGAGAAAGAGAGAGAGAGAGAGAGAGAGAGAGAGAGAGAGAGAGACAGAGAGATAGGCAGAGAGTCAGAAAGAGAAAGAGAGGGAGAGTTAGATGAGAATGAGAATGAGACTATAAAAGTGCCCTCCATGCGGATGTGCGGGTGTAGAGGGAGAGGAAGAGGGACAGGGACAGGGATAGGGAGAGGGCAACTCGAATGCCACAATTAGCGCCATTTAATGTGGAGCATGCTTCTCGACTTTTACGCACGATTCCTCCACAGACGCCACAGAAATTGGCCTAGCCCCATGGAGGGCACAGTGTCAATGAGTTAATTAGCGCACGATTTGTCGCCCCCACAGACACCAAGCACATCAAAGGGCCCGTGTGTGACTGTGTGTACTTGTGTGTGAGTGTGTGGGTGGCTGTATATTTGATGCTAGTGATCAAAAAAAAAAATAAAAAAAAAGAAAAACAAAAATACAGAAAATCTGTTTTTATTGAAAAATCGTCGCTCATTTCTGGGTCAAATGCGTCTTCACTCTCTGTCGCGTGTGTGTGTGTGTGTGTGTGTCTGTGTGTGTGCTTTTCTGTGTGGCGTGTGTTTTATAATTTATGTGGCGCTGATTGAATTTTGTAGTCCACAAAAAGGGCAATTAAAATTATTGATAACCAAATAAAAAATTTAGATAAGAATTGAATTTAATTTTTTTTATTTTATTTTTTTTTTTAATTTTGAATGTTTCATTGAAAATGTGCAATGGCCATAAAATCGAAAAGTCCTAAAAGGCATTCGATGTAAAGTCATTCCATTAAAATGCATGCAGAGCCTATCGACGTCCGATATCATTATCATAATATGATCTTTAATCTTCGTTTATGCGATTTTTATGCTTTATTTGTGCACTCAATAAATGGAATATTATAATTTATGATTTACATAAATGAAAAATAAAATTTATTATTTTTCAAATTTTTTTAAAGTGCTTTAGGCTCTTATAAAAATTAAAATATTTAATTCAATTAATTTATTTATAATTTTTATTATTTTTATATATTATATATTTTCTTGTAGGAAAATAATTGATATTTAATTATTATTTTTTTATTTTTTTTTATTTGATTTATTTCTTTGCAACCTGAGCAGCAAGCAGCCAAGCTGCATTTATCTTTTATAAAAATAAAAATATTTTATTCAATTAATTTATTTTTAATTTTGAATAATTTTATATATTACATATTTTCTTGTAGGAAAATAATTGATATTTAATTATTATTTTTTTATTTTTTTTATTTGATTTATTTCTTTGCAACCTGAGCAGCGAGCAGCCAAGCTGCATTTATCTTATTGGCCGGCGATTTCAGGTGCAATTAATTAATTGATTTATTTGTTTTTAATGTTGCAATTTACATATATAGAATATGTTCTTACATAAAATGTGCACTTAAGACAAATAAATTAACTATAAAATATCGCGACAAAAGTTGCATAAGAATCTTGGCGCTTGAGTTTTTCGCACTCAATTTATTTGTTGCCAGGCATTCGGCAGTTGCTGCCGCTTGTATCGATAGATGTGTGACACGCTGTTATCGATATATCCACCAGATACACTGCCCACGTTCGTGTAATTAAAAGTTCCACACGCCATTAATCAACGCAATGGTCAGCATCGAGTGGACAGTATCGATGACAAGAGCAGCAGCAACAACAACAACAACAACAACAGCAGCAGCAGCAGCAGCAATGGCAATGGCAACGGCAGCAACAACAGGAATAATAAAACTTAATAACAGTCGCGTTTTTGTTGATATTGGAAAATTAAAAAAGAGAGAAAAAAAAATAATAAATAAAAAAGAGGAAAGAGGAAAAAAAGAGATGCCTGGCGATGGGAGGAGGAGAGACCACACACATGCACACACAGGGCGGTATGTTATTTACAGTTAATTGCTGCTGACTGTAGCGAAATGTAAAATTACACTGATAGTTGCATCAGACGACAACAGCAACATCGGTCACAGCAGCAGCAGCAGCAGCAACAACAATAACAACAACAACTCTTGCATTGCTGGCGGCAAGTATTTTGCGCCTTTTGTTTATTTACTTCGTCGGCTTCGGTTTCGCTTTCATTGTTGTGGCTGGAAGCTTGGCGAGTAAATGAAAAATAAATTGAAACTGGCATTTAATTAAGTTAACTGCCGGGTCAGCTATTGGCTGCGTGGCCACAGAGAGAGAGAGAGAGAGCGAGAGAGGGACAGCAATATATGTAAGAGTGTGAGGGGTAGGGGCGGGGGAGGGTAGGAGACGGAACGAGCGGTCAATTTAAATCTAATATAAATACAAATAAACATCGTGTGTGCGGCAAATTGTGAGGCGGCTAATTGCACTCCTATCAGCGCAAGGACGCCTTTAATTCGCTGTACCCAACCCAAGTTGCAACATGCAACAGCGGCCCGAGCAGCGGCAACTACTTTCTGCAACAAAGTCAACAGGCCGTGCGGCTTATTAATTAAGTGCAAACGCAGTCACTTACAAGCCGTTTAAACTGCGTGTTAGCCAACTTGAAATGGGCCCGCTAATGCGTCAACTGCACAAACTTGAAACTGGGATTTGTGTGTTTGGGTTTTGAATTCGGAGCTCGCATTTTAGATTTTTCGATTTTTGATTTTCGATTTTGGTTTTTCAATTTCAGATTTCAGATTCCGACATTAACGGTGACTTCGCGTTTAGCCAACTGCAATGTGTCAACTGTGTACATAAAATACCTGCCGGTGCGCTGCTCATGCGGTAGGTTGCCCGCAGAGAGAGAGACAGAGAGAGAGAGAGAGGGAGAGAGGGGGGTGCGTGAGAGAGGGACTGAGTGGGGGAGGGAGGGTGGCACGTACAAATAGCCGTCTGTTTACATTTAACTATGTTTTCATTTGGTCCAAAAGATTGCTCTGGCTTTGCCCACAGCTAAGTTGCAACAGCCAACAATTTGGGTAAACAATTTTTGATATTTTTTTTATTATTATTAATTTTTTTTTTAAGCTTTTTATTTGTGGTTGGTGGCTGGTGGTTTGCAGTTGGTAGTTGGCAGTTGATAGTTGGTAGTTGCTTGGTGGTAGTTGGCTGGTGGTTGGTGGTTTCTCTCCCATAATGCCCTGAGTTATTGTGACAATTTTAATTGTTTGCCGAACCGCGGACATTATGAATTGAATTATTGGCCAGATACGCGCAGGAGCATTGATTACGTCAGCATAAATAAAGATATACCTGGCTGCAATTTATGCGGACAGGTGCTAATTGTCCTGGGGCTTGGGCAATGAAAGAGTAGTGATCATTACTTTTCGCCACCAGCTAATAGATACTCCGCCCCCACCACCCCTGCCCAGCCCACAGCCAACGCCCACTCTTTGGGCGTGGGTGGGAAAACCGCTAATTGAATGCACTTAAGAGTCCGAACAATTCACAGCTCCATTGGCCAGATAAGCCACACTTTACGATCCGCATATCAATCGACACTCCATTTTCACTTCACATGCACTGAAAAATTTGCAAAATTTTGCAGAAAAAATATTTCCGAATATCCGCGAAGAGTTATCCATGTGCCAGTTACCAAAAATTATGACTCCTACTAAATGCCTTAGGGTACGGCGGATGGCAGTTACTTTTTTATAACCCTTGAGTGCGTACAGGCATTTGGCTAGTAAATCCTCGATTTCACTTGTGGGAGACGATAAATAACAAATTATGAAATATTTTTTTTATAGCATAAATAATAATTTTCAACTTGTTTTGGTCTGACATGTGACATAAGTTGCCCAATGTATAAAGGATATATAAAATCCAAGCTTTAAAGCTGACAAAATATTTCCCAAATAAAACTTTAATTTATGTCTCCAGAAGTCAAATAAAAAAAAGGAAAAATTCCCAAATATCTGTCTTATTTTAATATTTAAATTTATCTTAATATTAATATTAAAATTTAATAATTTTTTAATAATTATTATTATTCAATTATTATTAATTTATCAACCCTGCCAACAATTTCTTCATACTTCCATCTATTTATTTTCAAATTTAAATTTCCCGCTAAGTTACATTTTTCTAGCTTGTTTTTCATCATTTTCTTTCAATTTTCTCAGATCAACTATTTGAGAAGCACTTGAAAACATTTAGGACCACCCAAAGGCCAGTTTCCAGCCTACTTTTTCAAGTGGGCGTGACACCTGCACTTACAACATAATTATTATAGAGGTCCTAGAGAAGGCATCGGAATACTTAACAGCTCCTGCCGAGGAGCAAGGAGGCTCCTTAATGATATCATTAATTAGCAAAAATTACGAACAATAGGAAAACATTCCATACAAATTGAACACCCCGAGGGGACAGTAAGCGGAATTGAGGCGAGTCTAAGGAGCAGTGCGGCAGGAAGATGGAAGGAGAATGGAGTAGAAAGGCAAGGGAGGAGGGAAAGAGTCAGTTGGTTGGTTCAGTCCTTAGTGGCTCTTTTGGTCTGTTGTAACACCTTTTGATTTACGTGCATCGCTCGTGGGCCATAAAACAAAGTTAGGGCCTTTTGGCCAAGATGCGCTGGCCCACGAGAGACGTTCATGGCCTGATCTATGCCTGGCCTGGATCATGTTACGCGGCAGGGCGCCGTCTGCCATGAGACCGAGCCCAGAGCCCAGCGAGGCAGGGGTGAAAGGGAGAAAGGTAAAGGGAACTGAGGAAGCGTCACCCACCGCACGTGCAGAAAACAACAACAAAAAAATAAAAACAACAAAAAAAATATAAATAGAAAAGAAAAGCAAAAAAAAAAATAGTTGAAGGCATAATAAAAATGTCATGTCCTTGTCTGCGTTTGCATTTGCGCTTGCCTAGTCCTGTGTCGCTGTGTGGCCAAGCGGGCCAGCAAACAGGATTGGACGGGGTCGTTTAGGTTTTCGGTTTTGGACCCGGTCCAAAGGTGCTAAGTGCGGCCGGCTGATATTTTGTTATTGTTGTTGTTGTTAGCCAGCCTTTTATTGTCTGTAATTTTTGCCAGCCAACATATTTTTCCATTTTGTTGTTGTTGTTGCTTTTGTTGTTACTTTTGTTGTTTTGTTGTTTTGTTTTATTGTTTTTCGCGCGTCATTATTTCTACTTTTACATCGCTGAGTTGTTTGTTTTTGTCCGAGTCAGGACT
Source organism: Zaprionus lineosus (assembly GCA_035044505.1). Lineage (NCBI taxonomy): Eukaryota > Metazoa > Arthropoda > Insecta > Diptera > Drosophilidae > Zaprionus > Zaprionus lineosus. The sequence goes on along the minus strand of JAWNNX010000655.1, from coordinate 238,677 downwards.
TCTAGGCGGCTCCTAGGCGCTCGTCGGTCTAGCCCAACACCAGGTCCGCCCATGTTTACACTGGCAGCTCGTCTGATATTGACTGACATTGCTGTGCAACTGTCAATGTTGCTTGGCATTTGTATCTTACATCTTGGCTTTTTATGCCTGAGCCCAGAACGCCGGGCGCTCGGCTTTACCTTAATTAAGGCTTCAGGTGTAAAATGCTCATAAAATGGAGCGAGCGCCGCTGCCTGACAGCAGATTATGCGAACACACACATCGGTCACTCGACTACTTCGACTAGGACCTCACGTAAGCCCAGCCCTGACGCACCCCCTGACCCCGCCCTCCCTTCTCATCGAATGGACTGCAAATCGATTCGTTGGAAAAATAAACTTGAGTTGTTGCACAGACGACGACGTCGTCTTGGCTGAAGTTGCACGTTTCCTTGTGGCTTTTGATTAAAACTGAATTGATCTTTAAGGAAGTCATCAGGAAGCCAGCAGAAAAATAACTGTAATGTCTCCAGGAATTAAACTCTCAGTTCAAGGATTACAATAAGAAACCTGCAACTTCTTCTCAATCTCATTATGAGTTTAGTCCTTAGTTTAGGTCCTTAGCTCATCCGCTCCCTGTATCCATTTAGATAGAAGCTCTTCCCTGTCTCGTCTCGTCTCTTCTCTCTTCTCATTCTTCGTCGTCCTACGCTCTGCCTGGCGCTTGGGTTTTTTTTTAATAATTTGCGTTAATGTTTCGGATTTCTCGTCACACCGTTTCTTAACCTTAAAGATCCCTCCTCTGCTCGCAGGGTCGGTCAATGTCCCATCCTTATTTAATATTATTTTTTTTCCCCTGAAATTTGTTTTATGGGGACTGCAAATCTTTTGGATGGCGGCTGCCGCGTCCCTTTAATAATAAGATAAGAAAACATTTTACGTTCCTCTTTGGTCTTTGGCCCCGATGAGGCAAGGCATATGCCGGCCACCGGCCACCGGCCATTGGCCATTGGCCACTGTCCAGGAGCAGTTCAACGAGGATAACTCTATTAAAAATTATTGAAAGCATTATTTTATGGCTGTCGATGGCATTGATTGCTTTGCAACGGAAATCGCTTAATGGTATTCCTTGGAAAACATTTGGCGGGCGGATGGCACTGGGACTCTCCTCCACTGGGTGGTCCCAGTGCCCCTTAATGGGTTCTGGGCTACGCCAGTTGTTCCATTCTTTTACGCCCCCAAAGCCCTCAATTACCTGCTACAAACGATGTGCCAATTGTGTAACAGCAAACGATTGCCTTTCCCCAACCAACGCCCCCCCATCCGCCGACTGCCAATGCTCCCCCCTTTTAATACAAAGCAAAATGGGCAATTACCGATTCTACAAATTCACCTGGCGAAGGTGTCAGTGGGCACGCATTGTCATTCATTCCTTCATTCCCTTAGTCACTCAATCACTCCTTCACTCAGTTATTTAGTCATTTATTCATTTATTCATTTAGTCATTCAGTCATTTAGTCATTTTGTGAGTCGAAATGTGACTGCAATCGGGAATCGGGAATGCGCACAGGCGTATTAATTTGATTCCGTGACTCTAATGTGATCACAGCCGTGACTAAAAGTAACGCCAACTACTGTAGTTTGTATATGTATCAATTAAAGATCTTCACGATTTCCAGAAGTGGAATTCAATGGTCCCCATTTTAGCTTCCTACTATCTGGTTAGTTAATGACCGGGGGCCAAGGTATTGCCCATATACAAGATCTGGTAATCGTCTGGCTATCTGCTCAATAGCCAAATCACTGTCAACACTGTGACCAGAAGTAACGACATTGCACAACACTGACAGTTCCAGTTGCTGCAGTAGACATCTAAGAGATAACCGTAGATAAAAGTCGCGTGCAGCTCCGGACAAAATGTGGCTCATACAATCGTCAGACACGCAATTTTGTTAACCTGAAAAGCTGACGCCCTACATCCGCCCCGTCCACCTCCTCCGCCCCATCGGCATTAACAACTGGCTAAATACACAAGTTATTCGGCTTTTTATCGTTTCAGTAGTTGTTGTATGACTTTTTTTTTCTTTTTTTCCCCTTTTTTTTTCTTTTTCCCTTTTTTGTATGATTAAAAGCCTCATTTGCATGGCCTAAAGGGGAACGAGCCAAAAGTGTCTGAAGTGCACGAAAAGATGGCCAAGACCCAGACCCAGAGCAAGTTCGAGTCATGCCATCATCATAAGTTCCACTATACACGGTAGTGTAGTTGGAGCCCCAACTGTTCGATTGGGGACTTGGAGAGCCCAGAACTCCCAGCTCCAGAAATGTACATATGGCTGCACGCGATGCCGACGACTTTACGTAATTGGAAAGTGGCTGTCGGGAGGGAGGAATACCAGAACGGTAACGCCGCCCGCGAGAGTCCCCTCCTCCCCCTCCCCCCCAACCCACTCCCCACCGATAGGAGCTGCCGCCTTATAAACGAATTGATTTATTCATCTGACAAATTAATGCATTTCCGTTAGGGCGGATCATCGGGGATGCCAACTCGGCTGACAGCTGTCGAGGTCGCACGGCAAAGTTGACCAATCGCCGACGAAGAACATATATACCGATATGTAAATATATATACATATATGTATAAATATATATATATGCAGACATTTGGTTTGTGTTTGTTTTGAATTATTGGCGCCATCAATTGCGACATTTCCTGTGTGCAGGGAAAATGTCTCCGTCATTCTTGGACAATTCTGGGAAACTACTTGGAATTGGATGAAATATTTCTGTCTTTGGAGGAACAGAATTTATAGGAAAAAAAACGATCTGTCGTGTTGGGGAGATTTATTGTCGAGCAAAGTTGTTGTCAGAGGAGTTCTACTAAGCGTTAATCCGATGATGACCAATAAAAAAAATGAAGTTAATTATGCAAATTCGATGCAAGGACTTTGAACCACTCATACGAGTCTCTATTTATAGCCAAACATGACTTAGAGTCCCTGCCCCACCTGCCTAGTCCAAGGAACGCACTGATGTCCACTGGTCCACATCGATAAAACTATCGCTTTGCCTGCACAACTATTACGATGATAATCGTCAAAATGATGATTGGGACCAGCCACTGGCATAGATGTAGCACACTTCAAGCCATTAAACTGTGCATTTTACGAGCCTCGACTAGTTAGGGAAGCCGAATCGAAGTTATGACCAAAACCAGACCAGAACCGAACCACATCGAAGAGATCTCGGGGAGCCGTAAAAGAAATAAAGAAATGCCGTTCCTCATGGCTGACAGATAAAACAAAGGCCGCCGATCGATGCTGATCAACGGCGCAATAAATTCATCAAACAAATATCGCTGGTCCCGGATAAGGGGCAGGGGGGGACTTAGATCGGGGACTTGGCCAACTTGCGTTATAATCGACATGAATATTAAAACCACAAAACTATAATCAGTGCGATATGATCGTCGGCCCCGCTCCGGAAAACATATCAATCTCATGCGGGACAGACGATCGCAGCGATCGCATCAGACGCAGCCACCGGGGTGGACCTTTTTGTTGTTGTTGTTGTTAGGGTTTGAGCCATTAACTGGCTGCAGACGACCTAATGGACATGATCTTTCGTCACTCCCAGCAACAGCAACAGAAAAAGGGAATCTACCTATAGATATATATTTTTTATTTTTTTTATTTCTAAACCGCTCATGTCTATTGCCCTCTCTTTCCCGCCAAAAGCGATCACTGCTCACTTTGAGGATCGTTAGGGCGTTGGGACCTGATCTTGATCTTTTTGGTCGCAACTCGTTGATCCCTAAATACCCTTTAAATTGAACGCCATTCCCTACACGGCATTTATCATCATTATTATCAGGTGAAGACTGCAAGGGTTTTGTTCGAGATTCATTTGGTGGTGGACACTTTAAAGTGTTCCATGTCCTATGAATAATTTGTCTTCCGATCAGATTGGAATTTCTGATGGCATCGACTTAGTTAGGAACTTGGAAGGAACTGCTCATTGATATTTAAATTGTGATTCATGCTGTTTTTTATATATGTACATATATTCCATAAAAATCTGAATCTGAATCTCCTATGATATTCGATGGAGATAGATTTGAGTTTGACATTGAACTTTAGGAACGAGGGAAAAACTTTGTTCTCACGCCCCAAAAACCGAAAATCAAAAAACGATTTCCTAGAACTTTTGATTTCAATGCATTGACTAGCTGAGAGTTCAACTCCTTTGTCAGTCTCAGTTGGTCTTGTGGTCTGTTGGTCTGTTGGTCTGAAGTGCGTAATTGCTGACAGGGCAGCTCCTGCCATTGAACTGGAGCTGGAGATCTGAATGCGATCGCTCATTACCAATAGAAATGCGTATTGGAGAGACTCGAAGATCGAATCATTGAAAGAAAGCAATGTCAGGGCTTTGATGCCGAGCCGAAGTCCAGAGACCAAAATCCATTGTTATTCAAATTGAAGATCCGCGAGAGTGAAAGAAAGTGTGTGCAGTGCGGGAGAGAGAGAGGGAGAGAGATGGAGAGAGCGGGACGGGTAGACTCTTCAGCACGGAACAGTAGTGAGCCGGTGGACATGGTCTTGGGATTGGGATTGAAATTGGGACTGGGACTGGGAATGGGAATGGGAACGGGACTGGGAATGGGAAAACTACATCAAATTGGCGCTTAAATATTTTCATAGCGCGGAGGTAAGCAGTGCGGCAACTGTGGGAAACAATAATATTGAAACAGAGTTGAAACCGAAAAGCAGAATACGAGAGGGAAAGAGAAAGAAGGAGAGAGACTGGTGGAGAAAAAGAGAGATCGAGAGAGCGAGAGAGAGAGAGAGAGGGTGGAATAAGCCAAGAAAGCGCATTTGCTTTTACCTTCTTACTTAAACTGTAAACTTGAAATGGCCACTTGAGTTTTGAAGCGTTAAGTGGAAATCAATGGCGGTGTTCGGGATCGTGGCTCGGGTCCAGGTTCAGGCCCAGGCCCAAAGCAAGACCTCAGAGGCAGTGCTCGAAGCGGCGGACCCACGAAGAAAGATCGAGTGAAGCAATTGACCAAAAACTGTCGAACTGCCTCTGAGTTGGACGACTGACGATCGGCAAGCGGTGCACTTGTTCAGCTTTGTTGTTGACCATGTTTTTTAACCGTTCTCCGTTCGGGCCCCTTTTCTCTTGGCCTAGACGAGCGCGCGCGGTAGGTAAAAGTAAAGGAAAGAGAGATGAAAAAAATAGAAGAAAAAAAAAAATATCGGCTGAGAATTTTGTTTTCTGCTGACGTTTGTTGTCGTCTTCGTCGGCGTCTCTTGGAAATTTGTTTGTGCGCAACGGAAATGCATTTATTTGTCCACATCTTGGACGGCGTTTAATGAAGTGACCGTCTCCGACCACTCCACGCCATGCCACTCCACAGCATACCATGCCACTCCAACTCCAACTCCAACTCCAACTCCAGCTACAAATCCAACTCCAACTCCAACACCAACACCAAGACCAAGACCAATTCCAACTCCAGTTCCCAACTGCAGCTTCAGCTTGACTTGCCATGGCCATGGCCATGGCCGGGGCGTTAATTGATGAATCTGCGCAGCGCTGCTTGAGCAGGTTCAATGACTACCCCTGCCACCTTGACTACTACTACTACCTCTACCCCTACTCCTACTCTCACCCCTACCTCTACCCCTACCCCTACCCCTACCCCTAGCCCTAGCCCTAGCCCTGGCCAGCAGACCGGCATGTGCTATTTCTCGGAATTTTCACGGCATGATTTCCTTTCTACCTCCCAACAGTCAAAGACGAAGAAACTTTCTGTTCATATATTTCATGTAGTTTTCGGGTTTTTCATGTTAAACACATCTATTTAAATTTTAATGATGTTTGTAATGATGGTGCTAAATATTTCCCACATTATTATCACCTATCACCTGTTCCCTAGCCCACTCCCGGTTCCCCAGACACAGGGCCCCTCCCCGCTCCCGGCTCATTGAGTAAAATTTGTGCATCTCCGTGGATTCCTCTACTTGTTCAGAGTCCTGTAGGCTGTCAAAGGATATCTCATATATCATATGCTTGTATTCCAATGCCTTTGGCCCATAGGTAAAATGAAATGAAATGAGCTTCATTGAGAAATTCATATTTATTTTTATATTTTCCTCTCTCCCCTCATTAAAGTTTATTTATAATTATATTTTTTTTAGTGTCAAAGATTTGGTTGCATTTTTATTTTTACTTTAAACTTGAGACTAGACGATTTTTTCTGAATTTAAAATAATGGAAATTTTGAATTACTTGAATTGCAGTTATCAAATTTTCTGAATAGTTTTGATTGACTGCTGCCTTCCCCAAGGCTGAGCACAGTTTTAATGAACTACAAGGCAAACAAAGAGTCCAGAGACGAGGCAACTGGCAACGGGCAACTGGCAACGGGTAACTGGCAACTTGCAACTGGCAACTGGCAACTGGCAACTGGGGGAATGTCCGAAAATCCCAGAAGCAGCATCGATGGTGCGTACAATAAAACAATGATCTTTTGGAAGATGAGACTCTGCGTAGAGTCTTGTCTATTTGAGAATGAAATTAACAGCTCGGAACTTGTTACATGAGCGCCGTCCAGAGTCGTATCCCTCCTGAGGGTGAGGTGTTGATTGGGCAACGCCCTGGACGCCAGACAGAATGAACAGTTGATACGATTGTGGAGAGGATGGGTGCATACATGTGGGGGTGCGGGGTGGAAATGGGAATGGGATAGAAACGATTGTGTTCTCTAATTTATGGCCGCACATGATGAGCTATAAAATGTTTTATAGCCCTGGGATTCTAGCCTAGAACTGGACCATTTGCTACCCTTTCGCTTGTGGGCCCTGCGGCATGGCGCGACCTCAACAATTTTCGCCTTTGAGCTGGGCCAGACTTTTGGCATTTTTCACGTATACCTCAAATTAAATGATGTGATTTATTGGCTGTTGCTCTACCGGGGGATTTGTGCCGTGAAAATGTGGAAAGTGCTCGTTTGTGGTTGCGGCTGTGGCTGTGGCTGTGGCTGCTGCCATGGCCCTCCCTGGGCCCGTGGGTAGGGAAGGTGGTGAAAGTGCTTGGCGTTCAATTGATTGAAATGTCAAGATTCATTAGCTGCCAGGCGCTTGATTGCATCCAAGTCCAGGAGCGGTTCAGCAGGCATGCGGGTGCATCTGGGATGGCAGCCAAAGTGTCAACTTATTTTGTTCCTACAAGCAGATTGTCCTGTAGTCACGTCCCCTTCCTTACTTCCTTCCTTTTGCATGAGGTCAGCTTAACCGCTGTTAGCCTTGAGCTGGTGGGAAATACCCACCGCAAATAGTTGAGAACAAGTGTTTGTTGGGATAAACCCGACGATCCTAATAAAACCTTAAACCTAAACCTAAACCCAAACCTAAACCATATTTTTTCATATTTCATAGACTCTTATTCATGAGTGCAACGCGAGTTTGTAATCCCTGGGACTACCTGAGCTTACGGTAGATCCTGTCATGCAAATGAATGAAACGGAATCCCAGTGCCTCTGTGGGCGTTCAAATTGACAATAGAACTTTTCGCACATTAGCCATAAGTGCCCTAAGGTCCTTTTTCTTTCACGCCAAATATTCAGCTGAAAATTTTCACGGCATTTTTGCACCTGTTGTTAAACATTTGCCGTGCTCCTTGAAAATGTGCAAAAACATTGAGGGCAAACAATGCGAGAGGCTAGAATGCTTAAGGTCCTGCTGCTTGTAGCTCGTGCTCGTGCTGCTATCCTGTGACCCTCAGGTCCTTCCCAACCTTAGGTACGCAATAGTTGGCAGCTGCAACAACGGCTCTAATTAGCCATGGCCATTGAATGCTGGCTGTTGCTTGGTTGTTGTTGTTGTTGTTGTTGCCATTACTGTGCGGGGCTCTCAAATGTGTGCGTGTGTGTGTGTGTGTGTGTGTGTGAGTCTGGGTTTTGGTTAGTTTATTTTCTGCTTCTTCTTTTTCATCTGCTGTTGCCGCCTTTGGCTGCTGCTGCTGTGGTGCTGCTGTAGTGCTGATGGCGGTGGTGCTGGTGGTGGTGGCGGTGGTGGACCCGTCGACAGAGTCCAGTGAAAGTTGACTTCGTATCGTTGCGAATTTTTATTAGTTTACTCGACAGTGTCTGCCATAAATATTGCACTTTATGCACAAAATTGCACCGAGTTGCGGACATGTCGGACTCTGGTCTAAAATTTCGAATAAAATGCCTTGGGTTGTCCACGGCGGGTCGAGTGTATAGAGTCATTTACATTGCAATTGGGAAATATAATAATAATTATTTGTTTATAGTTTACAGATTAGCGAAATACGCATAAAAATTAATGCACTAATAGATATATGTATAATTCAATTAACAATATTTCCACTAAATAAAATTTTGCAAACAAAATTTCTGGTTTATAGAAAAAAAAATATATTTTTTTTTTTAATTTTTATTTATTTTAAATGAACTCTTCAGTAACTCCGAAATCTGTTCGGAATATTAATTGGAGGCTGCATTCCATCCATCCCCATTAACTTCTGAACTCGATATTCATAGCTCGTATGGCGGATTATTTCTGATCTTTCACCTCCGAAGCTCTGAGATCTCTGAGATCTCTGAGATCTCTGAGATGGGACAGTCCAACACGTTCAGAAACTGAGAATCGACTTTCATATTGAACACTTGTTTGGAATATAGAATTTGGGCCCAGTTAATACTCCATGGTAAAGAGAGTTAAGACTTCAACCTCATTGTTTTCTAATACAGGGAACATAACAAAGCAAAACAAACAACAACAACAACAATAACAACAAAAGTTGTTTTGAAACATTGTTGCTAAAAACTAAAAAAAGATATAGACTATATAGAGGTATAGGTATAGGTATAAGTATAGGTATAGGTATAGGTATAGGTATAGGTATAGGTATAGGTATAGGTATAGGTATAGGTATAGGTATAGGTATAGGTATAGGTATAGGTATAGGTATAGGTATAGGTATAGGTATAGGTATAGGTATAGGTATAGGTATAGGTATAGGTATAGGTATAGGTATAGGTAGGGGTATAGGAATGCGATGGCATTTCCTGCAGACGTGTCAATAAACAAAAGAACTAAAAAAAGAAGAGATGGATATAGAAATGCAGATATGAGGAGAGAAAGAGAGAGAAAAGAGTGAGAGGGAGGGAGGGAGGGACTGAAATGAAAGCACTTGAGCGGAGACTTGAGCCTAGACATGGGGCATGTTTATATTTGGGATTTGAAGTTTGAATCGAAGGTTAGACTTGGGATAAAAAGTGGCACGTTGCAAGTTGTAAATTTATTGGGTACTTACGGATGTGTGAATCGTCTGTCAGTGAGACTGTTCCTTCCGCAGCAATGTGAATGGCGTTGTTGTGTGGACACTGTGTCATTATTACGTAATCTTCTACTGTACATAATGCACCTGAAATCACCACCTGGAAGTAGAGTAGAGGAAAAGGAAGAAGGGGAGAGGCGTCAATGAGAGTGAACAGTATACAAAAAATACATAAATTTATATACATAAATGTGTGTGTGTGTGTGTGTGTGTGTGTGTATCTATATATATATGTATATAAATATATCGTGAGGTGTATCGTTATCGCTATCACTTGTATCTATAACAGCCAATCAATATTGTATCTAACAGATACAACACACAGAACCTAAATTGCATACCAGTGTTTACATCGTGTCAGACGACAAGCGACCCAAAACTATGCCCCGCGCCTTTTTATGACCGCCTTCCGCCTACCCTCCGACCCTCCGACCCGCCCATACCCTTGAACGCCCACCGCTGCCAGCGCACCAGCGGGTGCGTGTAGGTCGGTAGTCGCCTGACGGTGATTTATCATGTTTGATTTGTTGTCTCTTTGATATTTTATTACATTCATTCATAATCGCGCCTTTGATTTAATGAATTTATTGTTTTACTTTTTTCGGCTTCTAGTTTTTCATTTGTTTTTTGTTTTTTTTTCTCTTTTTTCCTGTCTTTGGTTTTTTTTTTCCATATTTTGTCCGCTTTTTATTTGTGGTTTTCGTTTACGGCGGTTTCTTTTATTATTGTGCCAGGTCAGGTTATAAATCTAAAGGCAACCAGTTTGAGATCCACAGCTAATCCCCACCTGTCATTCAAATCTTTTGTTTACGACTCCCATAACAAATTTCAGATATCAATTCTGGGATTATTATTATCGCAAATTACACGCGCTGAGATTGTCGGAAAAACTTTAGGATCTCGGAAATAAAGATATTGAAATAGAGATTTATTTTTAGTTGGAAAAGTTGGAAAATTTCCCAGATTTATTTTTTTTCTGTCATTTCTTCCAATTTATTATAGTCGCAATTTAATAATAAATTTATTTTCGGACAATTCTTGCTGTTTTTCCTTAAGGGTTTTCCATATAAATTATTATTATAGCTTTAAGCTTTGTTTCTTAAAGAGAAAAAGGAAAAAACTTCGTCTTATCCTTCAACCCTTGATTCATATTCGACTCCCTTCCTCATGCGGTATCCTTTGCTAATTAAACTCAGAATTTCATTCCCTTACTTCCTGGATTGAAGTGACTCGTTTCATTGTTCTGCCATCCTCCATGGTTACTTTTGTAACTTCACTATCTTCTCCGGCCTTCCATGGGTGAGTCTCAAGCAAAGATTAAATTCCCCATTTACAGGCGATATTTTCAATTTATTATCAAACCCCTTAGACCCTTCAGTGGCTTTAATTGTTTGGCGCCACAATAGAACCCTCAACCTTAAAGACCACCCAGTGAGACCACCTCACACACACACACACACACACACACAAACACACGTCATCCCCAATGTTCGTGGTAGCCACTCCATGGCACTTAACTCCGCTGAAGGCCCCTTGAGATTGGAACAAGCACAGCCTCATTCACAAGTAGCCACCACAAATTAGCCAAGTCTTAATGGGCTCCTCTTGGACTTCTAACTATGGACTATGGCAGGTCGCTGATTCCATGCAGCCATCATCACTTCAAAGGCACGGAGATTGGTGTGTGTAAGAGTAAGTGTGGGTGTAACTGTAGCTGTAACTGTAACTGCAACTATAAGTGTAACTATAACAGTTACTGTAGCTGTAGTTGTAGCTGAGACTGTGACCGTAAGTGAAACTGAAACTGAAACTGAAACCGTAAACGTAACCCATCGAAATCTTATCAGAGGCCCTACGGCCACTATCGCCTACACCTTCCCAGCACTGGAAATTTATGCTACGCGTAACCTCGTTTTTCATGTGCTGCTCAACAGTTTTCCCAAGCATAGTTAACGCTTCAATTGCTTAGTTCAAGATACAGATACGAGCCGCCGAGAGTACTTAGACCGGAGAGCGGTGTGGTGTGGGCGGTGGTGGTGGTATGGTGGGGCTGTGGGGGTGGTGGGTGGTAAAACGCATTATTTTGTAATTATCGACAGTGTTCTAATAAATAAAACGAACGTGCGACGTCGAGGGGGCATGAACGGGGCAAGGCCCACGGCTGGGCTATAATTTTTGTTCGTTTCTCTTCTTTTATTATTTTTTTCCTTCTTTTTTTTTTTTTTTTTTGTTGTTTTTTGGGTTGATGAAATTATGAATGAAGATAACGCTGTGCCACCTACTTGAATGAGTCTGTGTGTGTGTGTGTGTGTGTGTGTGTGTGAATTACTGTGTGTATGACTGTGTGTGTATGTTTGTGGGTGTGTCTGCCTTTGTGTACGTTTTGTTGGCATAGCAAATGCTATGCAATTGTTGGTGGATCTGCATCCAATCTAAACGAGCAATAACCGTTACCCACCCCATTTCCACGCCTGGCGTAATTTGAATGTCCTGTAATCCTTGATGCGAGAATAATAGCTTTTTAAACTATATATGTGTTATGTTATTTATAAAAGCCGCCAAATTGGAACTAATTTGAAAATAAGGTGTTATTTTCAAAGCTTGAATCGCCTTAAAAACTGTGTCCAAAGATCTTTTCCACGCAAATTCTTCAAATTTTCTGGGAAAGGTCAAGGAAAGGAAAGGTATTCCAAGTGGAGGGACTTATAATTAGATATTATTTAATATTATATATATTTTTTCTAAATATTGAGAATGCATATTGGAATATATTTTTAAGATCTACTTAAATTTAATTTTTTTTATTTAATTATTTATTATTATTTTACATTTTTAATTGTTTTTTTTTTTATTTCACGATTTCTGTACCTAATTGTTTGGCTTTGTGAAATAATTCAAATACCTAAGCTATGATTTTTTTTCTTCTGTTTTTAACATTTGATTGTTTTATAAAGCCCCTGATATATATATATTAACCGTTATTTGGTACATTTCGATATGCGCCAAGGTCAGTACCCGATTTTGGTATGGCTTTAGTCATAGTTTCTTTTATTTGGGCTCTTAAGGAGCACTTGAAATTCAGTGGCTAATCATTTGTTGCTGGACTTTTACCGTTATCTGGGGTCGGCTCAGAGGAAATACTTACAATAAAAAAGAGCAGTCTTTTTAACTGATTCGACATTCATTCGGCGATTAATGTTCATAATTTTAACCCATTTACTGCCAGCTGAGCAGCAAACTAAAAATTTCAATGGCGTTGTCCTTGTCGTCCTTGTGGGGGCTCGTCAACGTCTAGTAAGTTGCTATCGCCGTTAGATATTTCGGACATTGATGTTTGCAAATTCAACTTGTAGGCGTGGCAAATCAAAGCTTTTGGCCAACTCTATGCAACACTCTGAGCATTTTGTTTACATTCGCAAATAAATAATTTGCGACAGTTTTGATGCCTCTGTTAATTGGCCAAAAATGTTGCTTAAATGAAATATTGTGAACTTCTTGTGGCACAACACACACACACACGCGGCACTAAAATTTGGCGATAGACGTTGCCACTTCCGTTTTCGGATACGGATACGGTTTTGGTATCGTTTCCGTTTCTGTTGCCAAAAGCCACGAAAACAACTCTTGGCATTTGTCACGTAAAGCACAACTATTTAATTGATAGCACGAATTGAACTGAGTGGCGGCTTATTTGCTTATATGAAGAGGCTCGGCGGCCACGGGGTTGCCACCTAATTTGCTGGTGCTAAACGCGTAACGGTAAATGCATGCAGGCCAAGTAAATCAGCGACCGAAGTACAAAACTGCCTCGCGACTCGACGGTGTTCAACGTCTTTGCAGGGCGATTGAATTATCGAGACTAACCGAAACGAAACGTGCGACATTTTTGTTTGTTGCTGTTGTTGCTGGATACGGGATACGGCCAGCACTGTCGGCAGAGCGCGCGCAGAGCAGCAGCGCGTCAACGCAGCAGAGCGGCAGAGCAGCAGAGCGGCACTGAGCAGAGCTGCACAGCAGACATGTTGCACGTCAGGCACGAACAAGCCAAGTCTCAGCGCTCCAGCTTTGAATGTTATATGCACACGATCTCTATTCAAATCGGTGCAGGAGTGTAAATAATTCAATTAAATTTAAATTTTAAATATTTAAAATATTTAAAATTTTTTAATTTTATTCCCTTTTATATGAATTTCTCTCTGTACTCCTTAATTAAATAATTATTTTTCAATCGACGATTTAAGCTAAAGTGAGCTTAAATCTCAGTCCAAAAATGTGACTTTTCTTAAGGCAATTAAATTTCCCATTTCCCAATTTCAAATTCGCACCTGTGTTACATAACCCACCGGCAGGCGGAAGGACTTTTTTGTTAGAGTATCTATTGTGAACTTTCATGTGATAGGATGCTGTTGCTCTCATAACATTTCTATAATTCTTCTATCATGCGAGATTGGACAGCTCTTAACAGCGCAGCGCATCGAACATGCTGTATGGGCTGTTAAGCAGCCGAGACAACAGAGACAACTTCACGAATGTCGCTGCTGTAAGCGCCCAAGCGACCGACTGTTAAATGTGATATGAACTGTTAGTAAGCTGAGTGCCGACTGAAAGAACTAAATTCTTATTAAAAAATGCTTCTATTTAGTAAAATTTTTAGATTTGTTGATGTAAAATAAATGTGAATTAAATATGAAATATTTTTTATTATTAATATTCCATTAAATATTAATTATTTCTACTTTAAAACTAAGAAAAGCTATTGGAAACTCGGAATCTTTTCCTTTGTTAAATTGAACTGAAATATCCTCAATTTGTCATGTGGCCTCGATTTCCGTTCAGACTCTATGGGGACCCTTTGAATAGCAGAACAACAATTGCTGCGTATAAAGGGAAATCCAATAAAATGTCAGTTTTACGGACTGGACACGCTTTCTCCATTAATGAGCTCAATCATGAAAATTGCAATAGTTTCGGGTGTCCATAAAACGGTAAACGCCCACGCAATTAAACGGGAGCAACCCCTAAGTGTGTGACACAGTTTAAAGCGATTAGGGTCACAATAAAGGACCCAATGGACTACAGACAGGACCCGCATGCGAGCACTTCCGTTTTATCCGGATAATGTCCCTGTTACTGCTTCTGCTTCTGCTTCTGCTTGTGCCTCTGCTTCTGCCTCTGTTCCTGTGCCATTCACATAATGTGGGTGTCTCCGCTTGGCCAAAGATGCACGGAAGTTGCCAAAAATGCAAGCATTTGATGAAACACTGACTGACAATGGCCTTGGCGAAGGATAAGCGGGACTCGAGAAAGAGGAGAGGCAGCCAGGCGAGGAGCACCAACTGTCAATCGATTGAAATTCATTGACATGGACATGCGTCCACCTTCATTGTTCATCGCACAATAGTGATTTGTGTTTTATCGCCAGGGCTTCCACTTCCCCTTTCACTTCCACTGCCACTGCTACATCCTCGTCCTCCGTTCCCTTCTCCCTCAATAGCTGTCCTTGTAATCCCCGATAATGGGCTATTGTCAGCGCGTCTGATGCTTGACGCCGCATGGCAACACTGACAACCACTATGACGAGAGGCCACTTGGTTCGTTGGATGCTTGAGTGGATGGGTTGCCTCTACTGCTCGCCTGATTGGTGACGCACTTTTGGCACACACTCTGGGTCTTGGATTACCATCCCATTGGTTACCCATTTCTGTGACAATTCACCAGAAATCACAAGCATCTCTTGCGAATCCCCAGTAATCCGAGAAGCTGGGAGTACCCTGAGCTTTGGCTTGGGAGACTGCGTAATTGATATAGTCACCGGGAACACAGGTGGCCACAGAATTGAACAAGCGATTAACTAATTGCTTAGTTAATGCTATCAGCCTAAAATAAAAAATGGAAGTTAAGTTCTGGAACTGTCCTGGAAATGATTTCACCAAATATTTCATATTTCTGGTAACTTAGCGGAAGGAAAGGAAGGTTGTAGTCCATTGGGGGAAATGACTCATGCGGACTTGGGGCTATAGCCTATCCACAGGCGTCTGATGATAATATCGACAACAACAACAATTTGCAAATCATGCGGACTGTTGCCAAGTGAAGGAAATAATGGTCAGACGTATTACCAATGTCATTGCCTATCGGAGTGACGTCACAGGAATGTGAGTTAAGACATTCGAATGATTAGATTGTTGCAATACAAATGAAAATATGTTGGGTCTTCGCATGTGGACGTTGCCAGGTGACAAGTCGCGTTGTTTTATTGGCGAAATTCAAAAACAAGCTCTCCACTAATAAACAATTCCATAAGCTGCGGGAGTAAATTAATCATCTTTATATCAAGTACTGATACTCTCACATCATGGAATGCGATATAAGGTCCTCCAGATGAGTACCTATCATCGAGGGGGAAGGCTTTCAATGGCATCCAATGGCTCGTGATTGGAAAGCGGACTTATCTCTGTTATTGATCAACCAACAACTTCTCTTTCAGCCCTTACACACACATTCACACACACACACCCACACACCCACACCCACACACATACACATTGAAAATCTTATCAAAAGTTGCCGTCAAGAGTTTCAGGCAAATAATGCCGACAAACTATTTTACATGATTAATTTGGCTGGAAGTGTAATGTAATGGGGCTTCAAAACATTTACCAGCACAATGACAAAGCAATCTGATTCGAGTGGTTGCCATATTAGAAGCTCACCTGGCCGGTTTCTAGGTATGTAAGCCTCGCGGCTTCCTGACTAGTGGCAAATAATTTGCAGGCCACTTGAAGGGGGCCCTTAATCGCCGCTTACCCCAAGGCGTAATAAATGCGACTTTCCAATACAAAAATTCGCCAGAATCGCGTA
Organism: Zaprionus lineosus; assembly: GCA_035044505.1. Taxonomy (NCBI): domain Eukaryota; kingdom Metazoa; phylum Arthropoda; class Insecta; order Diptera; family Drosophilidae; genus Zaprionus; species Zaprionus lineosus. The sequence goes on along the minus strand of JAWNNX010000655.1, from coordinate 222,472 downwards.
TCATTTTCTTCTTCTTCTTCAACTTCTACTTTTAATAAACTTATATAAAAATTTGAAATCCAAATCCTTAGCTTTTGTTTGTCTATGGTACAAATATTTGCCACTCAAGTCAAAGCCACTTTAATCGCTTCAATCAATGGAAATGCAGACAGCAGTAAATTTCACGTGGCTAAAACTGCACTGCTTGCTGACTATAACTGTATTTAATTGGCAACGCGAAAATCGAATAGTTGGCAACTTACGGACTAGTAACATTTTGTGTAACAATAGACCCCAACCAGTAGAGCGGGAACTAAAATTTAATCGTAATTTATTTTCCTATTTTATATGGTCATATTTAATTTCTTATTTTTTATATATTTAATATAAAATTATATTTTTTTATATATTTAATATAAAATTATATTTTATTTTTTATAGAAAGCAACCAATAAATAAAGGTAGTTATTTTAAAAAAAATTTCTTAAATTATTATAAGCATCTGCAGCTCACTTATGCGGCCGTCAAGCTTATTGGCTTTGTGGGTGGTCGCCTCTGCGAGCCGTTGCCAAAATTGTTTAATTGCCTGGTGAAAATAACTAAAAAAAATTACAGGAAAATAAAAAACATTAAAAACGCAAGTTATCGTCCAACTAATTGCCCACACCCGAGCTGAAGGCAACAACCACAGCTGCTGTTTTGTTGGCCCAACCCAAGATTTGGCCAGCAGCGGCATTTTGTAGTTGACCTATTGACTCCATGCCAATCGACCATCGACCGTCGACGTCGTTTTAATAAACTTAACAATTTAATTTGCTTATTTTTTTTTAGTTATTTTTTTATTTTTTTTTTTTTTTGGTGAGTTGTCCCGTTAAGTGTTTTTACCACATTTGCTTGGCTATGGTTAACTGTCTGATTCCCCTTCGTCCGAGTTGCACCGAGCACCGACAATTTGGCAATTTGGCCACTTGAACTTTGGGACCAACTGGTGACTACGATTAGCACTGGATGTCCGTCCGTTAATCTCCGGAACTAATGCTGCCACGACCCGCCGCTCACCCGTGGCGCCAATCAATACCAATGACTGATTACCGCTGGAATTTCCGAGAGTTAACGTAACGCCTGTGACTCGCATTTCAGACCTCCCACCTGATAATTACTTACTACAATACATGAAACCGTTTGTCATTCCTCTGTTATAGATAAGCAGGAATAGTCCGATTTGGTCAAGTGCTTTGATTGTGTCCAAGTAGTTGGGTCGCAAATTTGTCTTAATACAAAAACAGATGAGTTCATATTGACGCTTTCGCCTGGCGAACCTTTGGCAGCCACACACGATAACTATATCTCAATCGACACACAATTAATCACAAATATATAAATATATAGTATAAATAAAATATTTGTGGGCTCGACCCCGAATAACAAGCAAAATGTTAAACACGCGGCACGATTTCCCATATATCAGCACATTCCATAGGTAAAGATAATCTCCTGGAGCCCAAGGTGAAGACTTGTCCGCTCTCTGCGCAGGAAATGAGCTCAAAGTTCTAGAAGTTCCTTAAGGCTGTTGACTATTATTTCATTTATTTATTTATACTATATTGTTTAATAATAATTTATCTTAAAGTTCAGCCATCGAGCTTCAGTTTTATTGATATGCAAAACTTCTATCAATACGGAATTATCGGTCGACCTTTCAAAGGTGGATGCTAAATTTATAATGTGAGAGTCTCTTAACTATTTATGGCACAGGTATGAGATTTATGGCGGGGGATTGGAATCATGAAGATTGTTGTGCAGAAATCAAAACAAATCATAAATAATTGAAAGCGCCTTTGTATGGAATCACTTTATTAACTGGGCGAGATTCCATGTGACCGACAATTTGCACTTGACAATCCTGATATCGATTATCTTCGGGGGTTGAGGGAGTTGCATTGAACTTTGGAATCGCATCGTATATCATTGGTGTGGACAGCAGCAGTTAGCAGTTATTGCCGGACTGTGTACAATTTTGGCCCACTTGAGTTGGCTATCTTGGAGCCACCTGGCCCACTACCTCTGCCCAACTAATAAGCCGTAATTGGTTTCAACTGCTGAGCTGCCGGGGTTCTAGGAATTAAGGCTCATCATCATCGGCGGCTCGTATCCACAAAATAATGTGATATGATATCCTGGGCACAGGATCTTGCGGTTTCCTGAGCACGTGTCGATGTCTACACACACACACACACACACACACACACTAGACTGTTGGTTTTGGGCCGGCCTAAGGCAATGCAAGCAAATTGGTAGTACAATATTTGTACGTCTGACCGCAAAAAACCGCAAAGTCAACAAAATACCCCACGGCCAAATATCTGAGTAACTGAGTATTGAGTATCTCAGTATCTTAGTATCTTTGTATCTTTGCAAAATGTATCTGTATCTCTATGTATGCACTTCGGCGTGTGGCCGTCGGGCTTTTCATGTTTAACAACTCATAAAAGTGATTAAAGCGAATCTAAACGCTTGTTTTACGTCGTCTTTGTTAATTACACTCTTCTCCTCCCCTCCCCCGGTTTCGAGGCATGCCCCTGGGTAGCGGGGGGAGGCACGGAGCTCCATTTGTTAATCAAAATTTGTATAGCCACGCAAAATGCAAATGTAACTACAGTCCACGTACAAAGTAATCAATAGAACGGAAGTCCAAACATGCGAGAAGGGCTTTGATTTGGTTGCTTAAGTAATTACATAATGGTAAAATTGAACAGGGTGTAAAAAGGTGACAGTGGAGCACACACAGCAAAATAGCAGAAAAATATGTCTAACATCATATCAAAGTTATTTGAAGTCCGTTAAAAATGTGGATATTTTGAATGCATTTCTTGGGTTAAAAAACTTAAGCATACATTTTACCGGAAATTTCTTAAATTTGTCCCACTGTACCGAGTTAGTTTACTCAATTTTTACTGTGGCTACTCGTAATGCCCTTAGCCATAACACGCCCACCAACCCACCAGCCCAATCAGACCACCAGCCCCATCAGCCCAACTACCCAACTACCTTTGCTCCGGCAACGTGTCCAGTCCGGCATCCCACCCACCCCCGTGTTGCATGTTGTCGAATGGCATGTTTCCCATTCCATTCTGGAAATGGGCTCTACTCAGCGTTTGGCCTTTTGGCATTTTCAGTTGCCATTTTCCAGCGGAAATGTGCGCCAAAATGTTTGCGTGCATCCGCTGAATGCCACGAGGGGTTGTTTGGGGGTTTGAGTAGTTCATAAGTGTGTGTGTGTGTGTGTATGTGTGTGTGTGTGTATGTTTTTTGTGCTGCATGAAGCTACAAATATTTGAAATTTAAGAATTGTACAATTTTTGAGGGAGTTGTGGACGCCGGCAAATGCGTTCATTGAACTTCATAGCAGCGCAATAAAATCAACATAAAAAAACGCGCTGAAAGGAAAATAAATATATATGAAATGTCCTGGCGACGACTAAGACGCCAACGGCGACTCGATCCAAGACAAACAGCGTGCGGTACGGATTTATGGGGTCGCCGGATGAGTTGGTCCTATTCGCAGTCTCAGTCTTCGTCTCAGTCTCAGTCTCAGTCGCGGTCTCAGTGTCCTTTCACGTCTCCGGCCTCGTCTTCGTGTTCCTCGTATTTCTGTCTCATGTAAACGGAAGCGGATAGACGCGCAAGTTGCGACTTGTGACTGGCGACTTTGAGCTGTGACTTACGAACGGGCAACAGGACATAAGGACGACCGCAGAAAAGGAAGCTGTCAAAAGGCTGCCAGCCCTTGGCACTGCTTCTCCCCATACACTCACAATCAAGTAGTACTTCAATAATGTCTTTGGCTACGTAATAAATTTGGTTTGATCTCCTTTCTTTTTTTTATTCTTGATTTTTTATTATTGTCGATGACAAACAAATATCCTTTTCACAAGAAAATGAATAAGTGAATTGCCTGGCTTGAAAGTGAGGGTATTCCCACCATCGGTGAACAGCAAAATAGTTTTTCTGTCTCGCTATATGTGAACATGTTTTTGCTCTGCCAAAAACGGAAGCGAATTATGTTGTCCTTTGTGAAAAGGGGGTTCAAGAGGTTGGCTGTTGCCCTCGTCCTGGGGTGAAATTGATATGCAGATGCACAGGCCGAGATACAGATACGGCAAGCCGCTTGTCATATCCTTATGCGGCTGTGTGCCAAATCCCATAGCCCCACAGTCCATACCCAGAACCCCATACCCCATAACCCAAGCCCCGGATCCCGGTTTAATGTGGCGAAAATTTAATATTTTAACAACCGTTACAAGGTATCAAATTATTCTTTATATTTGTGTTTTATTGCTGCACATTAATCACAGCTCAATGGGCAGTCGAGGCGATTGCGGGCCATTGCATAAGCGGCACCACAGGGCGTATTATTAATATGTATGCCACCATCGTTCAAAGGCCCAAAGCAACTCGACCAAATTCTCCACCTCAATTGGATCCAGAAACGATCATAATAACCATTATAATCATTATAATCGTTCCACAAAAGCGAAACACTTGAAACCATCCAATGCGCCCATTAGAACTTCAACAAGCTGAGGGCGGCAGGCGGCAAGCGGCAAGCGGCAAGCGGCAGGCGGCAGACGGCAGACGAAGGACATGGTCGGAGTCGTTCAATTGATGAAAGCGTTGATTAGACTTCATTTTCAGGAAAATTTCCAGCAATTTCCCGCAAAATAGGAGCAAAACCGTCTAAGTGACTTTCTGATTACTGAAATTATTCAGGCTCAGGGAATAAAACTATAAAAAGCTGCAATGGATTGATTTGCTATTTTTACTCTGGTATATAAAGTATACTAAAAATACTGTATGAAAATAATATTATCAATTAAAGCTTCATTTGTGAATCTGAAGGCATTGATTCCCTGTTTCCGATTAAGCTGCATTTATTATTTTTATTCAGTTTTGATAACAGAAATCAGAGTAAGAAAATTTCCCAGTCAAAGAGGCTCAAATGCTGAGGCGGAACTTCCCATCATGACAACTCGGGCAGTAAATCAAAGTTATCATAAAAACAGATTTTGAATATCTTTTAGATTATTAAAAAAATTATGAAATATAAAAAATTTAAAAATAAATCAATTTTAATAATTTTTATAAGCAAATAATGAGAGATTCTTAGGTATTGAAAAATTTAATTATTTAAAATGTAGAACATTTTAAAAAAAATTACATTTTTTATAAATTTATATTTTAAATTAGAATTTGATTTTTTTTAAATTGCTAAGTATAAAATCTTAAAATAAATACAATTTCTTAAAAAATAAAATTAATTAAATAAATTAAAAAAATAAAAAAGTGAAATGTTTTTGGAAAATATTCCATTCTTTTTTAAAATATTAAAATTTTTTTTTTTTTTATATTTATTAAATATTAATCTTTCATTTGCTTAATTCTTGTGAATAAAACAAAATCTCGTTTATTAAATTTGATTTATTGCATAATAAAAATTCAGATTATTTTTATAGCATTTTAAAATAATTTTTGCAGCTGCCCCAATTATAACCAAATCGTGACTCCGCCACACGGGGAACCAGAAGCATTATCTAAGCATATATTTGGATGGACATCCCAGACACAGTTAGTGAGTGATTGAAGTGTGTCATTTGGCCGGGTGTGGGGAGGGGGGGAGCTGAGTCAATACGATTTTCTTGTCAATCAACGAAAAGTCAAAATTAAATGCGTTGGAAGCTCGTTTAATCAGCGGCCGATGTTCGATTGTTTAACTGATCATTGGATTTACCCAAGGCAGTTCAAGGCTGTGTGTTATCTACTGGGTTAGCAGGGGCAGTGATTAACTAAGAAAAACCGTGAGTTATTGAGTTAGGCAACAACTAGAAGCTAGTTAGAAGCTAGCCACGGGAAGACATGCAAATTCCTTGCAACCTTTGGGCGAGTTTCAGTTCAGTTGAAGCAGTGAAGTTGCAAGTGGCACTTGCAGTGGGACAGGAGATGGAGATGGAGATGGAGATGAAGATGGAGTTAGAGTTGAAGATGGAGTTGGAGTAGGAGTTGAAGTAGGAGTTGGGAATGGGTGTAAGTGACCGTAGGAGTTGGGTGCAAGTTGTGGCACAAGTTGCTTGACCGAACTGTGGCATGAGGCACGCCCCTGGCTGGCAATTTTGTGCGCTTCGTTGCGCGTGAAAATTATGATTTTCGCTTTTTGGAAAATCTCATTAAGTTCAGTTTAGTTTGGTTATGTTGAAAAAGGATGCCGATGGGAGATGCCTTTGCCACGGACTCGCCTAGGCCATAAATACGGGTTGTATACAAGTAATTTGCATATTGTTGTTGCTTTTTCTGCTGCTGCAGTTCATGTTGTTGTTGTTGTTGTTGGTGTTGTTGCTGTTGCAGCTGCGATGGCGATGGCGACGACGACGATGACGACGTCGATGGCGGCATTTGAGCCAAATTGAAAAGCTCAGTGACCGTCGACCGCCCGCGATAACAACTACCAGCAAGCTGCAGTGGCAACAACAACAACAACAGCAACAACAGAGTCCATATCAGCCTGTACCAACAACAACAAGAAGAAGAAAATGCGCTACGTGGCATTTTAATTAAGCGCACATTTTTATAGACATTTCTTAATGGCGCACCATAAATTTTGGGTCTACCTAGAAGTGGAACTGGCCACCGTCTGGCCGCCGGAGCAGGGGTTGCTGCTAAGGTTGACTGCTGCCAGGAATCCCTCCGGTCGAGGTTGCCGAGGATTCCGAGGCATATAAAACGCCCGGCAGGCGGCGCTCCTCATAAATGGAAAGTGAATTTTATGCCAAGGCATTAAACAAAGTTGTGAAACTGAAACGTTTTGTATTTGAGTTGCAACGATTCCGCGACCGCTTGATAACTTCATTCCGTTGCGGCTTTTGGTGTCTGCCCGCCATCTCCCATCTCCCGTCTCCCATTCCCCCTCCGTCTGCGCTTGTCCCCACGCGACACCCCCAACCCATGCGATCGTGTTGACCGCCCTCATCGCTCGCTCCGTTGCAAGAGGCAACTTTGTAGCCGCCTTATCGATGCACGGACTGATAAATGTTTGACACAGTGTGTGGCGCATTTGAGTTACGGTGCGTCCTCGTAGCCGCAGCCCCGCCCTCCCCTCCCCTTTTTAAACACTGACTCAGCACCATCTCTCACCTTTGCCGCCCTCAAGCTGTCCACCTGCCTGACAGCCCCCCATACGTACACACACACACACACACATACACATACTTAGCGTGTCATTCACCCGGCAGCAGGCAATTGCAATTGAGCAGTAGTTGCACTCACCGTATGAGCATATGAGTGTATGAGTGTATGAGTTTATGAGTGTATTAGTGTATGAGTGTGTGAGTGTATGAGTGTATTAGTGTATGAGTGTATGAGTGTATGAGTGTATGAGTGTATGAGTGTATGAGTGTATGAGTGTATGAGTGTAAGAGTGTATGATTGTATGAGTGTATGAGTGTATGAGTGTATGAGTGTATGAGTGTATGAGTGTATGAGTGTATGAGTGTATGAGTGTATGAGTGTATGAGTGTATGAGTGTATGAGTGTATGGTTCAAGTGTGAATAGTATCTGTATCTTTATATACGTTTTATGACTAGCCTCGTTGTAGCCCGTTTAAGCTCTGCTTGTCCCCACACTCACACACTCACACATCCACCCACACACACATACACAGACATCCGTACAGACTCGCCGTTTGTTTGAACAAGCAGTAAATGCTTCAGTTGCTCATAGCCTTATGAATAAAAAGTAAATAACTAAGTGCAAAGATATGAATCGATGCAATTCAGATAGAGGAACTTAATTGTTGAATGTCTAGAAGGCTATTCACGCATATATTCACGAATATATTCTCCAACTCACAGTTATGTTCTTGAATGACACAGATATTAAGTGAATACTTTGCACTAAATAAAACAACATTTATGATCGATACACAAATATAAGGAGACACTTTATCTTTGCCCCAAATCTTCTTTTCAAATGAATAATCCAGGTGGGAAACGAATGTATTTTATATAACCCATTTTAAATGCTGTGAATACTGTTTGAGTACATTTTATTCTTATTACGTATTTTTCCATTTACTATTTAGGTTGAACATGAATGCAATCATCTCGCTCTATTTGTCAGCTACTAGAACCTTTTTAAGAATTTTCCATAAATAATCAATTAGTTTTCCAACTGAATCAAGTGAATAACTTAAACTTCACACTAACCATACTCAATTAGTCACATCATTTCAATGAGTACTTATTAAATTATGAAAATGAACTTATTAATTTGTAAATAATGTCAATACGGATATTCACACACATTCATATGAACATTCATTCACACTCATTCGAGAACACACTCATTTCTGTTTGTCCGCGTTTTTTTGACTTCGAGTATCCAATGCCAATTTTAGTGGAACATTTTAGCATGTGGCAGCCGAGTCGTTGCATTTCGGATCGGTGTGGCATGAAATGGAATGATTTATTTGCATATGCAACATCGAAATGCACTCACCAGACCCCAAAAATGAGGCGACTCTTAAGTGCCTACCACTTGAGATGTCTGACTTTTTGTTGTTCAGCCTTTGTATTTATTTTTTTTTTGTTATTTTTGTTTTTTTTTTCGGGTGACTTTGTGCTCGGACTCCCATCTTTCAGATCCGAATGTGTTCACCCCGCCGCTGCTTCCCCCCCGAAGACCCACAGTACAAACTGTCGCCAAGTGCTCCATTTCCCAGGCCGGGCACTTCAGAGTAAAGCTTATTAAAGTAATCCTCTCCTCTTCAATTTTTTGTTGCTTTTATTATCGAGTTTAATGGATTTTTAATGAGCCTTAAGCGCAGCTTTTGACGGCATTTAAGTTGCAGTTTTGTTTTATTGATCGCATAATCCTTTCCCTGATATAAAAGGTTCCCCCCACCAACAGTTGCATAATCAAAGTAGGATATTTCAGTAGACTTTGGCTCCTTATCATTTCACTGTATATTAATTGTCCATTGCCTAAGGGACTCCTATGCCAAAGGTGTGCCAATTTGACATTAACTTTGACTGAAGTCGATTTGAAAATACTCTCAGATAAACCGTTAGATTTAACAGCTGTAACAGTGATTAGTATCCTTGATATTAATTGGATCTAAAAAGGACTAATAATCAAGTCTAAAAAGTTATGTCTTGGGTCTTGGCCAGAAATTATCTAAGATTTATCTGAGCTTTTCTTTTAGTCAACTTTTTTGACTCAAAGTTTCGAAAGTGAAAAAAAAAGTCCAGATAAAAATAAAATCTATAATTTATAAATCTGAAATTCCTTTTTAAATCAGTCAACAAACTATTTATAAATACTTTGCACTTAGTCATTAAAATAAATTCGAAATTTTCTAAATCCCAAGTACCTGACTTATCGATCCATTTACAATTGGTTCCGAGAATTACACTTAGATTTTGAGTTTGCGGGAATTGCTGAAATTATTATCAATTATTAAGGAACTTAACTCAATATAGACAAATTGAAAATAAATCAATTCAAATAAATCGAAAGGAATTTTATCAGTTCATAATCGATGGAACGTGAGGCGTAATACGAGTGCCAGTCTTAAGTATCCACGTTTTGTGCCCTTACATTAAATGTTACGATTGTGGCCATAAGATGGCATCATGTCTAAAATATTTGGTCAGAGTCCGAGGTCCGAGGTCCGTGGTCTGAGGTGCAAGTGGTTGTTGGACTTGCATAAGTCCATTGGGGGTCGGAGGAGCCTCTGCAATCCGTTGCGAACTCCGACAAGGTCATTGGCATGGGGAGTTCTATACATAACGACGATAACAATTTGGACGCAACGGAAGAGTGGAAGAGTGTCTTGTGCAGTAAGAAGAGGGTTGGGGGTGGCTGGTGGAGGCTTCTTTGAGTGTTTACAATGTATTTGGTACCGGGAAAGTACCTACAAGTACAAGCAGCCACTTCATTTATCACGAATGGAATTTTAATTGAGTTAACATGTCGTGTAAACGTCGCTTAGGCATTCCAATGTGAGTCACACAATGTGAGCTTAAGGGCGGAACTTTTCGGAAATGAACTGGTTCAGTTCAATGTGTCACAGCGAGTCTCCTTCGATTCAGCCCAAAAGTTCGCCTTTAACTGACCTAAGCCACGCATCACGCAGCTGATAATGATTTATCGAGGGGACAGACTGAACTTTGCATACAACCGTAGGCCATGGGGAGGAGTTAAGGCTAACAAATGGGTTTTTAATACCAAAACAGACCAAAATAGACGAACTAGAAAATAGAACTAATCCTTGAATGTTCGAAAATAGAAATTGCCAAACTTGTGCGGTATTTATCCGTCTCCGACTCCTTGCCTCTCGCTTCTCGCTCCTCCGACACCGATCGCCTTCGTTTGGTTTAAGTCTTGTCCTTAGGCATCTGTAAGCCCTTGGATATCTGTAAGCCTTTGGGCACCCATCACTTTCCAGATACTCACCGTGACAAGGCGGTGACAGGAAATTAACAGTTTTAATTACATTTAACTAAACGAGAGATAATTAACGCCAGCTACCCTGGCGTGTGGCAGAGATACGAGGTGTACGGCTTTCCCCCAATTTGTGTCCCTATTGCTGGCCCCTTATCTCAGAACATAAAAATTGTTCCGTTTGTTAATCCAAAATAAAACAAATTAGTTGACAAGTACGTTAATTGATTTGATTCTCGTGAAAGTTGCGCCTCAGAATACAAAACATTGCAAAGGAAATTAATGGAAAATTATCGGCTAATACCCTGCAATTCGAGACTCACCTGTGAAGGTCACAGACGAAAGGGAAGCTCTAGAGAGCGGCGAGGGCTATCCCAAGATATCCATAAGATATTTCAAATGTATTTAAGGTACCAAACAGATATTAAGCCGGGCATACCCATTGGAAGGGTGTCCACGAGGTAAACTAAGGATAGGTGTATAGGTGGCTAGAGAAAGTATCGGCTTATACCCTGCAACTCATAGTTTTCCTGGCAAGATCATGGAAGGAGTTAAAGCTAAAAAAGGATCAGTTAGTAGAGGGAAAACTATCCAAAGATATCCATTAAAAATTCCACATACTAATTAGCTGTCAAATTGCTATGAAGTCGAGCATACCCGTTGTAAGGGTGTCCGCGGGGTAAGCAAAAGATAGGTGGATAACCTGTGAAGGTGGTGCCAAATTGATAACAGGCAAGCCGGTCATACCCTTTGAGAGGGGGTGTCCACGAGGTAGGCAAAAGATAGGTGGATAAATTGGCATGCAAATTCCAGAAATATTTTCACAATGAGTGGAGTGTTTAGTTTGATAATTTAAGTCACGGCTATTTTGATGGACTGATAAGTGATATAGTAAATACGTAATTGCCAGTCACGCTTTTTCGGAATTTACCTTACAAACATTCTTATCAAGGGTTTGTTTACTACGCCGAAGGAGTGAGTGTGCGTTCGGTGCATAGCATATCAGCTGATCGACATACATACAGTGCATTCGATGTGTCGATATGTCAGGATCTCAGTCAGTCCAGAGCCTTGAAACCGAATACCTCCGATATCTGAGATATCAGTTGGCTTCAGTTTTATTCCAGTCCAAATGATAGACAAACATAAAGAGCGGCAAAACACTTTGCAATTGTCTTACGAGCTGTGGGTTGGGGTTATTCCAGCGGATATTACAACAGCCACATACATGGAATACACCTAGCCACCCACTCACCCATCCACCCATCTAACCATCCACCCATCATTCAACCCAAAGGCAGATAACACAAAATGCGTTTTGCAATATAAACGGAGAACATTTGATGTGTACGGCGTATTATGGATGGGGGTGGGCATAGACCATAGACCATAGACCATAGACTCTAGACCCATTTTCTATTTGTTCTAGACAACGTCGACCTCATACCCGGAGCCTCCTAGTCGTCGTCGGCATTCACGTTGCATGCCACAGGAAATAAACAATAAGTAATTATGCACTCGCTTTGTTTTCTGCTCATATAAGCGCCTGCTGGCAAGGTGATGTTTATAGCGGCTCCTCACACACACACACAAACACTATGTATGTATGTTATGTGTATGTATATGTGTATGCATAAGTATTTATGTATATCATGTGGCCATATTCTGCGACAGAAACAGACTTCATCATCATAAACAGCCGTTTCAGACTTGTCAACAATCCAGACAACAAAATGCCGCCTGGCGCTTCCCAGCCGGAGTCGAGGCATGGCGTGGGGCTGGCTGCAAGTGGGCGGTACCCTCGACGTCTAGTATACACTGAGCGGAAGTTTGATTTTTGATAAATCCCGAAAACGAACCAAAAGGGAGAGTCTCCAAGTCAAAAGCTTCCGCCTGCCCTGTGCTTTTGGCAGCTACGAGCGGGTCACCCAAAGTGGGTCACTGCAGTTGACACAAGATGTTCGCATTATGTGGGTCCCCGTTGACGGGAAACTAACGGAGCTGCGGTGGCTCAGGATTTCATCTTGTGGCATAGTAAGGAACCAACAGATCGACTTTTCGGTAAAGAGGGAAAACATTTCGAATATTTGGAAAATGACTAATGGACACCCATGTAATTTGATTAGATAACGACTATTAGCTGATCGGTTTATAACCGCCTTATGGGCAAGAATACCTCGCAAATTCTTTTTTAATGTAAATATTGCTTTATCATCGAAAACCATTTCACAATTCGATATATCTGTTTCATAATTGGGTAAAATCTTTTTATTGATGGCATTAAACGTTTTATGAAGACCTTTGCAATTGCTTTTAAATCAAGTCAAAACAAAAAATTGTCAGTTGAAATGTTTATAGACTCGGATAACAATTCTCCATTTCAGAACTGTGCCAATCGCTGGTCCCCCGTGTCCTACGATAGACCCGTTAGGCCTAAGGCTATCAATATTATTATCACTTGGCCTGATGACAAGCCAAAGAAACTGAAATGCTTATCTAAGTGCGCAAAAATGGCTACGAAAAGCGTGTCAGGCTTGTGGACGCCATGGGTCCGCTTATTGGAGCCCCCGAATTTTGCACAGTGCAGCACAAACCCAATTGGAGCTGTCGAACGGTTGGAAGCCTCTTTATCAACACAATGACAATGCGTGACGGGTTGAGATATTAAGTGGGCGAGGAGTGTGCAATAACATAACAATAGCAATAAGAATAATAATAACAATAACAATTGCAATAGCAATAATAATATTATCAAATAATTATACCGTTTTGTTGGTTTTGTGTTAGTGAAGAAGCGCCAGCTTTGCCAGCAACGAGAGACTTCAGACTGACGGCTGACACCGGCAAAAGAACAGAAAGAGGCACGTGTATAGGCACACACACACAGCCACAGGCAGTGAACACAACAGCACACGGACACAGAACAGGAACAGACACCGGCACAGGCACAGTCACTAAAATGACTATACATAAAAATACAAAATTGATCGTCGATATTCTCTTACTCCTTATCAAATAGTATAAAATATTAATTTATATACGATTCTTTGATTTTACATTACATACCAGCTTTTTAGACAATAATTTACAACTTAAACTATATTAGTCACGACAATCTATTATTTGCCATTAATTATAAGGTCAAACTGAACCAAAGAGAGTTAAATTAAGTTAATGCTCTTTGCACTCAGCACAACGGAATAAGAGCAAAGAAACAGACGCTTAACTCGTCTGCTGACGCAATACATCCACGACGAAATTTGCATCAAAAGAAATAGTCAAAAAGTATATTATATGTGTATATGACAGCATATGTGTGCAAATGCACATGTATTAGTGTGCATACTGCATTGGTAAGCTGCGAGCATCAAAAGAGGAGATAATAAAGTGCCAAAGCACTGAGAAGAAGAATACGTAAAGAAACGAAGCTTAAGCGAACGTGAAAATCATGTGTTAAAATTAAAATTTCACGATCCGAAAACTTTTCATAATTTTTTTATATTGCTTATTTTTAATTTTAAGTAAGGGTATTACTTTGTTTCCTAACAATTCGAATGTACATAATTAATACTTGCAAAAATTTAAATACTGAAATCTAGTTCAGACCAAGCTTTGACATTGGTGCAAAAGAGTCAAAAGATCAAATTTTGAATTTTTTTTCTCTTCTTCACTTGCGTTGTAGCTAGTGAAATTGATGTAAGCAAGCGTTAAAAACGAATATACAAATCGACTGTTTATTATACTGAAATGTTGCCATATGTTCAAGATTAGAATATAATTTGAATAATTTCGTCAAGTGGCAACTGTGGTCCTTCATATTGGGTTAGTACATTTTGAAGCGTTTAAATGTGCGCGTCGGTACGTGTCAAATTTTTATTTAAATAATATTATTCCTTAAAATTGTGCCTTAAAATTGTTACTGTTTATTGTAAAACCTCGCTGATGTTTGTCATTACAAGAAAAAAGTACTCGCTCGGCGGAAAATGTTTATTTAAGTGTTTAAATCGTTAATCAAAGATCTTAGAAAAAATTGCATTGCGTGCGCTTCGTTTTTGCTTTACCATACCGTTACTTTGTTTGAATGTGTGCAAGAACAAAGAGTAGGTGATTGAAAAGCAACGGTAAAGCTCATGTAGGTGTGGGACCCGTGCCTGTCGATTTCAGTTGTGTTAGTGTCAAGATGCTGCATCAGCCTCTGGCTTAGCAAATATTAAATGGTAAACTAAAGCGCTTTTTCGTTTTTCGTTTTTTTTTTTGCATCGTGCATGATCGTGTAAATTGAATCGAAAAAGATAAATTTGTGTATTTTTGTTTATTTTTGTTTTGTGAGCGGTAATAATATAACAAAGTTAAAATAAATCATTTTTCGTTTTCGCTGTGCCAACATGTAAAATAAAAAAAGCGGGATGAGAGAAAAAAAATTTTTTTTTGTGCTTTCCTTTTTTAGTGCTTTTCTGATTTTGCGAAAAAGGGTCAAATTTAGTGCCGTGACCGAGTGCAATATTTTGCGTGTTAGTGTATTTTAGATGTAGAAGAGAGAAAAAATATATTTTCGGTATCTACTGCCTTATTGGGAAGAATACAACGAAAAGAAAGTGCAACTAAGAAGTGCAATTAATGCAATTTTGTTGCGTGCACGTCTTCATACAAAAATGTAAATTGTTATTTATATATTTTTATATAATATTATATAATTATTATATAATATTTATATATTATTATTATGTTTATATAAACATATATAATTATTATATAATATTTATATATTATTATTATGTTTATATATACATATATAAATTATTTTTTTTCCATTTTTTTCAAGTGTTGTGCTCTTGTGTGAAATAAATAATAATAATAATAATAAAATGTGTTGAGTGTGATGTGCGAAAATATAAAATTCATGCCTCCGTCTTTTTTTTTTTTTTTTTGGTGTTTTTTGTGATTGTTCGTGAAAAAAAATTGTATGGATTAAGTTTTATGGTAAGTCAGTATTTTGATACAACTAAAATTTGTTTGTATTGATGCCAATCGTCACTTACTTAATTTTTGCGGAGAATATGCCAATAAGAATTGTATTGCTATGTTAAAAAAATATTTTATTTAATACGAACCTATAAAATATCCCCAGCTACCACAATCACTAGAACTGGGGCTGTGTTAGTGTAAATAAATATGTATTTGTATGTAATGGTGTATGTAATATGTCCTGGGCTCAGGGTATTCTGCAGTCTAGTAGACTTATTATTAATTAATAAGAAGAACCAGTGCTTTGATAAGATTACTAGACAACACACAACACACAACGCACTGCACAACGCAGTTTGAGCCATGTGTGGCTGCTATCTGTGAAATGCCTAGGGCTGGAGTGGGGTGTGGAATTGGGGGTGGGTGCTAGAGAAGATCTTTGTCCATTTTGTTGTATTATATTTGGGGCAGCTTTTGCCAATCGCAGCCCAAAGCGATAACAACTAACGCCAAATTCCAAAGTGACAGGCCGATCACATTGCCAATAATTGATAAATCTAATGTTTGTCCGACATTTATTTATTGTATAAATTATATTATTTACCCTCCACTATTTACACTTTGCATTTGGCATTATCGCATGCGAGTGGAGTAATGGCCTGAAGAGGAAGACTTAAGCATAGGTTTTTGGCTAGACACGAGTGGATGGTCATTGTTTAGTGCATAGACTGAAGGCAAACGCTATAATTTTTAGGTAGGTTGATTGACCCAAGGATACCCTATAGTTGACAAACACACACATAGATGTCAAACGTTTGTAGGCCATAAAAGTAAATAAAATAATTTGTATAACAGTTTTTGCGCTAAAAACCACACAAACACCAAATAAAGTAAAGTTTTGAAGTTAATGTTTGAGGATGATAAAAATAATTTAATAATTGAACTTTCTAATTGGTGAACAAATTGATATAAAAAACTCACTGAAACCCTTCACGTAAACATTCTTCAAACACTTATTTTGAATATGTAGGATTGAAGGATTACATATGTTTATTAGTTTTTCGTTTAAAACATATATTATATAATATATAATACATAATATGTAATAACATGCAAGTACTGACTTCTACGCAGTTTTCCTAAAAGTGTTACTTTTGAACGCTCTGAATATCTTTTGGGAACATATGCGCAATGTGTTTCAATTAACGGTTCGCAAACTTGAGCCGTTAACGGCGACACATTTGCAGTTACTGTAACTATTGCCATAACCGTGGCTGCAGTCGTTGCCACTGTTACAACAACAGGTCCAGTTAGACACCTTAGGTAACGCCTAACGTAATGACCCATGACAACCAGTACTCCAAAGACTTTACACGTTCAAACCTAACCGACATTTCGTTATTTTTTTTTTTATTTTTTAAATTTGCAAGTCCAACTGCGAGTAAAAAAGATTAAATGTTTTATCTGATCTTTACGATTACCAATTGCAATTCAATATCTTTGAATATTAATAGACCTGCACTCGATAAGGCAGCACGCAAATAGCTCATGTCTACACGCTCCTCAAAGAATCGAAGCTATTGTACATATTCCTCTAAGGCTGAATGATTAAGAAATTCCCGTTTCATTTATAGACAATCTGATATGATAGTGTGGATGGGCAAAGTATGGATTGGCTGGGTTTGTTTCTATTATAAAAATAAGGAGCCATAAATGGAACGATATCAGATAAGATAATAAATATTGCAAAAATTCTAAAATACATTTTTAATTATATTTGCAAAAATAAAATTCTAATAATCCTAATAAGTGATTATGTACCTAATGCTATCTTGGATACTAGTTCTTAAATCTGGATTTCATTTCTTCAATAAAAATGGCCTGATGTTCCAGAAAAAACAATACTTTATATGATACTTTAATAAATAAGGCTTTAGCATTAATTACTCGACGCATAAATACTTGGCTGGAGTCTCAAGCCAACAACCTGAAAGAGTAGATACTATACTCCTAGTGTCTAGCCGTGTCTGTGTTTCGTTCCGAGATTCCCGTTTCCTGAACCCAATCAAGCGAAGACACAGACGACCCCCGTCCGTACGAGGAACCAAAAGGGAAGGAAAACTGCAATATTTGCGCAGACATTAGCAGAGTCAACAGCGGCACATTGAAAGTAGCACAGGGGGAGGGGAGTTGGCTTAGAGCGGGATAAGGGGCGGAGTGTAGATAGCAGGTATAGATTGAAGAGATTGAAACGGAAACCATTATATGAAAGCCGGAAAAGTTTGTCGATGGGCAGAAGTGTTTTATGGAGAAAAGCGATTCTAAAATCAAATGCGCCGCCGCATAAATCAAGTACTTGGACATCGAATGGGTCTTAAGTTTTCTGAAGTTTTGTTTTCGTTGATTTCAATTTCAAATTCCAATGAATCCACTGACCAGCCCTGGAACGACTCTGGGACCAAGTCCGGACAAATGATTGTGACAGCAACGGGATCATATCATATCTCATATCATGCACAGATAAGAGACGCCTGTCCAACTGTAACTGTATCTATGAAGACTTATTGCTAGTTGTTTGTTGTTCTTGTTGTGGTTGTTGTTGTTGTTATTGTTAAGGCTATTGTTGTTGTGTGGGTCAGTCGATAACTGACTTTGGCGCCATTAAATCTCATATAACACTCGCAAGGCCTGGCCCACTTTTGACAGTAGACAAAATCAGGTGCTAAGGATAAAGCATTGGGATTTCCGCAAACATTTTAACGTGTAGATTTGACCATTAAAATTGATTCTGCGACTACCAACCATTTATTTAAGGCCATCATTGTGATTCTAATAGCCACGTTTTATATATTCCTCGTATGAACATCAGCACACGTTTTTAAAACGAGACATTCTCCAAGTAACAAAAACTTTCCACTTTTAATCAGAATCGTTTTTAATTGGCACATCGATCGGCTTTATAAAGGAGAAGTCATAAACCTCAATGCTTCGGCACTTTTTCTTCTGTTATAAAGTCGGAGAAATCTTGAGAATCGGTTTGGGGTATATATTACAATTCATCTGGGTAGCAAATTATGGTAGACCCATGGCTCAAAAATTCTTATCTGACAAATGCAATGCGAGTAAAACACACGACATACTTACAATCATATAGGGGTCTATATATATCTGGCTCTTGGCATTTATAGTGGCAATACAGTAAAGTATATGAGTATCTATATTTGTGCATATTCCATATGTGTATATATATTTGTGTGGATACACAAATATCTTCAGACCTTGTTGTTTTGTTATTATTATCATTTGGCGTGTTGCTAAAGGCAGACAAATGGTTCTCCATCTATTGACAATTCAATTAACGTTTTGAAATAATTTCTTGATAAGCGTTCACTAGGTAAGTTTTTGGGTATACCACAGCTTTGCTACAATCATCTAATAACAAACTGTAAAAATTAATAAAGAGCGTTAACTGAGACAAGTGTTGTCTATAAGATCGCACCTTGAATTCTCTGCAAGTTAATTGAATCATTAGCTTTAAAAGTATAAAATGAGCTAAGCCAAAATTCATTAGAGAAATTTTTTAAAATAATTAAAAATTAATTCTGTATGAAATAAATCTTTAAAAAATGAAAGCCTTAATTTGGTAGTTAAGAGTCAGCTAAGAGTTTGTGCTGTCTGCCTAGCCTATGCATCCAAAAGATACTCTATAACTGAAATTCTATTCACACGATTGGAATTGCGCAGGAGTTCCCCAACGTCTTAAATGTGGGTGTCTAAAGGAATGATATCAGCAGACCAGATCTTAGGTGCACACATTGCCATTTTGGGTTACTCCCTGGCGCTACGGTCGGCATGGGCTATAAGACTGACTGCTAGCTGCCTCGCGACTCCGCCTTAGTCGCTTTTGTTCAATTTGCATAATTTCCACGCTTTTCTCACCGTGCAATTTACCTATGTAAATTATTTCTTATCATTTCATTCCAATCGATTGCTATAAAAACTTCAGTTCCACTGTGAGAAAGTGCAGTTTCTTTGATCGAGTGCGAGAGATTGGCAGCTCCGGACTATTTAAGGGTATACAAAAGGTAAAATAAAGGAATCTAGACCTTTCACCTGAACATGAGTCATTTTTCATCAAAACGAACATCTATCGTATAATTAATGATCGTATAACATTTTTTTTAACAATTTTTAAATGATACATTAGAATTTTTGTATCATTGTATGGGATAAAATCTTTTAATATTTATTATTTTTTAATTAAATAATTTCAGTCAAAAACTTTACTTAGTTCCTACGGGAACTACGAATTTCATTTCATAATCTTTCAGTTACAATCGCCAGATTTGTATGGGTTGTATGGATGGTGAAATTCAGATATAGACAGAACTCATTGCTTATGTTGAGAATTAATTAATTTATGGGAAACTTGATAAGTATGGAGCTGTGGTTATACTTTATCTACAACTCGATGACTCAGTCAAACAGATGTCCATTTAAGATATGATTTATTCTAAGAAAAAGCTATGAAAAATAAAACTTCTTGGTCTTCGTATATTTAATCGTAATCTATAGTAGACAGCTAACTATAAGATAGTTTGATGGTAATAGTTTAGTTATGACTATCTACTAGTTACTTGTGTATATTGTCTGTCGCTTTTTGTTGGGTTAAGATCTGTCCCTTTGTGGAATCCCTTTCGGGGCGACACTAATTTAACCCTTGATTGCCCATTTATTTGCACGGCTCCCGCTTGTGGAGTCTCTTATGTACATGGAGTACATATAATTAACCCCTTGGTATTAATTATAACCCCTTTTGCATTAGTTTATTAAAAGTTGAGCCTTAGCTCCACTATTTTCGATGGTCTATGGTCAGTCTTTCAGTTGCATTGTCAGAGTTTCATTCGATTTAGATTCTTTGGGTAGCCAAAATGAATAGAATTTGATTTATGGATCAACATTTAATTGACGTCAGATTTTGATCGGTTCTACATTGAATATGGGTGTTATTTATGAATAATTTATCTCTAATTTAGTTCAATTGATTTGTGTTTTATTGGAGACTTAAAACGTGCATTAAGTTAGTCATAAATGCTTTAAATTACAAATAAATTTTCAAATAGCCACCGGCATGGGCTATAAAATATAGTTATTCAAGTGAAACTGGTTTACACGATATTATAAACTCATTTACATATATGTAAGTACGTAAAGAGACATGTGCTTATTGTGTTTACGAGTCTATAACTTAATCAATTTGTATTTTGTAATCACTTAGATTTTATTTAACTTTGGTGAACAGCACAAATTTTAAGTACTTCAGTTAACAACTTTTTAATTAACATGCTTTTTTCCTTCGCGTTTAAGTTTTTAAAAATTAATGCTTAAATTTATGTGTGCCTTCAATTAAATTTAATAGTTTTAATTGAAGTTAATTGTTATCTTAAATAAAAATGGAAGTTATTAACTTTCCGAAAATGTTCTCTCTGAGGGTTATAACAAAAATAAAATTATATATTAGTTCTTATTGAAAATAGCAAAATCTTTTCTTTTTTTAAAACACACACATTTCAAAGCATCTAAATACATATTTTGAAATAACTCAATTAAGCATAAATAAATATTAAATAAACCTCAGCTAAATAGATATTTTTTTTCTATAAAAAATTAAAACTTTCTTTCAAGTAGCTTAAAATTCGAATATGGAATTACTAAATTTGGTAAATATTTAATTGTGAGCTTCTTCTAGTTTTTATTATTTTTAAATTGTTCTATTGTGGTTATTCCCATTAGCCGATCATATGGCAAGTCATGCAGTAATACAATATTTTCGGTTAATTAATTTGCAAAAATTTGTCTATTTTCGGCCCAAAATGGTGAAAGGCACATAATTGAGCAATTTGTTGTGATGAGTTCTTTTGGAAAGGGGGTAAAGGGGTATTTCTTGGCCTGAGGCACTGAGCCACACAGACGACACTTGAGATATGCGGAAAACACTTGAAGATGTTCAATTATTCAGGCAACTCGGAGTCGGGCCTCGACTTTGCACCTCAGGCTCCGAGGAGTCGACAGATGCCGAAAATAATTTTGCAAAAAGTTCATTTAGAACAAATAACTGAATAAACTGATTGTTGAGCGGGGGGGAGTTGGGGGTCTGGTAACCTTCTCGCTTGGGTAGGGAACAGCAGCGACTGAGGAAGAAGAAGAAGAAGAAGGAGCAGTTAATGTTCGTAAATATTGTAAATTTTATACAACAAAAACAACAACAAAAGCAAAAACAAAAAAATGACAAGTAAAGAAGAATAAGAAGAATTACGTCAAACGGAACTGTGAAGACGTCGCCAAGTTGTATGAGTGTAAAGGAATTTCAGACATTCCAGTTATTTATTTCGGCACATTAACAACGGAGACGACATCCAGACCCCGGGCACTATACGGGTAAAGGGTTGAGCCGGGTGTGTCGGGTGTACGGGTATGTTCAGTGTGTACACGCCCGGGGGCACACTTAAAATTGATTGTAAAATAAATTAAGAAGAAATGAAATAAACAGCAACAACAACAACAAGAACCACAAAATAAATACAAATACAAAAATAAGTTCGAATATGAATACGAATACGAATACAAATACGAATATGAATACGAATACGAATACTGGTACAGATACGAATACAAATGCGAATGTGAATACGAAATGAACATGTAAAAGCTTTGGCAAAAAACAGAATAATTTAATTAGCGAACAGTTGTTGGCATTTAATAATTATTTACTGTATTTCACTTTGTTATTGTATATTTCTTTTTTTATTGCTATCGATAAATTTGTCAAATATTTGCCCAGGGACAGCGAGAGCGCAAGTGTCAGTTTATCGATGAGCGATCTTTGTTATTGTATCGATTTGTAGGTCAGATAAAATATTTCGCATAGCTCCGAATGGGTTATCATTGAGGGGGGTTGGGCTTCGCTTGGAGTATTTTTACAATGATATAACTTTGGGTCGTATAGCTGATTGGAATGTTGTATCGTATGCTACGATCGAATTTTATCTTTAAATATTTGACGGCTGTAAAAGTTCATAAATCAACATAAACAAATGAAGGGAATGGGAGAAATTTTTAGCATGTGATATCATTATTTGTGCAGTGTCAAGGAATTTTAGGTGTTTATTATAAATTACATGGTAATATACCCACCATCAGGAGGTAAATAATCTTGGCATGGACCGTAAACTGTGGTAACCTGAAAATAAATAATATATAGGCAATTAAAATAAAACATTTGAATTATATATCCAATATAATGTGTGTGTGTGTGTGTATATATATTTATTTTGCATGCAATGGGGACAAGGAATAGAACTTATGAATATTGATAGATTTTGACGAATTGTTGCATAAACAAATCTGGGATTGTAGACTGTAACTGTAGACAACACCCTGTAATAACTTTTCAATTATTTATGCTCATTTCCGTGTTTTTTTCACGCTATTTTCAGAAACTATAAACTTTTGGACGGTACTTCCCCCAGAAATACATTTCTCAATTACTGGGTAAGTGAAGCTCATAATTCTAGTCTGGAACCAAAACACCCACTGCTCATGCAAGTTATGGCAATACATACATATGTACACATTTGTATATCTCCTTTCTGCATATATACACACATATATATGTATGTATTTGTGTAGTAGACATATATATGAGAGCAAGGCACATGTGAGTGCATACAACTTTTCACGCCCCCAACTGTAAGTCAGTTATTTTGACAGACCTCTTGACGTTTATTAAGTCGACCGGGCCCATTTGTTAGGCATTGTAGAGAGTGCAATTCACTTAGATAAATTCTCAACAATAAATATCTTGAAATTTATTATGCAATTAGTTAAACAGCGCCTTGTGGCATGTGCCTTGTGCAGGGTGAGCATAAATTTAACACTGACCGACAACAAGCAGCACCAAGCTTCCATGGCGCAAAGCGTCCAAGGAGTCTAACTAATTGCTGGGCGCCAGCTGTTTCTGTCACCGGAAAGGAAAGCTAACAATGAAACATGGCTAAAAATTTTTCATTGCTCTTCTTTAAAACCGGCAAAGACCTTGGCATTCTTACACAATGGAAAAGCAAAAGAAAGTGAGGTCGCAAAAGTCCTTGAACAAATGCACAGAACTACATAAAAGTCATACAAAGCTTAGATAATTAAATGATAAAATCTGAAAAGTTGAAATTTGTCTAATGAATTTTTTATGACTTCTACGCGAGGATTTTTTCTTATTTCCTATTAGATTTCTTTTTTAAAACTTAAAGACCATTAAGGCCTTGAAAAGTCGAAGTAAATTTGGAAAAATGCAGTTCTCTTGGTTAGTGAAAACTTGCTTTTAGTTTGTTGCTGCTGACCTACTTGGGCAAGAGGTCAAAAGGTCAGGTCAGTAAAACATGCCAGGCTTTCGGGGCTTACAACGTTAACAGAACTTTATCAATAATTCAATTGGCTTATAGGATTTGGCTATCGGTAGTTTCGGAATATATTCAATTTTTTACCAAATTACCAAATCACTGAGAGTGGCTTAAATATATGTCATCGAATCAATTACGCTCATAACAACTATTGCATTGATTGCAGCCAACATCAACAACAATTAAGTAATATAATTAAATGTGTAAACCTGGCAATCAATCAAACTATTTTTATCGGCAAATCAACAGCTCATTGATTGACAACCTGATGACAGCTGAATTCGCATTGTGGTGCCGGTGGTGGGGTATCTCAGCAGGAGGGGAGTAGCAGTTTTCTTTACGTGGATGGTTAAGGACCCCCCGTATAGATATTAAACGAGCCATAAGCCATATGGCTATTCAAGTTCAATTTCCTTGGGTGTTTGGATCTTTGTCAGGGGGGCGGATACTGGGAGGCGGAACAAGCTAACCGTAAAGCGAACTCAAAGCTGTTCGGGTTTTCGTGTCTAACAGATACAAATGATGTTGATGCTGATGGTGTTGTGTCTGTTGTTGGTGGCGTTTAATTGGAAACACAGTTGGGTGTTGGTTTTGACCAGTCCCCAGGCCCGGCTTCTGTCTTCATCGACCATACGACTGATGCAACGATGCAACGGCCAACAACTGACGGTCGACAGTACGAAAGCAACGACTGAAGATCTGAGGCGCGGACAGCTGATGGACATGGACATTTGGATTCATTCTAAACGCTTGACTACCTCTGCAAACCAGTTTAAAAACTCGACCGAGTATTACGCATACGCCACGTACGCCCGATAGCTAAAAGAAATGCCCGGACACTACACACTTTACGGCTCTTAATTGCTCCAAAAACTGAACTCAAAGTTTTTCGAGTTTAATTGCAAATTATTCAAATGCCGTCGACTTGCCAGCTGTCATAACCACTTGGTCTGGCACCTCCCCTCACCAACGACCCGCTGTACCCGCCACCTACGTTGTGTCTACCTTTCCGTTTGGCAATTATGTCTAAAATTAACAACAACAACGAAAACATTCGAAAAAAATATGTGAAATGTGTAAAAGATTTCCAGTGAATATTTTTTTATTTCGGTTTGTTGTCAAAGGAAATTAGGCGTGAAATGTAGTTTGAGCTCTGGCTTAAATATTTTCACAGCGGCAACGATTTTTCATACGTTTTGAGACTGAGTTTTTGAGACTGTATTTCTGTTTTTCCGTTTTTATATCTGTATGTGTGTACATGTATGCCTGTCTATTATATGCAAGTGTTTCTCTAGGCGCCACGTGCGGGTTTTTATAATCGAACAATTGAAGGTAATTTTGTGGTTTTTCTTTATTTTGTTTTTTTTTTGTTTTTAAACTAGTTAAAATCATAAATAATATATCATTCGAAGCGGCTTTTTGCCAGACTGCTTATCGTTATTGATATATTTGACTTGATAAATGTCAATGCACTTCAAACTATCTCAGGCGAAGGCAACGAATACCCTGTAAAGCTAGCACTTGAAATTGTAAGAATAGAGGATTTGATTTGCCACAAATTAGTTACGGGGTATCACGGAGTCGCGATGCCTCTTCTAAGTAATCATTTATTTCTTTATATAGCCTGGCCAATGCCTTGCTGATAAGCCAGTCTGGGCCTACAACACGTTAACCTGGTCAGCAGTGGCGGCTGCTGTTGCTATTGCTGCTGGGATGTTGCTGTTGCTGCTGCTGCTGTTGCTGTTGGCCGCGTCTTAAGTTGCATTTATATGCAAATAACTTAAATTGTTTTCAATTTGCCTTGGCCGCCACATTCCTTTGGTCAACTTGCAGCTAATTTTATGGCTAATTGTCCGGTTGCAAGTTGTTGGTATTGTTGTTGCTGTTGTTGTTGTTGCTATTGTTGCTATTGTTGTTGCTACGATTGCTGTTGGTGCTGGTGATTGCTGATGAAGTTGTGATATTTGCGATAAAAAATGTATGTGATAAAAATTATAAAGCGTCGATAGTTATAGCCAGGAATTTCATAATTGCCCCTGCCACCGACAAAGTCTATAAATTGCCTTCAGTCTTGGCAACAGGACAATCAGTAAGCGGCATTTGTCAAACACCTGACAGCTGTCAATTAATTTTGCAAAGGTGCGCCATATAGGTAACAGGATTTTAGTTTACTTTTTGGTATGGGTCGCCTTTATGGGCTCTGACCTGATCCACATTTCAACGTCTTTTGCCCTAAACGACATAAATCGTTTGTGACTTTGTGACTGTTCCTTAAAGCGCCCTCAACGACCAATTAGGCCATGACGTAATCTCTGCTCGTCCTTTAGCATTGCCCAATGTAAAATGTTACTCCTTTAATATTTAGCTATATATATTTATATATATATAAATACATATATAAATTATAATATATAAATAGATAAATATCCATTTTCAATTTCCTTGCCAGACAATGGCTGCCATCTATCCACTCGGAAATTAATCAGGCGTGAGCCAAACCGGAAATCGTCTTTTCTTGGCCATTTCCGTTTTGATTTGTGCGACAGTCGCAGTGCGGCAAAAAATAAAAATTGAAAATAATCACTTATATATATATAAATATATGTGCAACGTTTTTTGCTTATGTATTTGTAATTAAATCCGTTCGATTGGAAAATAAATAAATGTACATCAATTTTTCTTGATGGTTGTTTAATTATCCTTTTAGCTGTTGACATTATAGAATCTTGGTGCACACGACGTTCAGAGTTCAAAAAAAGTACATACGCAAAATATGCTATTTATTCACTTAACAAATGCAATCAGGAAGTTACACAGTCAATGGCTCGGATTAAATATAGAAGCCCATCGATATACATAACTATCCAAATATCGTTAGATAAAGCCCACGTTCCTGTGAATCGACAAATGTTTTTTCCGTTCAATGGCCCTTCGACGTTATGCCCGAGTGGCACAAGCACCTAGGGTCTAGATTGATATCGGACCCACTAGAGGGTTTTACGAGTCTGGAACTAAGGGGAATGCGCTTTGAATACAAAATGCGCAGTTCGTTTGGGATGTATCATCCATATTTGCATTAACACCGGCAGGTAACGATAATGCGAATAGGAATGTGAATATGAATGTGAATGTGAATGTGAATATGAATATGAATGTGAATCTGATTGTGAGTGTGAATGTGAATAAGAAGCATGTAATGCAAATGTGATTGCAGTTTTATGAGGCAGCAGCAACTTTTGGAATTGAAATTGTTGCTATAATGTTGTGTTTGTGGTAATTGTGTGTTGCTTATTTGATTATTGCATATCTCTAGTTTATTAGATTTTTCAACACTGGTGACATAATGACAACCCATGATGTAAGGTGTGGGACACGTTTCCCCAGACATACCGTGGATATGGAAATCCTAAACGGTTGTTAACTAAGTCTAAGCGCTGCTAGGGTCTATTTTAAAGAAGGTGTCGAAGTATATATAATATTAAAGGGATATAATATATTAATATATATCACAGATGTTTGCTATACGAAACCCTGAGAATAGTCACAATAAATAATCAAGCTATCACATACCACACATGAGTCTAAACACACCCAGCCCATTGTCGATAAGTCCCATTTACAATTCGCAGCTCATTGTTAATGCAAGTGAGTTACCACCCACTTAAATGGCGCCCCTTTAACAGTTGCCTTCACTGCACAACCCTTGGCATCAGATTATATTAAGTTGTCAATGTCTGTACTTAGCAGTTTATTAAATGATATTTTATGGAGCTGTTTACTGACTTCTAGCAAATGATTGTCATCGGATTAAGTTGAGATTTAAGTAGATATACTAAACTAAATGCTGATAAGCGGTAAAGACAGTTACTTTTGGCTCCATACTTTAACTGAACTTTATCATTATTTCATATCCATTGAATGCCTCGGATTTCTTTGCTTTTACATAACTAAGCCTTCAGTTCCCATTAAATATCAGCTTACGTTAGGTCAGGAATAGTTTTCGGAGTGTTTATCTGACAAATATGCACCTTAAGCTTAGCAGACGTTTTTTATTTTATAAACACACTATAATCGTTCGTTTCTGGTAAATTCAATATTTAAAACTATTTACCAAGAGTGGCTCTTGGTTGGCTTAGCATTTGAAATTTCAGTCAAGCCCGAAGAGTCGACAAAAAATATTTTCCCAGACTCGTCAACGTAAGTGGAACTGTTAGGGACAACGATGCAGGCGTAGACATTGGCACACCCACACCTAACAGCTGTACGTACCGCCTCATCTTCATCCTTTCACCCAACTCCCATGTCAAGTGCAACTTTCCCACAGTGGCCAAGCGGTAGCGCTCTTGAGCAGCGGCCCACATGCGCGTGAGTGCCACAAAGTGTTAAGTGGCAAACACGCAATTCGCAGCTCGCGATTCGCAATTCGCAATTCCGCAGTTGCACATTTTCACAATTCCACAATTCATGATCAAGTGCAATCTTTTGACATTAATATGACAACAAAAGGAGCTGGCAAAGGAGGCAGTTCCCAACAACATAAGCAGAGTCCACATATGAATTGCTCGACTTGCAGATACCCTAAACATAATTTTGTCCACTTCGATCTTAAGTCTATCGATTGACACTCCTTTGCTGACCATCAAAGTGTACCCCCTGAATGTGTCACTTGTTTACAGGGTATGGGGCGGAATCAGACTATGCCACGCGGCCGTTGCAAGAAAAAATCAATTATGCGCACGAGGCACAGTCACAACAATGAATGACAACTGCAGCTCCAGTGGCGACTACGACTGGAGCTCCGCAATGATTGAGTATGCGATGGGCAAGAAGTGACAGGCGGCGCACAGGCACAGGCGCAGTCCCTTGACTATGGGGCCAAGCTGTGGCACAGGCGCAGCCGCTGGAGCAGAAGCACTCGCCCATCCGCTGATGAATGTCTGTCAAATTGCTGACACGCACGCAGACGCGTTGCGCGTCGCTGACATTGACACAATGTGCATGGAATTGTGGAATGAAAATATTTGTTGTTGTTCTGTGTTACTGTTGTAGGATTGACGGGGCGTCATCGGGAGGAGTGCAACAAAGTTGCACAGTTGTTGCCTGTTGCGTCTGTGGCATGAAAATATTTTATAGCATTTAATTTCAACTTCATGCAGCCTGTCATCTAATTGAGTTGTCGGCTGGAGCCGCTCAAGAAATTTATCGGCATATTAATGCAGCATATTTCAAATGCCTGCCAGTCGGCGGCCAAGCTGACTTACTTCCTCAGTGGGACCGCTTGGAAGCCCCTTCTCCTGCGGAACATGTTTATGCAATTTGCTGGACAACTGCAGCAGCTGAACCGTACACCGCTCAGCCGCTGATCAACCGGGCAACTGGGCAGCCGGACGATTGGACCATTGGACCATTCGACCATTCGACTACCAAGCGTTACTACCACCAAGCGGCCTCTTGTCTTATCAAATGATTTTATTTATGCTGTGGGCGCGCATGTGTGCGATAATTGGATTATTTACTTTCGCGGCTTAGCAGCCAACAAAGTTGTGAAAATTGTCGGGTTTTCGCTTTCTATAAAGTTGGTCGATCATCGCCAGCGGCACCCGATGAGCCAAGTGCCAGCTGCCGCATGGGCTTTGTAGTTATTGTCTTCTGTCTTGTGTCTTGTGTCTTGTGTCTTGTGTCTTGTGCCTTGTGTGTGGGATGCCGATGAAGTCGCCTAGTGGTTTATGCCGCCGTTGATCGACTTTGAAATAAGCTCTGTATATGAATATTGGGTATGAATTATCGGATTAATTTTAATGCATCAATTTTTTATCTCTATCGATAACTGATTTCAACTTAAGCTTAACCCATTTCATATTTACGGAGAAAATTACACTGGGGAGGAACTACTTAAATCAACTCCTTAAATCAAACTGACCTACAGGTCACAGTTGATTATAAAATTTTGAATACCATTTTAGTAAACTACGGATTTATATCTATCCATTAAAATCAAGGTTTCATTTCTATTGGCAATAATATTGAAGATAAATTTTATATTCAAAATTGTGGTTAAATTTATGACTCTCAATTAATGTTTGGATAACAATTACTTATCAAATCTGTACGGAAATTATTAAATGTTTATTGATTTGCTTATACGTTATATTAAAAATTGTCATAGGAGATTTCCTGCTAGGGGCCTTGAAAATGTCATGACTTTTATTTATTGATGTTTTCGTTAAATTTCACTTAAAGGAGTTTCGAAAATTGACGCTTCAAGCTATCCGATAAATATCCGACTTTTATTAAATAATTACCCTAAATAACGTCCCTGCTTGTGCAGCATTAAATATCAAACATATCCGCACAGAAAAAATATTGAACAGTCTTGAAGCCTTTCTAAGTGCTCTATCAATTTCTGATTAGGCCCTGCTTTTGCGTCTAATGTCAACTCATGTTGACCCACCTTGTTTAATAGGCTGACTGTCGATGTCCGCCAGCTGCTGTCGGTGGCCCAAACCCATGCGGACAGCTTGCAACGGCACAGTGCAACACCCATTGGACTACCAAGCCGTGTCAGCCCCTGCCCAGAGGCATTAATATGTATGAGCCGCGTCAGGAGCCAATGACAAAACGCGTTTATCAAGCGAAATGTGCGTCGCCCCCGCCGCTGCCGCCGTCACCGCCACCGCCGCGCTGGTCCGTCTCCGCCACAATTATTTGCGTTGTGTGACCCAATTACCGGGTATTTTAAAGCCGTAAAGTAGGGGCGACGTGTGATGCCAGAATATTAGCAAATAGACAAGTCACAGGCGTAGAGATTGAGACAAAAGCTGGAAGGTAGACTCAGTTGCCGTTTGCCTTTCCGCTAGCTGTGGCTTTCGCACTCGCATTCCCAACTCCATTCTCCAGCTCCAATCCCAGTACCGATCCCAGCCAGATTCCCATTTTCATACCCATGCGCCACATCGCATTAAATGTGCATGCAAATTCGAGTGAATTCATAAATCACAAATCACTTAGGCAAACAGTTTGGAAACGCTGGACGGAACGTGGCTATGGATGTAAATGTCTCCGACTGGTTAGCAGTTAGCTGCTGGTTTCTAGTTGTTGGTTGTTGGTGGCAAGCATTTGCTGGCGCTTGGATTCGGGTCGGGGTTGGAGTGAGTTGTATTTTGGGCCCTGGGCTGGGGCCGTAGGCTTACAAATGTTCATGTTTGTGCGATAATATTGACAAATTGTGCAAACATTCGCACACAATTAATAAAACCAGACCCACACGACCTCCTCGACCAGGGACCCAAGGGGCTCACGGGCCCACAGCCCACGTGCGGGAACGCGTGTTTGCAAAGACAAAGCTACTGAGACAAGACCGAGACACGACCGAGACAACATAATTCCAATTTCAGGCGGGCCCCTTGGCTACCTAAAAACAAAAAAAAAAACAAAATCCAAGAAGCCAAATGTCACGATGCATTAAGTGTTAAAGTGATCTGGTACACTGGTACCAAACACAATGGGAATCAGGTGAAATATTCTGGCTTAGCAGAGAATTTGAATATGTTTGGTGTTCCAATGAAATTTGCTATATAAATCCATACTTTTTGACCACTGTTAGACTTGTTCTAACAAAAGAGAAGCTCAGCAATCAATGCACGTACAGAAGAGGGCGCCCACACACACAGAACCTTGAAGATGAATAGCTTGAATGGGTGCTGGACATAAGCCTGGAGTTGGATCTGGATATGATCGCCCACGGCTGGGAGCAGGCGTCTCGATGAGCTTGCAACTTTGTGGGCAAGAAGCGGACCCTTTCAAATGCTGGCCTGCAAATGCTGGTTTGTATCTTGTGGCATGCCACTTCAACGCGGCGGCGACAACTGCAGAGCAGTGATTGATGATTGCTACACTCGAAGTTGTCAGTTGCCAGTTGCCAGTTACCAGTTACGAGTTGCAAGTTGCAAGTTGCCGGATGCCTGCTGCCTTGTGCCTTTGATGTGGCTCCTGAATTATTTTTTGCCTACTCTCCAATGGGTTGCACCCTCCTCCACTTTCGTTTTTGCAAATAAAGTCCACAATTTATGCTGCATAACTTGTGTATTTAGCCAAACATTGGGCCAAAACTTAAGCCGCTTGTCAGGGTCTGATGGTAGGACGTCTAAGGGGATGGGCCTCAGATCACTGGGTAGCCTTGTAAGCGGATTAGAGCCAGGAAGCCGCGCAGACGTTTGTGTTGACAAATCAATTAAATGTGAAATTTAAAGGCACACAGTAGCGCCAATCCAAGAGCAGCCAAAGCTTGCCTCGAATAAGCTGCTCCACTGCCAGATAAACGACTGGCAACACGCAAAGCAGTGCCTCTGAACCGGGTCCCATAGCTGGAACTAAACCTGGTGTGGACCTGGACCAGAGTACTGGGCTCAAACCATGTTCTGGCTAGGGCCTAGGCCTGAGTGGTTGGCGGGTCGGTGGGCCCCCAGAAGCGGCGCTTATCGAGAAACATTGATTGCTCGGTCCCATGCAAATCGTAAAGTGTGAAAACAAATTGCGAACTGTAGCCAGAAACGCCGACGGGGCACAGGAAACTCATTGCAACCGCCAGATAATTGCACTCGATTTGTAATTCAAGATTAAGGGCAACTGACTGGCGGCGCTGGAAGTGGCAATAAGGTGATGGTGGTGGTGGTAGTGGTAACGTGGAGGAGGAGGTGAAGGTGGAATCGATACGTCCCTTCCTTCCATGTTTTGGCCACTCAGTAGGGGCCTTCAGTTTTCAATCTTTGTTTTAATTTATGTACACTTGACGGCTTTTACATTTTTGCCTCAGATAATCACTTAAAATGTGGGCCATGAGTTAAGTGATTATGTAAATTTGAGCCTCTCGTGCCCCTAGATATAGTACATTGGGTAACCTTGAATTGAACTGGCGGAGAGAAATTGGCATTCAAGTTGAAAGGCAACAATTGATTGGTAATTCATTGTAGAATTCTTAAGTTCGGATAATTGAGATTAAAGACGGGGAAAGCGAACTTAATTTCGAGAAAAATTACTTTTTCGTATAGGGCCTTATTTCTTACATATCTTATAGCTTAAAAAATTGCCGACTATCTGGAACAACGAAAAAGTTCTTGATATAAAAAGAGTTTATACAGTTTTTTTTATAGAACAAATGATTATTGAACCAAAACAATTACTCAGACAATCGTCAAAAAATCATTTTTATTCCAAAAGCATAAATTTTAGGAGCCAACTTTTTTTTTTAAATATATTCAATCGCTTTCGACTCAACTATCTATAAAGAAGTTGATTATCTCTGTGAATTTAATATCCTAAAAAATGAAATCTTTTTTACATATTTATTTCTTAGGCAATCAATAATAAATTAATGTTTTATGGCATCGTATAAAATTAATAACAAATAACTGAAAACTAGATGGGAAACGACCTATGACGCTTTCTTCTCGTTTTGAAGTTCGATAAATTTATATAAATATGCGAAATCTTTGCTCTTTTTAGTTTTGCGTTAATTGATTTAGAATATTTTAAAGATTATGTTCATGAATATACAAATGTTGTATGGTCTAGTTGTGTGTATCTATGAGGCATTTGGATACTTACATCGTATTTACTTGACCTCATTTTACCCATTTATTTTGCATCTAATTTGCATTCGTATTTCAGCTACGCTCTTTTGTAAGATTCAATCGAGGCGAGCATTTGAAGAACGTAACGGAATTTCGAATATATAATTGATTGTTATCGATTGATGGGCTTTCTATCGATAATCGAATTATGTTGATTAATGTTCATTGCACAGTTGATTGATTGGAAATTCTAACTTCGATATGATTATTTTGATTTAGTTATTTTCGTGGATTAAATTTCGCAAGCGATTGCAGCAATTTCAATTATGTTTTTGTAACAATTATTTTTTATATTTATTTATTAATTAATAATTTGTATTTTTATTTAATTTAATATTAATATATTTTATCAGAATTTTGAACACCATTGATAAGCACTTTATTTAAATCGTATTAAAAACTTTACTTTTATTCATTTGTTTAGGTAATCACTTTCCTATATACATAATTATTGTGAGTTCTTCTTTTGATATCGTGTACACAGTCTTTAATAATTGTTTAAAAGTAAAAGGCTTCAATTGTTGCAACTGAAAATCGTTGAAAAGTTTCTATTAGTTTTCTTTGGTTGGAAAAGTTACGCATACGGCACGTGCAACCAGCCGCTGTCTAACTCCTGACGACGACTGAATTCGGGCCGAAATATGTTGGCCGAAATATAATCGAAACGAGAAAATCAAATAGTGGGCCAAAGGCCGGAAGTTTAACGGTGTTTTCGATAAACTAACTTTTCGCTTACTGCTCTCGAACTGTGACTTGAAGCAATTTTTCACAACAAGCTCGAGAATTCCACCAGTTTTCCTTCAATGTTTCGTTTTGGCCTCCGTTTTGTGTTGTTTTTTATTTGGTGTATGGGGAAAAATCGTTAGGCTGAGGCAGTGCCGCAGAAACAACAACAAACGCCAAAAGTGCACGAACGAAAAGACTACAAAAATTTCGAGGAGGCCGTCAGTGCGGCAAGGGGAAAACACTAAACAGACGGGCAGTCAAAGCGGATAGCAAAGGGGGGCGGCAACCACGTGAAAAAAGCCGGAAACAGAAATCGATTTGCACCAAGCGTTGAAGTGAGAATATACGGTAGTATTAAGCTTTGTGTGTGTGTGTGTGTGTGTGCGTGTATGTGAGTGTGTGTGTAGAAATGTGGCATAGGAAGAGACAAACGAAGGCTCGTCTTATGCACAGACCCACTGCACACTTTCAAAGGAATGCCTGCCGAGATGATTTGTTATAAACAATTTTTGTTGGGCTTTAATCAAGGAAAACGCTTAAAGTTATTTTGGAAAATTCACACGCCGAAATTATGTCACACACACAGCGCTCGAAAGTAGGCAACGAATTTGATTTGTGGAACGTTAAATGTGCCAAATAAATAATAATCTGTAACAACGTTGCGGCAAATGTTAATATTTTCGGATTTATTTTTAAACCGATAATCCAAAAATAATTAAAAAAATTTTTTTAAAGCTTTTAACGTTTAACCGTTGCTGCTGTTGTCGTTGCGGCTGCTGCTGCTGCTGCTGCACGACGCGTTGAAAATTCACGTAACAATTGATTTGTGTGTCAAAAATGTCACAAGTGTCAAAAATGTATGGAAACACTGCGCTGCGCTTGAGAGAATCTCAGAAAGAGAATTGAGAGTGAGAGAGAGACAGGGAAATGTAGCAAGTCAGAGAAAATGATTGAAATTGGAGAGAGCAGTTGGTAATGTGTAACACGTGCATGGAGAGAGCACAAGCGAAAGCCTGTGTAAGAGAGTCCCAAAGCTCTGCTGCTGCGCGTAGGCTGTGTTCTAAAGAGATTTCCTCTATGGCAGGCACGTGTGTCCTCGTTAAGAGCACCGTTAGACGAGCTTTAAGCTTTTAATACCATTGCCTATGGTTTTGAGCTATCGGCATGTTGCTCGCTTAGAATTCGCCGATCATAACTCAGCCGCAAGAAAGTCAATGATACTTGCACATGTTCGGATATTTGATACTTCACTTAGAAGTTTTTCTCTTGAAACTAAGAATTTTCTTTGAATTCTTCGTTTCAAAGGAAGTTTAATGATATGATAACTACTGTAGAAATAATAGTACACAAAGTATAACTCTTATAAAGTTAAAATTTTAAAATATTTTAATGTGAGATTAGTATTAAATTTGTGATGCACAAGCATCAAGCAACCGAAATTATTTAGTTCAAGCTTAGAAGTATTCACTGTATTCATCAACTTTGCCATTTCCATAGTTTGCTATGATTCATCAGTCTGTCGTAAAAGAGCCATTGAAATCACAGAAAGACCAAAAAAGGGGGTAAACCCTTTCTTAATCTGTGTCTATTCCTTTTGACCGTCCTGCCTAAACGGCTTAAAAGGCTCAAGTGTTCTTAAGTAGGATACGAATCTGAACGTTTTTCTTGAACATTGCACGAAAGGGTAACATGTTTACCTCAAAACAAAAAAGAAGAGGGCCGAAACTTGGGGGTCTTTAGGCCTACTTATGGGTTGTCTAGTCATGAGGAACATAGAAGCTGGTGAGCACAGGGTTAAGCTAACAGTTCAAATTTAATTTATACACTTAATTATTCCGATTATAATTGTTATTCAACTGAACTTGAATTAATCTTAATTGCCTGGCCACTGATCACTTTTTTTTTTTATTATTAATAATGTTATTAATTAGTTTAATGTCATTCTCGCAGTTGTTAGAGTGTTAAACGATACGAATTCGCGACGGAGACTGTGACAGTGACGACGCGTTTATTCGCATTCGCATTCGATTCTTGATTCTCGATTCTCGATTCTCGATTCCTGACTCTCAACTCTCGATGTCGATGTCGACTCGCGGCTGCGGTTTTTGTTGTGAACCCAACTAAATGCGATGCGATACTGGCCGACCAGGTACAGCCGGGCAATGACGATGGTTTCTTATTGGAACAGACCCACACTGAGAGGGGGGGTCGCGAGTCGTGGATGGAGACAGTGCAAACGGAGACGGAGACGGAGACGGCGACGAAGACGCACACAGAGACAGAGACAGTATCGGAGACGGAGACAGAGACGTTTGCAGAAACAGAGACGAGGACCGGCCAGCGTCAGCTGCGTCGCGTGAGTGGATAGCGGGTTGTATGTGGTCTGGCGGGTGTGGGAGGAGGGGAAACCAACGACATTGCTGTTGCTGCTGGTGCTGCTGCCACTGCCGCTGCTATTGCTCTCTATGTGTATGTGCGTGTGCGAGAGTGTGCTTGCCACTTGAGGCTAATAACAACAGCAACAACAGGAGCAACCAACAAGCGAGTTGATTGCAATAAAACTTGTGGCAGGAGCTCATTTCGAGAAAGCTTCGCATATGCCGCTAACAATACAAACGAGGCTGCAATTTGAGCGAATGAGTGCAGGAGAGAGAGCCAGAGAGTGAAAGAGGCAACAAAATTAGGTCTTCTCACTGCCACACGGAAGCTTGCTCCCAGAGCGAAAGTGAGCGACAAAGAGATGGAAGGAGAGCGAACCCGCATAACGGTCAATGCGGCTTTATATAATATTGCATGCGATACAATTCCGGTTAGTCATCTCTCTGCCAGCTATGCGAAGGGGTATTGGATTGCTGTTAGGGGTTGCTTTTAACAATCCGCATGTTGATGATGGAACAGCACGCAATGTCGCAATGCCCAAGGGGTGACCATTCACATTGCGAATGAGCTCAGTTACAGTAAGCACGCAGTCGAACGACTTGTCATGGTAGCAGAGAAGTAAAACTTTTCATTACAAGGACTTATAATCCTAAATTAAAAGTATGGGGGTGTGTGTCTCTGAAAAAAAATATTTGATAAAAATTTAGATTTCAACAGTTTTTTTTGGCATTTGACGTATTTTACCCATCACCGTCTGCAGCATAAGATGTTACTTTAATATTTTATTTTCTTCAAGTCAATCTTCACTGTGTTTTTCCAAAAGCTCTTAAACATAACATTTTGAAACGTCATCTGGTCACCCTAATTGTATGACCATCCTCTCTCACTCTCTATTTCTCTCTGTCCGTTCTCTGGGGGGCTGCTCGCCTACCCCTGAAAGACACTGTTGCTCTTGCATGCGATAAATGCACACTGTTAAATGTTGCATCAAACAACAGGTTTGAGTTCGATTGTCTGTTGCTTGGTCAGCAACATGTTGCAGCATTTCCAATTACATTGATGGCGCGTTCAGTTGCAATGCAAATGGGCAGAAACGCATTGACTAGTGTAGGATCATCGTCGGACAACACTGACATGGCTGATTACTCACGCGATGCTCGCATCTGGAGCTGTGGCTGAAACTGCAGTGGTGGAGAGTGGAAGTGGTGGTAATCAGTTATTAAGGTGTTTTGTGATATATTGACAGCATTAAGACTACGATAGTCGAGATTCATTAATCATAGATCCTTATGGACCGACACTACTAACCACAGGCCCCAGGCTGGACATATCCTATTCATTTGAAGACAACAAACAAAAGTTGCCTTCAGCTTCTTTGCTCTTAATGGTGTGAACACGGACAGAGTAACAAATTGCAAAGGGACAACAGTTGGCCAGAGGCAGGGCGGGACTCTGGTCCGTGTAGCCACCCGCGCCAAACAAAAGAAGCGAACCCGCCGAAGGACAAGAGCCTGTGGCCGATGGTTGTATTGCATCGTAAAAAATTCTACACGCATGCACAGCGGGTGGTGCTGCCTTGTAATAAAATGCAGGCCCAGGAGCACGCGAGGGGAACGAATTCGAATATCGAGGCTCACATATCGAAGCTTTCGATCAAATTGCCTATCAGATTGGCCCCACAGATGAAACCGTAGGGTTTTGTTAAAAAGGGGCCGCGGGAGGGAAGTAGCTGCAAGCGTGTGTTGAAAAATTCATTTTAATAAGCGCCCGTAAAATCAAGTTCGCAATATCTGAGCAATAAATAAATGACAATTATGAATTGTTCGCCGAAACCGGCCCTGCGGAGACTCCAGCCTAGAGCCCAACCCTTTGGGGCAACACTTAACAAGCGGCGCCCGCTGGTGCGCTATGAGCCACAGATCCACAGATTCACAGATCTCCAGAGCCACTAATATACCAATTCACTGTCCAAGGGATTGTGCCGATGGGAAGGGGGGGTCATCGCAGCTGTGGTGCTGTCGTCGTCCCAACCCATTAATTTGTTGTTTATCGCACCTTGTTAAATTCACATTGCCTACACCGTCTGTATGTGTGTATGTGTGTGTATGAGTATGTGATTCGATTGGAATTCCATAAATGCGTCAAGTCCCGCTTATAGAAAACCATGCCAAATTAGTGGCTATAATTAGCGATCCACAAGAAACTATATAACATAATCATAACATTTACACTTTAATTAGAATGTAAGTCGAGGTGACTTTTCTAAGAAGTAAAGATCAATATTGGCAGATGGGAAACAGCTTATTTTTATGACCATACAGATAGTTACGTATTCGATTGCATAAACCATTGCCTATTGCGTTCCTAATGCTTTGCCCGGTTATCCAATACTTGTTATGGAAACTCCTTTATTTACCATCGGGAAACGGTGTGGAATGCGCGTTATAAATTTTCCACCTGCGGTTTGAGGAGCAGACAGGTTTCTACATTCTTTGGGGATATTAAGAACAAATAAAGAATATTTTGATATGATTATAAATGTCATAGACCATAAACTTATTTTTCAACTTCCCAGTTACTTAATTAAATGTGAAGTTTTTGGTTTTTGTTTTTGTTTTATTAAAATTCCGCGCATTTTTGTTGCCTGCTGATTTTCATATTTTGTGTACAAGTTTATGGCAATGCCTGTTGATTTATGCAAATTATTAAACGTTTTCTAATAACTCATTATGCCGCGTAAACAACGTGCCGCATGACTGTCACTTTGAGACGAGATCCGAGAGACTCGAGACTCAAGATTCAAGATCTGAGATCCGAGTTCCAAAACTTGAACCCGTCTACGGGCACAAGCCTTCAGACGTCCATGTGCCTCGTATCATTACACGTACTATTGACAGCACCCGCAATACTTACATGCTTATAGAGGTAACGAACCTTCCGACTTATCCAACTACTGTTAACTTTTTGCTTAACTTAACTTTGCTTTTCATTTCTGTTTTTCAATCCCTTGTTGTTGTATTTTTGTAGTTGTCCGAGAGTTTTCGCGATTGTCAACGGCTGCGGAGTGCCATAGCATTTAGCTAGCTGACAGCCTTAAGCATGTCAATATTTTGGAATTGGTAATTGATCAAATATTTTGCCCGGCTCATCATTTACTTACCATATCTTACGGTTTTCTTGACCTGCGTCATGTTGGGTCTGTAAAATACCTAATTGGGTTTTACATAAGTTTTTACTTTCACTGATTCGAGGACTATCGAGTTTCATATATATGATTGAAAATGTTGTAACATTCATTCGTTTCTTATGCTTCATCATCTTTAGGTCAAAGAATTGCAAGTTCTAGAAATTGCAAAAATTGCGTTAGAGCCTGCAGATGCCGTTGCGTTGCCATTGCAGATGTGGCAGTTGCAGTGCTCAACTATTTGTATTTGCATTTTAGCACCTCAACGACTGCGACTGTTGTTGGACTCGACGGATGAGGCTGGGCTGGAGTGTGGGGTGGTGAGGCGGTGGGGTGTGGGGTGTGGCACCATCAACTGCATTGTGCTGATTGCGCATGCGAAGTCACAAACGCAGACGTAGTCGGCGTCAGAGTCGAAGTTGAAGTCGATGCTGAAGTTGGAGTTGGAGTTGGAGTTGGAGCTGGAGTTGGGGTTTGAGTTAGAGTCGAAGTAAGTTCTGATGGTGCTGCGAGTCGGTGACCAAATGAAAGTGGGTACCGACTGTTGCATTCTTGGCGTTTTGTGTATAACTTAATTCTTTGCACCTCTGACAACCACGCCCACAACAACGAGATTGGCAGTCTTTACCTGGTTTCACCTGCCGTTGGATCTTGGTCTTACATTTGTTGTTGTTGTTGCTGTTGTTGGGGGGTGTGTGGGTTGCCGTGGTCCGAGGCGCGTATCTAATTACAAAAAAACGAGACAGACGCTGATTTCAAAGATAAATTGCCGACGACTCCAGTTGACGCACTGCAGCATTTTCAGGGCCAAGTGATGGATGTATTTATGCGCTGCTGCAACGCCAGCGAAAATAAACAACACTTTATTGGCATTGCCCGTGGTCTGAGACCTCGATACTAGTCTTTGGTCTCCAACTGCCAGTTGGTCACTTACCTGGACCTGGACCAGTCTGCAACGTCAACTCCTCTGCAACATCGTACAGTAATCTGGGAACTAGTGTATACATATTTCACCACATTTTTATTGTCATACAAAATTTGCAAGAGAGTCCAGTTTCAGGGAGGCTGTAGCTTTGAGGTATGGAAGGTTATTTGTATGCTTGTCTTGTATCTGAAACTCACACTCCAATTAACTGACCGGATGACTAGTTGACCAATTGACAGCGGCTCTTAACCAATTCATGATTTATATAGCGGCTCCAGCGACGCGTCAATTGTATTTTCCAAGATTGCAGGTTGGGAGTTGAGGATGTTTAGGATTTAGGTAGGTGCATGTAAGCTTAGAACACCTTTTTCAGATACTTCGTATGATGGTGCAGCTTATGTAGAATATGTATTATGTATTGTCTATAACGTTCAGAAAATAAACAAATTAGTGTCTACACTTGACCTCAGACGCTTGCAGCCACATCCGCAGGTCAGTTCTGTGGCCAATGTTCAAGTGGCTTTTTATATGGGTCTTTCTTGCTGAGTGCTGGTCACTATGCATGGCTAAAGAGAGAGAGAGAGAGAGAGAGAGAGAGAGGGAGAGGGAGAGAAATTGAAAGGGAGACGGGTGATGCGGAGGTTTGGTCGAGCATTCGTTAAGTAAACATGCTACGGTGCGACGCCTTCCTAAAAACCTGGCATCCATTCCTCAGTTCCAGTTGCATTCGCATTCCCATTCCTTGGCGTCAGTGGGCCCACAACAGCAACAACAACAACAACTAGAACAACAACAACAACATCATCATCATCATTATCAACATCGACAGGCAAAGTACACAAACATAAACCCACACACAGATCTACTTATACATGTAAGCACACACATGAGCACACAGACACACATGCATACATACGTGTAAAACTATTGAGCAGTCGGGGATTGTGTCGGCTTCGCTTTGCATCTTTTGTTCGTTTTAGTTTAAATATTTCCTACCTCTGTAGTCCGTCTGTCCAATACTGCGCTGCCTTCTCCTTTCGCTCCTCCCTCCACCCGCCCCCGTTCGTTCCTGTCGCTGTCTGTGTGTCCGCCTGCCAATAGTGCATGGCATTTCATGCACTTTTCATCTTTTTCAATCAACTGAACTTGGTAGCTGGCCATTGGAAAGAGAGATGGACTGATGGAAAGAAGAGTAAGGGAGGGAGAGAATAAAATAAAAATAACGAAAAATGACTAAATAGCAAAAAAGAAGAAAACAAAAATGAAAACTGTTTCGCTTTCGTTTCTTGAAGGCGCTTGCTTACTCTGAACTGCCTCGTCTGCTGTCCCTCCTGCTCCCGTGGCCCCACCTCACCCGCAACTCACCAATACAACAACAACACACCAACACACCTATGTTTACCTTCTTTCGACTTTTATTTGTATTTCTTAATATTTTTGTTAAATGTTTCAAGCGCGCGTAAATTAATCTTGAGCTTAATTGCTTTTGCTTTTCATTTTGTTTAGTTTTTGCTTATGTGCTTCTTCTTTTTAGTATGTATTTAGTTTTTGTTGTTCTTGGTTTCGTTTTGTAAATCTTTTTTGCATGCCGCTTCTTCATTTTACTGAAGTGCTACTCGGCCTCCAAGGCCCTCTACTCGCCTGGAGCCTTCAATATTACTTCGAGCGCCATCCTTAAAGCAAAGTGGTTATAAATATGTTTTTGCTATTTTTAGTGCTCCCCTTCGGTTCGGGCAAAGAACTTAGCTCCTTAGTTAAATATAGTTTAAGGATTGACTATTAAGATTGTGGA
The DNA here is from genome assembly GCA_035044505.1 of Zaprionus lineosus. Classification (NCBI taxonomy): domain Eukaryota; kingdom Metazoa; phylum Arthropoda; class Insecta; order Diptera; family Drosophilidae; genus Zaprionus; species Zaprionus lineosus. Next base: position 179,945 of record JAWNNX010000655.1, on the reverse strand, counting down.
ACTGCCGATTCATTTATGTAAAGGTAGCCAATACTTTAATAGCTCTGAATTGGAAGCTCAAGATTAAGACTTAAATTTGATTACTATAAAAGTGTGAGCTAAAGTTTGATATGCTTATTACTTATCTGAAAGATGGAAAGATTGTAGATAATGTTTATCTAGAAAAATTAAGAATAATACAATAATTATGAATAACATAAATAATAAAATTAAAAAGATAGTTGATTTGAGGGAATGCAGACTGAAGTGCGAAGAAAGTAACCGTCGATTGAACGAGTTTAAATAGAAATCGGAAAGCTGTTTCTCTATATGCCATTTCCTTGTGTAGTGTACCATATATTTTCCGTCTAATTCTCTATCATTCCCACCCACCCATGGACAGCTATTCAACAACTGCTCCATTAACCACAACCAAAATCCAACTATAAAAGTTTCCACCTCAGCTGTCCACTTATGCCAATTTATGCACCAGTTTTTTGTGTTCTACTGTGTCTGCGACGCAAACGGGGTTGAGGAGGCTCGATGAAGGGGCTGCATTCGAAACCCACAGATTCGTCCAGCTCCAGCTGGGCAGCCGGCTTGGTGTTCAGTCGACGTCCGAAAGCAACAACACGGACAGACAAGGTACAAGTGCGATACAAAGGCCGCCACGAGCCTGAGTCTCAGAGGTACTCGGTATTGGGCACTGGGTATTGAGTACTGGACTCTGAAGACTGGCAATTTGCGTTGGACGGGGCGCATGGGCACGATAACAAGATTAGAAAATAAGATTTATCTCATAGATTGATAGATTCGATTACACGCAGCGGTAAGCGGTAAGCGGTAAGCGGCAGGCGGCATGTGGCAAGCGACTGGGGCGGGCGTATGGCGGCGTGTAATTACAACAAAAGCAACAACACTAAACAAGAACAAAACGAGCTGGGAACGAAAACGGACCAAGGAGCTCGGTGTTTGGTGTTTGGAGCTCAGAGCTCGGAGTTTGGAGTTTGGAGTTTGGAGAACAGAGCATGGAGAACAACGGAGCACGAAGCAAAGATTCGAGAACGGGTAGGAGGCCGCTCTTCCAGGCTTCAACTTGACTCTTTTTCTCTTTGGCGTTTTAATGGACTTTTAACTGGTTTTCTTTCTTTTTCGCAGCCGCGGCTATATTTGTGGCTCTGGCTGCGCAGCTGCTGCACCTGCAACGACTTGGGGCAAGCACTTGCAGGAGCTAAACCGTACCGTGCCATGCCATGGCACACCGAGCCGGGCGTTGCATATTTACTAATTTAATAATTCAAAAGCATTTAAATTCCTAATCATATCTCTCTGCAAAGCGGCCGGCGAGCCGCCAGCGTCTGGATTAGCTGGACTCTGCGAAATGCGAATCACCTTGCTGCAATTTGTGAAAATTTCTCACCATCTTATGCCCCAGGCCGGAGTCGACTCCACTTCCCCACCGCTGCAGCCAACTGGTACCGTCCGTCGACTGTGTTAGATTTCCACTTTACTGTCTATGCAATTTGTTGGCTAACTAGATGGCTATCTGCGATCAGTTGTTGCTGGTGGCTCTGACGATTCTGGCGGTGCTGCTGTTGCCACGGTTGCCGCTGTTGCCGCTGTTGCTGCTCCTGCTGTTCCAGCTGCTGTTGCATTGCATTGGAACTTCAATACGTTCTTTGGAGCCCGCTGCGCTTTCATGTTCTTTTCATCTTAGGAGCCAAGTCTACCTCCCTTCCCCACCCAATCCTCCCGCTCCGTTGACTATTACTACTGCAGTTTATGCATCGCCTGGCGTTAGTGTTTTGCGTCTTATTAGACTCTAATTGCATTGCCAGCTTTGCTCATGGTTTGCCTGGCCAACCGACCAACGGGCCAACTGTTCAGCTGGTCAACTGGTCAACTGGGCATGCACCAATTGGAGTTAACATGAAGTTGCGACTGCGTTTCTTAAGCCTAATCAAAAGGGTCCGCAAATCGACTAGTAATTAGCCCAAGTTGAACTTCAAGTTCATTGTGAATACAACCGCTACTTGGCCTAGTTACTCGGCAAAATTGGAAATTCATAAATCTATTTTCCATAAGCTTCGAGAATAAATTTCTGTTCTAGTTTTGATGGCGTCTGAGAGTCTGCAAACAATCCTTAGATAAAAAGCAAGCGAAGTCCACATAATTTATAGTTTTTGTAGGTGTAGCACGAGGCTTTGTTGCGCTTGGTTTTGCTCGGAGCAAAGGTTTGTGGCTGGCGTCATCGAAAAGAATTACGCAATGCAATTCCGAAAGAAAGGGGCACCCAGCGAAAAGGACGTCATGGACTTATTCGGAATTATGACTAAAGGTCGTAATAGACACGCGATTTCTGGCGTCACGTGTCCTCCAGAGGCCACTCTGCAACATTTGGGGGCTTCCACTTAGCTTAACGTCGACTCGTCGCCATTTTGTCGGTCGACGTCAGCGCCGCCATTCAGCCGCAATCCAAGCATAAAGTCCTTACTATTTTTAGTCTTCAAATTTTGTGGAAGGAGAGCCTAATCAAAAGAGTAAAAGGTACTTGGAACAAATTAAGATTAAGGAGTTCAAGGTTACAGGCTTTACGCCTAAGCGACTATCCAAATTAGTGATAAAAATAGAATGACGAGTACTTAGAGCAGTCCTGACTCCTGTCTCCAAGCACTGTGGCCCATTCATTGACAAAAATATAATATAACAATAATTGGCTGTATGATTGTGTGCGTGTCTATGTGTGTGTGGGTGTATTGTTGAATGTCAGCTGGCGTAGGCGACGCGGCGTCTGCCACACACAGACACAGATTGAGGTTGTGCAGGAGGTGCAGAAATAGATGTAGAAAAGGAAGAGAAAGAGGGTGAAAAAAGAGATGGAACGAAAGAGAAAAAGGAACCGCCTTTGTTGCCAAGTGATTACTGCTTCCTTTTGAGAATTGGGCTATACCCAGACCCAAATCCTTTGGGGCATTGGTAGTCCCACATTTGGCTGGTCCTTTTCGCAATGTTTCAATAAACTTTGATTGCTGGCAATTATCTGGGCGCTGGCATCAAATGTTCCTGCGCCATTTCAATTTGTCGTTTGTACTTTTGCATTATTTATGGCTGGTCCCTGCGTCCTTTAGTCCTTTCAGCCGTCAGGATTTGTCTTCAATTACTGCAGATTTCGCTCGGATTATGATGTCTACCAGCATCAATTTGACCCAAAACTTTTTCACAGCCGGCAAAAGTTTTGTTTGTGATATTTGTTGCTGGTTGTTGAGTTTTAATTGGCATAAGGAAAACGTCTGATGTCCTTTTTTGTGATGCAAGCAGCTGAAAATTTATCGCTTGGTTGAGTATTGATATGAAGCATAAGAACAAAACAAGTCAAGGGTATAAAATGAATTATGTCCGCTACGTTCCTTTTCATAAGTCTAACTATAGTTTTCACGTGTAGAGTTATCCTTGTTTTAGGACTTGAGACCATTAAACAAACTCGTCTTATAATAACCTATATAAAATCCTCACTCTAGTCCCTTCAGTACGCACAACTTGTTAACAAAACTCAAGTTAATCAAAGTCAATAGAAAGGACTCTCAACTGGAACATGTGTCAAATGCAGCATCAGATTTTTAGGCTGGTAAATGAGTTGGGAAAATACTTCACATCGGCAGATCCTTGGAAACGTCCCATAAACTGAATTCAATTGAATAAGTTATGAGCTTAAAGTATCTGACAATGAGTTTTGTATTTTCGCCCCTCCTCAGACTGCGGGAAATTTATGCAGCCTTGTTAAATTTTCACACTTGGCTGAAAATAGGAAGGGCGAAATTTCCATTTGCACTTCAAGCCTCGACTTGTGTAAATCCTTGCGAGGAGCTGCGTGATAAATTCTTATACGAAAATGGAAAATGGCTTTCGGCAGCTGTGGTAATGGTGGCAATGAATTGCAATTTCCCTTTCTTTTTAAGGCACACCAGGTCCTTGCAGCTCCCTTAGGAAATGGCACGAAAAGTGTTTTGCAGCTCGTTGCTTGGCTCCTTTGCAACACAGCCAAAGTCTAATGAAGTTTCAACAACTTTTGCTACTTGCAACACACAAACGTGCAACACATGCAATTCCTGCGAAAATGTCGCATATTTTCTGTTGTATTTTGACTTTTTCTCTCTGTTTTCCTTTTAGTCAAATGCGTCGTCATGAAATTTTAATCAACTTTCAACTTCCGCTGTTTTTCTTCTCTATTTGTATTTGTTGTTGTATTCAAATGGCAGACATGTCTGCCGCCCAACATTCCGCCACCAAAACAGCAACGACAACATTTTCGGAGCCTTGGGGCATGGTCAGGGACAAAAGAGCCTTGGAGTCGGATCGCCCCTCAGTAGTGGGTTTAGGTGTTTCAAGTTCAACGTCCTGTAAATTATGTATAGGGGAGTTGCACAGCAGGAAATGTGCGAAATGTGAAAACTCAAATTTATTTTTAGAAAATAGAAAAAAAACATAATTAAATAAACACGAAAATTTAAATGTTTTTTCAGCCATAAAAAATGTTTTAAAGGAAAATTCATCAAAATAAATTGTGGAACCTTGGTGAAGCTTAATACTCATCAAGGACTTAACTTTTATTCCGAGTCCCATTTTAATCTCTGCTTTCTTATATTAGATTTTTTTCCCTGAACCACCCTGTGAGTTGAAAATTGACACAGATTTAATAGAATTCAGAACACATGCGACACCTTTTGAATATAAAAAGAGAGGCTGATACAAATTTCATATGAATTATGACACTTATGAATACACAAGTCACAGTCAACTATAATCCATTTATGCTATTCAAAACACACATTCACACACACACACACACACATACACACACCAACACACACCAACACACACCAACACACGCATTTATACAAAAGTAAGAGGGTGCAGTGTTTGTAGACAAAATTTGTTACCTTTTTCTTGTGGCACATGTCACTGAGGACGACTGAAAGCCAAATGCTGCACGTGATGCTGCCACATAAGTAGACAGGATTCATATCAATAATGCACGTTATATGACAGCTCTATAAATATACAAAGATTTAGTAGAAACATTCAGAGGGCGTCGTGTGTGGGTCCAGAGTAGTGTCCTTTCATCCTTCTCCTGCGCTCTATTTGGGCTGTCGAAGTTCGCGAACTGCGCCAAAGTCACGTGCGTCTGACAGCCAAATTGACAGTGTCATTAGGTTCAGGGGAAAAAGATATTGAATTTGCCTGGAATTGTCAAGAGTAGTCAGAAATTGTCAGAAGTTGTCAAGAACTGCTCGGAGTTGTCAGGAATTGTCCTCTAATTGCCAGTCATTTATTTCGACAAATGAAACGCGCACTTGTCAACGACCGAAACGTGTCTATTAACAAGTTTCACTTAGTATTTTCCTGTACAATGGTATCCATTCGACTTTTTTTGGTATTAAAAAATCTTTACTGGCAAAATTTAAGTTCTTTCCTCTTCGAGTAGATCCTGCTTAGTATTTGAGTTGCTCCCAGTTGATATTTAAATATCTTCATCTTTAAAAGATATTCTATTTTAAGAATTTTACTTTCCATTTCTATCCACTATGCAATGGTCAACCTAGACCCGTGCCAGAAGTAAACGACTGCAAAGTCCCCCTCGCCCTCTTGTCCATGTAGTGCTATGAAAGCCACCCTTGTTCTCTGGTCGGTGCATGCCTTGTGTCTCAAGTGGTTTACGCTGCTCGGTTGATAAGGCTGCGCCTTTCTACTAAATGTTTTGGCGTCCGTTAGTGCAACACCAGCAACAACAACAACACCAACAGAAATAACATCAAATGCTCATAGTGATCGTTTTCAATTTCTCAACCGATTGCCAGGTAATGCGTTTAAAATGAACTTCGAATGGCGCCTCAGATAAGACTCTCGCCCGTTGCTCGATTCTCGAATAAATTGATATGTAAATTTAGTTCATTGATGAGTTTAGCTGGAAAATTTTTAGTTTTAAATTGCCCCGCAGACTAAGTTGGGTGACTCATGCGATGATCTGTGCCTGATTCATGAGAACTGGCGCTGCAATTAGAAATGGGTGGGCGAGGCTAACGCCCACACACATTAGGGCAAAGCAACGCCCGGCAAATGAATTGTGAATCAGTCTAAAGACCCGTGCCAAGGCCACGTGGAAGCCTCAGCTGCCGCTGCTACTGCCACTGATGTTGCTGTTGCCTTTGCTGTTACTGTCAATGTTGCGGCTGCGGCTACAAAAGGTGCCCAAATTAAAGCCGAACAATGGCAAAACTGCAAATGCAACTGCAACTGCAACTGCATTGGTCAGCCCCTGGGCGAAAGGTGAAAGTATAGCAGGACTAAGGGCTCAACCTAACGGCCAGTCAAGCGCAACGAAACCTTTCACAACGCCTACGACCCAGCTACCAGGTAGCGCCGCAGCAAGGACATACCTTTAGTACGGGCGGCGGCACACCTTTCGTCCTCTCTGGTTGACAATAAATTATGAGTAAAAGGAAATTTTATGCATTTTACATGCTGAATTATGAGCCATTTGGCCATGTGGCATCGCCCCTACGCCAGCTGCTCCCAAACGCACACCGACAACGCCCCATATTGCAGTTATTTTAAATTGATTTAAAGTTGCATTAGCCACAATTTTGCGGTTGCCCATAAATCTCCATTCTGTGTATGTGTCTATTTATGTATGTGTGTGTGTGCGTATGCGTGTGCTATATACGAGATATGCAATTATTTTCACTTTTAGCAAACATTATTCAATTTTTGAAGTGAAAGTTCTTCAATTGCATACTTTCAGGCAAAGGAGCCATCCATAAACAATTTGATTTACTAGCTCCCCTCACACATGCACACATCACATACACACACCACATGCATACACAAATCTCTGACCTTCAGCTGCAAGACAAATGGCATATGAAATTACGGGTAATTGCTTTAAATTGCCATAAATTCTATTGCTGCATTGTCTTGCCATTGTATGTGTGTCTTTCAGCCAGTGAAACTGAAGGAATATAAATTAAAATATTGTGTAATTGGAATTATAATATAAAATAATTGTATCCAATTTAGTAGGTGATGCGGAAGATAAAACAATTTAATTGACAAACGTTACCAGATTCTCTGTCCTGTGAGTGGAAACAATACGGAATTGTCCCTTATACCGAACATTTTGTATATCAACGGATTATTTATTCAGGCTAAATACCCCTCGATTAAATACATTTTAATAATTATTTTCTCGGCTTTAACTATTAGTAAGGTACTTGAATCAGTCCTGAGTCCCTACTTCCAAGACATTAGGAATAACAAAGGATATCGTGTCCTATTTACCTGAAAGGACCTTTATCACGCTCGTCTTGCTTGCCTACTTCTGAAAGACACTTTCACTAGACAAACATACACACACACACACACGCAAGCCACTTGCAGGTCTCATTAGTCTGGGAAATAAATTTTCAAATAATAAATCATTTATATTTTTCCCTAGTTTTTCCAATAATTGAAATTATGATTTAGGTGAATGTTTTGATATCGAAATAAATAATAAAGAACTTGACCGATTTATGAGACGGTACTTGATTAATGTGTGTGCATGTGTATAGCTTCGAGTGTGTTTGGGTGCGTGTGAGTGCGGGAATGTCCTCAACAAAGGCGGCGTTTAAGTAAGGACAAATTTCAAAACACCAAATGGACGCACTCAACTCATTGATTGGAGGCGAGACCTCACACAATGTTTGGACTCACTTTGATTTATCTAGCGTCGGGGACTTGCAGAGAAATTAGCTTAAGAATTTGAAAATATCGGGAATTCCAGAATCGATTTTCGGAGTGGCCACACAGCAAGTGAAGGTGCCTTCTGGCTGCTAATTGAGTGGCCGAAAAAAACCAACACAGCTGCCAAATTAAGTTCTCAAAGGACCTGAGCCTTCTTTCGTTATTTAAAATATGCGTTGCCTGCTCCCTCGTGTTTTCTCCTTCCTTTCTTTTTCTCTTTTTAATTAAGTACAACGACGCAGCAAAATTGATTTTACATTTCAGGTCCAGTTTAGGCCAGGTTCAAGTCCAAGTCCAGGACCAGGTCCCAACTCAGCTGCCTGACGATGGCGATTGGAGTGTTATCGTTGCGGACGATCTCTTGAAGATGCGCGCCGGCAGATAAGAGATCAGTAGAAGTTAGCCCCTACCTCTGCTTAGATCATATTTAATATAGTTTGTAAAATATTTATAATCGCTTATCGGTGGTAAAATATCTGCCGCAGGATCCAATGAGAGCTGCCAAGTCATTAGGCCACATCGGAAATTTGTTAGCCACATTTGAAAGCGGTTTTTTGAATTTAATGCGTTTTGCACGCGACTCAGGCGCGTTTTTCTTTTATGGTCTTCGAATCGATATGACCATTGAACTCATAAGCAACACTAGGAAAATTTTCCAAATTTTACCAATTTTGAAAATTTAATTTCAAACTAAAAGCTCATTTAAAACGATATGCATAAATTATTTGAGAATTTATACAGTTCGTCCCAGATTCGTATCGGCCCTTGACCATGGCCGTAAAAGCTGTGAACGTACCTCGAACTTGAGTTAAGAGAACAGAACAGAAAATACAAAAAGACATTGATCAAAGCAATGATAATATAAATTCTAATTAAGTTATCCGACAGTCCCTGAGTGAGACATTCAACGGTAAATGGCACCACCAATTACAAAAGAATAAATTTCAGGCCGACTTTTATCGGTGAGAAACTATCTAGGCTAAGACCGATGCCAATGTCTCAATGTCTCGGTGTTTCTCCAATGAAATGCCGTAGCCATAGATGCGCTTCAAGTATTGACCATCGGCTGACATCGAGCAGCTACAAACACAGACACAAACCCAGTCACAGCCTCATCCAATATCATATCATTGTATTGGCCATGGCCTAAAGGCTATGGTATAAGTCGCTTCAGATGCGGCCTAATGAAATTATTAAAAATGCATTTTAGTTGAGTTCACGAAAAATATGCATAAGAGGAAGCCCCAACATAAATAACTCAGTCCCAGTCCCAGTCTCAGTCTCAGCCTCAGTCTCAATCTTAGTCTCAGTCTCAGTTCCAGTCGCAGCTTCAGTGTTTGGTCTTTCAGAATGGATGTTGGGATCTTTGACAAAACTAATTATGCATTCATTTTGTTTGCCAACAATTAAGTGGCCCATGGGCGTGGTACATTTTTCATTTTGCTTATTAGTAGTCGGTAGCCAAGGATCTTAAAGGGGTCCTTCGAATGATTTATGACAGCAATGCACTTGATTTAGAGTCCAGCAATGAGACTACAAAGTATTTTTCCTCGATTTTGAAGTCTTGATCAATATTGTCAGGTATAAAGGATTATACTATATAGTTACTTATTTTAAATAATCCATAATCTTGTTATGATTTTCAAATCGTTAATCGTCAATTGATTGATTGTAGTCAACTATTTCTTAAATCTTTAAAGAAGTATCTATCCTACAACTTTTCACCGTGTAACCGAGTTTTTGGCTGTTCGAAGCAATTGCTCCGAATAGTTTGAAGAAAGTTAAACAACTTTACACAGTCGGCAGTTGTCCAAATGCTGACCGCTGCTCCCCAAATAACAAAATAACTCATCGAAGAGACAACGATGAAGGGGATGAAGAGGTTGAGACGATGTGGAAGCCGCATTGGGGTCTGAATCTGAGGCAAAAGGCAAACTGGTTCGACAATCAAATGACCATTTATAATAGAAACGACAGCCGAGTCCATATGTTGAGGTAGGTGATGGGGAAGGGGTAGAGAAAGAGGGGAACTGGCATCCCAAGACAACGACAGATCCAGAGCCACCCACACGATCGCGGCTCATGCCACAAATGCCACAATTACTTTCTAAAAGCCAAAAGTCAAAATCAACGGACGAACATTTGAATTTGCACCAAATTTGGCGCCAATCTTAGCTGGAGTCCGTTCCAAGATCACTGACGAGCGGTCTGGCCAGTGGAATTTCATGGGCGTTTTTCTAATTTCTATCGGCTAGGAACATGAGGCCCAAACGCTGGCATTCCAGCTGAAGATCGTAATGTGGAAAACGCCTTATCCGGTGCCGGCGATACGAGGGAACTGTCAGCGCTGCCGGACGACGCCAGTGGCCACCCAAGTAGCCGTTGGTGGTGTACATTCGCTCATTGGCTGATTGGTTTCATGGGCCACTTGCCCACTTTGTCAGGAGTTCGGTTGACAAACGTTGACAGCGGCGTCAATGTAACCAAGTGCATGCCCAGCTACAAGCTGCAGCTCCATTGCCTCACTGCTCGATAGCTTCTTTCCTTCTCGGCTCTTGGACTCATCGACTCCTCGACTCTTCATCTGTTTCACTGTTGTTATTGACATTGTGCAAGTGGCCACGACTTGACCAGTGGATCGAAGGGGTCAACAGAGGGTGCGGGGGTTGGCCGGACTTGATTTCTTATTTGAATATGTATTTATTTCAGCGGCTGAGCGTCGCCAGCGCCATCGATCGTGACAATCGCCAACGCAAGTGCAAAACTCTTCACTTCATGTGTCGGGCAATCTTGTGGATCTGTCGAACTGTGTGTGGTGCATGTTGAGACTATTTGCCACATGCTGCATGCTACTTGCTGCAAGCTGCTTGCCACATGCAGCTTGCCACTTGCTACTTGCCACTTGCCACTTGCCACTTGCCACTTTCCGTCTTGTCTGTTCTGCTTGAATCTGTTCCTCTATCAGAGGTGATTAAAATTGACGTTTGCAGATGTGATGACGCTTACATGATGCCACTCATTTCTCCTCCACGTAGCACCCAACACCCTCCTATCCATTCACCACCACCTCCCATGCCACTTCAACACTTTCTTTCGCTAAACGTTTTCATCATTCATGAATTGATCAATTTGTTGTTCCCGATGCTGGGTTGCTGGCCCTGCGTCCAACTCCAGCTCGGCGACCATCAGTCGCATCGTTTGCTTTGTTTGTTGTGGCCATTAGCGTCACTTGATGGAACCACTATACGACTATCCAACTACCCAACCATCCAACTATCCAACTATTGAGTCGTGCCCGGTTTGACTTAATTTATTTCAAAATTGTTGCAACTACAAACGGAGGCACCTTAGACCGTCCGCCGCATACGCTGCAAATTATTTACCCAACTAATTTATGCGCTCTTCAAAACGTTTCAAATTAGTTCAAGTCTTTGGTTAGTTGGAGGGGATGTGGGGGCAAACGCTGTATAACGATTAGTCCATGATACGAGACGATGGAAATTATATGAATATCGATGCTGCGTCAGTCAGTGTTGAGGAAATCTAATTTAATTATCAGAAAATAAATAACTACTGCCTTTTGGGTGCAAACGAATTGGAAGAGGTTGATGGAAACATTTTGATTGGCTTAAAGAATAATTAAGAATAAAGCATTAAAAATATTAATCTTTTATTTAGTATTCTTTATAATTAATTCAACTGGATATCTATGTAGCCCTCCAAGCTGAGACCTGCTAGCAACAACTTCCTAGTTGCCTGTTTTAGGGTGTTGGGTAACAGCTGTGCTTTGACTAGGGCTCTCATATTAGTGGTAACTTCACTGTTTTGGTCTGGCACCCCACTGATCCTCCCGTAATATCACCAGCACACATTTGTCATTGCAACTGACACATTTATGAGTACACGCGATGCAGGCTCGGTCATTAATCAAGTACCCAGAAACCATAAAGGAGCTTCTCTTCCGAGTTCACAGGCAGAGTCGATCTCCAGCATGGACTAGCCGAGTGACCCAAAGGTTTTGGTTGGACATGACGTGAGTTGTTAATCAGCTGGGCAAACTATTTGAACAGTAATTAGTGCAAAGCTGATAATTTAGGACATTCCAGAAGTGAACCTTGGAGAGTCTGGAATGTGGCGAAGACCAACGACCAGAGGTCGTCGCCGCGAGAGTGGAAACTGTCAGTGAAAGATGTTTGATGGAGGGCGAGGCAAGGCGCAGATTTAATATACATTCTTGACAGAAAGGTCCTGTGACCAGGCCTTTAGTCTGACGCTCTGGCACGCCCCCTGCGATGGGCATTTTGTGCATTTTTGTATTAATTTTCAACCACATTGTCCGCAACAGAATTGACGTCGAGTCGGGTGAGTCGTTCAGTTGTTTCAATTGAAAAACCGCAAGGCTGCAGGCGACCTTTTGTCCTGGCCGCTGTCCTGTCCTGTACTGTACTGCACCGGAAGCTATGGTCGTGTCCATGTCCTGTTCTCGGCTTTTATTTAACGTGACGCAACAGAAAACGACGACACAAATGTCCTGTCAACATCTTTTGATCGTCTGTCACCTCAGACACCTTGTTGCCTCCTTCGACTGCTTTCACCTCGCCGACGGCTATGCAGCAACTGCGGCGGGATTTGCTTGACTCGATGACTTGCAACTTTTTGTTGAATACAAATTGCATGGCTTTGGCATTGGGTATTGACCAGATGTGACGTCACAGACAGCTTGAACGACTTTTTTGCTCAATGGGAAGAGGAAGTACAGAAAAATTCTTTGGGTTTGTTTCACGACTTTTTCTTTAGAAATGAAAGCAAAGACAAACACTAAGACTTCCTTGACTAAAGCTATTATTTTCTACGAATTTCAAATCTTTTTCCGGGAAGTTTGATATGGCAAATACGAAACGGAAATCAGAGAGTATTTTGGGTTGTGTTTTTTCGAAGAAACATGCTTGCTGCTAAAATTCTTTTTCGGCTTATGCACATGAACAAATGATCAATAAAAGTGTCAAGCAATCGGTAATAACTTTCTCAGAACAATCCATGAAATCACAATTCAAAAATGTGCAGTAGCCTCGTATCAGTCAAATATCATCAGAGATATAGGCAGTTAGGAATTTCTTTAATTGAAAGGTTCAACATTCGGACAAAAACAAAAGCTGAGAGAAAGCCTTATACAAATGTTGGAGCATTCGCATAATCTTCTGAAGCCTTGGCATACCGGCGGAGCCCAATGCTTATCAGGTTGTCCAAAAGGTTTTTATTTTTGTGGCTATCTAAAGCGATCTATACGCAAAGTTCTTCAGATAGTTAAGAGTCAAGAGTCGATAGTCGATAGTAGATAGTCATTTTGTGACTTACTTTACTCTTTGGCAGCAAAATCAATGAACTGCGCAAATTGTAATTACCTTCAATGTAAATTGATAATTTAATCGACTAGAGACTTGGGTAAAGTTCCATACCATCTACTTGACGCCATCAACTTTGGCAAAGAAATCACACCAACACATCCAGAGTCAACCGCGACCTACTACAAACTACCGAACCCCCAGAACCACCGACGCCCCACTCAATTCTCCTAATCGCAATGAAAAATTCCGTATTGAGGCAACTGCGTAAATGTGAATACGCGTATTGTCGTAGTGCTCGCATATGTGGAGCACTCTTGACATATGGCGCAATTGGTTGGGGGTGCTCTATGCGTTGCGGACTACCAAAATCTGTGGGGCTTTATCAGTAAAGCCTGGTGCCTGGCCTGTGGCCAGATCAAAGCCCCGGCGGCGCAGAAGAAACAAACCCTGGACTGGTTTCTGCCACGTTCTTTGCTAATTACAGTTATGTGTCCCCCAAACCTGAATACCCAATTTTCAAAATCGACTCATGGCATTGTTCAAAGGTCTCCGCGGTGGAGTTTAAGCTCTCGTTGTATGAAGGTTGCGTAGCACCTAGAAGGTTGCTTATGAACAAGAATTTATATTGAGACAATTTCCAGACGACATAAGACAACATTAAAATTAGAAAAAAATGCTTAGGTTTTAGATTAAAAAGAAGGAGATGTTGGGCTCGCATTTCTCCCAATTTTTGTATTATCTTGATTATCGCAACTTATAGACGAATTCACCCTAGAAGCTCTGTCAGAATGACTTTTAAATTCCATTCAATATTTTGGCCAACATCCCCAATAAAAATCCCATATTACACAATCACTGGGGTACATTTGGCATACTTGAAATTAATTTAAGGTTTTTGACCGTCTGATATCTTGACCGATATTAACAATCAATTGGCCTCCAAGATTAGCAAACGCGGTAAACAAGGGGAAGCTATCGGGAGTAATCTACTTGCAAGTTTATTATACTTCCCAAAAGCTTAGAATCAGTATTATATCACTTAAGTTAATTGCTCCCGACAGTTTGTGGCTGCTGCTTATATTAAATGTATATTATCTTAAAGTTCATCGATTAACCATTATTATAGCCAACTGAACTTACCATTGGAAGCTTTTTTCCGTTATAAATTTTTCCATCGTTTATTTTCTGATTCCTTGACCATTAGTCATTCATATGGAGTGACCATGGCACTTATCAGGGACTCTTTTGCGTGCTTGGCCACGATCATGACACCACCTTCTATGACCTGCGATATGGCATATCGATAAGACGCAATTTGATTATCGTAAATTCCAAGGGGTGGTTATCAGAGACTCTTTATTGCCACTATATGACCTGCCATAACTGAAGATTTTCCGGCGGCACCGCCCAATTGCAGCTGGGGGATGGTGTATCGATTGTCGTCTGGTGATTTAAAAGGTTTCGTCCTATGTGACTATCATGATTACCATAATAATTTGATAAACATACAGTAAATACTTGCAAATATATTAAAACTTTATCGCCACAAAAAGGCAAAAACGAAAAAGACTCACTTTTTGGACGACTCAACTTCCTTTGCTGATTTATTTTCGTAGTGCTAGGTCAAGGTTTACCCATAAACTTTTAATTGTATTATTCCGGTTGCATGTCTCGAAAGTGCTCGGCACTGAAAGCGTCTACAAGAACCTGAAGATATAAATTTTAGCGAATTGTCATGATGAATTGAAAGATTGGGCAAACGGCTGAGATGGTTTATGGGACTGACGGTACAAATTCTCTCAAAGAAGTCAAAGTACAATGTACAAGAGCCTGTCCATCATGTTTTTTCTATGTAACGATAAGAGCTTCGAAATTTTAATCTAGTTCCTATTTTAAATGTCTTATTAAATTCAATTGGAATTTGTTTGATAAGCCAAAGTTTAAATAGTCAATAATAATACAAAGCTCTTCCGGAATTGCGTACTGGAATGAGGCATCTGTCTTATCGACACATTCCGTTTGGCCATGACCATAACCATTTTTGGATCCCAAGAATTCCAAAAAAAAAAAAACCCATTTTATCAGATTGGGTAACAAAAATTCGAAAAACCCGCAAATAGGAAATCCACAGACCTTCACATATTACAAACATGATTCGTTGGTTATCATAACGTTTACAGACTGTTTATAGATCTGGCAATTTGGATTACGAATTGGTATTATATATTAGCAGGCTTTCATAACCGATCATAAAACGTAGTAAAATATCGGTTAAAACCGGTCACTAATCATAGTTTTATCAGTTATTGTAATTCACCCAACAATCAAAAAACTAGGTTAGTAGTGCGACTGAAGGGTATCATCCTGTTAGGCAACTACTTCAAGTGCAGTTCCTCGCATTAAACAGATTATTTTTATAGGAAAGCGTTACAAATGTTTACATTGTCCCCATCTATCCTAGACAACAAGTTCTTTCTAAGAGTTTCCCTTGCCAAGATTTATTGGATAACCGATCACGTGCTATAAAATGCTTGCAATCGATCGATTCATTAATTTAAACTCAGTTATAAAAGCTTGGGCCAATAATGGATTCCTTTTCCTTTAAGATATGCTTATCACCTAATGCATTATCAGGTCGCATTCTTTGGGCGTGGCATAAGAACAAATCATTCGGTCTTTAATTGCAGACGACCTTGGGATCGGCGCTAAGTAATTGCCTGTAATTAGAGGAATTACAGATGGGATTGGGACATAGATCATGCTGTCAACGGGGCTGTCGGAGATAGATTGGTAGCTGTGTAGGAGGGAGGGGAGTTGAGATGTCCGTCAGATTGCGGAGTGCGGATTGATTGACATGACCAAACGGAAGTGGCGGGCAGCTGTTAATTGACCAAGTCTATAAAAATGCAGTTAATAAACGGACGGGACATATAAATCACGCACTCAGCGCGAAATACAATGCTCTTTGATATTGACCGCTGCAGTGGCAAGAATGGGGCAGGATATTTAAGGCCTTATGTCTGCAGCCAATCCATTCGCATGGCACACGACGCACAATTGCAGTCGCAGTCGCAGTCGCAAGGACATCAATGAAATTGACTTCCTCGGCGTCTGCGTTTTATTTGTGCTAGAAAAAATTACATAGCTATTAGAAAACGGGTCACTCACAGCGGATGCCTGATGTTTACCTGGAATTATTATTATGTTGCAGCATCAGCAGCAGCAATGATTGTTGCAAATGCAGCAGCAATTATGCACGGCGTGGCACATAAATTGACAATTCGTTGAACCTCATCCTGTCCCACTCCTACCTGGCGTTGGTTACGGTTACCACGTCGGTATCCCTATCAATGCAACTTATCAACGTGTGTGCGTGCCGCACAGTCAACTCATTTTCCAGATTCCTTAACTCAGCCACACGCTGCGTGCACTCGATTTTTGCAACAGTTTTTTACCATCGGTCCATGGACATGGACTCTGACTACCGCCTCGTTTCCCAGATAAGGTTGTCCCTTCTGAAAGGTAACATTTTTTGACTGAAGTGTTTTATCTGGCACTTAGTTCCAAACGTGTAATTGGCCACGCTGATAACCATTTAGGGTTAGTCCCAGCTGCTGCTCCGTTGTTGGGTGGCATTCCCCGACAGAGTTCCAAGTACTGCCCGCAGGTTGTCCAATCCGTCCAATTGCAGAGCATCCTCTGCAATTTGCGACCAACTTTAAAGTATACGTATTTCCAAATTTTTGATTTGTCCTCAGACATGTAACAAGTGTTTATTTACTTTTGGTCCCTAGTTCGATCGCTTTGAAGCTGTACGATTGCCGTTACATCAATCAAATTATAGCGTAAGCATTTCCAGTTCTTTAAAAGATCATGTTAAGTTTCCGCTGACCCATTGTCAGAACATGATGAATTCCTCACTTGAACAGCCTTAGCTTCTTTTCCCCTAGTCAGGCAAGTCATCAGTCATTACCTCAACGCCTATTAACGCTCATTAGAGTCGAAACTGTTTAGACCCTATATCATTAAAATCATGTCAAGACACCAAAGCCCATGAGCTGAGCAACGACAACAACTGCCACAGCCACTGGAGCTACCAAAGCTACCAGAACTACCGGAGGAAAACTACTTACACGACATGAACAACAACAGAAATGCATTTGGAAAATTTACATATTTAAGTAGCGTACGAGAAGGAGGAGAACCTCTTTATGATGCTCGTCGAAGAACTTTAACAACTTTCTAACTGGAACGAAAATGAACTCGGAACTCAAATGAAGAACCGATCATGGAATGCCCAGCTGTGGGTCGTGGGTGAGTCCAACTGACCAACTGACTAAGTGACTAACTGACTAACTGACTAACTGACTAAATGACCGACTGTGTGACGGACTAACTGACTGCCTGAGTGGTCAACTAACTATGGGATGTCAAGAGATCATAATGAAAATGCAGTTATGTTAATTTTTGTATATTTTACAACAAATTTGTATTTGTGTTTTTTTTTTATTTTTTTATTTTTTATTTTTTATTTTATTTTGTGCTTTCCAGAGGCCCGTTCATAATTATTTATGGCCACATATATCAGACAGTTTATGGCAGAAAATATTCACATGACGCTGACTGAGTGATCCATACCCACACCTAGACCAAGACTCAGACTCAGACTCACACTCAAGCTCAGACTCGAACTCAGACTTAGTCTTAAACCTAAAGCTAGACCCATACGCCAACTAAGACCTAAGACTTGAAGTCAATCCCAAGCACTCGGGAGGCTCTGCAAGTGACTGACAGGCGACACAAAATTTTGACATTTAAATGGTTCCGTAGCCACCCGTTGGGCAATGCTAGGGACTAGGACAATCGTCATGTGTTATTTATAAATTAATAAAATGAAATAAAATATAAATAATAGTATACGCGATGGGCAGCTTCTAGCTTCATTGTATATCCATTGACGTTCTGTTGATGCTAAGTAGTTTCGGCATATATCGTATATATAAAATGAATTTTTAAAATATTCTTTGCTTATTCAAATGTGCCCCTGACTTTATACATACGCGTCGATTGACTGCCATGAAGTCATCAGCATCAACAACGCCGTCATCCACATCAATTTTCTATGCCCAATGCCCCAATCTCGATCAGCTTCAACTGGAACCCAGACACTTATTCTGATACTGATTTTCATTCTGGGCATGTCGTCCATTTACAAATGTGGCAGACAATAAACGTGAGATCGATCGAATCTGGGAATCGATGAATCTGAAATGCTGAGAAGTGACATATAAACGATTCCGACAGATGGTTTTTTTATTTATTTCATTTATTTTTTTCTTTTTTTTTTTGGCGGCTTTTGTCCAAAGGCGTCAAAAGAATAGAAGCTTGACACCTGTGGCGCCTCGAACATAGAAGCTTTGGGGCTATGGGAACCAATGATAGGAGATCAGTTATCAGTTAAAGGTCGTTGAAAATGAACATTAAAGCTATCAGAAATGGAATTACCTAAGATGAGAAGATACTAAAATATATATGTTTATTAAAGTGATACTTGAACTTGGTTGTTATTATAATAAACGGTGATTAACATTTTAATTTATGTCTCTGTATTTAAGAGATGTTCGAATTAATATATAACCCATTACTTAGGAAATATTCCAAGACTGTTGTCGAGTTAACTTCGCCTCTTTCAGTATGAAACCAGTTATAAATTTTTGGGAAATTTTTAAGCAATATTTATTTACTCCCTTACCATCTGAATCATCATCGAATAAGAACTGGATTTTATATATGTATTATATATACATTTATATATATATTTTTATAGATTGTTTTATTTAATTCAGTTAAAATTTCTTATACAATATATTGTGTGTGGTCCGATCTCTTGTGATAATCCCCCAATATGTTGGCGTGCCTGGTATGTCTGGTAACGGTTAATCATGTAGCGTATAATTCAAACGGAAAGCTTTTTACTTTATCGTATTATGGGAATTAATCAAAATGACTTAAAGACGAACCCAAACGAGAGTCCAATCAAAAACGCATCCAAATCAAAAGACCGACAAATAAACAACAACAATTTGTCAATGTGGCAACAACAATCAACGCCATTTAATTAGATGCCATTGATTAGGAGGAGGGTAAGCAGACCCCTAAGCACTAGATGTATCTCCTCTTCCCCCCTCCAACCGAACCAACCGAGCACCTCCTCCTTCCACAATATGAAAACCACTTGAAAACTTGTCGAGCTTGACAAATTTGACAGGCTTGATTGAAAATGAAAAGCATCCAGCGGTGAAAAATGCTGGACAATAGAAAGGCCCCCGAGCCGAAAGAATCTACATATGTATGCCAGGTGTATGGCATCTATGGCATGTATGACATGTATAGCAAGGTATGAGTGTATGTGTGTGTGTGTGTATGAAGTTGAACCTTATAAAGTGTAAAGCTCTTCGCTTCGACAATGAATGTGCCTCGGTCGGTGTTGGTTTTTGAAAGTCGTCCCCGAGTCGCCATCACAGCGACAACAAAGGCAACTGTCAAGTGGTTTGGCACTTTCGAAATGTCTTTAGTTTTTCTTTCTCCACCGGCGATGGGTCAGAGCTACCAATAGGTGAGAATTTATGTAGATTTTCATCTGCCTTCGCCGGCAACAACAACGCCAGCGATCTCGGCACCGCCCCCACCGCGGCAATTTGTCAAATTGTTTAGTCTTTAGCTGCTGAACGATTGACAGGCCGCCTAACTGGCCACCTAACCGAGCAGCCAACTGCTGCCGTTCGGGCAGCAGCTTCCATTTGGCTTTTTGCCGTTTAACACATATCCATGGTTGTAGGCTGGTGTGGGGGGAGTGCTGTGGGTGGATGGGTGGCACCTACAACTGTTGACACCGATACGGGCATAAAAGCAACTGTTGCTGCCGCTACAACTAATAGTACTTTTGGCTTTTTTATTCTTATTTCTTTGCTGCATTTTTGGCTCTGACGCGGCTGCCACGTAAACAATCCGCTAAATTGTTGTTCATTGCAGCATTTTTTCGCCAGGTGTTGGCAGTTATTTTAAATATTTTCAACTAACATTGGACAACAGACGGAATATTGTAATGCTTGTTAACCTGTGCAGAGCGCTGCTTGTGTTACACATATTTCTTTGGCTATAAAGTGTCCGGAATTATTGATGTTGGAATCAAAGATGTTGAAAGGATTAACATATCCATAAATTGCACTTTTAAATAAATATTTTAAATCTCAATAGTTTTGACCCATTTGAAAAGACGTTAAAAACTTAAAAATGTCTTCGGACAGTAACTTAGGCGCTGATGAGGCAAACAGTTAGGATGGTAGTTGAAGGTGGTAGGTAGTTAGTGTGTGACCAGTTCCTGGGAGCTGGTTGCAAGAAATCCGCTAAAAAGAAACAAAAAGGAACAGAAGAACAGAAAGTGCGGAAGGTCAGACTGTGGTTAATTATTGATGAAACGAGCGACGAACAGGTCCCCGGCCTCAGCCGCTGGCTGGTTGATGGTACCAATGGTAGATGCAGCATCATGGACGGCAGGGAGCGGCTGTGAGAACACCAGGGATTGGTTGACCCTCGGAAACACCCGCACAATATGTTTTCGGTGTCATTAACAGCCAGAAGACGGACAACTGGCCTGACAACTGGCATTCCATCATATTTTTGTGTGCACGGCCATAAAAAATCAAGTGCAACAAGTTGCCAAAGACCATCGGAGAAATAGCGATTGAGTGGAAGAGGAAGAGGGAGAGGTGAGGTGAGGGAGAGAGAGAGACAGAAACGTAGGCAGATCTGTGTGAGATACGAGTTGATGTGAGATACAAACTGAGTACTTAGAGATACATTCTAACTGTTTACCGCTTTATGGCCAAACGGCGTGTCGCACTGGGCGTGTCCCGTTGACAAATCGTCTTCGCACCTCCGGTAACGCAAACAGTTTGGCATTGAATGTCGTAAAAATGGGTTACGGATGTGATTTGCAATGCAATAAACTTAATTGAGTGCACGTCAGTTTTTAATTTTAAACCTTCGATGGTATTCAGTCTTTGGAATTTGGTATGACGACAGGTTTCCTAAAATATCGGCAATAAATGAAGAACATAAAACTAAATAAAAAGTTAAATAATTGACAAAACGCTTCGATTCTTAGGTGCGAAGTCGTAAAGTATCTTTTGATGCCGTCATGGATTAAGATACGCATTTTCAACTTTTGTGTTTTTCTCTTTTGAATTTTTGGATTTTTGGGTTTTGTGTTTTGATTCTCGTTTTTTAATGATACCATTAAAATCACGGGTATTTATAGTATTTTGTTTTTATTTTTTATTTTATTTATTTTTTTTTTTTGTGTCTCCACTGTTTCATTATGTGTTTTGTATTAATTTTTTTTTTGTTGATGCAGATTCGATTTTTGATTAAAATGTTGCCTTAAAAATTCCCATTTTATATTCGGCGCCGTTTAAACGGCGCCAAACGCTACACAATTAACGATCGCCCAGACCTGTTCGGTCATCTTTAATTTGGAATTTGTGGGCTGCCATAAATATTCCTTATAGCCGCTATAAATCGGTGTACCGCAACCGATGATGTGACGCTCGTCTGGCATATTGTCAACTCGGTGGCTTGTGGGCAGTGGGCAGTGGGCTGTGAGCTGTGGGTTGTGGGCTGTTGGCTGTGGGCTGTGGCTGCCGGTTATTGGTGGTGCGAACAAGTGTTAACTTGTTGGGTCGTTTAGTTGTCAGTGGCTTCTCGTAATATGATGATAAACTGTCGTAGGTGTATTTGCATAAAAGCTGTCAGAACATGAGTTTTCCAATTTTTTTTTTTTTGTGTTTGGATTTTTATCAGTTTTTAATCCTATCAAGAATTCTGCAAAACATTTTTAGCGCTTTTTTTTTCCAAAATTAATTTTTATTTAATCTTGATCTTCAGATACTCTCACCAATGCAAATTTTGGTATTATTAAATTTATAACAATTAAAGAGAAGTCACAGCTAATGCGCCGTTATGTCTACTGTAGACATACAAACTCTAAATCCCGACGTAAGCTGCACTTGAAAAATGGCTAGAAATCAACACAAGGTCCACAATCCCAGCAGTAGACACTGCACTGATAGATGTGCAGGGGAAAGGGTAGGGAAGACTTAGAGAATAGATACAAATACAAAGCGGGGCTGAGCTTGAGGCTGTGAGTGGAGCTGTGGTATTTCCGTCATTTAAGCAGAGGCTTAAATCGTTTCTTCATTAGAATAACTGTCATAAAAATAAACGCATAAAATTTCAAAAACTCCTCAACGTAAGCGGATCTGATCATTTTCCCATAAAGAGGCAAAATCTGCTTAAGTTTCACCTGACACGCTAATTTGGCCAATAAACATTCCCGAAAACATAATAATAATCATTTTAACAAGAATAATCACAATAGTAATAATAATAAAAAAAAATAATAAAAATAATAATAAAAATAAAAATAATTATAATAATAATAAAGGAGCACTAATTTCAGAGGAATCGAGAAATTTGTGAGGCGCAATCGAGTGGAATTTGCGGCTTCAAATATCAAATAAAGAAAATATACCTAAAAAATACAAAATATATATAAAAATTATCGCTTTTATATAAAAAATATGCATATAAATTGACAAAAATAAAAAAATGTAATAAAAAATAAGTGTCTAATGATTTCTACTTATAACACATAATATTTGCCTTTTTATTTATACCCTGCAGCCAGTGAACCGGAGCAAAGGCTGCCAAATTTGGATTATTTGTAGTATTTAAATAAATATTATTTAATACTATATATACTAAATACTACAAGGTAGCATCGACTTCAAGTTGCTTAGTTGCTTTTTATAGGGTAATAAATACCACGTCTATCGGGTAAGCGGGTTGAACTTGATGTATGAATATGACGCCAGACTTGGGACTTTGAAATGCAAATTTGTTTGGGGGGTTTTTAGGCATTTAACAAATCGAAATTATGATCCAAACGGATATAACTGTAGTTGGGTTATGGCTGAGTTTATGACCTGTGAATAAAGAAGGAAATTTTCTGGAAAATTTGAAAAGTAAATCCCTCAAATTTCATGCTTTGCGAAATGACAAGTGATTTGTATTTGTTGCTTAACATATTTATTTATTTATTTTTGTTGTATACATTTTTTTATATTATTATTTTTTTTTTTTTTTGGTTTTTTTTTTTCGTTAAACAAATTTATAAATTATTACTTTTGGCGCATAATAAAATTTCATTAGTCGCCGTTCGCGTTGGCGTTTCAGAGGCGCGCGCGCAGATGGCGCCAGGTTTTTGGAGGTGCCCCTCCCAGTTGATGGCAGTTTGACGCCTTGCTTTGGCCTTTGTTTTGGCCAGATCTGTCACCGCGAGATGTAAGAGGCGATCGGGGCTTGATAAATCTCAATAACAACGGCATATTTAAGATTTTCTGATTTTTTTTTTTTTTTTTTGTTTTTTTCTATATTGGTTTCATACCCGACACTGGCCACTCGTCGCACTTGCGCTCAATTTGCATATATCGCCTTAGCATTCACACTTTTGTCTGGCCTTTTTCTATTTTTTGCGTCGGGTAATTAATTTTGGACAAGCCATAAATCTTGTATGCTTTGCATAATATATTATAATTCATGAAATCTTTATCTATTTATGATTAATATGGTGTCCAAACTCCAACACTCTAACACTTCTACCTATCAAGAGTTTTCCCCTCCGCCACAACATCTCACAATAAAAATCGAGCGCACGCCCACACCCACGCGATTTTCTTACAATCGAAGCCAGTGACCTTCTTAACCGAAGATCTGTACAGATTGAGGTCATCCGGGGACTGAGACTCACCCATTGCCACATATTGTTCGAGATTCTTATCAATGGTTACACGCTTTTCGTATTATATCTTTCGATATGCGGCGCAGTTTGAATTGAATTTTCGAATTCCATTGGGTCGAGTGGTCAATATATTATCTTCCTCAACGGACGATGATATTTCCGGTTTGCAGCGATCTACTCAATGATTTATCTGCAGTCAACAATGTAACCAATATCAGAGACCCAAATGCCTTTGATCTCGGAGTATCTGTGGACCAAAGGATTCCTCGTTTCTACTATTATTTTTTTGTTTTTTTTTTATATGTAGTAATTTATCTGACAACTTCCTGTGACATTCAACCGTCAGAGGTACTCAAGTAGTTAGTGAATCATTCAGAGTTATGTCACAAGTTATTTAACATAGTTATGAATTTACCTTCCCCTCTTCAGCGACACACCCCTTGCCCAAATGAAAATGTCAGGTTTGTATTGTACTATATGTGTTTCATATTTATTTTGAATTCGTATCGTTTCATCGTCATTCGCAAAAGGATCATTATAATTACTATTATGGTTATTATCATTGCGATTATCGTTAACAACGTTAATATTTGAATTATAATTATTAATATTAGGTTGTTGTTGTTGTTGGTTTTGTTGTTGCTGCTGCTGCTGTTCTTGTTGCTGCTGCTGCTGCTGCAATTGCATTCCACGCAAGAAGTTCTTAAGATGATCTTCTTTGTGGATAACATCGCGATTGCTCTTGTTGTTATTTGTGTTGCTGTTGTTTTTATTGCTATTATCGTCATTTATATTACTGGCATCAATATGATTGCGATTCGGGACAAGAGGAACAACAGCTGCCTCTGGCACAGCCCCAATGTGGGTTGGCTTTAGTTCGTTACTAATTCGATCGACTTTTAATTGCTTACGGTTATTGTCAATGTTCTCATTGAAACTGAAATTGAACGTCTTGCGTGCATCATCCCGCGTACTGTGGCTGCTGGTGATCCCCTGGCTGCTGCTATGGCTACGGCTACTACTATGGCTATGGCTATGGTTATGGCTACGGCTACTGCTATGGCTACTGCTATGGCTATGGTTATGGCTACTGCTACTGCTACTGCTATCGCTATCGCTATGGCTATTTGGACTATCGAACTTAGTGCTAGTGTCTAAACTACTAGAATCAGTCGTGCTACTTTTAGTATTCATATTATAATGCTCGTTAATGTACAAGTAGTTGTAGTTTTTTGGCAAGGCAGGTATTGCATTATTAATATTAGGGCTATTCCTATTTAAGTTTATGTTTAGTTTTTGTTTTAAGTTTAAATTACTATTAACATAAGCGTTTGAGTATTCATTTTGTTGCTGTTGCTGTGGCTGTGGCTGTTGTTGTTGTTGCTGTTGTTGCTGCTGTTGTTGTTGCTGCTGCTGCAGCGGTTGATTTCCCTGCAACACTTGTTGCTCTTGCTGCTGTTGCTGCTGTTGCTGTGGCTGCTTCTTCTGCTGAGACGGCGTCTCCAAGAGCTGCATATCCATGTCAGCGCCACCCCCCTCACCCTCACCCGTTATCGAGCGTTTTCGCCGTCCGCGCTTATATCGGCTGGCCGCAAAGACGGCAACCAAATTGAAGGCAGACGGCGCTAAGGAGGCGGTTGCTGTCAGCGCAGTGGACGCGGCAGTTGCCGTGTACGTGGACGATGAGGATGACGATGCAGTGGGCAATTGCTCAGCCGAATGCTGAACTCGATGCTTCTGCTTCTGTTGATGCTGCTGCTGCTGCTGCTGCTGATGCTCCAACTGTTGCTCGCGGCGACGTTGTTTGCGCCTTTGGCGTCTTTGCTCCACAAGCGTTGCATTGTTGTGATGGTGACGCACTACCAGATTCTTGGGCTGTGGGTGTTGCATTGCGCCATAGGCAGTTTTGCGTTGTCGCTGCTGCTGCTGCTGCTGCTGCTGTCTGTGCAGCTTATTCTGTCGCATCCTGTGTTGCTCCCGCACTTTATTGCGTCTAATGATGTTCTCTTCTCGCAGTAAATCATAATTTGGAGTGTCGTTCGATTGATCGTAGGACTTAAGGCTATTGTTGTTGTTTTTGTTTTTGTTGTTGTGGTTTTTGTTGTTACTGTTGCTATTGTTATGGATTGAAGAACTATCGCTATTAATACTTGTTGTTGCTGTTGTTGGCTGCGGGCGACGCATCGGTTTTCCACGTGCGTGTTTTATCACCGCCACTGGGCTCGGCGTTGTTGTTGTTGTTGTGGTTGTTGTTGTTGTGGTTGTTGTGGTTGTTGTTGTTGTTGTTGATGTTGTGGTTGTTGCTGTGGTGTTTCTGTTGGCAATTCTTTTCGGGATACTCGTTACTGGCATTGTCGCCATTGGCAATTTCAATCTTTTGTAAAATTCTTCGCCAGTCTCGCGATAGAAGTAAAAACAGTGAAGTGGCGGGGGGTTTTTTCTAGTAAAGTCCTTGGGGCCAACTGGCCTAAGGTTGCGTTTGATTCCCACACGCAGCACCGGGTTGTAGGCGCTGATATATTGGTACCAGCCTCGGTCCATTATCTCTCTGAAGTGGCAATCTTTTGTAAGCTTTCTCTAAGAGAAGAAACAAAAAAAAAAAAGGGGATTTGGGATAAGCTCAAAGTTGGATTGATCCGTTTATTATGTTATATAATTGATAAGTTAACTAATATAATTTAAATTAATAAAGTTCTTACCGTTCCAACAAGTCTGCCATTGATAAAGCACAAATAATAATCCACATCCTTGGCATAGATGGTGATTTTGAAATCGTGGCTTAGGGCATCGCCAAGACTTGTCATTGTAAATAATTCTGTAAAAAGAAAAAAAACGAAACAAATCAAATTTAATTAATTATAAATAAACAAAGTTTCTGGTGGATGGGCAAACAATGCAACTTATGCCAGTGCCATCAGAATTGAGAGGGGAGAAGTGGACAGTTGACTGATGGGAGGAGGCATGGGCGCACACTTCAGTGCCCAGATAACCCAATTAATTGAAAGGTTTTCGATAAAGTTATGATAGGTTTGATTAGCAGTCAGGCAATGGCAACAAGAGTCAAACATTTAATGAAAATTATTAGACTTTATAGCGACTCTGCGTCTATGCACGATCGGGTCTATGTACTGGGCTCTGCCTTCAGGGCTACAGTCAACCTGCGAGTCAATTACTCGCTTTCTGTTATCAGAGTGCGCCAATCATTCAATCATTCAGTCATCCAATCATCCAAACCAAATACTTGACAAGACCAACATTGGTTTCGGCTTTTCTCAATCCACAGTCGATGAACCTTTTCTGGGAAGTTACTTACCAATCAGCATTTCCCATCGGGAATTTATACTGAAAGGGAGATCTTAACCTTTGTTATAAGCACTTCCCAATCATGAGAGTTCGTAGAATATGCCAAATCATTCTAGATTCGGTTTGGCAACTCCCCAAACAAAATCGATCAATTCGCTAAGTCTGGCAAGTTTGGCAAGCTCGGCACTTTAAGCCCCGTCAACGCAAGGCAACAACATTTAATATTCGCCAGTGGCTAAATGATAAGATAAAATACCAACTTGACAAGGTATTCCATTAAATTTATGAAGAAACTAGCGATATCCTATATCAGAGCTCATGTGAAGCAATACCCTACGTAGGTTTATGGCTAGTGCACGGTTTGAACCCTTCGTTGGTCACCGTCTGCCAGTGTGACCTTAGCTTTATCAGTTACGCAACTCGGCGCACAATTTCATCAAAGTTTTTACCATCTTAATCGATGGGTTTGAAATAATATTTGATTGGAACATTTAGAACATCAGTGCGACGACTTGGAAAAGGGCTTAGAAAACTGTTAGCTTCTCACGCTTATTAATTGTGACTGCTGTCGGATCCGCGCAGAGATCAACCTTCTTCTGGACGCTGGAGCAACGCTCCTTAACTTCACCCACCGGGACGGCAAAAGACAAATAAGAAAAGGAGCTTGGAAAACCACATGAATTGAAATCAGTAAATGAATTGAACGGCAGATGTCGAGAAAGGAGATATGTGGATAGAGAGAGAGAGAGAGAGAGAGGGGAGAGGCGAGAGACGAGAGGGGAGATGAAAGACCAAAGACAGTTGAATGGGAAACCGCAATCGTGTAGAAGTGGCGCTCATGGTTTCTGAGGAACGGGAAATGGGAGGGGCATGGCATCAATCAAATATTAAATTACCAATAATTTAATTAAGCCCACAATATGCACAGACAGTACCAGAGTTCAAAATAAATGCCAATTCAATTTAAATGCCATTTACCCGGAATGCGCGCGCGCCAGCAATGAAAATTGATGAGTACGAAAAGCGCCGAAACAAATCATAAATTACACAAAGATATTGATCATGAATATATACTATATACATATACATATGTAGATGGTATATATTAAATATGGTTAGGTTTAGTTATATATATTATGATTTTATGTACTTACGTGCCATTAATGCATTCTCCGCCGTTACCTTGCCCTGCGCATTGATATGTAGCGACCGGTCGTTGTGGGCCTTGACTGCTAAAATGTATTCCTTTGCACATGTTGTGGTTACAAGAGCAAGCATTACCTGTAAGCGGAAGAGAGACAAAGGAGAAGACTCAGTACGGCTTACAGAACATACAGATAGAGAGGAAGAATGAGAATGAGAATGAGAATGAGTATATGAACAGGCAGAATAAAATATGATATATAGAACCATAAAGGCAGCCAGCTTATCCTTGTCGGGCCTTTTGCCATAAATTTCCATTAATACGATGAGCTTTTTATTATGAGAGTTGAGACCTGAGATTTGAGCCTAGAGAGTGACCAGTGACCAGACTCCATGGTGGTACCAACAGCCACATCTCCACTGTACCTGAGCCTTGCCAGATGTGACACAAATGCCGGCATTTGGTCGTCCGAAAGACTTTGCCTCTTTTTATGGTCAAAGTTGAAAGCCGATGGGTCGACCCGTTGGCCATTAAAGCGGCTTCGAGTCGTATGCGTGTTTTTGGTAGCGTAGGAAATTGGTTTTGAAACGATGTCTAAGCTCATACCTCCAAACATTGTAGCAGCAAACTACTCAAAATATTTATAGAGTATTAGCCAGCGGATTATACCCTCCACCATTTAAAGTCTTCCCCAGCAGCTTTTACAGATGCCAAGTTTGCACCCACCACGTGGCTGGGAAGGTGACCATTTTTCCTATCAGTGACACGTTTTCTGTCAACAGTTGCATAAATTTAAATATCTTGTCGATATCACAAATTGATATACGTACATGTGTACTGAATATGCACAGTCAGCTCCATAAACTTTTATATCTTTAACTAGGTACACCACCCATGCACCTCTCCACACCCGCACCCATAGACGTTTTATCGCTTGGGCTCTGTTGCTACACGGCCCAAGTTATTGACTTCTTTTGGTGTATCTTTTATTTAATAGAAGGAATGTGCCGTATATATATAAATGTATGAGAGCTTTACATGCGAAACAGGTTGATCTCAGCAAGTAACTTCTCACCATCTATCACCTCGTCTCCAGCACTTGCCGCATACCACTTGCCACTTGCCACTTGCCACTCTTCCCTAAGAAGTGCCACTTGCGTATTGAGTCGAAATTCCTTAACTTTTTCATCTGCTTGTCAGCATTTCATCATTTTGAAGTTGACACAAAATCAAACAGCAATAACCAAAGTGTCAGTTTATTTTATATACATCCATCCCCTTACCCACCCCTTTCCCATATTCCGTAATTTTGTGGGGGGGCCTTCTGTTTGTATTGCCCATAAAAGTTGTTCATTTTTGGTTTTCAGTTTTTAGTTTTCAATTTTTTGATGGGCTGCGTAAATGACGGGCGACCTTTTTCATAGTTCAATGACGTTTTAGCGTGTCTGCATGTGTGTGTATGCTGTATATGTGTATGTGTGAAATAATAATAATAATTATTATTTTTTTATTTTTATTACTATGTTGCTCAGCTCAAGTGGCTACATGCAACAGCATAAGAGACAGCGCCAGACCCTGAACCAGTCCCTAGTCGCCCAGTCTGAGGCCCAAGCAGATCCAAAGACTGAGCCACTCCAATGTACACACACTCACGGGCGGTATGCCCCTCCGCTGACCGCCTCGGATATCAGACTTTGGGCAAAAAAAAAAAAAAATTCCGAATTCCCCTCGCTGCCCAACAAACACACTACTTGTGATTACACACTCGATCTTGTTATAATAATCAAACGGAAAGAAATACAACACACACACACACACACATATATACACACACACTCATGACAAACACATATTGATATTTTTTATGATAATTATTTGAAGTGCTGAAACAATGACAGATACAACAAATGCAACAACAACTGTCACAACATATTTTGGTATATCGCATAAGCTTGAGGAATCTTTGAGAATTCAACGCGTCGTTCCCCGAAGACTTTAAGCCTTATATGAAATGTGTTTTAAGTGTTAACAGCTATAGGAAAATATCTCGAAGGCAATGAATATTCATGACGTTCATAAAATTGCAAAATCGCACACTATTTTTACACCTCAGCCTATCGTATATCAATCAAAGCTATCCGATCCTTAACAATATAATAATATGGCCACGCCCATTATCAACTGAAATGTACGGTAAATGTTATGCCAAGTCATCTCAAGGTACTTAGTGTACAGACTACGTCACAAACAACTGACCGACCGTGGGTTATCCTACAAAATGTCATTTATGGATTTGACTTATGTATGTATGTGTTTTATATCGTATACCCTTTACGTCGAGCACTCCAATGGGTGGCTTTACTTACCATCTGTATAAAAATAATCCTGGCATTGAGCAGCATGAACTGTAGTAACCTGCAAGTAAAGAAACAAATGGAAGATGAATACAATGCACAAGTATGCCATAGCGACACTAAATACCCAACACTTTATACTATATACCATATACCACCGCATACCATATGGCATATGCCATATACGACTTACGATATTCACTATTAATAAAGCTTAATACACACGAAAATTAGCATAAATCATACAGATTATTAATGATGATTATTTATTTTATTGATTTGTTTAATTTTGTTTTTTTTTTTTTTGTTTTTATTTGCTTTTTGTTTTTTCTCGCTTGGAGTACAACTTCCGTCTGTCTGCGTCTGCGTCTGCGACTGCGTCAGTCCCCGAGGTTCGTATGGGAAGCTGAACGCAGCAATTAAGTCATTTCATTGCTGATCGTGAGCTCTTTAAACAAAAGCGTAAATATAATTGAAATCGAAATGAAAAAAATGGATATTAACTCGTACATTCGAATATAAAGATATGAAAATGATGATCTGCTACCTATGAGAGGCCACAAATAATACTACAACTATGAGTACTATGAGAGTAGTGTTCAGTATATCTGAATGTATGGGAAACTTTTGCTCTGGCTCAATGTCACACACACACACACACACGAACACATACACACACACAAGAGGGGGCCACTCAAAAATTGCTTATGGAAAAAGCCAAGAAAACATATTCTGTTTTTTGTCTTTTGTTTTTGTCGTGTTTATCGATTAGATCGCTATATGTGTAAATATAAATATATATATATAGTATATACAGCATTTATATATATATATATTTATATATATTCCATCACTAATCCCCTTTGGCAGAGGCCCAGGCAAAAGGTCATTGATTTCAGCTTAGAGAGCTGAACTACTCGTGCTATCGTCCAACTAAAGAACCACCGCTCGAAGGGTAGTTTCTTGAGTCGAAGGTCTCTTGTTCCGTTCTGTTCTTTTCTTTTTCTTCTGCTTTTGAAAAGTGAAAATCGCGCACAAGCCACAAAAGCAACAAAAGCGTCTCAAAGTGCACGAGAAATCAATACAAAAGACCATCGAAAAAAAAAAAAAAAAAGAACCAAGAAAAAAAACCTGAGAGAAGCAACCAGTCCAAGTCCCGGGACCAGAGGCCAGTGCCATGTGCAAATTACAGGGCCCAATTCCCAAACCGTTTTGCCCTCACAGTGGGCAGTCCCCCCAAAAAATAAACAGCACACACACATACACACACACACAAATGCGTATGTGTGTATTGCAAAGGAATCAAGAATCAAATGCCTTTTGGCCTTTTACGTGTGACTCGATGCGATTTTTATCATTTTTCAATTTCACAGCAGACAATAAAAGGCATTCATTTCAAATTTCGAATCGCCAAAGTTTCAAACGTTTCTTCTCGTTTTTGCAATTCATTGACATGCCGAATGCTTTAATATCAAATCCCAAATGGCATATGATGATTGCCTTAGCTCGTAGTCACTTTTACTTGAAACTGTGGAAATCTTCATTTCGATCAGCAGATACTTTTGGCTAATAGTCGAACTGCTTAAAGCTCGTCTCATGCTTCTGCCCACTCATCACATCAAATAAAAAAAAAAAACCTCATGTCTCGTTTTCTGAAAATCGTTTACCCTGTATCATTATATCAACCCTAGCGCCACATTTCTCGATGAATCGAAACCGAAATGGAGCCCTAGAGGCCAGTTTCCAATATACAAAAGCTCAGTTAATGCCACGGGTATGTGACCCGCAGCTAAACCGCACTCTGTATGCGTGTGTGTGTGTGTGTGTGTGTCTCCTATTACTGTTGTTGTTATTCTTCCTCAATTCTACTAATATTACTGCTGCTGCTGCGGTTGTTGTTGTTGTATTCTAAGAGTTTTCTATTCTTATTTTTATTCTTATTCCATTCGAACATTGTTTTTTGTGTTGTTGTTGTTGTTGCTGTTGTTGTCTCTATGCCGCATTTCTGTTATGTATAACTGCGTGTATGACTGTATGATTGTATGCATGTGTGCATGTGTGTGTGTGTGTGTGTGTAACCTGATATTACTCCTATGCTCGTCTGCTTCGTCTGCCTCTGCTTTACTTTTGTTTCCTTTACAATGCGGCTCATAATTACCTTTTTGGTATGCAGACAGAAGCACAGCAGACGCCCAAATGAACTTGAGTTAAGTTTTTAGAACGTTTCGTCTTCGGTGTGTTTGGCCAGCGTCTGGGATTCTGATTGTGTCTGACGCAATAGACGAGGCTCCCCGCCATGTGCCATGTGCTTTGCATACTGAACAGTTTTCCTTTCCTACATTCACACACACATACACACACATGGACACACATGGACACATCTATCTATCTACGTATAATATTTATTTCGAAATTTAAGCTACTTGCGCTTGCCCCTCCAGTAAGTAGCATATAAATATTTTTCCAACTATTTTTTTTTGTTAAGTTCTAACACCTTTTGATGCCTTTCGCTTGGGGGCAGGAACGTGTCTGGCAGCAGTACGCGCAGGACCACCCGACAAGAGTGCACTGCAAGTGCGAGAGAGAGAGAGAGTGAGAGAGAGACAGAGGGGGAGAGAGTGGGGAGCTTTGACTCCCACACACACACACACATGCAACAAACTCTTAGTGCCGGTTATGGCATTAAGCGGCGCTTTCAGAAGTTCACCAATACAAACGCAAATACAAGGCATTTGAAAGGCAAATTGCTTAGAGATTCGAATCAGATGTCTGTATCTCTCCGACTTGTCCACTTGAACAGCCTACGTCACGGCCAATCTAATCGACAGACACGTTTGTTATTTTCCTTTTTGTTTTTACTATTTTTATTTTTATTATTTTTATTTTTTATTCCTAGTCGTAATTAGTTCTCATGTTGAAGTGGAATATAGCCACGTTTATACGAATGCAAATTGAAACCAAAAATTTGGCGAGCCAAGACAAGACGGCGAAAACAAATCAAATGCCAAGTGATCGAGTTGTTAGATTAAGTCCTAAACGAAACTGACTTGAAACTTGTCAAGCGCAACGCATACGAGATCTAATTTAAATTTAAAAAAATATCGACTCTGGTATTTGGCTAACTCGTTTCGGAACTGTTAGGTTTTATTGGACTTTCGGGCAACACGTGTCACACGTTTTCCAACTTCATGTGGCCAACACTCACAAGCTACTTAAAGCCAATCACATAGACAGCTACCTAGGCATGTCCGGAATTTGCTGCTGATTAGATTAGGGGGGCCGAAAGTGCTGGGCCAAGATTCGCGATAAGCACTGGGAACCATAATGAAAGTGATAGAGTGTTCAATTTGCACGCGTTTATTACACATTGCAAGGACTTTTGGCAATCCTTTCACTTAAGTGCCAACTGATTGCGGCCACGTGGCAGCTTAACGCAACAAAGTTTTGATCTCCCTTGCTGTCTGTCAGCTGGCACATCGATGGCCTCATCAATCATGTAATCGTCTAATAACAATTACAGTAGCAACCCCCTTTGCCTACCCTGCAATCCTGCCACCCCATTACCATGTCCTGCCACTGCTCGTGCCCCTGCCACGCGTAGTAGCCAAGTGTGAAATTTCCTGCTGTCAATTGTGCGTATAACGATAATGAATATGATGATGATAATGACGATGATGATGTTGATGTCGATGATGATGATGATGATGATCATGTCGATGGTCACCCTAATGGACTCCTTTTTCGAATGGCAGTTTTTAGCTCCCAATTCCCAGTACCAAGTACCTAGTACCCAGTTCGCAAGCCTCATCCCAATTACGTTTCCTGCACCTCTGCATGCACTCACCTCAGGCTTCCCTCTCTCTCTCTCCCTCCCTCTGTCTCTCTCTTTCTCTCTCTCCGCACTTAATGCAATTTTCGTTTTCGTTTACCTTTGTTTTAGGGGTTGCAGCGGGACTTCGCGTTATTTAATACCCTTGCATCATCCACCTTGCGCTTTTATTTTTTTCTTTGGTGTTTCCCATGTCCTGTGCCAACCCCCAACCCAACAGATTTCTATACCCTCTCCCTATCCATCTTCCTCCCCTCAAACCCATCTCCCATCACCCATCACCCATCTCCCATCTCCCACTCACTCTATCTCCCTTTCTCGCGTTCACCCTACCATTCATGCAGTTCCTGTGCCGGCTGCAATTGCAACTCTTGCCTGGCTGTGCACTTTGTGTTTTTTATGTCCTGGTTGTTGCTTGTTGTTCGGTTGTTCGGTTGTTTGGCAGTTCAGTTGTTCTCTGGTTGTTGTGTCGTTGGTTAAGGGGAAGGGGCGTGTGTGTATGTGTTCTTTAATGAAGTTCCAAAGGGAACGCTTCGTTTGCGTTTTGTGACTTTGACAGTCGCCAGTTTTGGTTTGTTTTGTTCATTGTTCCTCTATGGGACAGGCGTGTGCTGTTTGTAACAATATTTATATAATTTTTTCTGCTTATGTAATGATCCTATGAGAACATCTTAAAATTTCATCTATCAAATAATATAACCAAATTCAAAGTGCATCCAATGGCACTTGAACTTGGAAGAACTGAAACAACGCCCCAAATATAAAAGAGTGTTTTCAGTTAGCAAGGGAGCAACAACATAAAGAAAGAACAGCAACAACAATAACAGTCAGAAGTTCAGTGTACTCTAGCGATAAGCTAATGTTATTTTGTTTTTTTTTTATTTTTTTTTTTACTGAAGTATCTACAAGTATCTATCTATCTATATGTCCGTATTGCATACTGGAAGGGTGAGATGGGAGGGGGTCTTCAGACAATGTGCGAGGCGCGCAAATAATTTGACATGCACGCGCTCATCGGAAGTGTGGGGAATACCAGGTCCCTGGATGGAGTTGGAGACGGGGTCCTAAGCCCGTGTCGTGCCCGTACACAAATCTGAGCTCATTAGCGGAACCCCTTCTGGAATGTATCTCACCATTCGTACGTATCTCATACGTCGTAGGTCGTAGCTCGTAGCTTGTACCTCGTAATTGGTCTGTTGCTGCATAATTCTCAAATAGGCGTGAAAAACAAAAACATATTTACGATATAGGTAGATATATCGTATGTGGAGGGTTGTGCAGGGCTTGTATCTAATGCGATTTTCACATGGGTACCGGGAACTGGAAGTGGGATAGGCTGCTGGGCTGATAAGCCGCTTTTAGTGTCGCACATTTTTTGTTAACTGCTGTTGGCAGGGGGGGGTGAGCTTGGTGACGGTATCGGCGGGTATGCGCCTTGCCTGATAAGCCAAACAGTTAGGGGCTACTTAAGTGGCGGCGTAAAAATTCAAATTCAAATAAATTTGTGTGTTGTGCTAGGCAAACGCAACTTTCCCAAAGTGTCAATATTGGCCAGGCGAAGCAAGTGTTGATTATCGAGGGGGGTGGGTGGCAACAGCAGTGGCACATGAGGTTGAGGCCAAAGACGAATCCAAAGTAAACATGCCAGGCAGGTGCATCGCATGGGACACCAATCAATCTTTTGATTGAAAATCTATCGTGTGGCCATTAAACTTTGATCGAAGTACCCCGCGGGAAATGTGATAGTTACAAACAGATGAGAAGTAACTTGTGGCTGGAATATCTTGCGTCTTGGGTGATTAGTGACGAACGAATGACAAGTTACATGAGTTTATAGTTTAATTGCTGCACCTCATTTATTTATTATTTCCTTCTTTTTTCTTTTATTATTTTTACTTATAAAAAGTGTCATCAAAAAACTTTCTAATTTTCAACCAAAAATTTTAATGATTTTGCAATCGAACGCTTGACTTGATCTTGTGATCAGCTTAACTTCACTTCAACATGAGTGTGTCTGGGTATGTGTATGTGTGTGTGTGTGTGTATCTGTAAAGTAGGTGTGTTTGTAGTTTCTTGCACACAAGAGAAGAGACAACAACGCAAGACAACACGTTGCACATTGTAGGTCAGGTGCAACGGTGATCAAAGCTGTGGCCCTATGTAGCTGTCAGTGCAGAGGCGTATGGGTCTAAGAGATGGTACCAGAGCTGGGCTAGAGGGAGAAGAAAAATGGGAAAGAGGGGGCGAGGAGTGAGGGAGGG
Organism: Zaprionus lineosus; assembly: GCA_035044505.1. Lineage (NCBI taxonomy): Eukaryota > Metazoa > Arthropoda > Insecta > Diptera > Drosophilidae > Zaprionus > Zaprionus lineosus. Next base: position 143,090 of record JAWNNX010000655.1, on the reverse strand, counting down.
AGAGCTGCTAGCCCTCGACTTGGTAATTTGTAATGCAAATATTTGCATAAATTGAAAAATTTTACAGCCACGTATTCGACTTTGGCGTGATTTATCTGCCACGATATATGCCTCTCGCTCGAACATACGGCTTTTAGGCCGATGTGTTTTCTCTTTCGCACAGCTAAAGTATTTTAATTTGTATAATACATAGCCCAAAAGAAAGCGGAGCACCAACTAGCCAATGCGTTTGAATAAACAATCGACTCAACCAAACTACGATCGGTATTACTTTGGGGTCTTTGGTGTCTTTACCTATAAAAGACCCGCGATCCAAAGACCAAAATATGAAAAAAACAAACACTTGAGGGCCATGACTTTAATTCTTTTGCTATTATTATAAAAATAAATATATATAAATATATGTGTATATAAATATATATATATATATATACATATATATATATTGTCAGTAGTATGAAGTGCCGTAGTACCCATTGCATGTCTATTGAGTGTACGGCGTATATTTTAAATGTTTTGACGATAAGATAAAGGTACGCGTCGTATTTGTAGTATTGTCCCCGAGTATTGTTGGAAAATGTTCAGCTTTTACAAACAAAAAACAGTGTGCAAACCTTTCGAACACTCAAGAATCTTGAGAACAGAAACCAATAGGGTTTACCTTCGATTAATTGAACAGCGACTGGCACGCGGTCGACTCCGGGCAATCTCTGGGCTCGGCAATCACCTGGCGCTCCAATAAATTCATAAATCGATAAACAAATCAGCTTAAATTCAATAAGCACACAAAAAATATAATATAAATATAAAAACAAAAAATATTAAACAAATGCATTTTTTTTTTTGTTGGGGACTCTTGATTTCGTCAATAATCGCAATTGAAGACGACGCATCGCGGCATTCCACATAAAAAGAAAATAAAAGAAAAATAATATTTCCTTGGATATCATATCTCTTCCAAACTAAAAGACAAACATCTCGCTGATTGTGTGGCAAGTGTGCAATTGCTGAGAAATGGCAACTGAATACCAGAGAAAAAAAAACTCTTAAAATAATAGTCCAGTTATAAATATAGCATCGTTGAATCTGAGACTGTAAACAATTGGGGGCGACTTTTGGTCGCGTTTTAAAACGCGCGCGTCCTATCATACGATATTTATAAAACGCTGAGTTAAAGGCGAGGACAGAATCACGAGCTTAGTCACAGCGCCAGCCAGAGATCCAGTCATGGATATATATTTATGCATATCTATATATATGCTATATATATATATTTCAATTTATATATATGTGTATATTCTATATATATATACATCGGTCACATATCATCGTGAAACGTGACTTTTGAGGTCACTTAACGGCCAAAGCAATCCACAAATCGACTGCTACCGCCGACAGCGTCTGAGACTTGCTGCTTACAAGCCCGCATGCATCTTCTCCCCTCCCACTCGGGCAGTGAGTGTACTATGCATACATTTTATGAGAAACATAAAGAAATTTTTTTAATGAAAAACAAATTGTTTTCACTAAAAAAAATCCAATAACATTGGGGTGGGTCTCAGTCGCACATCTCTCGTGGCGGCCTCCCTTCCTGCACGCCCGCGCCAGCCAATTGTTGGCTCCATCAATTTTTGCAGCTTTTTACCTCCCGCGCGTAACCTAATTATAAAACCTCAAGTGATATATTTTTTTATATTTTCACTCTTTTCTTTTTTGTCGTTCGCCTTTTTTTTTCTTGATTTCAATTAATTTTTTGACTATTAATAACGCCCGCGACTTAAAATTATTTTAAATCGATGGGTCGATCGGTAGATGGTTGGGTGGCTTGTGTGCGGAGAGTTGTACTTTGCGTTCAACTTCGGTACATGAAACGAACACATGTAACTCCGTGGATAATAAAATAATATATCAATAGCTAATTGGAAACTGGGTTTACCCATAAACACTTTTATATATAGTAATTTGTAGTATTTGCTTTGTGTAAAACTATACTGAATACCGGGGTGAACGATTCTATGATGAGTATAAACAAAGTAGCGATTCTCTAAGCCCTCTGATGAGTTAAGATTGTGTGGACTTTAAATTCAAAATTTTACTCTCTGTTTTGAATTGAATTTGAAAAACGAATTTCCAATAAAAAGATGTAAAGATTATTTTTATTTTACTCTCAGATTATTATTTAATAATAGATTGTCATTCTAAAATGTAACCTGTGAGGTATTGATTAACTCATTAGCAATTTTTATTGATATTATGAAATATTTTTTTTTTTTATTTATTATTATTTATTTTGCTATTGCTTTTTTGTTGCTGCTGTGTTAATATTCTCGTTATACTCGTTGCTGTTAAACAAACCCTTGACTAAGTTGCTGATGCGGAAATCCCGAGACTCAAAGCCGCACCCTTAAAGATTTTCGCTAATCGTCAAATCGTTAAATCTTCAAATGACAAATTGACAAATTGACAAATGGACGAATAGACGAATAGACGAACTGTCAAAGCAACAAGTTGCCAGATTGTCAAGTTATGCAATTGAGACTGTTTGAAGGAGGCTCTTGAATTAAATAAGTATCGATTACTTTAAATATGCGCATGGGTTTCTAAATATATATGTGTGTGTGTGTGTGTGTCCAATCGTTGCAAACAGAAATACGACTGTTTTGAATCGTAAAGGAGTTTACGACGTTTTGTTTTCAAATCGGTTACCGGGAAATACCGTAAAGCTTCTAAGTGCATGTGAAAGTTGTAACTGATCAGTTCAACTTTTATTGAAGCCCTTCAGAGCTCCCTAATCTATTCGTAAAAGTAAAATAAACGCTTATCTCTCTATAGATGTTAGAGATAAGCAAGTTATCAATCAAAACCGTAAGGAATTTGTGTTCTATCTACATTCCCCAGCCATGGCATATAAGGAATCCTTGTCTGCCATTCTCTTCGATATATGTATATATTTGCAATCTTGGCTTTGTCTTACCTAAAAATTGGCTTTGGTACTTAAGAGTTGCTCCATGGAGGGTCTTACGGTGTCTAAAAGAACTCCCCGCTTATCATCCACTACCAAAGTATTAAGCCACTTGGAAAGTGTCTCATTTTACAGGAGTGTTGTGCAAGTGTGTGTTTGTGTGTGTGGGTGTGGGTGTGGGTTTTATCTGTATGCATTTCCGTTTAATTAATAAAAGAAATAAACTCAAAACTCAAATCAAACATTGTCTATTTTTTGACGAAACACTTGCTTATCAAAACGCACCACACCGCACCGCCCCTCATCCCATTCTCTTACCACACACACCCATTGCCATATATGTATGTATATATAAATATATATGTATATAATAATGGGGCGTGGCAGAGTTTATAGTATTTTTATTTGACTTTCGAAATTGTCGCCTTTAAATTTAGGTTTACGATGGAATCTATGCTATAATTACTCTTTAAAATAATCTTTGGAAGCGACTTTTCTCGCGTTTTGCTGGCGTTTTTTACCGCCAGCTGCGACGGCTGCTGTTGCTGAGGCTTTTGCTGTTACTGCAATTGATTTATAACTCAGGTAAATGTCCTGAGATCAGGACACGCCATAAGCATAAGCACAAGCATGTTGACGACCCTTTGCTTCCAAAGTTTTTATATATTAAAGGGGTTGTGCACACACACGTACACACACACACACACACACACACACACACGCGGGAGACTATCAGTAAGGGCAAGGAAGACAGGGCAGCAGAACGAGAGGGCAGGCTTTATCCTGGAGTTTTGCATGTGTTGGTGCCATAACATGTTATAAATAGCAATTATTGCCACGTTTGCTGGCCGCTTCCTCAAAGCGATTTCATATTTCTCGTTTGAAACATGTAATTGTCCTTTTTTTATTCCTTAAAAAATTGTTTTTTAAGTGAAATTACTTTTTGATAAACGAGCTGTGTGTTTGTGCGTGTGTGTGTGTGATTGTGTGTATATGTGTATATGTGTATGAATCATATATATTTACTCTTAAGCAAAGGACTCCAAACACAGGTCATGGTAGCTTTCGATGCTTTTATAAGACAAAAGAAATTAAAGAATTTCTATCCAATTTTCAATGATCTGTGTGCGGCTTATATCAACTGATCGTATATATGAATCGATATAAAGACAAATTAGAATCTTCTAGAATATTCGAATATGTATATCCAACAAGATAAAAGTTCTGTATATTTAAAATTAACTTAATTATTCGATATAAAACATATTTAAAAAAAAATTCCATATTTTATTTTTAACCAAGCCAAAAATAACTTTAAATAAATCAGAAATTTTTCTCGCAAAAGTATTTTTATTTTTTTTTTTATTAATTAAAAGATTAAATATTAAAATCGGCTTATACTTACATTGTATATTTCTGGCCGCATTGTAGCCCCCAAATTAAGGGTATAAATTATAATCCAACATGGGTCTGTGCGTGATACCTTCTGGGATCGTACATTTGAGGAGTAGTTGACGAAGGGATGGATCGATGTTGAGGTGGTTAGGCGGCGAACGTATCAGAAATCCAAATGGGAATCAAAACTCATTTATATGTATATACACATAGGCTTTTTTATGTATGTGTCATAAAATACATGTGTATGTGTGTATTGGTGTATTTGTGTATATATATTTAATAAAATATTTATTTTACTTTTTGCATGCAAAATGTGCCGCGTAAACAAAAATAATTAACACAGCGACAGAAAAAAACAAATGCAACAAAAGACGAGTTACAATATTTTTGATTTGTTGTTTAAAAATTTTTACACCACTTTTTATGTTATGCACGATAATTTGTTGTTGTTGTTGTTGTTGTTTTTAATAAGATTAAAATATGTTATTTTTGTTACTTTTATTTATATACTAATTACATACATTTATTTGCATGTGTACATGTGTATATGTGTGTGTATGTGTGTATTGCACAGTTGTCGGCGGCGACAATTGATATTGAATTAATAATATTCGACTTTTATTTTGCACAAAATGATGTGCGATTTCTTGTATTTATTTATTATGATTTTCATATAATTTTAATCCTGACACTGGGGCGTTTTATTTATAAACTGGTTACAAACATTCGTTTACATTACGTTTTTCAATTTCAAGTCGATTTTTAAAACAAAATCAGTTAATTTGGAAATTTTATCAGTTGTGATAATTTCTCTTCCTTTTTTTTTTTGTTTAGTTGCACTTTTCACATAAATTTCCTTTTGAAATTTTACTTGCATTTTCTGAATTACATTTCAGAATCATCAATTTTCAATTTGTTAATTTCTTAAATTTCGAATATTTTTGCGGTGGATGCCGTTGCTTTAAACGTGTTATCCGCTTTGTTCGCGGTAACGATCTTAAACCGACGAAAGGTGCACACAAACTCAGCCACAGACGGAAATGTGCCGCGGCTGAAGCCACCCGTTGACTGTTAGAGCGGTTTGTCGCTGTTAGCTAATCACAACTCTGTTATTATTCGGTTAAAATAAGTTGTCTCTGTTAAACTCAAAATGGCAGCGCACATGTTCGACTGTTGGGCTCGATGCGTTTTCTGTTTGATGCTCGATGTTGGTCGATGGTCGCCTGGAGGCGGACTCCGGTGAAAGAGAATAACAGAAGAAAATAAAAATAACTGTTAAAGTAGATTTAAAACCAATCTTTCATTTTGATCGAATTTTTCTAGACTTTGCACCGCATTGGCCCAAAATTTCACAATATATTGAGCAAGGTCCAGTTCGCAGCTAGTGTCGTGTGGGGTAAGTGCTCTGATCGATTACCCAGCAAATTGTTCTAAGCTCTTTTATCGATCAAATGTTGTAAATCAAATTTTGTTGCCAACGACCTAAAAATTCAGTGATTACATTAGGAAACATTATGGCATCGAATGGCTTATCGACGGGTTTGACTAGACGGAAATCTAATCGTGTGCATTAAGACAATAACAATAATTACAAGAAATCGTCAATGTTACCTCCTTCAAAGAACTGTTTTTTTTTTTTTTATATGATAGCTTCTTCCTCGTGGCCTAGGCCTCAGTCCCTGACTTCAGAAGGGGCCTTCAAAGTTCAGATCAATTTGTCAGGACTGCTACTGATAAGAGATACATATGTATATATTTATATATATTTGTGTGTGTATCTGTATGTTTATGTATGTTGTCTTCCAGGTGTCATTGCCAGAGTAATCTGTCACACGCTCTAAGCACCTATTATTGTTTCCGTCAAAATTGAAAAGGTAAAGCACCTCACGATATGAAATTGAATATGGACTTTGCTCGTGTCTCAATTTCCAATTAACTTCAAGTAGATACTAGATACATATTTGATGGTATGTGTCCCTGAAATGACGCCGCGATAGGCAGGCAAATCATTCCAATTAAAAAAGAAAACCCATTGACATCACTAAAATATTTGAATACAAGGGAATTCGGTAGCTGCGCCTTATCAAAAATATTTCTCGGTCGCTTTGTTTACGCAAAACTATGCCGAATTTCGGTGACTCACGAGCATCATTATTTTAATGATTCAAAGCGACGCTCATATTCACCAGAAGCTTGCTAAAAAGATGATAAAAAAAATTTGCTAAGAATTCAAAATTCGTATTTTCAACTGTTAAATGTTAACATTTAACATTTTAACATTTCGAGCAACACGTTGCTGTTGTCGTTGTTCGATTCGAGCAAGTTGCAAGCGTTTTGTTATTTCAAGCAGTGCAAAAATGAAGTGAAAGCAGTGCACAGCACTTAACAGCGATATGTGTAAAAAGTTTGTTTGAATTTGAATTCATTTTTTATTTTGAGTCAATTAAGCGTAATGCATTTACCTGAGTTTGACAAAAACTGAGAATGTGCCTCGGATTTTGTCGGCTTTAAGATTTATTAGAAGCTCGCTAATTGAGGTTTATGCGTCAGACTTTAAGCAGCCCAATAATGTTGGCCATGAGAAAGGTTCAACGCAGGTACTGGTAAATAAATTAGCAACTAATAAAACTAATTATTTATTTAATGTTAATAATAAATAATTAAGCAGCTCTGGAATTTAACAGGAAATGCGAATGTTGCTCTCAACCTAATATAATATAAAATATAATAATTAAGCAAGTAAATTGATGTAATATAAAAATGAAGAAAATAATATTTCTAATTTAAAAATATATTTTATTCTTTGCGCATAAAACTTTTCAAACATTTTACCAATTCAAATATTTTGTTTACTGTTTTCTCACTTTTTAGGCAGCAGAAATAATTTAATGGTAAGTTTCTTGGCACATTTTCAAAACAAAATTCATATAACGCACACACCCCAGACACATGCCACATGCACCTCCTTAATTTGTAAAATTTCTGGCCGCAATTTTGGCCATTATTTGGATTTTTTCAACAATCTTCACTCCCCCTAGAAATTACCTGTATCTATAAGTAGAAAAGTTGAATGTTCTTATATAATATATTTTTATGCTCGCCGTAAAACGAATTGTCCGTCTGCCTGTCTGTGTCCTGTTGGCAAGCGCAGCAGGACATGGCCACGAAACGAGAATGAGGATTGGAACACGCATCTATCTCCTGGCGCCATGTCGCGTCCAGGAACACAGAACTTCAGTGCCAGGAAAATAGCAAATGGAAAAAAATAAAGACAAAAACGTGTCAAATGCGAAAGGAATTAAAATTCCGTGTGAAAAATTTACACAAACAATGGAAAACTCAAGCTAAGCTATTTACGACTTGATGCCACCTCAGGTGTCGACTCAGGTGTGGCAGCCACAAGCAGAATTTGACAAGTTAATTTTTTTTTTTGTTTTACTTTTCTCAGCCAAATTTCCTTGTACCACTCGGTGGCCTTTTTTTTTTTTTTGGTGCTGGGCACGTGATTTATGAGCAACCTTCTGTACGTATGTGTGTGTGTGTGTGTGTGTGCACATTGGACTCTGTGTAGTGTGCTCGTGTGTGGGTGTATGTCCTTTGACTCGAGCGACTCGTCATATCTGATGCAAATGTGTCACACTCACGACAATCGGTGCAATAAATGCCCCAAGACGTACTACGAAGCTGCGCACAAGGCCCGAAAACGTAAAACCCTGAGAAATATTTTAATTAAAATTCAGTGCCCCCAAAAAATTACCAAAACCGCAGGCAGGATAAGCCCAGTCCTGAGTCTTCGGTGTTCAGTTTTCGGTTTTCGGTCTTCCGTTCCAGTCCCAATACAAGTCCCAGTCGCAGACGTATCCGTAGCTGATCTTAACTGATAAACGCGAAAACCAACAAAAGCAGCACAAATAATAACAAGAAGTAGACTCCCAAATCAAAAGCTCCGAATCTGAGATACTCTCTCCTCTTCAGATAAAGATTAGATAATCTTTGAGTTGCAAAAACCATATTGTATCTTGTATATAACTATATATATTAACTATGGTTTTCTATATATGTCTTAAAGGATTCATATTCTTTGCTTGACAAACATCATATCAAAGTCGCTGTACCTTCAAAAGGCTAAGAACTGCGAGGGTAGCTCAAGCGGAGCAACAAGGCAACGGTGGGCGTTGGTTAAAAGACGAAAGATCGAAATATGTTTATGTAGTGGAAAAGAAGTTGATCGCGTTCCAAGGAACTGGTCCCCTGTAGCACCACTGGAGCAATGGAGCAATGGTGCAATGGAGCAGCAAACGCGATGGCTTTTCAACGCCGATGGTGTCGCTGATCTTGGCACTCGGTGTCCACTTGCAGCTCGAAGAGTGGCCCTGCCAATGATCCATCGATGGCTGCCCGAATTTACCGAATATCACACGCATCGTCTATATATGTATATATACAATATATATATATATATATATATATATATATATATATATATACATTTTTATATTGTCTTCTGTTTGTTTTTGTGAGCCGCAAATTCAATTAAACATCCGAAACGCAATGAAGACTTGCATTTGGGAAGGCCTTTTTAGGTTCCGAGTGGGTTTAATTACGGATCGCCCCTATATACAGATGATCGCATATTGGAAAGTTGTTGCCAACTGTCGTCCAGTACACTTAACGCTTATGGTAAACGCGTCTACCCCTCCATTCCGCTTAATGAAAATGTTCGCCCGGTTCGGTTGACATCTCCAACCCTCCCATCAAGGGCTATGTAATTTATGCGTTGTGGTCCATTGGGCATTTGTTATGGTCATGGCTCGACATCAATGTGCAACTGATCTTGATCACGATCACGTACCCGATAGCAACTTCTGTTAACAAAAACCCAACAAGGATCATGAATAAAAACAAACAACAATTCGGGGGGTCTGTCGGAATAAACACACAAACATATGTAACTGGATAAAAATGAGCTGTCAGGATCTGTCCTCACTTAACTATATAGAATTATATTAAGAGCGTCATATATTTACCCTTCTGATTGGCACTTCTTTAACAACGTTTGTAATGCAAATACTTGAAAATAGAAAATTTACTTTTCAAGTTTGACATAATCAGACTTTTCCACTAACAATATAGTTGTGTCTATATGCTCAAAGATATACATAGATATATATACATATATTTGTGTATATAGAGTTCGATCAACAACTAGTTAACGTCAATGAATCCCGATAAATTCTCGAGTCCCGAAGCTTCGAGGTCCTTTGTTTGGTTATCAGCCGTTTACCAATTAGCAAGGCATTTAAAATCGCATTAACCTCTTGGCCTTGGCCTTAACCCTTGATGAGGCTTCGAGGGGTTGGAGGGCTGATCACGTTAATTTAATGCCCAAATATGGCAACAGACGGGTGACCAAATAATTACAGGCATAAATTAACTTTAATTAGTACAAATTAAGTTAATTAATCGAAAATCTAATCGCCAATAGAACAAATGGAGGCATCTTCCCCTCTTTGGGGCTCGTGTCGGCCAAAGTTTGGAAGTCCACGCGACAGATGTTTATTATTGTTGGGTCTTTCCAAAAATATAAATTTTGCGCATTATTAAAGATTTGTAGACAAATAAGAATCATGTCCGCTTTGAGGTAATGTCCCTTACCCTCCTCGCCCCTCTTCCATTAACTCACCTCATACGATATTTGTGCAAGCAAAATCGTCGAATTTAGCCATTGGATGTCTTTATTTTGAGTTCCATGTGTTCAAAAGTCAACACGCACATTCCACACATTGGACAGGCATCAATTTATGTAAATTATTCTTTACTTTATTTTTTATTTATTTATTTTTTTTTTTTTTGAATATAAAGTTGATTTTTTTCATACTTTTTGTTTTGTCATTGCGGACTTTCGGTTTTCCTAAGCGGACGACAATAAGCGGGGCGCTCAGCCGCTAGGTTCCTGTTAATTTTAGTATAAACATTATAAAGCTGACACGTTTTTGTACTCAAACAATAATAATTTTTATTACTATTGATTATTTAAACAATTATTACCTGCAAGTGACATGTTTTACTCGAGAAACTTTATGAACTTTGAATGGGAATCTCAAAAGTAGAGCCTATAAAATACTTTTATGTTGGGACAGCTCAGTTATGCACATAAAATGAATGAATTAAAATCTATTACTATCATAAATTCAATAATATGGAGATACATATATCGATATCTGCATCTCTCTCCGACTTGTTTTTAAACTTTTCAGGAAACTCACTTGAAGATTTCTCCATTATACGATAACTGTCACTTTTATTTCAGCTTTTAAGAAACAAATGTGCTTTAAGACCTACACAATTATGCATATTTATCGATAACACAACGCATATTAATCGATTGGCTTTCAAAGCCCACCTTCAAACCGTTTTGTTAACCGCTTCATTACACGCCATTAGACCTGGCCCAAAGGCAAATGAAATGTTTTTCGACTGTTTTGTAATTTGATGCGCAATAAATTTGCGCCTCCCACCATCTCGCATATGATATCAAGTAATCGAACAAGGCAAACATTTTCATTAGGCCACAAAATCAAGTCAAGACGCATGTCACCTGCCCAAAGTCTGAGCCTCTGCTATTTGCACTCTTATAAGAAGCGGGCTCATAATTTATTGAGCCAACAGAAGAGAAGCCTCAGACGCAGTATTAGCCTCGAGTACAAGTTAAGCATCTGCCCCCACAAAAAAAAAAAAAAATTTATAATAATAAATAAATAAATAAGAAAAAAAATAACCAAGAAAAAACATAAAATATCTATAACCAAACCAAACCGAACCAAACCCAACAAAAGTCAAATTATTGAATGAAATCGTTATGTTTTTTTTTTTGTTAGATTTGCGGTTCAAATTTGCGGGCCCATGTGAAGTGCCGCAACGGCAACATGCGGGCGGGCGGGGAGTCAGATGAAGGTGTGTGTGTGTGTGTGTGTGATGGCAATAGCAACAAGTTATAATTATAAAACATTATAAATAAACATAATACAATCTTCGTCGCTCTCAGACCCGACGAATTTCGCGCTGCCCTGACCAAACGCGTTGAGATTTTTGTTGATCTTGTCGGACATTTGGCGAGTTTAAAAGCCCCACAGTGCACAGTGAAACAAAATTCAATATGAATTTGAATAAGTAATGCGTTTTAAGAAAGTCGAGCGTGTGCGGAGGTAAAGAAAGCTGACTTATATATGAGGATTAACCCAAGATCTAAAATATTTATTGAGACGCGAGATTTTGATCCCAGAACTTTTCTATGAAATGAAGATTCTAGTCCACTGTGCGGCACTAAGATGTATACTTCAATTTTAGTAGGCTTGCTAATTATTTACTTTAATATTTGAATGGTCAAGATTTTGTTCACTTATCTGTTCTGTAGGCCACAAAATCAAATTAATCCTTGGCCGGCACAGTTCACAGAGCAGAGTTTTGGTTTCAAATCCCAAATACGATAAGGAAAATTGGTAAAGTTTTATGGGAAAATCGCATGGTTTATCTTTGGGACTTACTAAAGAGATCCCAATATTAAAATAAGTCTAAGGTTAAATTTCCAAGCTCTTCAAAGTACCAGCCAATATTTTCTGGGTTCCTGCATTTCTCTTGGGGGATTTTTCTGCAACTCTTCGATCATTTTGGAAAACACACCTTCTTGTTGCAGGACGGTGCCCAGTCAGAGCCCGTCAAGGGCTAATCAACTGAGCAACGAAGGAGCAACCTCGAAGGAGCAAGTCCATCGAAACCAATAACGAGTTGTATGCTCAAAGGGTGATCCATATGAATGCCATGAATGGCTTTTTTTGCACTCGCCCCCACTGATCCTCCTCCGCTAACCGAACTGTAGGGCAATCAAGTGAGAAAATTAAAATTACATGCCCAAGTCCACAACGCCTTGGTGGTGCAGTGGTGCTGCTGCAGTGGCTACATTTAAAGGTTCATAACTTCCAAGTCAATTACGCGGCGCATACGCAAAATCCGCTGGACTATTGGATGCTGACTGAGCGAATTAGAAGCAAGCTTACATGTTCTTATCCACACAGGATGCTCCCCCAAGCATACCCTTTGGAAGAAGACCCAAGCCATCGTCCAACTAAACACCGGCAAAACTAACTACATATTCGATATACCCCACAATCAGAGATTCTGATTTCCAATAACAAAAATTGCACGCTCAAGCGTAAGAGCTCTTGAGATCTGAGTTCTTGGTTCTCGGTTCTTGGTTCTATATTCAGTGTTGGGAGTTTTGAAGTTTTGAGCTCTGATTCCTGGCTCTATGGAGGTTGTTGTCTGTCTATCATAACTCACGAGTGCAGCCTACGCCAGCGCGGCCAGAAGAACCGCTGCACTGGCGCAGGTGAAACTAGACAGGAGTTAAGTCAGAAGCAGACTCAAGTGCCCGCCGCACCCCCCCTCTCGAGCAACTACTGTGGGAACCATACAGATCCTCAGCCGATCCTCTTCATCCAGCACTCCAGCGAATTAATTTGTGACGCGCGCGTTGCATTGCCACAATCTGCAGTCTGATTCTGAGTGCTCGTTCCACACTGGTTCAGCCTCAAGGCAATTTACTCGCACGCAGTGGCTTTCCGACCCCAAAAACCCATACTCCCATACTCCAAAGTTTACAGACTTCAGTCTGCAGTCTGCAGCCTCCTGACTCGCGAGACTCCAGACTCAGTCTTCAAGATTGTGGCCCACCTCGTGACTGCGCTGTCGTGTGGCAAGTGGCTGCTTGGCCGCTTGACTTTTTGGCTTCATGGCAGCTGCTGCCGCTGTTGTTGCTGCTGTTGCTGCTGTTGCTGCTGCTGCTTCTGTTGTTCTTGTTGTTGTTTTGGCTCCTCTTGTTCTTGTTGCTGCCTCTTCTGAAGGCATCTCCTCGCGGCTTTGGCGCTGGTGTCAAACGTTTTGTAATCTGTCACGTCGCATCGTTTTAATATTTTTGCGCTCATGGTCCCGGCTACGAGGAAATGCAGCCGCTTGCGTGTAAAAATAGGCGTTACCCTTTGGTATTTATGATCTCTTGCCAGGCTGATCTTGCTTCCCCTGAGCACCTCTGATCCCCTTCTACTTTCTTTTTGCTTGTTGTTTAGCCGCTTTGTTTGGTTTTCAGCGGCCTGAAGGCCCCGCTTTGCTTTTGGTAGCAGGTTCATGTCCATGGATGGCGCTGCACTGCATCCTCTGCTTCCAGACCCCTTCTTATTATCGGAATCATTATTAGTTTGACCTTCAGCCCGAGGTGTTCCAGAGGGCGGCCAGCATAATTGTTCAAGTATCTCTCTTATCTTATTAATTATGTGCTTCTTGTGCGCTCCAAATGTGAGGTACACTCTTGACTACTGTGCATATGAGTCACTCTTTGGACCTGGAAAATATACAGGACTTAAGCCACGGAAAAGATTCAAGAAGATTTAAACAAAAGTTCATTTTTTTCTTTCTGTACAATAAGCGAATGCTTCCTTAAAGATATCCGTGTAACCGTTTAGTATGACATGATACCCTAAGGGAAAACAAATTGATGTGTGTGTGATCGCAGGATCCTTTATCATCCGCTTGAGCGGCACATGTCAAACCTTATATAGAGCGCAAAGGCGAATGTAGTAGTTATTTACCGTTGCACATCATGATGCTAATTGCTATGCATATCAGTAGGGTAACCCATGTCAATATCCCCTAATTAATGTAGATTCAAGATCGTCATTCTCAAGTTCTGCGGTGCACTGACCCACTGAACTAAATAACCACTGACGGCCACGGACGCGGCCTGTGACTCATCAGGGAAATTAACCCTTCGGGTTACGCATGCGCATATATAAAAATTCTCACACGTTGCCGACCAGCGTACTCCCCTTGATACGGGCTAAACGAAAACCCAACTCATCTTTCATAAGTAGGCAGTCAGTGGGCATAACATGCTCTTAACATGCCTCTAACATAGCATCAGCCAGCACAGTAGTTAATCATTACAGTGACTGACAACCGTTAATCAGGCGCCACAAATCAGACATCAGCAACAGCATCAAGAGCAACAAAAAGCTTCAAGAGCAACAACAGCAACTACAGCAACTACAGCAACTACAACAACAACAGCAACAACAACTGCAACAGCAACTGCGACGACGTCGGATAATTGTTTAACAACAGCGAAGCGCATTGCAAAGCGATTATCTGTCCCCCTTCCCCACCGCAGAGCAGCTCCACCTGCGTTCCATTTTGCCTTTGTAATTGCTGTGCTCTGTGATTGGTCACATTGTGTCAATAGCCGTGCGGAGAGTGGGAAAGGGAGAAGAATATAGTGCAAGAGCTAGAAATTGAATTGCTTCTGCTTGTGCTTGTGCTTGTATCTATTTATAGTTGCGATCGCTGTCTATCAGCGGAACAAAATGGCGGCCCATATGTTGTGCATGTAATTTTCCATTGGCCTTAAAGAAGGCTTCAGCACAAAAATATTGACACAATGGAAACTTCCTGGCATTTTTGGGGTTACGGGTTTGCCGTCTGTTATTGTTGCTTTTGCATTGCATTGGTCTGCGAATTATTAAGCCAAATACGAAAGTCTCCTAATGATAATCACGGCTATCAGAGCAGGATGGGTATGTGGCCGGTTGGCCTAGCATTGGCGTGTTAATTGCTCAAAACTTAATCAGCTCACATGGAGTATTCATGAGGTGCACAGAAGGTGTTCTCGCAGGTATCAAATATATATATATTTTGTGTTAATTGACTTGTTAAAAATTCACTAAGTAACACGATTTCCATTGACCCAGTCTAAGAGATTCCTCACACGGAAGTGCAATATGCGAGCTACCCTAAAACACTAAAAATAAACACCTTCACTTTTAGACTTTTTATTCTGCAGTTTGCCGGATAAGTTTTTATGTATTTTCCAGATGATATTCCAAAGATGTATGTATCTTCTTCTTATATGCATAATCCTTATAAGGAGCTCAACTGGCATTCAACTAGCCGAACTAATAAACCAACTTAATTATCGGCTTCAAATGAACACGAACATCATTTACAGTCCGTGTTTGGAGAAAATAAACCATTTAGCTGATTTGCAACCTGTAACTCAGTTTATAGTAAGCTCTTTGGATGAAACAAACCCCAATAAATCTGAGTTCATCAATGACACTGGTGAGAAAGTTCTATTTGTTATACTCAGTGGGCATCCTCCCTACGACTTGATGGAAAAACTCGATTGGCGTTTTCAGCAGTCTGACTTTCTGCTAGTAATCGATCAACCGGAAATTGACAAGGATTGGATTGAGTTTTGCCATGATGCGTGGCAAAGGGGATACCTCCAGCTACTATTTCTGCACACAGCCCAAAATGGATCCCTGTACAAAAAGCGTTTGTTTCCCAAGATACATCTGCTGCCCACGAGTGTCGATGACTACATAATATCACGGGGTCGATTGAGCAATCTACGTGGCTTTGAAATTCGGGTTGCACTTTATTCGAATCCTCCACGATCTCTTGTGTACATCAATAAAAATGGTGGGCGCGCCTATGGAGGATATTATATGCGATTTGTGCGTCACTTTCTTAATGCACATAATGCTAAATTTGTGGCCGTGGTCGCGCCCAACGATTCACCCGCCCATTGCGTGCAAGCGGTGACTTCCAGGCTTGTGGATCTGTGTCCAGATGCACTGGCCGAGGGATCGGATACGTATGTCGTAACAAATGCCATTCGCATAGCTTATGCCTACGTGGTTGTGCCTCATGCCAAAACTTTGAATTCCTTGCAATACTTGGTGGCGCCCTTCAATACATCTCTCTGGATGTGCTTCTTAGTTTATGTGGCCTTGATGGTGTGCTTTCTGAGCTACATCCATTGGCAGCAGCAGAAGCGTTGGATTTTTAGCACATTTATCCTGGAGACCATAAGCTCACTGCTATTTATTGGCTTCTCGCTAAAACATCTCGGTGGATCCGAACGCTATATACTCTTTGTGGTGCTATTCTTGTTCGGCTTTGTCTTCTCTACCTACTATTTGGGCTACCTGAAGAGCATACTAACCACGGTAGTATTTGAGCCACAAATAGACACCTTCGAGAAGTTGGTGGCAGCCAATATAAGCTTGATCGTAGATAATTACGATTTTAAGTTGATTAGAAAACATAATCTGCCAAGAGTTTTGTGGCAAATCATTGAGATGGTACCCACCAAGACGCTGATGGAACGTCGGAACAGCTATGATCAACGATACGCCTACATTCTCTATCACGATCGCATGGACCTCTACAACTATGCCCAACGTTATCTTAAGTATCCGCGAATGCGGCACATTCCCATGAAAATATTGTTCCTCTTTGCTGGCTTTCCGATGCGAAAGAGCTGGTTCTTAAGGCACCACTTGAGCATAGCCTGGACCCATTCCTTTGAGAGCGGCCTTTTGAGCAAGCTGGAACTGGATGCCGACTATGAGGCGCTGACAGCGCGCGTGGGATATCTGCCAATCCTCATTACCGAGTACTACCGAGTGATGCCCCTCGATCTGTATTATTTCGTCATGCCGGCAATGGCCCTCGCTCTTGGCTATGGCATGGCCTTGTTAGCCTTTGTCATCGAGTTGACGGCATCGCGCATAGCCGAAAGGAAGTTTATGCGCGTTGGCGTTGGCGTTGGATTGGATGATGGATTGATGTAGAGCATTTGCATGTTACAAGCACCTCATTCTAGCTGTTCGCTGTCACTTCACTTCATAGACGAACTGCAATCTCACGCTTTCATTTCGTATGTATCCTCTTTGTCATCCGATTTACATCTTAACTTTTGCACTCCTTCTGCACCTCAATTAATCAACACTTTAAATATTTATATAAAGCACCGCTTAATCTGCTCTGCTTTTTCTGCAGCTCGCCTAATCACACGCCAAGCTTCAACAACACCCAAAAAAGATATCCCCAATTCCAGCCTCGATCATGTCTCAGCTTATCCTTTTCCTTATCTGCTTGCTAATTGCTTTTCATTGCGTTCGCTTGGATCCAAGCACCTGTGAGCTTAACGTTTGTATTAATGAACTTAATCGAGGACTAGAAAGCAAGACCAATCTTATATACACGGACGAGAGTCAACACTCAGATATCTATGAGAAGATTACTCAATCGTTGACCCAAGTTCCCAGTGTGCTGGTGAACGGCAGCTATGGAACACTGATCAGCGTCTGCAGGAATCTACCCGAACCTCTTCTGGTGATCATGCCGAAGCCCAGCCGTGCGCAAGCCGTAGAGATCTTTACACAGTTGCCCTACAAATTGCAAACATCAGATTTCCTTATGATTGGCAGTGATTCTGCCGCCAACTGGGCATATCTTCTCTCTACGCTGTGGCATCTTGGCTATCCGAATGTGTTGTTTTTCAATGGCACAGGGAGTGAGGATTCGAGTGCCATCAATGGGGACCTATATACCAGCTCTTCATTTCCGCAACAGCAGCTGACCAGATGCACAATTCCGGAGTACCTCTGGGCACGTGAAAACTGGTTCAACGATCTGCGGAATTGGTCAGTGCGTGTAGCTGTATACAATAATCCACCACGTGCTTTGGTTTATCCGGAGAAGCAGCTCTTTGTTGGATATGCACTTATGCTGCTGCGTCAATTTCTGCTCTATAGACGAGCCAATTTTGAGCCTGTGCCGACTCCCAACCATCAGGTTTTTTCGCCCAACGAATGTCTAAGTTTTCTGAAACACAATAGGACCGATATATGTGGCGACCTCTTGGCCCGCAGCAACGACTTCAGCTACACTGCCAGCTATATGTATCTGTATGGTAATATACTGATACCCACACCGCAGCCGAAGTCTAAGAACTACTACATTGTAGCCCCAATGCAGCTGAGCACCTGGATGCTGATTCTCACTTATATTGTGGGGATCTGCTGCTTCTGCAGCTTTGTCTGTTGGTTCCAGACTGGACGCTTTGTGTTTAGCAAGCTTCTTCTTGAGATTTTTGGTAGTTTACTCGGCGCAGGCTTTAAATTGAGCGACATTGGGGGCAGGCTGCACTGCATCGTGTTTGGAATCATTTTTCTGGGCGGTGTCTTCTGCTCCACCTACTACTTAGCCTACATGAAGTCCATCCTGGCTACAGGATTGTACTACCCACAGATCGACAGCTTCGAGGAACTAGCCAAACAAAACATATCCATTGTACTGGCGCAGTACGACAAAAGCGTACTCCAAATGTATGATTACCCCGACGTATTGTGGAATATCACACGTGTCGTGCCCATCGATTTTGTACTTGAGCATCGTCGCTTTTTCGACACGAACTACGCTTATCTGGCGCACAGCGATCGCCTGGTCCTCTTTAAGTTCCAGCAGCAGTACATGGTAAAGCCTCGTATGCGTCCTTTGCCCATTGATTTGATGCACTCCTTGCCCGGATTTCCAATGCGCCACGAGTGGCTTCTCAAGCACAAACTAAGTGAGACGCTTCTCAACTGCTTTAATAGTGGGCTCATGCAAAAGTTGGCGACGGATACCAACCTTCAGACTATACACATAGGCTACTTACCCCTTATACCCTCGGAGCCCTACGAGGCCAAGTCCTTGACACTGGATTACTTCATGGTGCCGCTTATTATGTTGTACACTGGTCTAATGATTGGATTTCTATGCCTGTTGCTCGAACTACTCTGGAGCTACGTGGAACAATCTTGGCGCAAAGGAAACTATCAGAAATCATCTTCTCGGAAGGAAATCAGTCTTTGGTGCTAAATGGAAGATCAGGTAAGTTTCTAACTTCAGTTAGGCTTTTATTGTTATTATATATATTACATACTTTCTATAACCCTATGTGAATGGAGTCGATTCCTTCAGCTACCTCTCTTTTGCACTTAAGCTACGAATTTTTCCTAGAGTTAAAAATGAAACTCAAGTGTAACCACAAAACACACCCTCTGAATGGCGACATTCAGCTGAGGGCAATTTGACAGCCGACCAAAATAAATAGCACTTGAGATATTTCCAAAACATTTGCCAGCTAAAACCGTAACAATTTCCTTTCACCGCCCACACTCACCCTCTTCGGGATTGGAACGCGTGCAAGTATGCAATGTAAATGATAACACGCAGAGCTCTCTGGCACAGGGTGGTTCCGGGGGCTGCTACTTTGCTGACTTGCACAAATATTTGCCGAAGAAAAGGAAAAGAATGGAAAATAGAGCGACATCAAAAATTACTTCGACAACCCAAGAGAAGGGTAAGGGTAGGGGGAAAAGGTTGCAATAGACCTTCGAGGGTTTCTATGCGCACATCAGATACTAAGTAAAATGTGGGTGTTCATTCAACATTTTTGGAAATGGGCGTGTCATCCCATTTGAGCTAGAGACACATTTTAAAGTTCACTGACCCGCTACCCTGCAGCACAAGGAAGTAAAAGAAAGTATATCTCCTTTGTGACAAAGTTAAAAACACTGCCAATTATTTTAGTTACGGAAGCTGCAGGATTTTAAACTCTATAACGTCATATGTAGAATTCAATATCCTTGGTAATTGTAAACAACTTTTTGAAATATGAAAAATAATCCCGTGTCGTTCTCTGCCTTTTGAAGAGCATCTCTTAGTCGACCTTTTGGTTTTAATCCGTGACGCTATGGCGCCGCGAAGTATGCAACAGAAATGTGGCGACAATAAAGTTTATGCACGGCGCCAGCCGCAAAGCAAAAAATCAGAAAAAAAAAAAATAAAACCAGAACCCATCTTTGTTCTATGGCTATGCGTTTGTGTGGGCGGAAATTTGTCTGGGGACTGCAACAAATATAGCTAAGAATTATCATCCTCATCAGGAGCGGTAACTTTTTTGCAGTCCAAAAGTCGACACAGTTTCCACGCAGTATGCACAACAGGCCAACACCCGCCCACACACGCCCTTCGGCCAAACTGGTCCCAGGACCAGAGTCACGTGCGTGCCAAGCATCAATTCCACTGCCGATGCATCGGCTGTTGACGCATCGAGAGATAAACAACAATAAAAATAAAAACAAAAATCGATATCGTATCGAAATGTTGCCCCTTTGGTTGCTTAATTGCTGATTTCGTATTTCAACGCGAATTAAATCGATTTCGTGTGCAATTTAACTGCCCACGAGTGTCACATGTGGCAGGCCGCAGGACATGCAGCCGGGAGGTAGCCAGATAGCAATCGACTTTAAAGTAAACATTTGTTTTTACTTTTCAGCAGGGCGGCTTTTAATTAAGATCGTGTATGGGGATAAGGACTCAAGTATTTCACGATTTCATCTGCCGAAGGAGGCGGATCCAAGTCCCTTAATCCAAACCAAGGGCACACGGGTTTGAGGGCTCTGCGTTAAGCCAGATGCCCAAGCATTTAATCGCACTTATTCCGTATCGTACTTCTTTAATGAATCTCCACTTATTCCGGGGATTCGACATCGGAACTTTAATTCTAGTTTTTGAGGAGCAGTGAATGATATGTAGTTTCCATTAGTTGCTAATCACCGGATGGTTTTGCTACTTATCCCAAAAGACACCCCCATTTGACATCCTCTCAACTATTGAGCATAGAATCCTTTCAACGAATTGGACATTCAGTCAACCAATGGAAAACCAAATGACAAATTTAATCGCCAACTCCATCAGGCGTGTCCTCTCAACCCGTGACAATGGGGGGATTATACGGAGACTCATTGAATGGAATGCCTGACCCTTTATCAGCCAGACAACTGTGAACCGTATATATGGACGTATAAGTACACACACACACACACACACAGACATATCACATGCCCCGGGCTGGACACATGCTGCACAGACAAAAGGCACCTGCCCCAAAAGGCAACTCATGATTGACT
The DNA here is from genome assembly GCA_035044505.1 of Zaprionus lineosus. NCBI lineage: Eukaryota > Metazoa > Arthropoda > Insecta > Diptera > Drosophilidae > Zaprionus > Zaprionus lineosus. Next base: position 121,874 of record JAWNNX010000655.1, on the reverse strand, counting down.
GCACAGCTTGATGGACCTGGTCAATGGATTCCTTGTTGACTGCCTGGTCTGTCCTCTAATCAAAGCTCCAAGCTAATTGCAATTGTAGCAATGTTTGTACGTATGTATGTATGTATGCATGTGTGTATATGGATATGTGTGTTTGTGTGTGGCGGCGTAACTCTTCCTGTAGCACGTTTCTGGGCGCTAAATGGAAACCCGTTTAGGTTTCCAAATGCTCTCTAAACGCTATTATTTAAATCAATGCTATGGATCGCCTTTATAGCCAGTCATATAAGGTGGAAATTTATGTGGCATGCCTAATTGTCGGCAGTGAACCTCAAAGTGGCTGCTGTTACTGCTGCTGCTGCGGTTGCTGCTGCTCAGCTCGGCTCGTACCCGGACCACTCCGCATCTTGGCCATGGAATGCAATTATCGCGCTCCAACTTATGCTAAGATAAATGACCGTCTCACTGTGAAAATTGGCCACACTCTCCACAGACTCGGCCAATCGGGTCATAAAGAAAGAATATATAAAAGGCACGCAACTGACAATTGGCAATTTTTGGTTGATTTTACAATTTATGACTACAGCGGGGGGTACGAGGGGCTCGAAAGAAGCTCACGAGACACAGACAACCTGGCAAGTTGGCTAAGCGAGGTTTGTCATTCAGGCCTTGGCTGGCGGCATGACCAAAAGACCCACATATCCAGCTCCATGCATCAGCAGACACGAGAACCCATATACAGGCATATTTTGAAGTACTTAACGAGTTTATGAAACAATTTTTATAAGATTCACATAATATAAAAATATTTTAGATTAACACATAAATCTATAACTAACAGTTACTTGATTTAAGTTTATTAATTAAATAATTTACAAATTCAAAATAAGAAAAATAAATTTTCCAATTATTTTCTGTGTTTCCATGACTTGCGACAGGAGCTCTGACTGCTAGGAACGCAATTGTGTATCCAACGGGACAAATCACTTAAAATAATCCTAAAATTTATTAAATTCTTTATTCAATTAAAATTTATTCTAATTATTCTCTTAATTAATGTCTCACAAATATATAATTTAAAGTCTTTATTACCAAAGAACCAACAATTAAAATAATATACGTGAGGGCACAGGAGAGAGTATACACGTGTTCGGCTTGTTGATCTTAGCAAAACTGAGTCGCAGGTTAGGCTTAATGTCACATGATTTGGCCACTGACGCGAGATTCTGCTAAAGATTGAACCTTATGGCCATAATCTTGGGGTCGGTTAGTCGCTGAATATAAACGCATACAAAAGGCAAGCGAAATGCTACCCAATTAAGAGCAACAAACAACTTCACGCCACATGCCACACGAGGCGTTTATCGGGGCAGACCGATCAGATGCAACATTAACATGAACTTGACTACATTGCCTCTGGTCCTTAGTCGCTGGTGTCCGTTGCTCGCACTTGCTCACTTTCCCCCTCCTTCTCACTCTCCCTTTCTTGGTCAGCTCCATTGTAATGAGCAACGATTTGTCGCTGTCGAAGGACAATCGACGATCGACCAGCGATAAGATCGCGATCTCCGATAAGCGCACCTCCAGGGCGCAACGGCGACAGCAGCCACATTTATGCTAATAAGTTGACATTTGACCACCATGACGAAACACTGAGGCGCTCAGGTGCCATCTGTGTGACGAGGTGGAGCACAGTGGGCAAGATATGCGAAGAACTGATAAGGGAAGAGTTCCTTCAAAATGTGCTGCTACTACTGTAAATTCCGCTCTGACTCATTATAGAGTACTTAGTGCTCGGCTCCGAAATTTTGATAGTTGAAAAATCTAATCAAAAGTAAGTCAATCGAATTGTTCGGAAACTGATAAAAATATATGATGGATATAGTACAATTTATCAGTTGCTGTAAAAGTGCAACTCACTCGGTTAGTCAGATTTTCCCCATGTTATAAATTACATTTCTCCTGAGGACTTCAACTCGCACTTATTAGTTAGCAGATTTATCCCCACAACAAATAATAATGTTCAACCCCCAAGACCAAATAATCGGATAAATCATAAATCTTGATTGGATTATGATAATTATTTGCCTAGCGGAACGTAGCTAAGATTATTGGGTGACTACTCAAAACATTTCGGATAGTCGCACGTCTCAATACACGCCTACAAGTGGTGGCCATAACCCTGAATGAGTGTTATAAACCAATGTATTGGATGTGTTTACCGAGGCACCGACTTTATTATACCGTATAATACGTTATACAATAAAACGCTCGATCGTCTGCTCTCTGCAAGTAGTTCCATTTCTGAAATCGTGGAGAACAGTTCATCGCCTCGAGACCTACGCAAAACCTACGGCCATGAGTGATAAGGATAGACTTGTAAATACTGCCCAAAATTAGTATTGAACTAAGTAACTATTTAAAAAAAAAAAAAAAAATCCATAACAGATTTATAATGAGTCCAACAATCACACATCGAGGACTGCGCCTAAGGAGCAACCGAGTTCGCAACTATCCTGGTACCTGGGAAGTGGCTTTCTGCTCTTCTGGGTGCTACTCTTCTTCGCAGTTGTCATACCCCTCTTCTATAGACTCCCCACAGCTCTCACTATTGATGACGCCCAGCAGGGTGAGTTCGTCGCGGAGCGTGCCTACAATACTCTAAACAGTCTGGTGAACATTGGACCCAAGATCGCGGGCAGCAGTGCGAACGAAGTGGACGCAGTGATATTTTTGATGAATGAATTGGGGCAGATAAGGAAGGATTTGCTCAATGAATATTTTTATATGGAGGTTGATATACAAAAAACATCTGGAGCGCATGTCTATAGCAATCTGCTTGAGATGTACCAAGGAGTTCAAAATGTTGTTGTGAAACTATCCTCAAAGAGTTCGAGTAGCGAATCCTACCTTTTGGTGAACAGTCACTATGACTCAGTGCCAACATCACCGGGTGCAGGTGATGATTGCTTTATGGTAGCCACAATGTTGGAAATACTCCGTGTAATGGCGACAACTCCACAGCCTTTTGAGCACCCAGTTGTCTTCTTGTTCAACGGAGATGAAGAAATGGGCATGCAGGCCTCCCACGGATTCATCACCCAACACAAATGGGCTCCAAACTGCAAGTAAGTTTCACCTCCTGTGTATTACCTTTATGATCAAATAACTTCTGGATTGCAGGGCTCTAATTAATCTGGAAGGTGCAGGCAGTGGGGGACGCGAAATCCTGTTCCAGACTGGACCATCACACTCGTGGCTCGCAGATGTAAGTGTAACCAAAAAAAATTTAGTTCTCATAAAGTTACATCTTTATCTAAATCCTCCACATGGAACAGTACTACCAGAAGAGTGCAAAGCATCCTTTTGCGACAGTCATGGCTGAGGAAATCTTTCAAGCTGGTCTTATACCATCGGACACGGACTTCCGGATTATCACACAATACGGCAAAATTCCGGGTAAAAATAAAAACAACAACTAAACAAAGAATGGATATAAATGAGATTGATTTTCAGGACTAGACTTTGGCCAGGCTATCAATGGTTACATATATCACACCAAATATGACCGCATCGATGTGATTCCGCGCGAGTCGATTCAGAGTACAGGTGACAATATCCTTAGCCTAGTCCAAGCTCTGGTCAATTCAACCGAGCTGAAAGACACGCAGGTAATATTCGTGGTCCGGATTTTGGTCTCAATCCTTACAGTATACACCCAATTGCAGGCTCATCAGGGAGGACGCGCTGTCTACTTTGATTTTTTGGGACTATTCGCTATCAACTACTCGTCCGAAACAGCCAGGATTTTGAACTACAGCGTTGCTGCGTCGGTGCTCATCCTCATCTTCATCTCAGTGTGGCGCATGGCTGCCGTTTCATCTCTTCCTTGCTGCTATGTATCCCAGCGCCTGATTTTACTTTTGATACTTGAGGTCATAGCCTTCGTCATGGGCTTGGCACTACCTCTACTTGTTGCCTATGTATTTGACAAATGTGGACTCTCCTTGGTATACTTCAGCTCTACGTCCCTACTCATCGGACTATATGTTTGCCCAGCACTGATTGGCCTCAGCCTCCCAATCGTAATTTACTTCCAAATGCAACACAAAGTAAGTAAGATTTGCTTGACTTTCCCAGCTAATCTGTAATCTGTGTCAGCATCGACTATCGTTAAGTTACCATCTACAACTGGCAATGCATAGCTGGGCAACCTTACTGGCTATTCTGATCATCGCACTAACCGCATCTGGCGTGCGTTCCACATACATCTTCACATTCTCCATATTATTCTATGCCATCTCGTTGGCATTCAATCAACTGACAACCTGTCACGATCGCAATTGGAGCTGTTTGGTTATGATTGGGCAGGTGATGCCCTTTCTATATAGCAGCTACATATTCTACACGTTTGTCGTTGTGCTGATACCCATTAATGGACGATCTGGCAGCGCCTCCAATCCGGACATAATAATCGCTCTCTTGGTGGCCATGGGAACTACACTTTCCTTCGGCTTCTTGGTGAGTTTTCTACAAATTTATTCCCCAACTGCTAAATTCTAAGTTGAGCTTTAGGTAACACTTATTAACTCCTTCCGACGTCCCTTCCTTGTGGTGCTTTCCCTTGTCGTCGTTACTGCAATTACGATGATTGTTGCCTGCAATACCCAAATTGGGTTTCCCTATCGTCCCAGGACAAACACCGAGCGAGTGGCATTTCAGGTACTCTGAAGTGGGAAGCACATCACTTTGGTATACAATTCAATAATTTCTATTGATGTTTTTAGCATGTGAGGAGAATCTTTTACGAATACGATGGCAACGTTAGCAGGGACGAGTCCGGTTATCTTTTCAACTTCCAGGACAGGCGTGAGGCACAGCCATTCAAGGGAGTGAATTTAACTGGATCCTGGAGAACTAAGCCGGATTGTGAAAAGCACATGATGTGCGGTGTTCCATTATTCGATGAGCGTTGGGTGACCAATCGTCTGGAGGGAATGTGGCTGCCGCGTGCGGAAACCATTGTTCCACCATCAGCTGTCAAGTTGGAGCTACTACGAAAAACAGTGCTGGAAAGCAAAGAGTCCGTTCTGTTTCAATTCCGATTAACTGGTCCACCCTACCTTAGTCTATTTATTCAGCCCAACGTTGATGACTTTGTCACCCTAAGCAACTGGACATTTTCCCGATCTTACCTCGAGAATCCACCAGACTATCCACTAGCGTATCACATATACATCACCTACGGATCGAGTAACCCCACACTCGATTTTGAATTGGAGTTTTCAGTAAGTGCACTTACTTTGAAAGTAATTAATTTTTTCTAATTATTTTAATATCCATAGAAGTCGAATGCCGACTATAATGTCCCATTGTTTGAGATGGGAGTATCAGCTCATTTCATAGGAAACAAAGGCGATGAAATCAGTCAAAAGTTTGCATCTACATTTCCGCCATACGCTGTGGTAGTGGATTGGCCTTCCTTGTACCAGAGATTCATTTACTGACCGAATGAGGAGTTTGGGTAACTTGGTTACTTCTATGATAACTTCTCTATAAGCTTTATAGAATGGTAAACACAATTTATTCGACTTGTATACAATACATACAATACATCGATAGTCCTTAAGAAATCTTGATAGTAATTCGGGAGTCATAATAATCAATAATCTTGACCGATAGCCGAAGCCCAGACAGACATGGTAGATTATGGCCAGCTTATCCGATTAACCAATTGGCCAATTTATGGGTACCAATAAATCATGCAATCTGAGTGTTGTTCAGGGACTTTAAAAGTTATAAACAATTTGATTGAAATTGAAAATTATTACTAAATGTCTGTTAAACAGGAATTATAATAAGTACTTGAATGACACATATAAAAATTAGTGAATTTTACACAGTGATTTTAGTTAATTTTCCACTGTGCAATCAAACCTGTCCTGTGCAGGACATATTACAATTTTATATGAGTTGTCGTACAAGTCGAAGCATAACTTGACATTTGGATGACACAGAAGCCGCTTGCCGCCAGCGATGCACTAATTTCCAGGAATTTCACGCCAATCTTCGCCTTACCCTTATCTCCAGACTCCCTCGGAATCATCGAAAGCGTATGCAAATTTGGAACGTATCATCACACGATCTGAGAATCCACCGCTTGTTAACTGCCGGCAGACGAACGGCACCCGCGGCCTTATATTATATGTTGAAAATGAATTATAATTGCTGTTGTTGCCAAACGATGATAGTTGCTAATGGACAATAATTGAGAACAAACAGGACAACAAATAATTTAAATTTATTCAAATTTAAATTGTATTTATTTTTATAATAAGGTACACAAAAATCTTTTAAATTTACCAATCTAACCGAATTTCTTAATAACCCTAAGTGAAATTTGTATAGTCGTTGGAACGCACACTTCTTTGATCCCCGTCTTCGGTAAAAACTAAATGCTGCCTTGGACGGTGATCAGTTCCATATCTATTATGAGTTTGCCGGACATATTGATTGTGATACTGATATCCACCGTTACGATGCTCGTTCCGGGACTTCCAACTATGATTTCGATGAGAATTGGAATCTTGATTTTGCCAACGCCGACTTTCTTCTCGATAACCATGAAAATCTTCGTTTCGAGGGCGTCGACTCTTTTCAAAAGGAATTGAATCTTGGTTTCGACTACGCCAATTTTGTTTTCGCTGACCTTGATAATCCTGATTTTGACTTCGCCAACTATTTACTTGAGGTTTTTGACAATCGTTTCGGGAGTGCGAACTTGCTTCCCGATATTTTATTTCGCATCGACTATCCTGATTTGTTAAACGCGATTCATATGTACGAGAAATCTGAGAATTCTGTTCGTTGGACATTTTCATCAAAGATGTTGTATAGTTTGTACGTTCAATGGGATGTCCACGTGCATCAGCAAAGCCTGCAAATTATTTAAGTTAGTATTTGTTTTTTTTTTAAGCTGAACATTTTTTACGCACTCTGCATGGCCGTTTTTGGTGATATATTTAATTTTTTGATCATGTAGTAACAGATTAGGTACCCCGTGCGGTTGACGCCGTGTGTACAATGTACACCAATTAGCTTGTCTGTAAGGTATTTTGTAATTTTATTATTTTATTTAGTAATTACCCTTCCAATCGAATCCTTTACAATCTATACAAAAATACCCTGCTACGTTCAAAGGGCATCGCGGGGAAGGTATTTACAAACAGAGAAATCATTTAACTGATGTTTGCTTCTGCCTACTTCATGTAGCCACAAATTGCTACAAATTTTATTTGAAAGACAACCACAAGAATGCGATCGCATCGCCTACGCCAAGTAGCAAAACCGGCTGGGCATATGTCTCTGAGCAGCGCATGGCTCGGCGTCGGCGCATGTATCTCTGACCGCGTTTGGGGGCAATTGACATAAAAGCAGAAAAGCAGAAGCGGCGACCTGGGTTAAATCTGGAATACAGCGCGCTCTGCCAATATGTAAAACACTGACTATAAATTTAAAAAAAAAAAAAAAAAAACAGCAACAACAAAAACATGTCAGCGGTTGAGTAAGACTCGTTCTTATGCGTCGATGCGAGGAGAAGAGCTGCTGCGGTAGCACAGGTTTCTTAAAGGATTGTGAGCTATGCGGGTGCTGTGACCGCAGCCAGACGACGCCGCCCGTTGCACATCATGTCTTTCCCTGCCGTTTAAACCATGTCCCAGCAAGAGCTTAACAACTCCTCCTGCAGCCTTGTCGTAATGTGGGCCACAGTGGATGACATGCAAATGACGTTACGAAAAGCCGAATTAAAAATACAGCCTAGATTCATTACCACAAAAGTTATCTACTTCCCCACTGTACAAACTACAACCAATTTATATAATTTCCTATGATTTTCTTAAGTAGTAAACATGTTGAGCATTTAATACTTTACGCAACGCCAGTCATTTTTATAAAATACCCTTCAAGTCATGCGCTTAGGCCGTAAATGCACCGTAGTATTAGTCACCTAGACATCAAAGGTTAGTCACGATGCATATTTGTGGTTTTGATCGGACTGAACTTAAGGACATTCAAATAATAGTCCTTAGCAAAAAGTTGTTTCAATGCGAAATTAAAGCCAAAGTGGAAAATGTTAGGTCTATCATGTGACTTTCGTACAAGTGCAACTCGTTATTTTTTTAGTTTCATTTCAGGCTATCCCACTCGCTTTTACGATGATAAAAATTTAACAATTAAATCTCGTTAGTTTCGTGACGAAAAAGTTTCTAAACGAAAATGAAGGGAAAGACCTTTCCCACGACTCAACAACATCTGGAAAGTCTACTTTACGTGAAAAGAAAATTATTGCACTTGCCATTATCCATATTATTGTCCAGGAAGTCTTTCACATATGAACTAAATCTGCAAGAAAGTTGATCTCAGAATTAACGTACTTCAACAATTGGGTGATTACTCACGTTTCGGATATATACACTGCTGGGGTTACACGACCTTCAACCAGTAGCTTTTGATGTAATACATGATTTCTTTCAAAGTCCTGTAACATGAGAAATGAAATAAGTCAAATAGGTTCGTAAAAAGGCGTTTTAGGTATAGCAACATTCACCTTTGGGTCGTAATAGCGATTGGTGTTTGTCAAGTCCAATATTAAACCCAAATTTGGCACAGCCTTTAACAACGATTCTGGCGACAGGCGATCTTTTGGATGGACGCCATCATTTACATGCTATAAAGGCAAATAGGAAACATATAAAAAACATGATGAAATTACTTAATTTATACACTGGCCGCAGGCAGTACAATAAATATGCTTCCACGGAGCAAGTCCTCAGTGTCTGTTCCTGCGTCGTTATTTAATTAAAGAAAACAGTTTAATTTTATGTTAATACAAGGCGCTTGCGTGAGGTCCCGATACAGTGTGCAGGAGATTGTTTCACTTGCCACTTTTATGCATAATTGCAATGCGCACAAAACTCATTTGCATCAAGTCTTTGTTGTTTATTTTTAGAGACCTCTTAGTCGGTGGTCCATATTTCAACATTAATCAATTCCACTACCTGAAGTTGGTCAAGCTGTCCAGCTGTCAACTCTGCTCCTTGCAACCGGTTTGAACTCACAAACAGTTCAATGTTGTATCTCACTCACCTTACGTAGCGGCACTTTGAACGCAATAAAACGTGTCCCGTCAATACGCTGACCGATGGGTTGATAATTAAGCCAGCTACAAGGGAAATTAAATATTTAACAAGCATTTAATATTTAATCAAATTTAATATGCTTATGCTTTGCATGGCGGCTTCACTTTTTACCGTCCATACAATTGCATATCACATTAAAAATGATGTATACTTATTCAATCACACCTACCGATCTGGTATAGCCTTGGGCATTCTTTTAATTGATATGTAACCAATAATATAATTAACGTTTACCGAAACCTAAATTTTCAAACACGATTTACAAAAGAAAATTTTATATGTAAAACAAAAGCATATGTTATTCAGGGCTGCCAACACGTTTAAATAATGGCCGCAATGTTTCTTAACAGAGCTTAAATGTACTAAATATTACCAAGCGCCAACAGCTGTCGAAACGACTTTTGGACTCGCGGTGATTCTGTTACAGGTAATGAAATCTTGCACTTGAATTAATTTCTATTTTAATTGCTGCTATTTTATTCTTTCAACAGATTTAACAGTTGAAGCAAATAAAATATGTTTACCCACAACACTCGCAACCTTGTACGCAGTAACTTCGTAAGTATTTACATTTATCGATCACAAATATGGCGACGTCGCACGATCATACGAGTGAAAATTATTAAATAACAATTTACTCAATTTAGTTGCAACGCTGCAAGAGCACTTTGGTGGTCGCCGAGCACAACAATGAGGCACTTAATCCCTTAACACTGAACACCATCACAGCGGCTAAGAAGATCGGCGGTGACGTCACAGTTCTAGTCGCAGGTACCAAATGTGGACCCGTAAGTACAATTGTTGTTGGGATTGGTTTGCATAATCGATTAACTTTGACATTGAAACAGGCATCCGAAGCTGTGTCCAAGGTTGAAGGCGTTACAAAGGTCTTGGTTGCCGAAAATGCCGCGTTCAAAGGACTCACTGCTGAGTCGTTGACGCCATTGGTGTTGGCTGCACAATCACAATTCAAGTTCACTCACATTTTGGCTGGTGCCTCGGCGTTTGGCAAGAATGTACTGCCACGTGTGGCGGCCAAATTGGATGTCTCCCCCATTTCTGAGATTATTGAAGTGAAATCGGAAGACACTTTTGTGCGCACCATTTATGCGGGTAACGCGATTTTGACTCTGAAGTCCAAGGATCCCGTTAAGGTTATTACAGTACGTGGAACTAACTTCCCTCCAGCTGCCACCAGTGGCGGTAGCGGAGCAGTTGAGCAAGCACCGGCTGGTGACTATGCCAACAGCCTTACCGAATTTGTCGCCCAGGAGTTAACTAAATCGGATCGTCCCGAGCTAACTGGCGCCAAAGTTATTGTATCCGGCGGTCGTGGTCTAAAATCTGGCGACAACTTTAAGCTGCTTTACGATCTGGCAGACAAGTTCGGTGCTGCTGTCGGCGCATCCCGTGCCGCTGTCGACGCAGGCTTTGTGCCCAACGATCTGCAGATTGGTCAAACTGGCAAGATTGTTGCCCCAGAGCTGTACATTGCTGTGGGTATTTCTGGTGCCATTCAGCATTTGGCCGGCATGAAGGACTCCAAAACAATTGTTGCCATCAACAAGGACCCTGAAGCGCCTATCTTCCAGGTTGCTGATATTGGACTGGTTGCAGATCTGTTCAAGGCCGTTCCTGAGCTAACTGGAAAATTGTAATTCATGCTGACTACGATGTAGTTTTATAAAGCGAATTGATTCTATCAACTATAAGAATTAAATTGTTGCATTTATTTGAATTTAGTCTTTTTGACAAATGTCCCCCAAGCAATCGCTGGCTGTTTGTACGTAAAAAAAAAATATAATAAATTAAAAATTAAGCTATATAATGTATATTTACATATGTATGTATATGTGTAATATATAATGTAAAGTTGTTTTGTCTACCGATCGGAATTTCACGCTCTTATCATGTGTACCTGAATATGTGAGTGTGTTACCTTTTCCACTATCTAACATTTTGTCAGCTATAAGGCAACTGTTAACATTGTTGTGTCATGTTAGTTAACATAAATAGTCCTTGCCAAACAGCTGCGGTCAGCTTTCAATTTTTTGAATTGTGAAAGTTTTTCTCATCACAAGTGAATATCTTTAAATATTTCTTATCCTACTTCCTATTTATTAAACTCCATTTTGTATAGACGAACAAGATAAACAAAGATTTATTTTTGTATTTGATAAAAAATTACTTAATAAACAATTGTATTTATCCAATTATTATTGTCGCTACTTACCCACTCACATTTATACTATATTATTTTCAAATTAATCTTCAATCTTTTTTATCTTAGTGGTAAAACTTCAAAATTTGAGTTAATTGTTTTAATGGCAATACCCATTCCTAATACTAAAAATATAATAACTGACATTTAATTAACCCAAATTTTGGAGTTTTGTATTATATCGAATATCTGCATGTAATATGAATTTATTAAATTGCTTTCATATTACAGGAAAACCAGAAGAAGAAGTGAGCAGGCTTACACGTCTTTAATCTTTTTATATGGGCTAATAAACTGAAGTGACATAATGACTTTGTGTCTAGAAATGCTATAATATAATCTGGGAGCCCGCACACTTGTATCTGAGCGGGAAAGTGGACATCATATAGCAATGAACGTGCGTACATAGGAAGCTCTGTAGCACTTGAAAATACTGTATACCAACCATATCACTGTACATATCAACCTATACAGATCGGAGAGCAGTTGCTCTATCTCTCAATGGCTCGACGACGGGCATGGAATACTTTGTTGTGAAGCAACACTTTCATTCAAGCCGACGACAGCGACGACGATGCTGACGTCGACGTCGATGTCGATGTCGATGTCAACGTCAACGTCAGCGACGCTGTGTTATGTGACCGAGTGATAAGTGCTTACAGAAGAGTATCTCGTATTAAGTCGAACTTTAAGTGCGCTACACTCTCAATTTTATTTATATATCAATTTGGATAAAATTAAATAATTTTCAGTAATTATGGGATAAATACGTACATGCATATATATAAATATGTAGAAAGTAAATAACTGCTGTAATGAGTTACATTTAACATATATGCAGAACACAGCAGATCCAAAAAGTGATTGTAGCGCAATGCGTCATATGCTCACACCAAGTCTGTAGGCATTTGTACATTGTAAGCACCAAGAGCCACCGACTAGTAAGTTGTCACACCTCGAGCTGGAGAGACGCGTCGAAAATTAGCTGTAAAAACGTTAAAAAGTTTAAAAGGGGATTAGACCTAAATTCCAGATATGTACAAAACTCCAATTCACAAAAAACGTCGTGTGTGCGTTATTGGAGGTAAAGTAATCTAAAAGACTTCAACTGAAGTCATCATTTTAAATATCGATCATGTTGTAGCTGGGACTGCAGGACTATGTGCGTTAAAGAACTCACTGCAGGAGGGCTTAGAAGCGGTGGCATATGAGCAAGGCACTGATATCGGAGGAACTTGGATATTTTCAGAAGATATGCCCAAGGATGAGTTCGATGTGGTGCACAGCAGTATGTACGAGGGTTTGCGGTAGGTTAACTTTATCAATGAAGTTCAGTGGATCTTGTTGTTGTTAATATATTGTTTCGTGCAGCTCAAATTTGCCCAAGGAAGTCATGGGTTATCCGGACTATCTGTACCCCAGTGAGATTGAAGAGTCTTTCATCAGCTCGCATCAGGTTCTCAAGTTTTTACGTTCCTATGCTGATCACTTCAAGCTTCGTCCGCACATCAAAACGCAGCACGAGGTCATCAGGGTGCGTCCTCGTCTAGATGATTGGGAGGTACGTGTGAATGCGATCGATTAATATAACAATCATTTCATCAATAATCAATTATTATGCAATTTTAAATCATTATTGTTTACGCTGCCCGATCCCGCGATCGCCTTGCGATTAAACGCGTCACTTTCCACTCATTAAAAAAGGTCTATGTTTGGGATCACATCAATGACACATGCGATCCGGTTTATTTTGATTTCATTTACGTATGCAACGGACACTACACCGAACCAGATATGCCGGAGATCGAGGGAATGGATATATACAAGGGCCAGCAAATGCACAGCCATTTGTATCGCAAGGCGGATAAGTTTAAAGGTGATTAAAATATTATAAACTTATGTTTTAAACTTTTGGTCAGGAGATGTAAATGAATTGATAAGCCTTCAATTGATTGCCACTTCTCGTCTGCTTATCTTTTTAGTTAAAGACTAATTAAATATTTTGTCTGAGTTCCCTTTTTAATTTAAAGCCATAAATTTGCTTATCTTTATTTGCTGCTCAAATCTAGGGAACAGTGAGTATAGTAGACCGATCTAGAGTGTGACACTTACTGACATTATCATGAATGCTTGTGTGTATCTCGGCGCGATCATTTTGATAGTGGAGGCAACTTTGTAACTTGTAATTTAATCTATTAAAGTTAAAAAGTAAAAACTATTTCCTTTCCATTGACTGGGCAATAATCAATTTTCCTGGAACTCAATTTCTTTTCATTTCTATTTACAGATCAAACCGTTTTAATTGTCGGCGCGGGACCCAGTGGAATGGACATTACAAACCATGTGCGAAAGGCAGCCAAACGTGTATATTTAAGCCATCATTTGGATACAACACCAAACACTGAGTTCATGGGCAATGTGACCCAAAAGCCAGATGTGGAACGCTTTACCGAAGACGGCGCCATTTTCAAGGATGGCAGCCAAGAGAGCTTTGATCATGTCATGTACTGCACCGGCTATGAGTATAGTTTTCCCTGCCTTAGCGTTGACGCTGGTGTCCAGGTGATTGACAACTTCGTCCAGCCGCTATGGAAGCACTGCATCAACATTAACAATCCGACCATGTCATTTATTGGACTGCCATTCAATGTGATACCTACACAGATTTTCGACATGCAGGTACGATTTACACTTAAGTTCTACACCGGTCAGCGGGAGCTGCCCACTCGTGAGGCCATGATCGAGGAACTGGAGAAGGAACAGGGTGAACGCTGGGATGCAGGCTATCACAATCGCAAGAAGGCTCATCAGATGGGCCAGCGACAGGTGAGATTCTAGACTTAACTAATCCCTAATATTAACAGTTTCCATATCTTATATAACCTATACTTCTAACAGTTTGATTATTACAATGAGCTGGCGAATATGGCGGGAATCGAGAACATAAAACCAGTAATTTTGAAACTAATGGCAGATTGTGGAAAGAAATATATATATGAACTGGATACATACCGCAGTTTTCGTTACACAATCATTGACGATGATAACTTTGTGAAGTGTGCGGTGTGATCACAGTGGAATATAAAATGTATAGACTTTTAATAATATAAAAATAAAGTGTTCTTCTAAAGTTTAAAAAACTCGCACAGTTTGCGAGAAACCAATTCTTTTTACCTTCGCTTACGTTTCTGCTTATATAATGAGCAAATCTTAAGGACCACTAGATTTAAATTAAATAAATAGATTTTGAAAATCTTACAATAAATTTACATATTTTTTTTAAACATTTTAAAACTCTATAAAACAATATTTACTTTCGAGTTTAGGAATCCAAGTATTTTATAGCAGTCAACAGGCTGTTGAGTTGCTGGCAAGTAAAAGTTAGCAAAGTTTTGAACCTTTCTGCGCTGTAACTGTGGTGAAATGGCAAAGTAAAGCCTGAGTTGTCTCTGGTAAGACGATGAAGGATTGTGGTAAGAACTCCGCTAAACTTTAAACTTTTCATTCCCTTAGATCACTCTATGGATACATTGTTATAATTATGATGCATATGCTTCCTGTCTATAAATAAAAACTGAATTAAATTTTATTACTATGAATGACTAAAAATACAGCTCAACTTTTATTTCGTACCGATCTTTAAGCTACTGTCCTGTGTACATGATGTTGGTTGTTGTTAAGGAACTGAGATAATTAATGTAAATATTTTGCTTTCCTTGCCAAAGATATCAATATTTGAAATATTTATTTAAAATGTTACACATTGTTTGCTTTATATTCACATAGTTAAATAATTTATTCTATTCATAAATTTCAGATTCTGCCCGCACTTTGTGCCTCTCCTTTAATATTTTATTATTATTATTATTATAATATTATAATATATGTATATTTAGACAGCACGCACACATCTACAATACATACTATTCTTATTTATGGGCTACTACTATTTCTACTACATTTATGATTACTACTTTTTTACTTTAGCACTGACGTTGCTGTTCATATTGCACTCTTCCTCTTCGTCCTTAATGTTGTCGCAGCTGTTGCTTTTTGTGGTGTTGCCAGAGCCACCGTTGTTGCTGTTGTTGTTGCTGTTGCTGTTGCTGTTGCTGTTACTGTTACTATTGCTGTTACTGTTGCTGTTACTGTTATCATTGTGTGCATCGACAGATTCCATCTCGCGCAGGGAAATCTTTTGAAAATCACAATCAATAATCCTTTTGCGCTTGCGCAACGGCCGACTGCATTCTGCTGCCGCAGCGTTGCTGCTGATGTTGTTGTTGTTGCTGTTGCTGTTACTGTTGCTGTTGCTGTTCGCCCCACCACCACAGGCAGCTGTGGGCGAGGTGGGCGAAGTTGTTTCTTTGGTTTGGATGAGAGTGCGTTTGGTTTGCAGGCGAGTTATCTTTATCTTGGGCAGTTTCTGTGTCTCCAGCTCGGCTGAGGCATTTGCACCAATGTTTTCTGTCTCCGGCTCAATATTCCGCACTATGATGCAGTGCGTCGCCTCATGTATTTCACCCGTCGAGTTTGTGGCGGGCGATGTTGATGGCGATGGCGTTGCACTGCCTGTCATTGTCTTTGGTATAGATTTCACCTCCTCACTGTTTTCTTCCAGCGAATCGATTGGCTCCTGTTTGTGTTCCACCTCGTCCTCCTCCTCATGCTCTGACTTCGTTTTGCTACAATCCAATGGCTGTGGTTGCTCTTCTGACGTCCTTGTACCTGTGCCCATACTCTTTTCGCGTTCCTCATCGAAGCATTTCCGCTGCTCGGGCGTCAGGTGCGCCTTGTAGAAGTCAACGATGGGCAATGGCACGGGTATTGGTATGGGCAGCGGTATAATCACTGGATAGGGTACCATAACTGTCACAGGAGGCGTGGCACCCAACATGGCACCCAATGCACCCTGCAATTCTGGAAGCTGTGGCAGCTGCGGCTGCATTGGCGTCTGCGGCGGTGGGCCAAAATGCCCACCAAATCCTCGGGGCATCATGCCCGGCGGTGGTTGTAGAAAAGCATGCGACATTGGTGGTGGTCGGACACCAAACGGGTGACCCAACGCACCGTTTGGAGCCGTTGCAAAGTAGCCGGACGGCATGTTAGTTGGTGGGCGACTCATTGGCTGAGGCAACTGGGGTGGCTGCGGAGGATTCTGCAGCTGCTCCGGCATTGGAGACAGCGGTGGTAATGGCACACTTGACCCAGCAAAGTCTATACTGAGTGGTACCGGCTGTTGCTGCTGCTTGTGTAGCAGGTTGGTGACCGTCTCGGATCCTGCTGGTCCAACTGGCCGATGAGGACGCCTACGTCGACCGGGCTTAGGTCCAGCGTGACCGTGGTGACGCTGCAGCTGTGGTGGTGGTGGTGGTGGCGCTCCAGGAATCACACATGAACTCGCTGGAGTCTTCTGCGCCAGCAACTTGGATACTGGCGCCACTGAGATCAATGGTTTGCTTGGCTGATTGGGTGGTGTGATGCACGGCGAGCCCTGCATCGAGCCCGCAGCTGTACCCGATGCAATGCCAGCAACGACCGGCGGCGGACCAGGCGACACTGAGATAGTTGACGCGGGCGAAGCGGATCTGCTGCGGCAGTTGCGCAGCCACAACTCCGGCGTTATGAGTCCCGCCCCGTCTCCTGCAACCGCAGCCTCCAGGCCCTGTTCACGTAAATGGGGATTCATGTCCAGATGTGCCTGCGTTTCGTTGCAGAAGATTTGCATCTTGTACTGATTGAGGCACTTCTCCGAGCAGAATTGCAGCTGTGAGGCACCATCCTGGAAGTCCACATAGCTGACGGCGTGCCGCACATGCTTGCACCAGTCACAGGTTTTAGCCTTCTTGAACGAAGCCCGTCGACTCTGCGTGAAACAGGACTCCGAGCAGTACCGAGGTCCATCGCTGCTGGTCAAGTAATCCGGTGCATTCTCCGCAATCGGCCGATGGCACCAGCAGCAGTTTGAAAAGTCTGTCAAATAAATTATGTAACTTGTTAATTAAGAGCATAAAATCCTTTAAAAATGCTTCTATTGCAGCCATACACACTTGCAGCCCAGCCACCCGTCCCTTTTAGAAACTTCCTACACAAGCCGACGCATTTACATGTCCATGCCTTCATTGTGTTCCCCTGAACGAAGGCATCAATTCATTCAATATTTAGTTTCAACATTTTTTAAACCATATTTACGACTTAATGAATCCTGATATTTGATAATGCGTTAGGCAGCAGCCGACAACCAGCAACCAGCAACCAGCCACCAGCAACCAGCCACCAGCAGCCAGAAAGCAGCAGCGAGCAACTAGCAACCAGCAGCCGGCAACCATCAACTAGCAACCAACCACGACCAATATTTCTGGAAATCCAGTCGAACGGTGAAGTTAGCAAAGTTTTGAACCTGTCTGTGTGCAAAAATCATGTAATGAATCGCTCTTGGAGGGAGGAGTGGGTAGTATGGGGATAAGCAGTGCATGAATGAGCAGTGCAGGGATGGGGAGTGCAAATATGAGTTTTGCAGGCGGGGAAAAACAATGCAAAGAGGCTTAGTAAAGGGGATGGGATGACCTGTGCAAGGATGAGCAGGGCAGGGATGGGCTTGGAAGAGGGAGTAAAGGACTGCTGCTCTATGGATAATAATGATTGAGGCAACTGATGCAACACCAACTTCGAAACCTTCATTGCCAGGCAACCGATTTTTGGAACTAAAATGTTCCGGTCCGATTTATACCCATTAGCCATAAGATTGAAGCGAAGGATATGCCAATTGGCAGTCAGGAATTTTATCAATTTTGTACACATAGAAATAATATTATTATTCATTTAAATTATTCTATATAATAACCCCTGTATCTAATTATATTTCCTACCTATTTTTTTTTTTTTTCAGATTCTAAGGTACTCACCTATCTTCTCCTCGGAAACTGGTGCCGGCTTGCCGAGGTTGTGTGGACTCTTGGAGTCATCTTCACGTGAGCTGCGCGTGTCATGATCCGAAGGTGTGGTTGTATTGCTGTGGCAGCTTACGTTGTTGGACTTGCGGGTGAGTCCATTGCTGCTGCTGTTGTTGTTGTTATTGTTGCTGCTACTTGTGTTATTGTTGTTGTTATTATTGGTGTTAATGTTGTTGTTGTTGCTGCTGCTGCTGTTGTTGTGGTAGATTCCTGCCAATGCGCTGCTGCGGCTGCTGCGTATGTGGCGCTGGTGCAGTTGTTGTTGCTGCTGGTGATGTTGCTGCTGCGTAGCTACTGCCGCAGCGGCCGCGCTTTGAAGCAATCGCGATGTCTTGGCCGTTAGATCCAAGCGATCCACGTCGACGCCTTCGAAGCCATACCAGCCAAGGAGCTCGTTCATTGTGTGCTGCGCGAATTCCTGGAACGAAACAGTAGCGAGTTCCAAGATTAAAGGCTTTGAATAACTAACACAGTTCCAGCCAATTAGAACACCTCGAATCGTGGCTCGTGTCAAACTCTGAGTGAGATGCTTGGGGTGGTCACCTCTGCTCGCAGCCATGCCAAGCAGTTGCCCCCAATCCCTCCCGGCCAGCAACTACTTATCCCTTTCACAATTAAATAGCTGCAGGTGCAGCTCAGCGAACTGCATAATTGTGGCTACTTCCTGGGGAGGAGTAACCACAAGAAGCTCCGAGCAGCTGTTAAATATATATACTTAATATAATTTCCCCCTTTGAAATGTATCCTTATTATTTTATGATTGGCTACAAAAAAAAGGGGAAAATAAAAGCTGCAAGCTGAGCGCCCAGTTGATGGTGTGTCCTTAAGCTTTTAAAGCAGAAATGTAGCTTTAAGGATATTGCCATCATTCACTCGCAATATAAAATTAGTTATTTAAGGATTCTTAAATTTGAAATGTATAATTTAATACATACAGGACCTCTTAAATTCGATGTTAATTATTTTCCTCATAAGTCGAGCGAGGATTATGCGGAACTTGTAATTAATAACTTTGATAAAACTTGCGGCACATTCGCTCAGGCACTCACACCTACACATGTGCACACCTGCACACTTGCGCATCCACCCACGCACACCCACCCACCCACACACACACACACACACACACTCGCACGTGTACCATGCGTCGTCGCATAAGCGTATCATTTAACACACACGCACCGAGAGAAGAAAACTTCATTTTGGTTGCAGGAGGTAAAAGGAGTTGAACGAGTGCTTCAAGGGGTTGGGCTACGTGGCTATGGGAGTTGGGTGGATGCATGAGTTCCCGTAATCCTTGATGTTGCTCTTGTTGTTGCTGTTTTTGTTGTTGCTGCTGTTGTTGTTGTTGGTTGCTCTTTTACTTTATGCAATGTGATCCGCCTCTGGTAGCTGCAGCTCCCTTCCTGATGCTGGGCTTGACATTGATATGCAATACTTTGTTGTGTGCCCTACGTGTGTGTGTGTGTATGCCCTTTGCATGCAGTACGTACGACTTTAAAATTGAAAACAAGTATGTGTCCCTTAAGCCTGAATCGAATCAAACTTTGTCCAGAAACCAGTCATAGTCGCAAGACCCAAAGCTTTTGTGGCTTTTGGAGTTTTGTTGATTTTCGTTTCTTATTTCTTAAAATGAAACAAACCAAAATGACACATATGCACACACACACACACATTTACAGTCTGTGCCTGTGTGTGTGTATGTCCGGATTATATGAACTGTGGATGGATACAAAAATTTCACACAAGGCTACGAAACTGCATTTAAATGTATCAAATTACAATGAAATTCTCATATTCAAAGTCGTCGAAGTCGAAGACAATGTTGTGGTTGTTGCTGTTGTTGTTCTTCTTGCTGTTGTTGTTGTTGTTGTTGTTGTGGTTGTTGTTGTTGCAGTCGCTGTTATTGTTGCTGCCTTTGCAATCGGACAATGCAACAGGGTGGCTCAGAGGCGTGCAAAGGCATAAAGAGGGGACATTCTCAAAGCGAGATGAGTCGAAATGAATGAATGAATGAATTCGATTTGAGCGAATCAATGAAATGAATAAAATATGAATAATTGAATAATAATTGAACAACTCTCCCTTTCAACTATATTGTCACACCTCTGTGCGTTCTTCGACACACACACACACACATGAACAACATTTTTGGTGCTTCACAGGAATGCAAAAATTACTCATACGGAATGTGGACAAAGGCGTTGACAGGCGAGTCGAGGGCGTGGTAATGGGGGGAGGGGGAGGGGGAGATGACACTTAGACAGATATTTAAGTACATTACAATGAATAAACATAAGCAAATGAATTGCAATTGGAAGCTCAGCCACTCAATTTGGGACGTACTCAGCTCCCCACAAATCCAGAAGTAGAAACTAAAGGACACGAATTGTAATCGAATCCTTGGACTGCAATATCTGCGCCAATGTTGTGAATGCTAATGCCTAACTAACTGATTCGCAAGAGCTTGGCATTTGTCATGCGATACAGAGCAGGACAGGAGGGGAGGAAGAGGAAGAGGAAGACGAAGTGGAGAATGGTTACCACTGTACGCCGCACAGTGGGCAACTGCGAATTAAGCCGCACTGCCAACTTGTTGACAAACGCAAGTCGTCTAATAAGCGGCACAGTTGCCGTCTGGATGCTCAGTTGGTCGGGCCATGTCACTGGGTCTGGCCTGTATTGGTAACAGAGGGGAATTCAGGTTTCCATCTTTGTCTGTCTCCATCTCCGTCTCCGTCTCCGTCTCCCTTTCCCTCCCCGCCGCTGTCTCTAACCGCGGCAAAAGAAGTGGAAGAGTATTAACAATTCGCACGATAAAAATCTTGGGACGGCTGTGTGCGTATCGATTACACGCCTCAGGTGCGACCTCGTCGAGCTTGTGGGCAGAGTGTGGGGGAGCTGAGCGCCTGTTGGCCAGGCGGGGGCCTGGGGGAAAGGGGGACAGGGGAATATTGGCAGCGACGCACGCCGGTCTCAAGTTCAGCTGGCAATCGCATTTGCAGTCCAAGTCCAACTGTGCGGTAATCGGATGCGCCTTGTTGTTAGCTCTCTTAGCATATCGCTTGTACCTCTTGGTATGCTCTTTATCTCGCTCTCCCTCTCCCTCTCTCCCTCTCTCTCTCTCTCTCTCTTTCTCTGTTTTACTGCTATCACTGCTTATCTGTACTTCTGAGCCACTGTGTCCGTCCCTGTCTTCGGGTTTATAATATCATTTGACTGTTAATTTATGTTGGGTTTTTAATTTCTGATTTGTGCGTTCGTTCACTTCCAGCGGTGGTTTAGGGGGGGCGGGGGCTATAAGCTGGGGTAAGCTAGCTGACTGACTGACTGACTGACTGACTGACTGACTGACTGACTGACTGACTGTACAGGGTATACGGGCAGCCTCCATTGCCGTTGTCGACGGTGATGACTATGACGACGACGACGACGACGACGGCGATATTCAAACTTGAGCTCATTGCAAGCGCTGAAACCCAAAACCAAAATGCGAATAAAAATCAATTAATTAAAAAATGAAATTTTATGCCATCAGTTGGGTTTGTTTTCGTTGTTGTTGTTGTTGTTGTTGTTTCTGTTTATGTTTTTGTTTTTGTTTTTGTTTGTGCTGTTGTTGTTTTTCTTGTTCTTATGGATTCCCGACTTGTCCATTTGGACTGAGACCACTTCTTGTCGGCTGCCGTCTCACTCTCGATTCCAGCCTGAAGCCATTTCCTCATCATCTTCATTCATCCTTGTCTTGTTTTACTTATTTTCGTAATTATTGCTCCTTCAATCTGACAGATACAGTTGGCAATTGCGGCACTCGCTTATTTCTATTCCCACTCCCATTCCCACTGCCATTCCCATTCCCATTCCCATTCCCGCCTCATATTCTGAATACTCTCGCTCACTCGTCGACTGTCTGCTGGGCTTCCAAAAATCTCAACTTACAAAAACATATCAAATTTTCGTTTTTATTATGAATCCCAAACCAACGGAGCTGACTTGACGAGTATACGAGTCCAGGTCCAAGTGCCAGTTCCTGTTTCAGCAGCGCAGCCAAGAGAGCCAACAGCCACTCCAACTTCTGCCAGAGATACATACGTACACACACACACACACACACACATACATACATTCGTACATGCCTACACTGTGCAAAAATTCGAACAAATCTGCAAATATTTTTTTTCCTATACAAAGAGTTCAGATATAGACGACTGATCAGGGATATATAATGAGTGTCGCCTATCGATGAGTCAAAAGGTGTGACTCCATTAGGTCATAGGTAAACCCATTGCCACAGATGGGCACTGTGTGCCATGCGAGTGGGCCACATTAAGGCAAGTCTTCAGTTACTCCAAAGAAACCCAATAGAATAATGTAAAGTATACGATGGCAATGGCTAACGACGGAGACGATGGGCAACCCAATACCTTTATAATAACTCACCCTGAACCCAGAGAACTCAACTCAACTTGACTTAGCTGCTTTTGCCGCTGCCGCTGCTGCCGCTGCTGCTGCTGCTTCTTCTGTTGCTGCTGCTGTTGTTGTTGTTGTTGTTGGTGCTGAAACTAAACCAAAATGCAACATAGCACCCAGTCTGAACCCAATCCCGTGCGGCCACCACCAACAGCACCACCCCAAAAAATGAGAATAACAGCAACAACAAACATAGTAATTACAACAACAACAACAGCAACAGCAACAGAGCTACAAATTCTAAAATTACGTTAGTTTTCTCAACAGTAAATCACAAATACATATGCACATGTGTGTGTGTGCATGTGTGCATTAATTCATGTATGCATATGTGCCCGTCCACATAGCTAAATGGCTACATTGGTATATGTGTGCATGTGTGCATGTGCGCATGTGTGCATGTGTGTGCGTGTATGTGTGCGGGCACAAAGTCAGTCGGTTTTTAGTTTGTTGTAATCGAATATCGATAGCTCGGGATTGAATGACGCGCGTCCTTCTTTTGAATTCTTACATGACATACTTGGGGCTTGTGACTGTCTCTCTGTTTCTGTCTTTGTCTCTGCCTCTGTCTCTTTATCCATCTATCTCCTTCTCCAGCTCTATCTCTGTCCCTATATCTATATCTAGCTGTATCTGTGACTGTATCTGTGGCTGTGTGAATTTTTAGTTTTCCATCGTTTGCTGTTTTGCAACTTAATATTTTATTTTATTTTAACACACACACACACACACACACACACACACACACACACACACACACATATCAGATATGAGTTTTTCTACACAAACAAAGTTTCATATGGATCTAACAGGGTATTTGGTATTGTATTACTTTGACCTTTTCCCCCAAACAGAAGCTCATCGAAGATTCAACTGAAGAGCTCAATGCAAACCACTCAAAAGACATAGATAAATGGGATAGGAGGATCTGAGTTTAAATTTAGGATATACTAAATTTTATTCTTATGCCAGTATATACCATATTAATTCTCAGAATAATTTGCCTCCTCTGTACGCGTTGCCTTTGAACCTTCCGGGAAAATGATTCTCTTTGTGCATCTCTAAACCCATGGCCCCCATTGCACTTGATCCCAGGAGCAGGAGCACACTGTGGCATCATTTGCTGGTGGGAGACACATCCTCAAACTGCATAATGTCGCCCACTACTAGTGTGTCTCAAATTAATTTAACGTTATTTTAATTTTAGCTCTTGCCGTCTCGCTCACACTCACACTGCATGCCGTACCTGTTTAGCTGAAGTATTTCCAGTGATGCTGCCCCCACAGGGTGTTTCATGTTTCGTCAATTTGTTCTTTCTCCTCGACACACACACACGCACACACACACACACACACACCTACATTCATCCTATTACTAAGCGAATGATTGTGTGTGTGTGTGTGTGTGTGTGTGTGTGTGTGTGTGTGTGTGTGTGTGTGTGTGTGTGTACGGCAACTGCATTCACTGGTGTTTTCATGTAGAATATATCATATTCTGTTTTGTTTGTAATTTAATCTTTGACGCTGTTATTAAAGTTCTGCTGCTGCGGCGACATTCGAGCTGCTCCTCTGTTCCAGCCCCTACCTTTGGGTACTGTGTCCCATTCCCTGTCGCTGTCCCCGTTCCTGTCCCTTTGCCTATCCCTGTCCCTGTCCCTGTCGCTGTCCCTGTCCCTATCCCTATCCCTATCCCTATCCCTGTCCCTATCCCTATCCCTATGCCTTTCTCTGTCCCTTTCCCTCTCCGTTTGGCTGTCCCTTCGCCCATCTATCACTATGCCTGTGTCTAACCCCAACCCATCATCCCGCACACCCATTACCCATCACCCATCACCCACTAGTGTCGGCCCTGAGTGGGTGTTAGCCTGCCTGTGTCAATGTGAGTGTAACATAATATAACTGCCCTGTAGAAGCACAGAAGGTTACCGCTTGGACACGGCCGAGCGGAAGCAAGTGTAAGCAAATAGTTGCAGGATATCTTTTAAGGACAGAGTATGCTGGAGTAGCGTAACTTCTGAGAATTTAAATATTAATTAATTAATTAATTAATTTACTTATTTTTGTTTATTAAATTTAAAATTCATTATGCGGAAAATCTTTGATTTGCCGTGGCTTCTGCTTTTCCATTATCTGTCCTTCCAAGGAACAAAAATAATTGGAAAAAGTTTTTTAATGATTCTTTTCTTTTCCCAGAAAGTTATGGATATACCTCCCGGGACTACAAGTTTGTCCTGGAAATAATAATAATTCAGCCACCACGAATGCAGCTTTTAATATGAAGAAAATTCTCTTTCTTCTGGGAACTTGAATTAAAAACTATAAAATCTCAATTATTCATGTCTGTATTTGTATATATTATATACATTCACAGATGTGTTTATGTATGTATATGTGTGTGTGTGTGTGCGTGTGTGCGTGTACTTTTCTTTCCTTTCGCCTATGCGTATCCTTTCAAGACACTGGCCTCGACTACGTTCGGTTTGGTTTGGTTTTTTGGACCGACGCTCGATGACAACGACGACGACGACGACGACGACGACGACGACGACGACGAAGGCGATGGCGATGGCGATGGCGACGCTGACATAAAGCGGAAACCTTGAAGCGTATCGTCTTACCACAGTCCTATCGTGTTGCACCCATGAGGCGCGTTAATGTTGCTATTGTTGTTGTCGTTTTTGTGTGCTGTTTGTTGTTTGTTGTTATTGTTGGTGTTGGTGTTGGTGTTGGTGTTGGTGTTGGTGTTATTGCTGCTGTTATTGTTGGTTAGTAATTATGTTGTCTGCTCTGTGCTTTCTTTTGCTGGCCATTAAATTTTGTCCCTCTCTCTCTCCCGCTCTCCCTCCCTCTCTCTCTCTCTCTTCGCGGCAGGCAGCACCGCTTGTAATTATGGCACGAGTATCGAGGCAGGTGAAAACAAAGGACTGGCAGAAGACATCAATAATTGTAATTGAAATTTGTGCACAGAAAGTGTTGCATACTTTTTGGGAGCGCAATGCGGGGCCGGCAGCCCATTGGTAAGGCTACACATTAATCCTTTCAAAGATACATTCGTAGTCTTAAATTATATTTTCTGCCTTAATCATGGATTGTATCAAATTAAATATGGTTTTATCTGCAGAGCGAATTCCATAAATCGCACACATTTTTGCAACGTTTTTTAATGCTCAGACTTTAGCCCCAGCCGCAGGCCCGGGCCCAGGCTCAGGCCCAACCCCAGCCAAAAACCAAACCCAAGCTGAAAGCCAAAGCCAAGACTCAATTCCAAAGCAGCTCATTCATTATAATAATTTTTCTGTTTAATAATATCATTGCGCTCAACTGCAAGACGGCGGCTACAGTTTCAATTTAGCGATCCGATTACACGTGCAACAACAACAACAACAACAACAACAACAACAAAACAGCGACAAATATGTTGTGGGACCTCCGTCATTGTTGTTGTTGTCATTCTCGCGGGTCTGTGGCATTAAATTAATTTTGCTCATTTGGCAAAAACTCGCACACCGAGAGAAAGAGAGTAAGAGAGAGGAAGAGAGAAAAAGAGGAAGAGAGGGAGAAAAAGAGGAAGAGAGGGAGAGAGGGAGAGAGAGGAACAACATGGACAACAGAAAGCGGGCTTTGGTTATGGGCGGAGTGGAAAAGGGGTAAGGGTAAGAGTAGTAAGAAGAGACTGAGAAGGCGGACTGTCTGCGTCTACTTGCAACCCACTCACTGCTCACACATTCACCACTCACACACACACACACGCACACACATACATGAACACTAAAAGTGCCCCTCGCTCACTCATTCGTTAAAATGATTATAAAAATTTATCAATATAAAATTACAAGCGGTGCTTCGGTTTACAGTTAACTCGCACAGCGTTGCCGTAATCGTAATTGCTAGACTTCAACGGCGACGCTAACACCAACGCTGACGTCAGCGTCGACGTCGAAAGCTGATGCTGTTGCTGTTACTGCTGACTGCTGGCTGCTGACTGCTGGCTGCTGACTGCTGGCTATTGGCTGCTGACTGTTGGCTGCATAGAAGCCAAAATATCAACACATTTAAAATGCACTTTTGCCCGCGAAGCCCCGAAGCAAATTTTGGGTTTGATTTTTGATTTGATATTGAGAAATTGATAGCCAGTAAAATCCGGAAAAATCTATTAATCAAATAAAATGTTTAATTGAAAGAAACTCTCCATTGCATGTGAGGGAAAATTATCAAAAAATTAAATATAATAATATAAAAAAAATTAAATACTTTGCGCTATTAAAAATTTGATGAGTCTAAAAGTGAAATTTAAGCCAAGTTAAGAATAATTACTGTGAGTAAGAAAACATTTAAAAATTTGCAAAAATATTTAAAAATATGTTCAAACAACTATTCTCATAATTGAAACAACAAAATCCGAGTGTTATTCACCTTTAAAAGATCATAAAAATTTTGAAAATAAATAATAAATTACAAAATTTTATTCTTAAAAACAAAATCATTTCAGCTGCAGTCAGAGAGTCGAAAAATTCGAAAAACAAATTCTAGGCATATACGACATTTTGTATACCCTGCAAATTTATATAAATAATACTAGACTTATTTGTACACAAATAGAAAAATACTAAATGTGCTTATCAGTATATTTGGTAGAATTTACAACTGTAATCCTTAGTACACAGGAGGCTGGCATTTTTGGTGCAGAGCATCAAGAAGTCGGCTCGATTTATTTTGCTCTTACTTTTCGTGTTCTTTTTAAATCCAACACACATTTTGTTTAATTTTATTTATTTATTTATTTTTATTTTCTTTTTTTTGTTGCTAATTCGTGTCTTTGTGGTTGCTTTTCACTTTTTGTTTTGTTTTTGCATCCTTGTTATTGAATACTATTTAAATACAATGTGCAGACAGAAGCAATTAATTATAAATGTTGTTTTGTTTTTGTTGTTCTGATGTTGTTGTTGTTGTTGTTGTTGTTGTGGTTGTTGTTTTCTTGGTTGAAATTGAGTGGCTAAGGTAGGAGAAACATGCAGTCAATTTGCCAAAGTATCTGTTTAAATGTATCTGTATCTGTAGCTGTATAAATGTATCTGTATCTGTAGCTGCATAAATGTATCTGTATCTGTATCTGTGAGTGTATCTGTATCTGTGTGATTGCGTAGCTGCTCATGCGAGCATGATTCCATTCATAAAACGTACCTTTATCTCATCGCTGGGCAGCTCCTTTTTGATCTGCACAGCGCCGCCGGCCAGATTTTGGGGGCCAACGCTGGTGGGGGCTGTCACGTTGGCATCACGCGAGTTTGAAGGTGAAGTTTTGGCCGACATTCTCAACAGGTTCAGTATTGGGATAGTTAACGGTACTTAACACGATGATGGCAACTGAAACGCGAGAAACTCCGTATTAATTTAAAGTTACAAATCGCCGCATTTAATTAACAAATTTCTTGCATCATTTTTATAATTATAATTTATACTGATTTCTGAAATATGATTCAACTATCTTAGTCTCAGCTGAAGTCTTAGAAGTTGTGGGAATTTGGCGGAAATCGATTTTTTTTTGTAGAATTTTGGGTCTTAGCTTACACGATCAATCATCGTGGTTCGAATGTTTCTAGGAGATGGGCCTAGTCTGTGGCTACTCACGCCTCCTAATGCCCAGCATTTGGGCCATAATTAATTACAGCGTCTTCCTCAAATTTACAGAGCTCTGCGTACGCCGCATCTTCTTCTGTATCTTTGTATCTTTGTATCTTTGTATCTATGTCTTGCATATTGTTTCGCATCCATTGGATACGCACGCAAGCAGAAGGCGGTGTATTTATATACCATATATACCATATGTGTGTATATCTATACCTATATCTGCATCTGTATATGTATCTGTATCTGTATCTGTATATGTATATGTATCTGTGTCGGTATCAGTATCCGTGTATCCGTGTATCTGTGTGCATGCGAGCGTGTTCAGTTGGCGCGCACTTTGGTGTCTTGTAATTTAATACCCTGTACGAAACGTTACCACCTATCGCATGACACAAGAACAAAAATTCAAATTCAAATACAAATACAAATACAAATACAAATGCAAATTCAAATACACGCACAGGCACAAATACAAATACAAATGAGAGCCAAGTGAATTTCTTTTTTATGCTTTAACTTAAGAAGAAAAATTTTTAGCGCGCATTTCACATGTCTCGGATTTTAAGAACTTGAGTGCAAAATTCTGTTCAGTTCCATTTAATTATTATTATTGAGGCATTAAGATTATTAAATAAATAAATAGCTAAGGTATTTAATAGTGATAATATTTGAATTGATTCAATGATATTTTCATTATCCGCACACATCGAGAACATTAATTCATATATTTTTCATTATTGTTTATGAGTCCTCGAAGAGGCCATTTAATTTCGTACACATTTCGTTCTTAATGCGAATTCTGATGTTGATCTTTATTAATTTTCGGTTTTATTTAATTTCATTTCTTTTTTTTATGTCTTTCTGCCACAACGAAAACATCTCAATTCTGCGTCGCACTGTTTGTAACTTTGTTTTGGCTCTGTTTTTCCTCGAGTTGAGTTTTGGGCTTTTCTCTCGTATTTAAAATTATTTACAAAAGTACCTGCATTTTATCGTAATGAACAGTTCTCAATACACATACATATATGCACAATATATATACATATTATATTATATATATATATATTTGTAAGTGTGTGTATTTACTTGATACTGAATTTAAGTATTATTCTTTTGTGTATATTTTGGCTATTCACTTGAAGAAGATGAAAAAATTTCCAATGCAGTATTGTCCAATATATATTCCAAAAATAGCTTTATATTTTCGACATTATGTATATTTGGGTTTGGTATGGGTTGTATGTTTTTCACTCACAATTGCCTTTCTTTCGTATTTTTTGATTTGATTTTCCGCTTTACAACAAACACCGAACCCGAACGTCAAGGAAAACCATGCCCAATGCTCATTTTCATTTTCACTTTTCACATGCACGTCGCATTTGATACAAAAAACGAATTCAAATACGAAAACGAATACGAATACGAATACGAATACGAATATCCGCGAACTCAAAACTGAGTGTATTTCAAATATTTTTGAGATTCTTTTGCTGTCCTTCTTCTTCTTCTTCTTATTCTGTTATTCTCTGATTTATTTGCTAAGCGCTCACTCCGACCGACATCCGCACGCGGCCGCGTTTCATGAACGTTTGACGCTGGCGGCCACTGCCATGTGAGTTTTACTTTGCCGCCGTTGGCTCTGCCGCACAGTGGAACCATCGACATGTTCAGCTGGTAAAAATGAAATGTGATAACAAATGTTCACAGTTACTCATTATTGACGATAATAATAAGCACATGAGTGTGTGTGTGTAAGTGTTCAACTGATTGATAATAAATTTGTTATGAAACCTAGGGATGGTTCCACTGTGCGACGCTGGCGTCACTGCCGCTGCCATCGCCCCTCTTCGTGTGCTTGTTCTAGTGGCCTCTGCTGCGTTTGCGCAGCTGTGGGTCCCATTCCAAGGGGACCTGCTTCTTGTTGCTGTTGCAGCTCCCGCTGTCTATGACGTTTTGGTGTGGAGTTCCCCACCGCCCTTACCCTTCTTACCGCCCCCTTTGGGCTATCGTTTTGATGAGTCAAATGTTGTGCGCTGAGACGCCTTAGAAGACTTTTCTGTCTCATGAAAATGAAAACGAAACTGTCTCAGGTTCTTCTCCGTGTCTTTGCCTCTCAATTGCTCAGTTGCTCTGCCTCTCTGTCCCGCTGCCCGCTGCCCCGCTGCCCGCTGCCCGCTGCCCCGTTGCCATTCTTCCTCCCTGCCACCCAATCGCACTCTTTGCATATTTTCATATTGCCGTCGATGCAACGCGCGGGTTAAAAATAAATAGCATCGTGTGGCTGCTACCGCTTACCTGGCCGATTCGTGTGTTGGTTGCATTTCGTGTATTTGTTGAATATTTATTATTGTGTTATGTCTAATTTCCTTTAATTTATTTAAAATTTTTGGCATTGTACTTACACACAAACGCACTTGAGCAGCGAAAACGAGTAAAAGAAAGGAACAGTAAAATAAATAAAAGACATGCCAAACGCGAAATTCAAAATTAATGGGACATTTAAGTAATTCGAAAAATGCTGTCAGCACTGTAAAGGCCATCTGACATAATTATTCCCATTTGTAATAGTAATTGTATTTTTGAAAATATATTAACACTTTTCTCAAAACATGTATTGATCGTAGTTGATTTTCTTTGTGGATAATAAGATTCTAGAATCACCGTTCCCTTGTTTACTTCCCCATGTGCCATGTGCCATGTACCATGTGCGTCCTCCAACAACAGACCGCTGTCTTCGTCAAGGGCTGGTCATCTGCACGCAGGTAACATTGGTACCTTGACGTTTCTTGTAATATTACAAAACAGCTGGTAATTGCCACAAGTGCCAGAACGGTAGAACGATAGCCAGAATGGTAGCTCCGTGCTTACCACCCAGTAACTTGTACTAAGTACTAAATACTTTTAAATAGGCTAGTACCAGCAGAAAATCGGTGCCAGTTGCCCCGCTAAGATCATGGTACCTTTCCAAGAGAAGAACAGAAGTCGAAACCTTTGCTGTCGTCTGTTCCTTAGTGCGGGGCGTGTATAGGAATGCATCAGGAAAATGTATTGTCTAAATTAAATGGTCAAAGAAAATATCATAATCAACAAATAAAAAAGAAGAAATCATAACAATAAAATAAAAATAAATTAAAACAGCTGCCGTGCCAATCAAAATCTCAAAAAAAAAAAAAAAAAAAAATACAAAAGAAATAAAATAAAATCATAGCTATGCTAAAATTCAAGAAATGTACCATTTAAACAATAAATATGATTTAATTTAATTATAAATGTGTCTTTCTCTCATGTGCCAAGTTAAAAACTGATGTAATAAATTAAACTGTGACTAACGCATTTTCTGACAGCCGATGAAATTTGCATGCAATTCAAAGTATTATGTTTTTATGCCAAAAATAAAGCATTATCCAAGCACAAGGGTAATCATGTTATTTAACCCAATATAAATTTAAATATGAAAAGATAATTTCGTTAACATTCAGCTGCCGTCTTTGTTTAACACAATGCGAGGGGCATAAGGGGTATGACTCCGTGGCGCAACGGTAGCGCGTCTGACTCCAGATCAGAAGGTTGCGTGTTCAAATCACGTCGGGGTCAATTGAAAAAAGTAATTTTTTTTTTTTTAATTTACTTATATTTTAAACCACTTTCATTTAATCTTTTTGTGTTATACATAACTATTTATATTTTTAAGTTTATTTAATTATTCAAGTTTTCAAAATTGCCAAAATTATTTGCACAATTATATAAATATGTATAAATAATTATATAAACTTTCTTTGTATATTAAACAGGCTAGTGGTCGAAAAAGATGTCGCAATGAAACAAACAAATCAAACATTATCTGCATCGGGTGGCCCTACAATGAAAAGGCAATTACTTAACTTATAATTATTTATTTATACTTATGTACGCAAAGCAAATAAAATGTATAGTTTTAGGTAATCATATTCTAAAAATAATCAAAATAATAAATATAAAAAAGAATAATTTAAATAAATAAATAAACCGAAAACAAAATTCAATTTCTTCTTATTGGGTGGGAAAGCTAATGAATCAAATTTAAATTTAAATTTAAATAAGCCGCTGAACATGCCAAGCTGCCAACTTAATTGAAAACCCAAATAGATAACAGGTTTGTTTTCTCTGCAGACATTTAACAGCGGCTCTGTAAACCACAAAAATTCAACGCTGCTCTGTTAACAGAAAATGTTATGCTGCTGCTCGTTTCTGTTCGCCTGGTGTTTTTCGAGTTTTGAGATTGTGCGCTGAAAACGAAAATCAGCCGCCATGGGCGTAGTCAAAAAAAGAAAAAAAGGGGTTGTTTATTTTTTCATAGGTTTTTATTTATTTTCACAGTTGTTCATAGTTTTTAATGCAGTTTTTGAATAAAATACATAAATTTATTTATTTTTATATATTTGGGAAGTTCTTAAATTTCTACAAAATGATTGTTGACAAACAAATACATTGCAATAATTATTATAGCTAATGTATATATATATTTATTATGAGACAATTGTTTTCTGCTTATTTTTGTATATAAAAAAGAAAATAAACATTTCAGTAATTATCACATTTCCTTATATACATGTATGTCTATATACATTTATAATTGCTTGGATTACAAGATTTATATGTAAGCTTAGACCAAAACAAAAAATATTATAATTATTATAAATATATATTAAACACAATATAATTGTTGCATAGATTCTCTTTTTTTATAGAATCTCTTTGTTAGGAGAATTACCAAAACAAGAATCAGCTGTCTGTAATCAGCTGTTCGTACTGTCCACTTTCTGTCAAACTGAAGCGACTCGTGAATAAAGTTTAAATTATCGTTGAATAGTCTAAATAGTAAAATATATCACCGATAAGATGACTAAAATAGCTAAAGCAACTCTTAGTTTAAAACAGGTTGGTAAAATGACAGGACTTTCATAGAAGCACTCTTTTAACTTAAGCGATTTGTTAAAGTTTATGCTGCGACAGGAAGTTCTTAAATTATATAGAGAAATTTGGCGAATCACACGACTCGTGCCGGACAAGCACAGTCAGCGGGAACTGAGAGAGTGGGCCAGACACGATTTCCAAGCCAATCGCAACCAAAGTGATGAGGTGGCCATCAAAATGTTACTTCAAAGTGGGAGGAGGAGTCTCACCGAACTGCAAACCAGCCTGGAACTAAGCGGCATCAGTGTCAAGAGCTCCCGCAAGTGAGGAAAAGTCCTGTTTTTATTTGAGCTTCACAAATTTGTTGATAATTAAGATCTATAAACATATTTAAATAAAAGTGCTTGCACTTAAAACGAACACAAAAAAATTTGATAAAAGCTGTAACGTTCTAAAACCTTTGAGGTGCTACGGTTCGCTGTTTAGTAAGTCTGTGTGTTTGTTAATTAGTAAGCAGTCTAGCGTTTTTGGTATACAATCACCTTATGAAATTAGAACAGGGGACGCAGGATACTCAAAAAGGCAACCTTCATCAGCGCCAAGCCGAAAAGCAGAGTGCCAACGCTGGTGATGATCAGTGAGATGAGATCCCGTTTGGCGTGTTCCTTGACACGCCCCACAAGAAAGCTATGTATCACTGTGCTGGTTATGTGCGCCCCATCAAATCCACAGCAGGGAATAGCATTTATTAGCGCCAGACCAATGCTGAAGACAACGTTGTACCGGAGCAACAGCAACAATGCATCCGGCCAGGCGGAGCTTAATCTTGGAGATCGTGGAACAAATTCGGATACACTCACCGAATGCAGCATATCACGTGGTTGTCCTACGTATACCACTGAGGGCAGTTTCTTCTGTTGAAAATTTATACGCCTTACTACCAGAATTCTACTTTTATTGTGAAGCAGAGGGCGCATGCAGAAACCTTGCTCGCAAGCTCCTGATATACAATTTCCACTGGAGTCTTCCACCATACGACGGACGGGAAGGCAAACATGTTGTGGTATCTCTGCAGGTGCATCTGAATCCACATCCTCAACATACTCAAAGCAATTAACAGCAGGATTGCGTTCGTCGCAACATTGCAGTCTGCCATCAGCATTGTGATGTGAAATGTCTATGCTCTCGTCGTTAAGCCGTATAAAATCGGAGCTAACACAGTACCCCAAGCGCTGCTGGTGTGCTTCCCTTAAGCAACGCAACCAGGTATCTTTGTTTGTCACTGGACAGTCGTTAACATGAGTTATCAAATTCTGGACTTTAAAGCCTCGTTCGCCACCCAGCAGTGACTTAGGCGGCAGGTCAGTAACGATAATATTTTCGTTGTATGTGTAAAATGGTGAGACTGTAAAGCTTAGTGTTGATATTAGAAGATAACAAAACCCAGCGAATAGAAAGTTGTTCCAAATACCAGCGCAAAGAATGCGTAGCTTGCGAAACCAGCGCAGGCTATTTAAATGCTCATGAGATAGCTCTGTGTAAGCCATTGGGAGGCAGTAGAAAAGCTGCAACATAAATAATTAAGATTTTAGCCAATATTCTTTATAAACCTTACCTTAAAACCAAAGCCCGTCACTGGCACATCTTCTAGTGCAGCGGCTAGTGCATGACCTTGCTCATGTAGAAGACTGCACAGGAACAAAGTGGCAATATAATAGGCAACCTCCTGTAAAGGTAGATTAACTCCAGGCAATAATATTTCTAGCTGTACAGCTGGTATTACAGTTGATGCAGTTGTGCTTCCACTGCCACTAAATATTGTTATTATAAGCAATATTAGACCAACCGGAAGCAGCAAGAAGGACAGCAAAACGCCTACGTTGAAGCTTTTGACTAGAAAATTTCTTGTGCGGTTGTTGCCGGCATTGGAGCCCCAGCGTATTAGCATCCGATTAAATGTACTGGCATTCGAATGCCAATGGATCGTCATAAAGTTAACGGTAAGTCCTGTTCTGCGTAAAAAGGCATCGTACGGGTAGTGCATACAGCTCTGCATCAACGTGTACGCATATAAATAATTAACCGTTAATTGAGAACATGTCAGAATATTGAAAATGCAGCTTACCTTAAAAAAGCGATCAAAAAAGTACAAAACGCCATACAATGATGTTAAGACAATGAAAAATACTATTGGATCCATTATGTGTAAACTAGTTGTTAAATTTGAGCTATTTTTTAAATTACACACATTGTTATTGTCATTTACTTCACTATTATTCTAATGTTTTAGACAGCCAACATGCCGAACATCTGTTTATTTCTTAATGCACCAGCTTGTAATGACGATTGAGTTGGCAGGTCTTCCATGCTTAATAAAATGAAAAGGTTATATTTAAGGCATTTTGTGACGTCACAAAATTGATATAGCACAACCTCATAGCTAAATATGCCATTGTATTCAGTGATACCACATATTTCAAAGATTTTTATTTGTAAAAA
This sequence comes from Zaprionus lineosus, assembly GCA_035044505.1. Lineage (NCBI taxonomy): Eukaryota > Metazoa > Arthropoda > Insecta > Diptera > Drosophilidae > Zaprionus > Zaprionus lineosus. Next base: position 86,026 of record JAWNNX010000655.1, on the reverse strand, counting down.
CAAACAAGCATTTTGTGAAACGTTTGGTTTTGTCAATATATTGAAAATATATAATTTTTAATAATTATGCCAAAGGTTCGCCGTAGTCGGAAGGCTCCACCGGATGGCTGGGAACTTATTGAACCGACGCTAGAAGAGCTTGAACAGAAAATGCGAGAGGCTGAAACGGAACCGCACGAGGGCAAACGCATTACGGAATCCCTGTGGCCAATCTTTAAAATACATCATCAAAAAACACGCTATATCTATGATCTTTATTTTCGGCGGAAAGCAATAAGTCGTGAGCTGTACGACTATTGTTTAAAGGAAAAGATAGCCGACGGAAATTTGATTGCCAAATGGAAAAAGGGTGGTTATGAGAATCTTTGTTGCTTGCGTTGCATTCAAACGCGTGATACAAATTTTGGCACCAATTGCATCTGTCGTGTACCCAAGTCCAAGCTGGAAGAAGGACGCATTGTCGAATGCGTACACTGCGGATGTCGAGGTTGCTCCGGATAACTGCATAAAAACAATAGCGTAACTGGCAAATAATATTTGTAATTTGCAAAACTTAAGAGAATTGAGCGCTCTCAATAATTGTGAGGTGTAAGTAGCTTCATTTACTTATAAAAATTGTAAAGTTTTCTAAATAACAATTTTCTTTTGCAGATACTGCATGTAAGACGTTGCTTATAACGACGACGCCTTAAGCCTATCGGCGTCTATTTTATAGACGATTTTCCAAACAGTAAATATGGAATAGACGTGAAACTTATAGAGTAGGAAAGTACAATAATTAAATAAATTTTAAACGAAAACAAATTGTTTTAATTTCCAGAAATATTTATTAACATGGGTAGGACCCGAAAGTATGAAGGGACATCAATTGGGTTCTCGGCGTTATTTCTCAACTATTATAAATACTGAAAAATTAACCACAAATTTAAATATTAAATTAGTATAGCTGTTTTATCCCACGAAAGTTGGTTAAATTATTATTAAACATTTTTTTTCCTTGCGTTGACGATTAATGGCTTAAAAGGCTTTAAAAGCAGAGTGAGATAATTGAGACGAGCAAAACAAAACCAAAGGGATGCCGTTTTATGTTAGTCAACACTTATTTATGGAGAGAATGTTGAATTATGTTCAACATCTCGCTCACTTAACAATCTTAACTTCACCTCAGCCTTTTACGGCGATGTTGAAATTGGAACTGCGCTGCTAACAAAAGCAGCAAAAGGACATTGTGAAAGACAGTTCAACGCAGAGCTTTGTGCACAACACGTAAAAGGGTTAAACAAGAATTCGAAAAATAAAATTTATAAAATTCGATGTTAATTGTGCATAACAAATAAAAAATTTTCGAATATTGTAATAAATTGTGAATAAATAGTTTAATTTCTATAAAGGAACTCTCAATAGATTTTCCGAGTATACTGTGCAAGAAAACAAATGTTTGTATCGATTTGTAGCAAAAGTTTGAGTAACGCTAATTTTGTTGAACACTCACACAAACACACTCACTCAGAGGCACACTTGTGTGCGTGTGCAGCTGGCTGCAGCTTACAGGAAACGGTAACTAAACAGGAAGCAGCTGCTGCCCAGCGAGCGCTTCGATAAGAAATTAAGATGAAGCCAACGTCATAGATTCGCAGCAAATATTTAACTAATTTGAAAGTGACACATAAGTTCCTGAAGAGCCTTAGCAACAATAGTAACAATAGAGTAAACAGTATTTTGTTTATAGTGTTTAAGAGAAAGAATTTTGTGCCAAAGGATATATAAAGTAGCATCACGCATACGACGTGTGCAAGCAACGTCAATAAATCCACAAATTGGGCCAAGTTTGTACGGCCCGAGCAGCTGAGGTCCTTTGTGCTGTTTGTGGGTGACCCAACCGAGCTAAACCAATGCATTTGGGTGCACAACAACAACGCCCCAAGCAACAACAACAACAACGTGAGCAACAAGAGAAACACCAGAGAAGGCGTTCAGCGTTTAGCAAAGGACGACAATGTCATCCCTGCAGCGTGAATGGCATTTACAGGTGAGCCATCAAACAAATGCAACAGTCGATTGCTCCCAACACTCCCATTCAGGTGTTTGCATTAAAGGGCTATGTTTTAAATTGTTTGCCAAACGGACTACTCTAAGGTCAAGAAACGCGCTCGACTCGCCCTCTGTTTCAGTGCGTTCAAGCTGAAAAGTATTGAGATAGTTTGAGGTCGTTTGGTGGGCATTCCGTTTGGTGAGCATGCGCCTTAGCCCGACTCAGAGTCAAACAAAGTAAATGAGGTAAACCTATGTAAACAATGGAGTACCTAAGACGGGCTGAGAATGGGTCAACGTCAATGACTGAATAACAGGGTCAAATTTATCATAATTAAATTACAGGATACCTAAAATGATAATGAAATGAACTCATTATCAGTTCAAGAATAAATATAAAGTTGACGAAATCTAAGCTTATATTTGAAATGGGAAAATAATTGTATTAACCTATTCGTCCTTTCACTTATTCATTAGGTATAATATAAAGTCATTTGGGTTGAAAAAAATATTTACAAGTTACAAGGTTTTTAAAGTCTGCCAAGTAACTGTCAGCGTTAAGCTGCAAACATCAACAAGTTGCATGGTCGTAATTCCCTGTAATACCCTGTCCATAAGGCAGCAGTTTCAATGCCATTTGGGATGCCCACGCGCCAATGTCAACTCAATGGAAAATTTTTCCATTTCATTAGGTTGCTTCAGGGCCTTGAAATGTTGTGATTTTGAAATTGTAGCACAGCATTGGCACTTGATATCCTGCTACACCCGCGCTAACTTCTAGACAAATGCCCGCCCACAACGAGCGCACTTCCTGGCAATTTAAGCCGAATTCCCGCTGACAGGCAAAAGGCGATAGGCGACAGGCGACTGGCGACAGGCCCTCATTGTGTATACAATAAACCGTAAGCTCTGACATTTGACAAGGTCAAAGGGCGTGGATGCTGCCACAAAGCATTAAGGAGCCACACAATCCCTACCATATACATCAAATGCCAAGTATATTTTCCTGCTCATTAGAGACGGACAAGCCTTCAATTCCTTAAAATTGCAGATTGCAGTTGCATGTTTGTAACATGCATCTAACAATCGTTTATTTGTAGCCATCAATATGGCAAGCAGCCATTACTGGCACGTTCCATGCCATTGACGTGGCAGAATAGAGAGCTCTGCACGTCAAGAGGAGTGCAGAGTAATAGTCGGGGTGGTTGGATAGGTGAGTCACCACACACGAAGCACACGCCTTATGAGAAACCTTAATTAACAGAAAACCATTTGACGTGGAAGCTCCTGCGGCACAGGACGACGCACACATAATGTTTGATTCCAGACTCAAAAGGATTACGTATTAAAAGACACAAGATACATTTTTTAAACTCCCATACAAACCCAAGTATTATGTCCTTGATAAAAATCAACAATTTTTCTAAAAAGATTTCTCTTCAAAAATATTTAAAACCAATAAAAAAAATGTAAAATATTAGTAACTATAAAAAATTCAGCTGATAAGTTGTTATTTTTATAATTAATTTATTTATTTTGAGCTTAAAGAGGACATGAATTTCATTCCTATTAAATATGCTAAATATTCAAAATAATTTTTAAAATTGTTAGAAGTATTTGAAAAAATAAAAAATATCAAAAAGAAAATTTTCCAATTGACCCCGACGTGATTTGAACACGCAACCTTCTGATCTGGAGTCAGACGCGCTACCGTTGCGCCACGGAGTCACATGACATGATCTGAAGCTAACTGCGTATATGACTTGATCCCAGTTCTAATATTAAGAATCTAATGCTATTGGTTTATTGACTGCTAAATGCAACACAAAGAAAAGACTCTAATATATATAAAAGAAAAACTATTTTACAACAAAAACAACAACAGCAGAAATAATCATTAAAATAACCTGTAGCTGACTGGACCTATGTTCATGTTGAGGTACAAGCTAGAAGCAATCGCTCGCTCTCTGCTAGCCATGAGAGCAGCTAATTGATTGCTGATTAAGAGTACAATCTATAGACAGATAAGTTCTCTTGGTATGAAGAGTATTAAAATGGATTTCTAAAAATCAACCAGTTTCATATATTTTTTGTATAAACCTAATATTTCTTCCTTATCGCTGGATTATTAACCGGTGACTCTTACAAGTTGTAATTGCATTGCACTTGACCCTGAGAGGGAAAGGCGAATCATATGAAAAACGAAAAGTACCCCAACTGTGGGGAAAACCACCCAACAACAACAATGGAACTTTTTGCATCGATTTAACAAACAAAGTTTTAAGCAACGACATCAAAAGCAAATAATTGTAGTTGCGGGTAATGCCAACAAATTATTTGGTTAAGATGATGATTCATTAAGGATTGTTATGGCGAGTAAACAGACAAGGACTTGCAAATTATAATCATTGCTTGCTCTATGTGAAGCAACATTAAAGGGTCTGCGAGACCCCCTGAAACTGATATCCTGCGATAACTTCAACTAATATATTTGATAGAACGGTCCCATTCGCAAAAAGGGTTAACTTAATTAAAGTCTAACTTATGGCTCGCATCGAAAGGCTTGGCGGCGACATCGTGGTCTGACATATCCAGCAGTTGGAGCCGTGATTGCTGTTCGCGTGTCACTGGGACATTTGCTTTGAAATTCAAATTCTTACAAAGTTCTTGGTTTCTTGACTTGTCGTTAAATTTCATAGATTTATTACAATTTTAATTAAGTTTTTATTTCAAAGAGTTATTAAAGGGGGTGAAACATCTGGATGTGTCTTTGTATTAGTTTAAAAAAAAAGAAAGTCATAAAATCATCTTTAAATAGTTTCTGTACTCACGTTGTCCATCCTTTTTTATAGGATTCACGGGGATCGGTTTACTGCGCGAGTGAACCGGACCCAGCTGGTGGAGTCCAGTACGAGTCGGGAGGGCTCATTCTCAACGACACCATGGGAGCATCCAAAAATGCCGGTAGCGTTTGTGGCCAGCCAACAAGTGGATCGCTCTTCTCAGTTGTATCAGCACCACCCGCACCAATGCCAAACGTGCCCGCAGTCTCGGTTGCGCTGGCCGAGTTGGATGTCAAGAAAATGGAAGCACTGTGTGTACCATCGCCCTCGCCGTGTGCCTCTCCAGCTCGTCGACCTGCAACGCTCAGCTTGGATGCACCATGCTGTCCGCGGACGTTGCATTCCAGCTTGCTGGAGCACCAGATATCTGAGCTGGAGGAAGACGACAATGAGAACCTGTTGACCGTTTCCAGCATTACGGCTCGGCCGTTGATAGCCAAATCCCATGAATTGCGCAGCAGTCGCAAACAACAGTCGTCGGGCACGGCGCGCAGTAAATGCCTCAAACGCAGCAAGGAGTTGGAACGACCTCCTCAGAGGCGCAACAAACAACTCACCAAGGACCGAGACTCATCAACCAGCACAACTGAGAGTGGCGCTGTCACTATAGAGCCACCCGATGGTGGCTATGGCTGGTTCATTGTCTTTGGAGCCTTCTCTGTGCAGTTCTGGGTCGCGGGACTCGTGAAGTCGTATGGCGTGCTTTATGTTGAGATTATGGAAACTTTTCCCAGCTCAACGGCAACCGTAGCCTCCTGGATACCAGCTATTCTCTCGGCCCTCTGCCTTGTGTTAGCTCCACTGTCCAGTGCGCTCTGCCAGCGCTTTTCCTGTCGCTCCGTTGTCTTCGTAGGTGGCATCTTTTGTTCCCTGGGCATGATCCTTAGCTATTTTGCCACAAGCCTGTTGCACCTGCTCTTCACCTTTGGTATTTTAACAGGTAAGCGATTTTCTTGATGTCATTAAGTTTTTTCCATCTTTGTAACCACGTCTTCCTCCTCCAACAGGTATCGGTGGAGGTCTCTCAACAACTCCCGGAATCGTGATCGTTTCCCAATACTTTGACAAACATCGAGCTCTTGCCAATGGAATCTGTGTGTCCGGTACGGCGGCTGGTAGCTTCGTGCTGCCCATCTTAATCAAACATTTGGCCGAGAATTGTGGCTTTCATGGAACCCTACTAATTCTTGGGGGTTGCATGTTGCATGTGTGCGTGTCGGCCACTTTATATCGACCTTTAAGTGCCTACGCCGAGCAGTCGCAGCCTCAGGATGAAGCTACCAAGCCAATGGGAGATGACATCAATACCAACACAACGGGCATAATAACCACTTCCACGTACTTAGACACCTGCGAGATGGCGGACAATGAGCTTAACGATAAGTTTATCGAGCATCTGTTTCTGGAGGAGTGCAAGAATCACCTGAACTACTACGCCAGCAAGCAACCAGGTAACCAGGTCGATGGCTTCCATAACCAAATCAATAATTTATCACTCTTCAGCTCAAGACAAGTCGGCACAGGAGAGCGATGATGAGGTGAAGGACATCATAGGCGAAACCACCTTTATAAAACCCATGAAAAAGGTGCGCAGTTCTGGTCTACTGCATTCTGTGGAGGATCTCAGCACGGACTCCACTTGGGTCTATCGCAAGCATTCTGGAACGGATTCGAATCGTGGTAGTCGACGTCGTCGTAATGTCTTCGCTAATGACGAGGTCATCAGTAAGATTCAAGCCCATCTTGAGAAGCCATTGTCGCCCCCGAGTGTGGTCAGTCGAGGCCTTAGCAAAAGTATGGAGATACCCACACCAGTGAGTAATTTAAGTGAACTCAAGCAGCAGCAGCAGCAATCGGACGGAAGCGTCCTTAACTCCCAACTCCTGGACGCCACGGCTGCCTACAACGAAGATGAGGACAATGATGTGGCGGATGAAGATGATGATGAGCAGCAACTCAAACGCGGCTGCTGTGCGCGCATCCAAATGTATCTGGACATAAGCCTGCTCCGGGAACCCAGCTTTATACTGATGTGCCTATCGGTGACACTCATGTCCGTGGGGTGTCCCTACATGCTCTACTACTTGCCCGCACACGTCATTTCCATAGGTGGGTATTACCTTAAAGATGAGGATTAGAAAACTGAGATCTCTTGTTTCTATTTAGGGTACAACAAGAGCGAAGCCGGTTACCTGGTGGCCATCAGTGCAGTTCTGGATTTGTGTGGTCGCCTGGGTCTAGGATGGCTGTCCGATCTCCAGCTGTTTGATCGCAAGAAGACCTACACTTTGTGGTTAGTCAACAAGTGGCATAAACTAAAGAAGGTATCTAACCACTTGTACAGCATTTTAGGTGCCGGTCTGGCGGTGCTGACAATACCGTTTACAAAGACTCTCATCCTGGTGGGTCTCTCTGCGGCTGTGTACGGTCTCTGTCTGGGAAGCTGGTATGTTCTGATGCCTGTACTGTTGGCGGATGTATTTGGAACGGATCGAATAAGCTCCAGCTATGGGTTGGTGCGCATGTTTCAAGGCATTGGTGCCATATCGGTGCCTCCACTGGCAGGCCTGCTCAGAGATCTGTCTGGCGACTATGAGATCTGCTTCTATTGTATGGGCTCCTGCATGTTGTTGGGCTGTACCCCGCTTATAGTGTGGACAATACTGGAGGCACGCAATCATCGACTGTTTGTGCAGCACGAGGAGGACGATTGCGAGGAAGCTTAGGACTCAAATTGATTCTAATCCTAGTTATAGACTTGGTTTTGTTTGTTGTTTAGCAGTTACCAGTTAATTTATTGTTAACTTAATGCGTTAATCGTGTTTGAGTAGAGTTTACAGTTAGCCCGAAAATTGTTTTCTATAGCAGTACAAAAACCTATGTTTAAATGCCTCACCGATAACATGGATACTCTACTAATGACATTTGTATAACTAACTTTTACTACAACTTAACGAAACGTGTACTTTACTTAACTTAACTCTCATTCCCAGCCCCAATCTCACTCTCACTCTCACTCTTAACCCCACTCTCAATCTCACTCTCGATCTGACTCTTACTCCCAATCTCAATCTCACTCTTAACAGTCTCCAATGTCATCTAAAAGACAACGCCTGAAGGCAATCCTATGTTCACTTCATATGCCTGCGCTTATCCTATGCAAAGATGCAATTTACTGCGATCTACGAAATGTTATCCCAACATATGAAAAGCACCACAAGTTGCGAAAAGAACTGAGTTACAAAAAGACATGAACACCAAAACCAAAATCAATGAAAAAATAAAATATAAAAAATAAAAAAATAAAAAATAAAAAATAAAAATAAATAAATAAATAAATAAATGAATAAATGTACCCAAATAACATACAACTTTATAGTGCATATAATTAGTTATTGTATTCGATTTATATGGTGAACAATATATTATTAATACTTTACTTAGCTGTAGGACTCCATGTTCATTAAACACGCGATAAGAAACTATTTCCAGAACTTATGAAAGAAAGAACTTTAATTACCCGAGAGACGCAAAATGAGGCTATTTACGATAAGCGATAAGCGATAAGCGATAAGCGATAGCCGATAATTGTTTATTAAATGTTTAACAACTTTAGGATCACATTCTTCGATCATTTCTAGAGGCAGGCATTCTCAGAGGACATTAAACTAATCTAGTTGTATAATAGTTGTTGTGAATAATTTACCCAAACCAAAGGAAATACATAAAATAAATATCACTGCAATGCAACTCCATGTTTCTTCTTTCTATTTTTTTAAATATTATTATTAAATTTACTCTCTTTATAGATATTTAATGTGATGGGCTATTTTATTGACATTTCTGGCATACGTAATAAGAGTTCAAGCAAATAAAAAATAAAATATCAGTAAATAATGAAAAACTGAGTTTAAAACAATTTAACCTCATTGATAAAAAAAAAATTATTTATTATTTTTAGCTTTCGTAAATTCCTCAAAAAATTAAGTACTTTAATAAACAAATGTTATTATTTACAAAAGCTACGTGATCGGCATGCACAAGTTTTTATTTTTTTATTTTTTTATTTTGTATCTGTGCAATGTAAGTCAGGGTTAAGTGTGGACTCAAAAAAATGTTACCTACTGTGACTTTTACACTTTTAATAATATTAATATTTAATTATTGTGAATAAATTTATTTAAATTCTGAGAAGTTGCCAAGTCAACGGAAATTTCTTCCTAATATCTCCAGTTTATCCTCGAAGACCCATTGCATGCCACATAATAAATGAATTCGGCATAAGCTCATAGAATAAATCATTTAAATAGATAAAATAATTAAAAACTTAAATTAAAATTAATTTTCAAAACCTTCACCTTTAAATGTTGATTAAGACATAAAATAAATAAATATTCGGTATTGCTTAGAAATGTCCAATTTATTGAAGAACTTTGGAAATATGATTCGCCTTCCACTTTATTTATAATATGTGATGGATTTACATATGAATATGCATATGTATATGTGTATATAATATATGTATATGACTTAATTAAAGACGCTAAAAGTTCCTTTTCAGTTAACTACTTAATTAATTAATTAACTATTTATTTAAAAAACGCAAATGAAGCGAAGTTTTGATTATTCGTTTCTTTAGATACAAGAAAGAGTAGATTTTTATTAATTACTAAATTTAATTGGAATATCAATATATAATTTCCTTAGTTGGCGTATATTTAAAATTTAAATATAATTTAAATATAATTCATTAAAACCATGTTATATACTAATAATTTTTGCGGCTGCATTGATTTGAGCTGCGGCTGCATTTTGATTGCTGTAGCGGGTGTGATTTTGCGGGGCTTCGATCGGTTTCTGGTGGATCGTAAGTATTGGAGTCTTTAAGGACGAAGGCCTGGAAATATACTTCCAATTCAAAGGTGAATGCATGTTTGGCCTTATATCGCTTGTCTTGAGTGGCCTACAACTTGTCAGTTGTGTTATTTTATTATTTGGTGTTTTCTTGGTAAATGTATTCCAAATATTAAGATTAACTTTGAAGATGCTCCTTATTTAACTCCTTAGAGACTACGAAGCTTCCTGCTACCCTATATTATATTCACTTTGCTGCATGTCTGTAATTTGATCTGGGAAAGTGTCTTTGTGATAATAGTGGAGGATTTCTATGATTATATAATATTTGATATATTTCAAGTGGGTAAGAAGTCACTGCCTATGAGGTCAAGATCCTTATAATGATCTCTTAGCTTTCAGCTTGTACTTCTGCCTGGTTGTCTATTCCTTCTACGACTCTTTACTGTAAAATGGACTTTGACAATGTTTCATTAATAAATTATAATAATAACATTTTATAATTTTTTTTAAAAGTAAGAAAAGATCGGCTTTTGATCCTCAACTTGAAAAAATTCAAACTTGCTTGGGTTTCCAGAAAATATCTTTATAAACTTTTGTTGAATGTGTGAAGAACATCAACTTGAACGTTGCAACTACATATAAATAATATTTACACATGATTTTTACAGGGATTAGGAATATGGTTTAGGAATCGTATCACTAGAATTGCTCTAGACTGCGTGGTGCTGGTGGTGCACCGTATTCCTCAGCCGGCAGAGCTGGCAAGGCGGCTGGGGGTCCGTACTGAAGAGCGGGCTTTGGCTGTTGCTTGTATTTGATGAAGTACACTTCTGGCTTGGTAGGCTCCGTGGGTGCTGGCGATGGGAGGATAACTGGCAGCTGTTCCTCGGGTTTCTTGACCAACACATAGACTAATGTCTTATGCTCATCCTGTACAGGTGGAGGCAGTACTTGACGCACTGGCGTAGGTGGGTTTGGTGCCTTGATGAAAATGATCTTGTAGTGTTTCTTGGGCACAGCCGTTTGTATGGGTGCAGCAGCGGGATACAGTTCAGGCTCCTCTGGTGGAACATGCACGTACACATTCTTGGTAACAATTGCCTCGGCTGTGGGCGCAGCTGGAGGTCCATAGAAAGCTGCTGGGGGTCCATATACAGGCAATGGCTGAGCCGGTGGTGGTCCATATTCCTTTTGGGGTATTGGCGGCGGGGGTGCTCCATAGCGCGGTTTTGGTGGCTCTGGTCGTGCCAATACAACGGCCATGTTTGCCGCCAGGACTAAGATCAGTGCTACTTGCGATTTCATAGTGATTGTCGTGCTGTCGGACCTGATCGGTTGCTCGTACTCGAATGACTCGATTATGCCAGGTCATTGGTGCATTATATATGAGCAGACGCTGCGTATACGATTTTAATTTGATCAACGGTTGTTTGTGTAACCCCCTTTTTCCAGGGACCGGACTCTTTGCATAATATTTCTGATTGCTTCCCAATTGTAATGAGGTGGTAACGGCGACTATGGCGGTGGCGGTGGCGGTGGCAGTGTCAGTGGCAGCAACAGCGGTCGTTGTTTTCGAAGTCGTCATCATCAGTGCACACGTTGCATACAAATGAGTCCCGATCGTTGTCAAAATCGTCGCATTGTGCCCAATTTCATGTTCGTTTTGATATTTCGATACTGAAAATGAAATTGCAAACACAAACAGCAAACAGCAAACAGCAAACCCCTGACAGGCCCCTCCCATTGCAGCCACCATCCGTCTCGCTGGCCCGGCACGTTCTGTGTCTTAACTGGACTTCCCGGCCTTTTTAGACGCTATTTGCCAAAAACCATTGAGACTCGATTGCGTCGCCTCTTTTAACTGTTATTCATGATATAACACCTGTGTACACTCAATGATACTCGATGATACCGTCGCTAGGCCACGGACGGTCAATGAAGTGGAGCTTCATCAGTTCGGTTACCCTTTTGTTGCAAGATACCCTGTAAAACAAGAGACAATATGATAACAACACACACACACACACACACAAAGATTATCTATATGCAGATACCAGACATCAGGAAACTTTTGGCTCACTATTTACTGCCAAGGGAAATTCAATGTTTTTAATGTCAAAATTAAGTTAAATTTGTTTTTAAATGACATTTAAATAGCTATAGTTCCTTATTTACTCACATAGGCACTACCACACATAGACCAGCTGCGTGCCGTCCAAATTGTTCGTCGACAGCAAGAGAAGAGCCAGAAGATGATCTACTTGCATCATTGTTGCTTCGTCATTGACCTGCGCATTGGAACACTTTTGACCGCATTTATTCAAATTGCATTAACGGCATATGTTGCAGTTACTGCAGAATCGACAAGTGAGTTTTGATCAAGATCAGTTGATCCGATCCTAGATCCTAGTTGTGACCTTTTCTCTCTTCTTCTCTCTTTTCTGTTTTATTCTAGGAACAAATGATATCAGCCAAAAATTGTTTATTATATTTCTGATCTTCTTTTTGCTGAGCACCGTTTTGGTTTTGCTTGGAACTCTGTTGGTAAGTAAACGAAACGACTTACTTCGTTCAGTTTATTGATACTGATACAGATACTGATTAATTGATTGATCTCTCTAGCTGAGGCCAAAATATATACTCCCATATTTGATCATGTCTATATTTAAATATGTTATAGTGGCTTGTATGCTGTTTGTAGACTACATACTTTATCCGTCTGACTTGATGCACACATTGTATATAGTTATGTTGAGTAAGTAGAGTAGAGCGATAAATAGCCGTTATTTATAAGTGAATAATAAATTCTTCATAATTATTATATATATTTACCCTATATAAGTGTAGTAATTGATCCATACATTTGGCTGGTTATCTACTCATTTTATGCAGCCATTGGCGGAGATCTGCTCTTTTAAGAACGGTGTTCATCAGAAAAGTGGAAGGTAATTAAATTCCAAATCATCAATTATGCTCTACAAAATGTGTCCAAGTGTCAAGAAAACACTGTATTTAAATGTTTTACATCCGTAAGAAGTACATTGACACACGGCAGTTGCTCTTTTATTTTTATATATATATATTTTATATTCTTAGGAATATGGGAATTTACTGTTAAGAGCTTGTGATACCGTAAACATATTAACGACAAAGGTAATTTTAATAAATATATAAATTCATGCTTAGTTTGATCGATTCAAAGAACACGCATAAAGATTACAGTAACCGTATTCCAAATGACTGAATGTGTGATGACTGTCATCCCAATTTTATTGTAAGTGTAAATAATAAATATTTAAAGCTCATCCAATCTTATTATTTTAACAGTAATCGTTTATCCTCCATTTATCCAGGTGATTAACTACTCAGTGTCTTTGTTATGAGAGAGAAAATAATTAATAAACTATGATTTGGCACTCTAATTAAAAGTATCTATTTTAAACCCTTAGTTTTCTCAATACATTCTTTCTAATGAAAGACTTTTCAAGTAATACAGTATAATTATAATTGTAATTATTATTATAATTATTTGAATTATTATTATTATTTGTAAATTTGCATTTTTTTCTTTTTTTAGTTATCAGCCTTTGCCTTTTCTTTTAAGCTTTCTATCGACATCCATCTTTTTTAATCATTTATGTGTAATATGTAAATTATAAAGTAAATCTATTTAAGTTAATGACTATTCAGTCATAATCTTTCATAAGTATCCAATAAATATATGATAGAAATAAAATGAAAATTTTGTAATTATATTTTCAGAATATTAAGAGGGCAAAGAACTTAAGTAGCTTAGGCGTCAAGTTAAAGTAAATTTTATTCCTGAGAATCGAAGTTAAGATTTACTCTCTTCTAATGGATATTTACAAATTTAGAGCTCAATTACAGTCTTTTTCAATATTGGTGGCCAATACAAATTGCTTGGCTGGTAGATACAATAGATAATAGATAACAGCCTAGACATAATCTCCGAAAACGTACTTTGTGGTCAGTGTACTAGTCACCGCTGGTATTTGGGAGTCCCTGTAATCAATAAATACGTTACGTTTGATAAGAGCTAAATGTATTATTGGCCTCCACTCACTGGGTGTATTTTTTAACTGAAAGCCGCACATCTGTCATTATAGTCTCAATATCAACATTCGGTTTTTTGGCAAGAGTTTCACACAGAATTTGAATAAAGGGAGTACCATCATCGTGACGGAAGGACACATAGCCTTCATAGGTGCTGTAGCACTTAAGAATCTCACTAGGTGGTCCATTGGTCTGAAAATACAAATCAAATAAGATATAAATATAAATAATAAAATCAATTTTACCTGAACTGCATCAGTTTTGAAGTTTCCCGCCTCTCTATTGCCCTTGCATGCCTGCACGAATAGAATCTTGGGCTTGTTCTTCAGTGTGCGATTGCGTACAATAGGAAAGACGATGTCGTCATCCAGTTTGTAGTCTTTGTCCTTGGCAGCTATTGTATCATGGCGGCTCCCATGACTCAGTATAACCACAACCAAGGCGGATCGCTCATCGAAATTCTTTTTTTCAACTGGAAAAGATTTAATTTGATTTCTTTTACGGAATTTCCATTCACATATCTCACAAAACATTAACTCACGTTTTCCAACTGTTGTTTTGATCTCCTGCAGAGTTGCATTCTTTATAACTTGCACCTTGCATTTGAGGTCCTTGAATGTTTTTTCCAATGACTTAACATCATTGGCGCTTCCCTGCCGGAATTCATTTTGGTTGTCAAACTTTTCGTTATTGAATATGATAACCTCGGCAGGCTTCAACTTAGGTTTGTTTGCTATAACTGGGTTTGGTAACGTTGTCTGGAAGCTAGATCCCGTGTTCTTCATTATACCATGTGCATCCATAGAGATGGGAGTTGCTGTTGGATATCGCTTGGGCACTGCACCCGTCTTGGTGCTGAGACTGGCATACGGCGTTGGCACAGTGATCTTTGGAGTGGATAGCACTGGTTTAGTTACGGATAAGGAACTGCCTGTGGTAGTACCTTTGGAAGCGTAAGGTGATACATAGGAAGCATTCTTTTGGCCGAGTGTATAGGGCGATACGTATGAGCTGGGTACAATCGAGGTTGAGGTGGTCGTTGTAGTGCTTGTTTTTGGTGGCCAGCAGGTTTTAAGATTTCCAGGAGTACTTAGACCCACGCGTGTCGTCTCTAAATGCTGTGAAACACTGCGACCCTCTTTTTGTGATACTGTTGTCTGTTCCGTTTTCATCACTGTACTGGAGCGCTTGCTCTCGGCTTGGGGCTTAAAGGACGGTGTTGATCGCAGAGAGACGCCGTTTAGATTAGGTGGAGTCATACGCTTTGTGGTTGTTGTGAAACTTGTTGTGCCACTGTCACCGTTCATACGGAGCTGCGCAAATAACTCCTCCAGCTCGGATTTGCTTGGTGTGTGTCGACTTATCACTTCGGTCACTCGTGCCTGCTGTGTACGCGTCACAGTTTGACGAGTTGAATTAAACGTCACCGTTTTTTTATTACTGTCGAATATCGTGGAATTTTGCACCACTGTGTTGGTTGTTTCCGTTGCAGCGCTGGTTGTGTTAACACGTGTACGTGGATCCTGCAGTGCCAGCGCCTGACTATTCCCACTCCTGCTTCCACTCTCGTCAGTTTCTTTCTTCTTGTTAAACCAACCCATTTCTTCCGCCTTGCCTCTTAGCTCAACTGCAATAATCGTTCCGATGCGTTCACTTCAATGCTTTATCGCAAACTAAACTCTTAACAAGTTTTTTTTGCCCACTGGACGACCACATTGATTACTCATCGCTTATCTCTTTCTGCTCGCTCTCTACAACTGGAAAAGCACTGCTGATCGCCACCGGGCTATATGTTTTATAGAAATTTTGGGGTTCCAAAACTTAATACGGTATATTTTATATCACAAGTAATGAATTCACTTAATAGATGATTCCATATTGCTCCCCAGATAATTGATTATGACCTTCAGACATACACACATTAACCTATAGCTATATCAGTGGCAAGACTACCTTGATAACATTAAACGGTTTTGTATTTATCTAAGTTACAAATAAATTATTCTATCAATTGTTTACATTTGTGTGTGTACATAAAAACCTTTTCATATACATGCACACATATGTAAGTACATACTTCCGGTTGGCTTATCAACCAGTTCCCAGCTGGTGTACAATGTACGTATACACAATATAAATTCAATATAACCCACTTAATATAAATCTAATTGTTTGCACTCTTACTCGTTTTAAATGAAATACTTAAAATTATTAATATCTATAAAAAAAAAAAAAAATTAGCTTTTATAGCAATAAGGAAGTGTCTAGATAAGCCAATCTAAAACACAATAAATGAAATTATATTTTATTTTGTTTTGTTTATCTTATGAAAGGAAACATATTTTTTATATGAAAACATACAGTCAGGGGGGAGGGGTGTTATTTTTATGTTTGTCTTTGTTTAAACATTATTGTTTTGTGTCTTTTGTCTTTTTGTAAAAGCCCAATTTCCAAGAAATCTACGTACCGCACAAGAAACCGATCGAGAGCAAAGGCGTGAATAAATGTCATATGAGCAGCTGTTCGCTCTTAAGCTGAAATAAAGAGATAGGAGCGAACTTTTGCTCATTAGCTTTTATTTTTGTACTCTTTACTCTGACGCGTTTTATTGATTTTCAGTCGGAGAGTACTGGCAGTTTTATGAAGTGATTACCGGCAGCGTCGCGTACGAATTGTAAAAACAAAACAAAAGAAAGCTCTAGACAGCCCCAATGTTTGGGGAACACTTTCAACTTTTTAGAATTTCAGTGCATTGGCGAGTGTAACGACGGGAGGTGATAAAACGGGCAATTCGGCAAGAAAACTCCGGTAGAATCGACGGGACTCAAAATTAAAGGCGGTTAACAGCTGTGAAGTGCAGTCTCCTTTTTTATTTAGCAACACAAATGTAATTGTTTCGCAATTGATATTTAAATAAAAATTAAAGGGATTTGTAGCACATAATTAACAAATTAATTGTGAAAATTATTATCCAGTGCATTCACTGCAATTCACTGATAAGACACTGACAAGAGTTTTGGGTGTTTTGGGTGTTTTGCCTGTTCGAAAGCTTATCGCAGATTTCATTTTCAAAAATGCACCTTTTCTATGCAGATAACCTTTGAAATATCCAAGGCCAAAATCCAACAACCTGCCAAAGTTCTCACACACTTCATAAATTATGAATGTACTTCAAATGTAATTGTAATTGGCGTAAAGCCCGCAAATAGAAATAAAACAAAAAAAAAACAAACTATTTGAATGGAAGAGCAGAAAAAATTGTTGTAAAATGAATTAAGAAAACCCTGTAGATTCATTGTTGGAGTAATTCCCAAATAGCAGGAAGTGCTATTTGGCCAGATTACATCAGTAGTCTCTACTGATGACCCATGACTACTGTTCTTCAAAGACTTTATTGACGCAAGTTCGCATATTTCCACGAGATATTGTTTCATGCAATAATTTGTATCAATTGTCAAGTATTGCATGCAGCTTACAGACATGCAACTTCGCCAGCTCAGATCCATCCCGGATCTTTGATTAATTTGACTGGCAATTGCTCAGGCGCCAAAGAAGTTCGTTTTTATTTACTTGCTGCCCCCTTCAAATGTAAATATCAACTCACGATTATTATTATAAGGAAAACCTCTTATCAATATCACGTTACCATCAACTTAAAAAAGCCTTTCTGTATACATAATATATATGTGAATATATATTTATGCATGCGCATGTATAGATAGATATATACATACATCTATAGATGTGCACAGCCATATCTCAAGAAGGCAATTAGACCATGAAATTTGAAATATCATGTCCACATTTACCAGGTCTAAAGTGATTGTGAAATTGAAATTGATTTTTCGTCTATTATTAATTCTAGTTGTACGTAGGATAAGGCTTAATTGATATACTCGTAATTAAGACGCATACAATACCAGTGATTAATAAGTTAATATGTAACTTGTTTCTTGAACAAGTTTTCTACTGATGTGTCAGTTTAAGCTTATTTTTAACACCGTTAAATCTTAAAAATTGGTTACTACTTCGATAACAATTTGGGAGCTACTTTGGGTTTCAAAAAAGTTTAACTATACCCCAAATTGTTCACAGATCAACAAAGAAACATTATCGAATGCAAATAATGTGAAGCACTTATGCGGGAACGTGGTCTACTCTATTGGGGATGCCCCACCGTAGACTAGGTGATGCTCTCACACTCAATCTGTCCCTCTCGCCGTTTTTCTCTCAGCCTCTGCCGAGCGAAGATAATTATTTTTCTGTACACCGCTCGGTATATTAGACAGAAGCACATCCCAAGGTAGGTTCAGTACAATATCAGTAACAGGCTTTTACTTCTAGCTCGCAGATACTTTCCATTTCGTGCTATTTAATTTTTCAACAAGAATCCTGATTTAATACCTAAAATATGTAACGGATTTTAAAATAATTATAGCAAGTTTCTTGGTCACGTGGACGGTTAATATATAAAATCACAATCAAGTGGTAAGGCCTCGTAACTATAAAAAAGTGCTTCGGAATTTTAAAACACATTTGCTTGCCTGAGTATACTACTTAATAATGGCGGCACCGGTCTCTGCCTTGGACTTTGATGAAATACTCACTCAAATTGGAGAATTTGGACGCTATCAGAGAGTCAATTACTTACTCATATGTCTGCCCGTGCTCTTTGCGGCTGCCAACAGTATGTCGTATGTGTTCACTGCAGGTGTACCAAGGTATCGCTGCCGTATTGAACAATGCGATGATGCTGCACAGCCGCAGTATCAGGCGGAGTGGCTGGATTTGGCTATTCCAGGAAAGCGGGACAGACACGGACACTTTACACCAACTGATTCCTGTACTCGCTTTGCTATTAATAACAGCTACAGCCCCCAATATCACGTCAAGCAGCATCGGAATTTAGATTTGTGCGACGAATCTTCTTTTTTACCACAAAACACTCAACGCTGTGCAGATTTTGTTTTTGACGTCGGTGAGTACACAATTGTGCAGGACTGGCAGTTGACGTGCAAGGAGAATAGCTGGAAATTGGCCTTTGTGGGCACAACACACTTTGCAGGACTTGTTATAGGCACAGCGCTATTTGGATACCTTGCTGATCGGTAAGATTATCTGCGATCCTTAAGTAGTCCCTTTAATAGTATTACTTCTTTCAAAATTTTAAATTAATATTTCAAGACAAAAAATTCTTAAAATGATGCGTAACTTTTCTTAAAAAGACTGTTACCGAGAGTCGTGATATCACTAGGTGGCAGCACCGATAGTTTTATTGGTTTGAATTGTCATTAATTATCGATAAATGTGATCAAGAATTTAAAAGAATGTAATTAGTGAAAATAAGCCCATACAACAGTTGAAATCAAATCTTAAAATTCTTAAACCGGTCATTAAATTTATATTTAATTATTTAACACTCACCCTTATTTTTCTGGATAGATTTGGACGGAAGCATGTATTTCTCTTCTGTGTCGTCTTTATGGGCTTGACAGGCATTGGACAAGCACTAGCCTGGGACTACATAAGCTTTTTGGTTTTTGCATTGTTCAATGCGGTGGGCACGTCTGGAGTCTACCCACTGGCCTTTATTATTGGCGTTGAAATGGTTGGACCCCGTAAACGTGAAATGACAGCCGTAGTGCTTAATTATTTTTATGCACTGGGTGAAGCGCTGCTTGCCCTTGCTGCTTGGTTAATCTCCAAGTGGCAAATTCTACAGTTAGCACTGTCTATACCTCCACTTTTTTTTATGGTCTACTTCTGGTTAGTTCCTGAATCAGTTCGTTGGCTGTTGGCCCGAAATGAGCACGAAAAGGCAGGTGCTATCATCAGACGAGCTGCACATGTTAACCAACGAGATTTGTCTTTAGAACTTATGGCTAGTTTCAAGCAACAGCAACTTGAAGCCTCAGATGCTGAGTCCGATAAGAAGGGCGTGCCTTCGCAAAAGCAACAGCGCCAAATTTGGTCATCCGTCAAGCAAGTGTTTTCCTCCAAAACATTAATATGGCGGTATATTATCCTCTTGATTATTTGGTGAGTACAATTGAAAGTAAAATAAACTTTTTTTACTAAATTTTTATCTTTGTAGGGTTGTTAATGCCATTGTCTTTTACGGACTGTCCCTGAATGCGATCAACCTCAGTGGAAACAAATATATCAATTTTGCAATGGTCTGTCTAATTGAAATACCCGGATATAGCTTGGCCTGGGTGCGTTTAATATGCCCCATACGATTTCCCAAAGAAATAAATTTTATTTTTCTTTCTAATTAACATCCAAAAATAGTTGTGCTTACGCAAATTGGGACGACGTCTTGCCTTATCCGGCTCACTTTTGCTCTGCGCAATAACCTGTGCAGCCAGCGGTTATATCACCACAGGTACGCAAAATATATAGATAATATTAACCATACATTCCTATGTTCTTATGTTATTATAAATCTTAACTTTAATGCATGCCCACATAGTAACTAATGATAAAAACGATAAAACCCGTTAAGTGCCTAAAACTAAAATCAGTAAACAAATAAATGTTAAGTCACGAGAAAAATTAATTGTTGGAGCTTAAAACCTTCTAAAACTTTATAAATGTCAAACTCTCGTGACTTATTGTTTTTAAGTGTTTGATAGTAATAATAACTTATTCCTTTTATGCAACAGGTGAAAATTGGTTAATCGTAACCTTTTTCCTGATTGGTAAAATGGGCATTACCTCTTCGTTTGCGGTTATTTATACCTACACTGCAGAAATGATGCCAACGGTTTGCTTAAACTAAAATAGTTGTTTACAGAGCCATCCAAATAATGTAGCACATTATAATTTTAGGTCATACGCAGCGGTGGAGTTGGCACCATGTCTACGTTTGCACGTTGTGGGGCCATGCTGGCGCCGTTTGTGCCGCTCCTGGTATGTAACTTTTTATCGGGATCTAAAACTATTCTCACCATGATACAATTATCCATTGTAGGACACCTTTTATAAGCCATTGCCTCTGCTTTTATTCGGCGCAACATCAATGGTTGCGGGACTCTTATCTCTTTTGCTGCCGGAAACCTTTCACAAAAAGCTACCCGACACGGTTAGTTAGCTGAGCAAATTGCTACTCAAACGCATTAATCTAAACATGGTAATTATTTTTTGCAGGTTGCTGATGCAATTGCGTTGGGCAATAAGGCACGACCAAACTCGGACAGCCCCAGTCACTCCATCACCACAAACGTTCACCAGTCCGAATGATATTCTAAGAATATTATTTCTCGCAATACTTAAAATAAGGATTATAACATAGATTTTATAGATTTAGATATTACATGGTACCAAACTTGTTAAAAAGTATTTTTTGTATTTAAATCTAATTAATATTTGTATGTTTGTTATGTATATCATCTTGACGGTGTTTTGTCTAGCTTTTTAATCTTTACATGTAAACAAAGTTTTAAATTAAACAGAATCTTTATAATTAACATATTTTAATTATTTACAATGTAGTTAATAAATATTTTTTGTTAGAAATCAGTCAAACAAAAATTATTATTCCCCAAACAAACTTTCAAAAAGGACCTTATCTATTACTACTCCAAAGCGTTGTACTAATTTGTACCTCTTTTTATCATTATTGGTTTTTAATATCTGATAGACCCCCAGTCGCTTGGGATTATTTACTTCCCAGTCGGGTAATAGATCATCAACGTTTATCAAATCCTCTTGTCGACGTCCCCAGTAATCGACGTAAGCAAGTTTTAGCTGATCCTGCTCATCATTGACATATATGAATCCAACTACATTTGTCAAAACAAAACTTGTCAGTGATAAGGTAACCAGACCAGTGACGCCGATAGCTGCACAAACTCCTAGAGCTTCCTCTGACACATGGCCAGCATTACTTAGCGATAAAGCCACCGGTGCTCCCGCAGTTAAGGCAACTAATTGATATATTTTTAGTCGGTTAAAAGCTGCAATTAAACGAATTAGCGGCAATTGATATATGGGACGCCAATCCGTGACACTGACATCAGAAGCAGGTGATTTTGAAGTAATTGTTTTTGTTGGCATTGGGACCGGCTTCGTAGCTGGTGTGGTTGCATAGTAACGTTTACTACTAATACAAAATGACAATGGCAAATTTAATCTGCACAGCCGTTGAATCACTAAAAGTTGTCAATTTATTTTTTATTTATTGTTTTATTAAATTCATTACTGAATTATGCGAAAGAGAACTCACTTGTGCTATGTTCTATTATGTTAGGTAAGCTTGCACGTTAAACTCAAAATGTACTGTAATCTTTTATTGTTATGAATGTTAGCTCCTCCTGCGCTGGTCACACTCCATTCTAAGATTTCTACGTTATATTTTTTTTATTCGAGAACCAATTCAAAAAATTATTTGAATTTTTGAACGTTATTAAGAATTATAAATAGTCAACCTGGCTAAATAACGATATATAGATATTTACAGTATGTAGCTTAAAATAAATATTTTCAAGAAAAAATTAATAAAATTGTTCGTTTTTAAGACAAACAGCTTAACATTTTTGGCACTGGATTAACACTGTACAACATATCCTAAATATATATTTTGATTTAATGCAATTTCAATGACACCAACATTTTGAGAATTGAGCGCCAGGCATTAGTTTAATTATAGCCCGACCAATTGAGCATCATAGCAGAGAGGAAAGCATCCGTCGGAGCACTGTGCCAGTAGCAGTCGACATCGTCGCGGACTCGAGTTTGTATTTACGGTCTTGTGCCGGTCATATCGGCCAGTTACAAAACGAATTTACATAGTATGTAATTGAAAAATTACAATATTAAATCCATTAGTTTAGGCATTATTCAAGTTATAATAAAATATATAATATAATTTTAAAAGCAAATTCTCAACATTATAACAAAACTATATCCAATTTATTATTTATTAGTTATACCATTTATTATTTAAAAAAAAGTAGAGAAAATGCTTTACTTACTTAAAATAACAGTAAATCTAATCAATGTTTAAGACAAAGTAAAAAAAAAAAATTATTTTTATATTGTTTAACAAGCTACAAATATTTATAGCACAAATTTGGTGTACTACAGATTCGAAAATAGGTTCGTTTCTCTGTGTGTGTGTGTGTGTGTGTTGGGAGATCATCAAAAATTAAAACAAAACATGAAATAAACGAATTTAATATAAACCCTAACATTTAAAGAGAATACACGTCTTTATATATTTAATAAATAAATAAATAATTAACAGATTTTTAAGGAGCACAAGAATGTCGCTTACGTCTTTAGGGATCAGCGCAGGCTTCATGGTCGGCTGCTGTATTGCCGCACAGATAGCTCGACGTGTGAGCCGTCGGCTGCTCAACAGTGATGGAATCGTGCCGGTTCTCATGAACGAGGCTATAGCTGCCGCTGAGCTTTGCGCCTGTTGCTTTGAGCTGATCATTGGTAAGTGTCCCAGGAGTTACGTTTGTTTGAGACATATTAACAAGAGCATCTGCAGTGGCTGACAACTTTGGAGTAGCCGCGTATGCCATATTTCTGTTCTTACTCACATGTTGGTGGGGCAAGGTGTGGGGCGATGCCTCCGCTTGTCCATACACCCACATGGAAGATGTGCTAGAGGGTCGTACAAGCTTCAAGGAAATGGCACTACGAACCTGGGCAGAACTTATGGGTGGTTGCTGTGTTTACCGTATTGTGCAGGTATTTTGGTGGCTGGAGTTTGCTGAAACACACAAAGGACGTGCATTTGAGGAGTGCAACGCGGACCTGCAGGTCAGCCCCTACGTGGGTGCTGCCATTGAGGGTGTTGCTACACTACTATGCCGCCTGGCCTCAAAAACACTCAGCGCCAAGGAACCAAAGTTCAGTAGCTACATTGATTCCTTTATTGGCACTAGCCTAGTGGTGGCAGGTAAGTCCCCGCCCGTCTGCGACGAGGCTCCCAACTACTATCATGTCCTCTCACAAAGTTTACGCTTTTAATTATGCCCTGCTTGCAGCCTTCAACTTTTCGGGTGGTTACTTCAATCCCGTTCTAGCGACTGCTCTTAAGTGGGGCTGTCGCGGTCACAGCAACCTAGAGCACATCATTGTCTACTGGATTGGTGCCTGTTTAGGTGCACTACTTTCGGTGCCCATATTCAAAATTCCCAAAGTCCAAAAGATTCTTGTGGGCGAGGAAAAGCAAAAACAGTCCTAAAATTAAAATTGAAGCTATCGTGGAACAGTTTCAATTTTACTTTAAATGTTTTAAAGCTTGTCGAATTCGCTTAAACTTATTTATTTAAATAGACAAAAAATTATTTATGCTTTGGACTTAAAATAAATTTTTAGATTACTTCACAAGCTTTGAATCAATTAACAGTTTCGTTACAAAACTTTTTGGTTATATACATAAAAAATAAATATTTTTTTATTTATATTTACATAAATGATTATTTTAAAAAATATAGTTAAAAAATTGTTATAATTTAACGAACGATTCATTAAAACCACTAAAATAGTCTTCGAAAAATATTTATAATTTTTTCAACAATATTTTGAACTTACATTTATTGTTTTTAGTTATTCATTTTTCTAGCGTTTAAAAAAAAACTAGGAAAAGCTCTATGCAATAATTTTTATTTTTCTATTTATTTTAATCACAATTAATGTCTCTATATATACATATAATATGTTAATTTTATAGATTCATGTTTGATAAAAAATATTTCTATCAGATCACCCAAGAATTTTTCGCTATTTGTTCCATAATATGGATGCACACAATAAATAAAATAATTAATGTTAATTAATTCAAAGTTCACTTTGTGTCATTAACTGAAGGCGCCTTTGGTGCTACACGTCGAACACGACGTTTGACCCGCAAAACGACTTCATCATTAATCCTTTCAAATTGATAATCACTGTTGCCAAGAGAAACGCGTTTGGTCACAAAGGATGAATTGCTGCCAAACATATCGTTCTGCTCCAAGGCGCTTGAATTTAGTGTCTCATCGACGGTAACATTTAAATGTGAGTCTTCAGTCTTCTCTTCCGCAACTGGCGGGGTCTGTGGTACGACTTGCATTGCTGGTGTAGACTCACAAGTCTCATCCAATTTACGTTTCTTTATAGGCGTTAATTCATCTTCCTCTAATGCTCTGCTTTGCTTTCCACCTATTATAATTTCGGTAGGATTGCGTGAATCTGATCTTTTCACTTTAATGCTTTTCTTCAAAAGAGTGCGGCGGGAAACGTAGCTAGGGATTTGGTTAGGTACGTCACCAGGCTCCTGTCCCGAAGTTTGACTAGTTTTAATAGATGTTGATGTTACAGCTGCTTCGTCAGGTTGCCATTCACGTTGTGCATGCTCAATGTTATCATTTTCAGGACATTGATTATGTGACTTCCCATCTGGAGTTTTTGTTTTTGATTCTTCTGATGTTATTTCAATCGAATGTGCCACAACAACATCATCAATATGATCGCATTTAGTTGTGTCAGGTTGCACATAGATAACAAAAGGTGACCCAAGTGATAACTGCGGTAGCAAGTTGGACGAAGCGTCATCGTTTATGTTGTTTCCAATTTCAACGTCCGAGGAGTCCAATTTTAAGGCTTGAAACTCGTGCGTTGACGTTGCAGATGTTGATGTATTTTGTAAAGCTGAGTCGAAGTCTTCAATCTGCTCTCTTCCGTCAACAGCTACTGCGATGTCCTCAATATTCATCTTTACTGGAAGTTGAACGTCTGCAATAATTTGGATATCTTCGCGCTTTTGCCTTTTCCTTTCCTTTCTGTTGGCTGACTTCTTGACTTTTTCAACAGGTATCCTTTCTTTATCTTCAAGTTCATTTTCTTTTTCTTCGCCCTCTTCTTCCTCGTCGTGCTCCTCCTTCGCTTCTTCTTTCGCTTCTTTTTCACACTCTAAATGCATCTCGTTCTTGACATTAGCATCCTCGTTCAATTGATCTTTAAGGAAAATTTCACTTATGTTGGATGAATTTCTCACGATTCTGATAATAATTGGTGTATTACATTCTTCATTTTCTTCATCTTCATATTCTTCTTCTTCATCATCGTCTTCTTCCTCGTCTTCAAAAACCCCTGCTTCTTCTTCAAATTCCATTAACTTTTCATCGCTGACATCAACGTCCTCTTCCAATTGATCTTCAAAGTCACTATCGATTTTATAAGGCGATTCCTTTACGATTTCAACATCAATTGGCTCTTGAAAATCAAGTTCGTTTTCTGCATATTCCTCTTCTTCTACTTCTGCATATTCGTCTTCGTGTTCTTCACTCTCTTCTTCGTCCTCCTCATCTACCTCTTCTTCTTCAGCTACCTCTTCTTCTTCAGCTACCACTTCTTCTTCAGCTACCTCTTCTCCTTCGTTGACATCAACATCCTCTTCCAATTGATCTTCAAAGTCACTTTTGTTTTTGTTGGATAATTCTTTGACGATGTCTTCAGTAATTAATAGTTCTTTATATTCAATTTTGTTTTCCATAAATTCTTCCTCTTCTTCATCCCCTCCTTCTCTTTGCTCTTCTTCTTCGATTCTTTTTCCTTCTTCAAATTCCATTAACTCCTCTAAATTACTTTCTTTTTTGTTGTATGATTCCTTGATGATTTCTTCATTTACAAAAACTTCATTTTGAAGTTCATTTTCTTCTACTTCTTCTTCCTTCTGACTAAAAGATTCAAACGCCATTACATTATCATCAATGAAATTAATATCCTCATCCAATTGACATTCCATGTCGCATTCGATTCTATTGGATATTTCCTCGATAATTTTTTCAGTTGATGGTTTTTTAATTTTAATCTTATTATCTTCTTTTTCTTCTTCGGATTCCATTATCTTTTTATCGTTGAAATCAATATCTTTAGTCAATTGATCGCTAAAGTCATCTTCGATTTTTTTAGATAATTCCATGACGCTTTCATTAATTATTGATTCTATATTTTCAAATTTAGTCTGTTGTTCTTCTATTTCTTCCTGGCTGAAAGATTGACAAACCATTATCTTCTCGTTGAAATCAACACTCCCTTCTAAATGATCTTCAAAATGGCTCTCTTTTCTTTTTGATTTTATATTTTCTAGTTCAAATTCTGTAACTTGTTTCTTCTGAAGACACTCAGAATCTTTTTTAAATGAAATATCAAATTCAGCTTCGATTTTGGTAGATGATTTTTTGACACTATCTTCAATCGCTTGGTGGGTTACTTCTGAGAATATAATCCTTCTATCTGTGATGTCAATATCACATTGTAATGCACTGTCAAGGATATCTTCAGTAACAGCGAGCTCCGCAGAATTATTGTTACCACAAACAACAATAGAAATATCATTTGTCTTGTTCAGTTTTCCACAAGGAACAAAAAGATCTAAACCAGGAATCTGAATTTCTTCAGTTTCGTCAGTTTTATCCATTTCCAAATTATTTTCTACAGTCCTTGTTGTTTCTTTAAAATTAGACATATCGCTGGGCAAAAAATTAACTGCGGCTTTTAATGTTTTTTTTTTCGATGCTTTCGATGGTGACCCTTTAATCAGTTCCGATTTACTTTGCAATATTGTTTCTTTTTGACTAGTGGTTGGATTAGCATTTTCTACAACTTTTTCATTTTCAGTCTCGACTTTGTCCTTTGAGAATCTTCCGGCAAAATTACCCGGAGTGTCGGCTTTGCGTTCAATCTTATCATTAAATACTTTTGAATCCAGTTTTCTATCATGTTCGTGGGATCTAAAGGGATTAATGAAACCGATGTACGTGTCTGTGTAATTAGGAACGTTATGCTACGTGATGTTCTACACCAGTTTTTAAGCTTACCTAGTATCATGTTTTTTGGTGCTTTTGTAACTTGACCGGGACCGTGAATGACTGTGACGACCATTTGCAAATTCTTCACTATCACTTTTTATATGGTGCTTACTGCTACTGTCTTTTTCTCGATATCGACCACGTTCGCGCGAGCGACTTCGGTTACGGCTCCGTTTGTGACTATATTTCTTATCCCTCTCATAGGTTTTTCTACAATCAGTTAATTTACTTCGAGATTTCTCAAAGGTGAAATCTTTGGCTTGGTGATGCACTGTTTTTCTTTCTGGAGAAGAGCTTTTGACATGCGTTGGTCTATCATGTCTACTATGTTCATGCCGGTTGGCACCTTGAGAATCTACGTCTTTTGTTTTTAAATCTGCTGTCTCATTACATTTAAACCGTTTGTGTTCTTGGTGCAGTTCTTTCTTCTGATTAGTTTGTTCAAAGTTGTTGGCACGTTTACGTCTAAAGCACAAATCATCGTTGCTGAACAAAAAAAATGAAATATTATGTTTACCTTTGGATTGCTTCCGAGAACTCATCATATTAAGTTAACTTACTCTTTTCGAAGCTGTGCAATAAGTGAGTCCTTGCGATTAATTTCCGCTTTAGCCGTGTCGAGCAAGTTTTGAAAATTAACTTCCATTACTTTTACCTTTTTTTCAAGTGCTTTATTTTGCACTTGTAAATTGGCAATATCAGCTTGTGCGGCATTAAATTTTGCTTCCCAACTTTTAAGCTCATTTGTTCTCTGGTAAACATTTATTTTAGATTAGTTATAAAAAAAACAATAAAATATTACTTACTTTATCTTCTGCCTCCTGAAAATCATCCAAATCATCGTAAATGTCCAATTCGTCGCCCAACATTTTGCAAAACAATATTATTTGCAACCATTACATGAAATGCGCTTAAAACGACCAGTGTTGTAAAATGGTTTAGAAAAGTAATTTCTAGGGGTGGTAAAGGCATTCTAATAAATATCGCTCATCGGCAATATTTCTTATATGATGGGGTGCACTACCAAAAATAACGAATATCTTCAAAAATGCATAATTTGCTTTGATAATAAAATTGTTTTATTTTTATTTTGTAATCTCGTTAATTTTAAAATTATAAGATTAAAACAAGTAGGCACTTTACTTAAACATATAGTACCAAAAGTTTATATGCATTTCATGTCACTTAACAGAAACTTTTGTTGTTAACATAAACACGATTTTAATATTTTAAAGTAATATCTTTAAAATATAAAGCTTCTACTTAAGGAGATTACACATTTAGAGTGTAATGCTATTTAATCAATTTCAATTTCAAATATTTGCAGCCAGCTGAAAATAAATTAATTTATAGGTAATACTTAACACAGCTAACTTCATGTCACAACAAATTTGGCGCGCAGCAGCTGTGAAATATTTGTTATTGGTCGTTGTTGCTGTTGCCAATAAACTTTAAGTAGAGCAAAGCTGACATAAACAATAATTTTTAATTTGTTTAACTTACAAAGCAAAATTTAGTTGCACAGAAGCTATGGATCCAACAATATCTGTTTCAAAGGTAACAGTTACTGAATTCTGCTTGTGTTACTTTTAAATACAAATTTTTATAAATTGCTCCTTGTCTAGGGATGTTTTGTTTATAAAAATGGTGCGACGCGCGCCAATAAAAAGAGTTCTAGTAAACGAAAGCGTGCTGATCAAATTGAGAATGGTACTTGTAGCTTACTTGGAAAAGAGGTGACTTCACAGCCTTTTTATGTCGCATATAAGGAATGTTGGAATCAACTGCATAACGATATTGGAAAGCTGCGGACCGAAAGCAATGCACGTACATTAAATCAGCTTGTTGATTTTATAACAGAGGAAGAACAGGAGAATGGACAGAATGGGATTGGTCGAGAGACGGAAATTTTGCGTACAGCAGCCCTGCTAACAGGAATCAATCAGCCAGATCACTTGAAACAGTTTGAAACACTTACTCAACGTCTGCACACGCAGGGAGCTGCGTGTGTTTGCGTTCTACAATCGAGAGATTGTGCCACCTTGAAGACTGCTGTAGAGTCCATGGTTTACGGCTTAATGGACGCACTTGCAACGACTTATAGTCAAGATATGCTAGAGGAAGACGATGAAGATGAAGGTGAACGAGATCGCAAACGACTGCGTCGTTCACAGTGTACACTAAAACAGCTCAATTCGTGGTACATCACAAATTTTGCTGCTAAGAACAAAAGAAATGCTCTGGTGATTATCTTACCTGACTTTGAGTGCTTTAACAGTAGTGTGCTTCAAGACTTTATTCTTATACTAAGTGCTCAGTGCTCCCGCTTACCATTCGTATTAGTGTTAGGAGTGGCGACAGCCATGACAGCAATTCATAGCACTCTTCCCTACCATGTCAATAGCAAGATAAAATTGCGCGTGTTCCAAACACAAGCCGCTCCTGTTGGTCTAAACGAGGTAACTTAATAAAATTGCTATAGAATTACCAAATAACTTATAACTTATCTATCTTGCAGATCCTGGACAAGGTGTTGCTTTCTCCGAAATACCCGTTTCATTTGTCCGGCAAAGCATTCAAGTTCCTAACGCATATATTTTTATTTTACGATTTTTCCATAGAAGGTTTTATACAGGGTTTCAAATATTGCCTGATGGAGCATTTCTTTGCCGGTAATGCATTCTCGCTCTGCACAAGCTACACGAAGGCTTTAGGGCGTATTACTCAGTTAACTCATGAGGATATCGAAACTATTCGACGTTTGCCCTCGTTTCGGCCGTATGTAGAAAAAATTAACGATTGCAGACGTATTATATCCGTGTTGACCGACGATGATTACTTAAAAAAAAAGTTGCCTCAGTTATTACGGGACTGTTTAGTTCATTTTATACTCTTCCGCTGCTGCCTGGAGTTTTTCACGGAGCTGGTTGGCGACTTGCCTCAGTGTCCTTTAGGCAAATTATGCCGTGAGCTTTATGTGAACTGCTTAAATAAGCCGATAGTGCAGCAACCCGAGTACAAAGAATGCTGGCAAATTCTAAGCTTTATGTCCAAGGAGGAATTTGTTGGAAAAATATCTAAATGCATTTCATGCACTGAGAAGTTCCTTTGCGACCAAATTGAGAGCCTGGAACTTGGTGAAGCATGCGCAGCTGAAATGCGCAAAGAGTTGCAGTCTATAAGGAAGTTACTTAACGACGTTGAGCGTGCAACAATGCAACTATTACCAAATGCAACAGAATCCGGATCCGGCTCACAGGATTCTTTGAACAATCTTTCTCAGGTTGCCTCTCGTCAGGAACTTAAGGAACAACTACTGCAGCGCAGCAAGCAAAATAAATCTCAACCAACATCTGAATACGCTAGCGCAGTTCATAAAATACTTACCCATATTGAGACGAACATAGTGTTAGCGCACCTCGGCTCATTACAGGATGCACCACCGCTTCACGAACTGTTTGTGTTTAGTGATATTTCCACCGTACGTCGTAATATTATTGGCGCACCTAGAGCTGCCCTGCACACTGCACTGAATAATCCTCACTTTTACATGCAATGCAAATGCTGTGAGCTGCAGGAGCAATCCCAATTGGTCAGCACCCTACCCGATTTGTCGGTTATGTACAAGTTGCATTTGGAATGCGGCCGAATGATTAATTTATTCGACTGGCTGCAGGCCTTCCGTTCCGTATTACGTGCTGGTGATCAGCAGGATGAATCTGAAACGGCTCAGGAACAAATAGATCCACTTATTCAGTAAGCTCAGCACAAATTCCTTTAATATACATATTTTCTTTTTAACTTCCATAATTTTCTACATAGGGCACGATTTACCCGAGCTGTAGCTGAACTACAATTTCTGGGATACATTAAGATGTCCAAACGTAAAGCGGATCATGCTACGCGAATGACCTGGTAGTCAAAAATAAAAATAATAATAATAAAAATTGTATTATTCATTAAAAATTTATATATAAATTATTAAAAAGAAAAATCTTTTACAGAACTTAAAGCTCGAATTAGTTTTTATATGTCAAATAAAATAAAAATTATTAATAAATAAAGTTTTGTTTATGTAAACAAGAATCATATATATTTCTAATAATTTAATAATTTTCAATTTTTATTTATTTATATAATTAATAAAGTATCTTAATATTTTTTTAAATCGAAACAACAACAACATTGTTATAGAATTAAAGCACAAGCAAAACATAGTTTGTTTCTGGGTATTCGCCCTCCAAATAAATATAGAATTTAGAATTTAGTTTAGTCAAATATCTATACTAGGTATTAGATAAATAGTGTTTAAATAAAAGTTCACATAGTTGATGAAACTTTAACGCAATCCCAGACGCCGCCTGAAAACGTAATCTAAATTGAACATATGCTCTTAATGGACGTATGTTTGCTTAAATCTTGAGCAGACCTCCGCTTTTACTTTGCTGTTTGTTGGAGTATTTACCACAAATTGTTTGAAATATGGTGCAAGTAGCACATAAAGAGCATAAAGGAAATCGCAGCCCAGTGCGTTATATGGGGTGTGTACCCTTGTGGTTGTGGCCCACGTAATGTTTCCATTCATTCAAGGCGTTATCAGCACCCTGTTTATGACAACCGTGTTTAAAATGGTATAAAATGAACAGAGCTCCAAAGATTTTCCACAGTTCCGCTCTGCATTGGGTTGTGAACTGTCTGGAGACTATATTGCAGCATTGTACGAATCTATAGGCTGAGGAGTTATAAGGAAACGAATAGTTCAGCCATGTACATACTATTTCCTATACGGAAAATGGATAAGTTCATCGTTCTGCTGTTCCTGTCGTCACTACTAAACGGCATTGAAGGAGCACCAACCGAGGTCTTACGCAATTATTTTAAATATTAATATAAAATTTAATAATTAATTATTTTTTAGGTAACCGAAGTATGCATGTTGGGATCAGGAGTAAATGAATGCTCGCCAGGTATTATACCTCAGTATTTCAATAACTAACTTAGCAATACTTCAAACCTAAGTTAAATTAATAAATTAAGAATAATCGAGTTTTTTAAGTTTTTTAAATGTAATTATATTTAAATTTTATTTCGTATTTATTTATTTTAAGGTAAATATAAGCGAGTTTTTAGGTATTCTCAAAGAAGATTAAAGTTCTCCAAAAATAAGAAAATTTTTAAATTCAACATTAATTTCAATTTATAAAATGCCCCAGCTAAATTTTAAAATATGTACACGAATGCCAAATAATCGTTTTTAAATGTTTCAAGTTTTAATTTTTATGCTTTTGAAACTTAAACAAGCAACAACGAACATTGCGGGGTTTGCTTAAACTTTTTTTGTTGGGTCTGTGGGTTGGCTGGCAAAAATCCTCTGACTGAACCCTCCTCGAGGGTGCCGGCTGGACAATAGACCTTGTCAAGACTTGGTTAAATGAGCAATAAAACTAATTCCTTGTTCATTTTTACCAAAAGTGCAAAAGGTCTAGCTAAGGACTTGGTACCGTTTTAGCATTGTCATTGGCAAATGGAAAGCTGGTATCAAGCCATGGTCACGAGGTCACTTAAAATAAGCCATAATTTCCACTACTAACACTCTTTCTTTTTACCCATAGATGACTGACTATTCCAATGTATGCAATTAAATGATTAAATAAATTTGTTAATATCATCAATATATTTCGTGTTCTTAAAAAAAAATAAATTCAATTTGAAATTATAAAAAGCTTCCACATTGATCACTTTTATATTTAAAATATATAGTATACACAGAGTGTTCATAATAAGAATCTTTAGAAAATAGTTATATCGGTTTGTAGCAAAATTTTTAACATTGTTATATTTAATAAATTAGCAGGTTTTTTATATAAATTTCAGATATTCTTTTAAGCTATCAAGCAAAATGCATTGGCTCTTGCGGTAAAGTCAAGCCTCTTGGAGAATATTGACAAAACCCTGTTCTTCATATTCAGATCAAGAGTCACTAATTTACATTAGTTTAAGAGTTTCAATAGCTGCGGCAATGCGTTCTATTTCAGTGCGTGATTCCGTAAGTTTCGTCTCATTGGCTGCTTGGACCTCAGCTGGTACCTTGGTTGCATAGTCGGATGCCTGAATGGCTTGGTTGAGCTTGTTAACGGTCTGTTCAAGTTGATCGCGTTTCTTGTGCAACTTTGCAATTTCCTTGTCTGCTTCGATAAGACCCTTAAGCAACAAATGCACTTCACACTGTCCTGAGACAGTTAGAATGGCGCATCCAGCTGGCGGCTGACTGTCAAATGTCACTGTGGAACAGTATGCAACAGTGGCCAAGTCGTTGGAATAACGTTTGAGTATCTCATTGGGTGCTGCATCAGTGCAAACTATATAAGCCTCCGTCTTTGTTTTGTTGGGCAAATTATAATCGGACCGCGCAGATCGGATTACGCGTGCAGCTTTCTGCATAAATTCCACATCAGCTTCAACTTGGGTGCTGCGCCAAGATGTGTTAGCTGCAAAGAAAAGAGTTGATTACTCCAAGCCATAATTCAACCATTTTTGGGTAAAATTTCGACTTACTTGGATAGCTGGACACACAAATGCTAGGTGTGTGGTCGGCACGAGGTAACCGCTGGAACAACTCCTCGGTAATGAAAGGCATGAAGGGCGACAACAAACGAAGTCCATAGTCCAAGCAGACATACAGAGTACGTCTTACTGCCGCCTGTTGCTCGGCAGTACCGTTAAAGAAGATGGGTTTTAAGCACTCTAGATAAACATCGCATAGGTCATACAGCCAAAAAGCGTAACATGCGCTGGTAGCAGCGGCAAAGTCATAGGAGTCAAAGCCAGAGTTGCAAGCCTCAATTGTAGCTGCCAATCTAGATAATATCCAAGCATCCATTTTATTGGACTGCTCATTGAGTGTAACGTCCGTTTTGTAAAGTTCTTCTCCGGTAAAGTAAAGTAACGCAAATTTAGTGGCATTCCAAATCTTGTTGCAGAAGAAACGATAGCCTTGGACGCGATTAATATCCAAATTAATATCACGAGCTTGGGTAATATAAGCGCATAGGGCAAAACGCAGAGCATCTGAGCCGCACTCTGGTATACCCTGTGGATAGTCTTGCTTTTGACCGGCCTTGGCCTTCTCGATTTCGCGGGGATCGAGGTTTGAGCCTATTAGTTGCTGGTGCAATCCCTCAAGTGTTATGCCATGAATCACATCCATTGGATCGATAACATTACCAAGCGACTTGGACATTTTACGACCATGTGCATCACGCACCATAGGATGCAAATACACTTCTTTGAAAGGCAGCTTACCTAACAGTTTCTGACCGAAGAACACCATTCGCGCTACCCAAAAGAAGAGAATATCATGTCCAGTTTCCAACAGCGAATTCGGATAAAAAGCTTGCATATCAGCTGAATTATCCGGCCAGCCAAGCACGGAGAATGGAAAGAGTCCGGAGCTGAACCACGTATCAAGCACATCTTCATCCTGTTTCAATTCAATCTGGCTTGCATCAACGTCAAATCGTGCCACAGCTTTGCTTAGAGCCTCCTCTTCACTACGTGCTACAATCCAGTACTTTTCATCATCAGGCTGTTAAGAAACGCAATAAAATGATTAAATAATTAATTTAATTAACTAATTAAAGCACTTACAGTGGTTGCATTTGTGCTTGCATTCTTAAGGGTAACATGGTAGGCTGGAATACGATGGCCCCACCAAAGCTGTCGAGAAACACACCAGTCACGAATACCGTCCATCCAATGATACCAAGTCTTAGTGTGATGTTCCGGAATAATCTTAAGCTCTCCAGATCGAACAGCTTCCGTGGCAGATGCAGCCATATCCGAACAGCTGACATACCACTGCGGCTTAATAAGAGGTTCCACTACATCCTTGGATCGACTACAAATTGGCACAACCATTGCATTGCTGACTGTTTCACGGTACAATCCTAATTCCTTAAGTCGTTCCAACAACTTTTTGCGACAATCAAATCGCTTCATTCCGGTAAATTCGCCGTAGTCGCCAACAATAAAGCCGTCATCATTGAATATGGTAATAAACGGAAGATTGCATCGTTTGCCTACTTCATAGTCATTTGCGTCATGAGCGGGAGTTATTTTGACGGCGCCGGTGCCAAAATTCATGTCAACAAACTCATCACACACGATTGGCAGTCGACGATCACTGAAAGGATGCACTACATGCTTACCATGTAGATGCTTATAACGTTCATCCTGTGGATGCACCGCAACAGCTGTATCACCCAGCATGGTCTCAATACGTGTGGTAGCTACTATTATTTCCTCATCACTATTTTCAACTTTGTAGGCAAACTTGATAAGTACACCAAACTCAACTTTATCCTCGTAGCCGGGAATGGAAAGGAACGTTCGTCCTGTGAGCTCAACTTTGTCGACCTCAATGTCCGAAATAGCTGATCGCAATGTACATGACCAATTCACCAATCGCGAGCTTCGATAAATGCTGCCTTCCTCATGCAGACGCACAAACGCTTCAGTAACAGCACGACACAATTTCGGGTCCATTGTAAAAGCCACACGTGTCCAGTCGTAGGAGGAACCGAGCGCCTTTAGCTGATCATAGATGCGGCCGCCTTTTTCTCTTCGCCAATCCCATATTCTTTCAATGAATTTCTCTCGACCCAAATCATGACGCGACAAACGCTCCTCACGCCAAAGCAACTTCTCTACTACAACCTGTGTTGCAATGCCAGCATGATCACAGCCAGGCACCCATATTGTGGTACGTCCCTTCATGCGCTGGTAGCGTGTAATAGCATCTTCAATTGCATTAGTTAGCGCGTGTCCCAAATGTAAAGAACCGGTTACATTTGGGGGCGGAATTACCATTATAAATTTTCCATTTGGATTGGGTGCATTAATAGATTCCCGCTAAAAAACGAATAAGCTATGATTGTTGATTTCAAGGTATTTTTAAATTTCTTACGCCATATTCAGGTGTAAAGAAGCCCTGCTTCTCCCACCAGCTGTACCACTGGGCTTCTACGTAGCGTGGACTGTATGCATCCGGTAAGGCACCGCTCAAGTCTTTCTTTTCACCAGGCGCTGTGTTTGCGGTATAAACGGCAGCTTCTTTCGTTTCTTTTGCTCGTTTCTGTAATTCATAATTGTAAAGGTAACTTTCACAAAATAAAAGCGTATCTTAAAATATGAATCATTTACAAAATCAATTACTTTTTCCCTGTAGTTTGTGAAAGAGTCAAGTACTCGAACTATTTGTCTTAATTATTTGGTATAACAAATAATAATGATAAGCAAATGTAAATAAAATAATAAAAGTATAAAAGATATTATAGGTAAATATGTCTGAACAGACTTATTATCAATACTCGATTTCACAAATACCAAACTTTATTACATAAACTTTCTCAATCAGTCACACCATCTGTACGCTTAATAACCAATGGGTATAAAATCAGCAGCTTTAGCGTTCAATAAATGAACATTCACTTTTTGTAACAGCCACCAACGTCAACAACAATTCAGAAAAATTTAAATATTACGTATGTTCAAATAGATGCAGTAGAATACTTACTTCAGGTTTTTCCTTTTTCTCACCAGCCGCTGGCGCTGCAGCTGCCTTCTTGTCTAACTTTGCTGCCAATTTAGCTAATTTTTCGGCTTTCTTCGCTTCTTTCTCCAACTGTTTTGCCGTCTTTGGGGGACCATCACCGGCAGGCGACTCCGTGCTGGTTGGTTGTTCCTGTTCCGGCATATTTGATGCTGTCAACTTTAACGAAGCTACTGAAACATGCAACACAGTTTATATACATATTTTGGCTGATGCAATATTTATATTAATAAAAACAAACACATACCTATCACAAGAAACTTATTTAGCTGCAGCACAGATGAAAACGTGTGCAAAAAGTGTGACCAGCACGTTTAGGTTTTGGTAACAGAATAACATTGCATTTACATGTTAAGTAAAATTAACAGGAAACATCAGAAAGTCGTTATCACATCTTTTATTTTTGTTAAGTTATTATCATATTGTTAAAAAATATGATGTTTTCTTGTTGTTCTTTTTACCCTTTTAATAAAAATATTTTTTTGGATTATATTTATCTGATTGGTCGATGTCAGCTGTCAATTTAATATCGATATATTGTTATTTTTATCGATAGTGATGCAGCACTAGCTCGTTAATGTGTTGTGTTAATTTTAGCAAATAAAATGTGCAAATTCGTATTATATGTGATTTAAAATCATAGTGAAAAGTGGTGTATTACGGAAAATAACAAGTGAATGTGCCTGCAACAATAATTATAATGTTTACATCTTTGCATGATTCGCAAATTCCAATAGTCAATGACAGATTGACGGCAAAAGAACGCGTTCACCTAGTTGCAGAATAACATTACTAGATACTGATTAAATGACAATTGCTTTTAACTAAGAGGTAATTTGACATAAACCAATAAACAAAACATAATTAATTTTAACGAATTGACGGTAAAACAATACGGCACGCACACTACTAAATATTACATGTATGCAGAAGCGCCACTTAATCTTTTGTAAATAAACCGCATTCTCTGTATTATAAACGCGGACTGCTCTCAGTCACGTACGCCGTTAGCGTTTGTTATTGCATCTGTGCCCTGTATGAAAACAAATGAAATTTTAAACTAACTGGCCTTTCAGCATGTAAGATGTTGTAGCACATATATTTTAACAAAGGTAAGTAGTTAGTAGTGGATAGATTAATTTAAGTATGAGCTTTATGTTGCACAAAGAATTTATCCATCGATTTTTCAATTTACCTCCATCATGCAACCAGCAAGAGTCTCGCTCTCTTTGCGGCCTGTTGTCTCTCTTTGCGTCCCACTCTTGCAATTCATAAATGGGTAATGCGTCATATTAGCGTTAGGGACGAAGGGTTAAATAATATTAATGTGAACATTTAAAATTGAATTTAATAATTTGTAACAGTTTTCCATTATAAAACGGTTTAATTTATCAGGTACAATAATAAGTGAAATAGGATAATTTCTTTTGAGAATACAGGTTTGACGTAAAAAACTGCAACAACGTTAGCATCCTTACAATTATGCCGTCAAATATTAAAGTTTTTAAGGATCATAGACGTGGATAGACATATGTTATCTATTAGGGATAATTTGTTTAACAATTCAAAATTTTATAGCCATTTTCTTGTTCTCCACACACTATGCCCCTGTTACCTTTAATGTTGGCCATTAAATAAGTTTTACATTTAAAGAAAACTTTTCAACTTAGTTTCTGGCTTGGAGCCTGGTGGTGCCCTAATGGGCTACGCCCTGATATTGAAACCGATACTTCTGGCATACAGCTGCTGTCGTCAACGGTGTTAATGACTTCTTCTAATCAAACAAACTCGCTCCGGACGAAATTATAAATAAAGCGACGGACAAATGTTTGAAAGCCACACAACCCTTACCTAAGGACGAGGGACAGAGTAATGAAACAAAGGCCAAGTCGAGTCTGGCCCTATCCTGTCCCAGACTGCAACTGACCTGCGACAAAGACAACGCACGCAGCGCCATGGCTTTGCGTGAGAAACATCTGCTGTGTGTTGATCCTTCTTGCTCTCCTTTTTATTCGAGTCCTTAGACTTAGACGTCTGCGTTTGCGTTCAGTGCTTACCTGCAGAGCTGCGTTTGCGACATCGAGACAAAGTTCAATGTACGCCTGCGCAAACATTTCACATTATTGACTCGCAGCTGCGACAGGATCTTCATTTTTTTACCAACACGGATGTTCGTGATTTTTGAGCTCCTCGCATATTTTGTGTTAATGGAGTTTCTTTTCTTTTGTTTTGTTTTTTTTTTCCCTTTCCTTTTCCTCGTTTGCATTTCGCACTTCCTACCCTTCAAAATTCAAAAGCGGAAATCTCAAATTTTGTTACACTTCGCTGGCAACTTGTATGTAATCTCAGTACATCGATTGCAGTCGTCGAATACCTTATCCTGATCCCGCCGAGGTGTGCTGCTGGTATGGTAACAGCTACCGGTTTTCCCTAAACAAGTTGCTCGGAACGCAATTTGAAACTTTTATGTGAGCTACACTGCTTGAGGTCCTATTCCATGATTGGGGACGATCATACACCGTCTACGGGTCTTCATTGTATCAAGTTACACACGATCGAATGCACGAAAAGCTGTACTTCTCGTCAGTTTGAACATTTCGAAAATTGGATCCGCTTTACGTTTGGCTAAAATCCAAGTAGACGCTGTTTTGCGCTCTGTTATCCCGCCATCAAAATGCTGTCATTGCCGTAAGCTGAGCTCCTCCAGCTTAAGGACATGCAGGTAATGCAGTTAGGCAGCTGAGACTGCATTCTTACCAGCATGAAATTTGTGGTTTTCATTTTAACACGAAAATCGATAGCAAACCTGAAAATGTGCCAGTAAAGTTTATTGTCCTTAAAAAAAATGTTCAACATTGAAGAACCAAAAGTAGAATGATCCTTACTTTCCGTGAATTGTGTGAGGAAAGAAGAGAATTCTTTCACATTTATCTATTGTTAGAAAAACTAACGGTTTAATTCCTATAGTTGAAGTGATTAAATGCCATGATAGAT
This sequence comes from Zaprionus lineosus, assembly GCA_035044505.1. Taxonomy (NCBI): domain Eukaryota; kingdom Metazoa; phylum Arthropoda; class Insecta; order Diptera; family Drosophilidae; genus Zaprionus; species Zaprionus lineosus. Next base: position 45,806 of record JAWNNX010000655.1, on the reverse strand, counting down.
TTTTGCTCATCCATTCATTTGGAGCTGGAGCTACCGCAACCTATCAATCGTGATGGACATCAGCTGCCGAGCTAAAAATGGAAGAGGCCATTGAATTGTATGGACAGCAGATGCTGCATTGTCCTCTGTATATATCGTTTGGTCCTTGGCGCATGCCAAAACGGGTCCATCATTCGTCTATTTCGTTTGGTGCAGAGGAACTCCCAGTCAAACAGATGTTTCCACAGTTGCAATCAAAGCAACACGAGCAGCTGTGTGGGTAAAACTGAATGCCGTTCGGCTGTCTGTTTCAGTGCTCAGTGCTCTGCATGCAGCCGTCGTCATTCTACAGGATAGGCATTCATTATCATTACCTTTACTGGACGACAGATGTTGGTTGGGCCTCTGCTGTTGCTCGGCTCGAAGTCGTTTGTCGGCAGCTGCTGCCTGGCGGGGACTAAGCAGTTGATGTGCAGGTGTTGGTGCTGCGTTTTGGAGGAGTGTGCAACATTCGAGTCGTCAGCTGGTTGGATTAAGTTCTGTTGGTCGCTCCTTGACCGGCCCTACATGTCCTTTATGGGGATGTTGCCAAAAATCAGCTGTTTTTGCGCAATGTTTATAAACAATATGTGCGTCAGAGTAACCCTTAGACATATCAGCCTGCTTCTGGCTATATCATTGGGAACCACCACTGAACTCTGCCGGGCTGTATGTTGAGCTAAGTTGAGCAACCACCGGCACACGACCATGTCCACGACCTACTTTGGCGCACTGACTCTGGGCCACATGGCGCATGGGGTGGTTCCGCTCACAACAACCACAACGACAACAACGAGACGGCCTTTGTAGTAGGTGCAAGGACGTTTAACTGAGTCGTTCACCGGGGAAACCCCCAAAAGCAACCCAGACAGGGCAGACAGCAACCACCAAGCATGGCACCGACCACCCGGGAAACCAAGTGCGCTCCGTGCTCTACTCCGCTCTTGGTCATGTGCTTAACCCACCACCGACAACATTACCACCTTGCAGTTCATTGGCATGTGCCGGCATGTCATCCTCATCCACACAACGTCTTCGTCACTTTTAGGGGTTTTCCCAAAAAAATGTGGAAAAAAATTCAACTGAAACCAAAACAAAGTACGACTTGGTGGTAGTTAGAGTCGCGCTCCCATTCATAAAGTATAACATAAACATACCCCCGTTGTAAGTACATTGCGGAATACCGGATATAGACCGCATAGGCTATTGTTTGTTTTGACTGTCTCTGGTCTAGGTGGTGCTTGCTTGGCATAGATTTCCCGACCCAATCGCAGGTGTATCCATATATAGATGTATACATATCTACAATATATTTTCTATATTTAGACAACCCCCTAAAGTTTTAGTTAGCTCAACAGGTCGGTCTTGTTAGTGGTTGATGTTTGTTGTTGGTGGGTGTTACAAGTGAGACTCAGTGAGTCCTGCTCCGATTGAGGGTAATTAAGATTTTTGGGGTTATGAAATGACATTGACCCATGTTTCATACTATTGAATATCAGACTCAAGGGGTTGAAGGTCATTCTTTTTTTTTTGTTTTACCCAAGTGAACAAATGTGGCAGATTCCATTGAAAGAGTTTTGGAATTTTTTTTAATCAAAACAAAACTTGCAAAAAATGCTTAACAGGAAAATTTAAATTTGTTGATATTTTTAATAGAAGCATTTTACTAAAGAAAAAATTTCGTCATATAATAACAAACTCTAAAATTAAAATAAAATACTTTTATTTAACAATAAAAGTTAATTATAATTTCCCCAGCTTATTTTCCATTGAAGTAGAATTTAAAATTACATTTTTCCAATGAATGCATTAGGAACTTAAAGCTGAATGATATTGAACCGGCTCAAAGGTTCCTTATGTATGGATGTGGACCAACTTTGTGTGTCATGTGTCAAATGATGAAACTGGAGCAACGTCGTGATTAAAAAGTAAAAACAAAAACCAACATATCCGGAAAAAGCCGGTTTTCCGTTAAACTTCCACTTAAACACGCGCGATTTTTACGCTAAAAACAGATTTTCTTCTTCATTTTTGTCATCGCTTTTGTTTTGCGCTTTCAAAATGGCGTCGCTGCTGACCCAAACCAAAATCAATGCAAGGCGACGTGCGTAGACATGAGAAAGAAGAAGAACGGAAGCAATAGCAAAGACAACATTAGAATCAACACAAAAAAATAACGCTGACACAGGCAGACACTGAAATTTTGCAGCGCAAATCAAACGGCGAACAATGGCGGACAAGTAAAGCGAACGTCAAGCGCAAAAGAGAATTAATTAGATTGTGGCGGCAGCTGGGCGCATAGGCAGCTGTAGGAGAGAGAAAGGAAGAGAGAGAGTTGTAGAAAAAGAGAGCAGCTGTAGCTTGTAGTAGTTAAGGCATAGTGTGGCTAAGTGAAGGAGCAAGACAAGGTGTGCGAGTGATTCAATGCGTGTGCGCATGGCAGACAGTGAAAAGCGGCGTAGAAAGCCTTAAAGTTTCAATTTTATGCATATACTTCGCAATAAACAATTTCAAAGGTGACTAGCGATCCAACAACAACAACAACAACAACAACAACAGCAGCAGCAGCAAAAAAGTAACAGAAAGTAAGTTGAAAAATGAGGCGCCTCCTTACATTCGGCCCTATCGACCAACCAGATATCCATATACTTTTATAATGTAACGAGCATTGATGTAGATGGCGACGGCGACGGCGGCGGCGGCGGCGAATGAAAAGCAAAACAATGCAGTGAAACGAGCCAAAAAAAACAACACAGTTGTGCAATTGAGATAACAAAAGGGAAACTTGAAAAAAGGGGACGCGCGCTTTGCTTTTTGTATGACGCGTGTGCTATAAGCCTCACAAAAGGATATAAAATGGGCACAGGCACAGGCACAGGCGCAGGCAACAGAAGCAGCGGCGGCGACTTCAGCATTAGCGTCAGCAGCAGCGGACGCTGCCGCAGCAGTGGCAGCAGCATAATAAATTATGTTTGTTGTTTTTCCTGGCGCAGCAGCTGAGGCCGTTGGCGAATTGAAATTTTATGAGAAAATGAAATTGTATTAGAAACTATGCTTTGTGAATCACACACGAGACACTCGCACACACACACACACACACACTGACACAGGCAGGAACATAAACACAAACACACACACTCGCACTCGCACTCGCACTCAGACGCAGACTCACACAGATACTCGTTGAACACACGCTAAAATGAAAAGGGGACGCGTATTATGGCGGTCTCTACGCGCTTTCGGCTCTGTTGGCGTCGGCCGCAGCAGAAGGACGACGTCATCGACTGTTATTATTGTTGTTGTTGCTGCTTTTATAGCTGCTACCGCTGTTTGGTTCCTGTTTTCGCTTTTTACCGTTCAGTCAATGACCACATTGTATACACACTGTGCGTGAGTGTGTGTGTGCGCCTATGTGTGTGTGCGCGTGTGTGTGTCCTGCCGGAAGTTGACGCCGACTCTTGGTCATTCTCGTCGCTTTGCCAAGCTCGCTGCGGCGTTGGCCCTTTTCAATGCTTTTTCTGTGGGTTACTCTGCCCAAATTCTCTTTTCTTCTCTCTCTCTCTCTCTCTTTCTCTCTTTCTTTATCCTTTACTCGCAATCATGCAATCATGCTCTCTCCTTCGTACATTTGTATGCTGTTACGCTTGAGCTACTTTTGAAAAAACAAGTTTTCGGTTTGCTTCGCGCAGGATCCTGCTCCCCAAAAGTGCACTTTAGCTCATTTTTATTTTATTTTTTTCTATATACAGTCCTTTCGCCTGTGCGCACACGGCCTCCTGCGTCACGCTTTGATCCTGCCGTTGCGTCTCGTTGCTGTTCCCTACACCCATTCCCATTCCCATTCCCATTCCACGTACCACATACCATTTCCATAGGCGTTGCCCAGCTAATGACATGTTGTAAATTATATTCCTCGTTCGGCGTTCGTGCAACATTCTCCTTACGTCTCTTGTAATTAGTTTGGTTTCACTTTTTTTTATACATTTTACTGCAACTGCTTCAATGCTATTCTACAGGACTTTAATTCTCATTTCCTTTTTGTCGGTGCGGATATCTTGTTAGGGCAGTTGGACAAGGATTCGTCGGTTCCGAGGCCTAAGGAACCATTTCCATGATTATTAAATTGGAATTTTAAATAAAAAGAAATTTTTCGTTTAAGGATCAGAGGTCATTTGCTTCCTAACATATTCTTTCCTAAACTTGAAATGAAAATGAAAAACTGCCCCCTTTCCTTTACAATTTTCAATTATCTACGGTTTATAGGGTTTCCACATTTAAAGGAAGAAAAACTAAAAACTTGACATTTACATATAAATCATTTTTAGTTTCCCAGAATTTTGAAAATATCTTTCAAGTGCCTAAGGAAGCCACTCAAGTAGAGGTCGAAGATGCAGGAGCATACGAATATCCTTGGGCTTCCGTATGATCGATATCAGAAATCTCGTACCCAGATTATCAGATCAGAGCCCTATGTAAATCCCACGCTAAATACTTGGATTATTGCAGGGCATAATTATGTGCAGGACAACAGGCGCGTATCAACTTTTGCATCGTCCTTTTTGAATCGAGTTCCAGGAGTGGAACCAAACGCTCGAACGCATCGCGAATTGTTGCTTTGTGCTTCATTCGCTGCATCTCGTTTTTGGCAAAATCGTTTGGGAACAAAACATTTTTGTTGGGATGCCTGTTTGCTGTTTGACAAAAATCTATTGTTATCCTGTTTGCAAGGATACGAACAACTGCCGCTTTTCCTATTTCTGCATTTTCCTCACACACACACACACACATACACACGTACACACGTACACATCATGCATCATTCATTGTGATGTCAAAACTTGTTTTTGCTCTCGTTCCTGTTCTAACTCATGGTTTTTCTTTCACATTCTGCTTTACTCCAGTCATTCGCATTAAAAGGACAACGCTCTGAGTTTAGTATTTCTCTGTATGTGTGTGTGTGTGTGTGTGTGTGTGTGTGTGCCTTTCTGTCTGTCTACGCGTATGTGCTCGTGTTTATTCGCTGCCTTCTGCGCCAGCGTCGCAGTCGCGTCACTTGGCATCGCAGCTCGTCCTCGCCAGGCTCGTCGTGGTTTCAGTTTACGCTCACAGCTCCGACAGCTCAGACATGTTGCTGACCCGCGCTCGTTGCCGTGTGTGTGTTTATAGCAGCAGTTCATGATACATATACAACTACATACACATTCACGTACACAAACAAGCATAAATATATAAACATATATATAATTTACATCGTCATCGTCATCGTATTTGTTGAGAGGTGTTCCCCGGCCCCCGTCGTGCTAGTCCCCAACTCTCCAAGTAGTACAAAGTGCAAGCGACGCCATTGACTAGGAAATATGTTGCAGGACAACATTTTCCAAAAATAATTTAAACACATTTCCAAAAAAAAAACAAAAAAACAAAAACAACAAAGAAATCCAAGTAAGCAACAAATTAAAAATTGTGTTCAAAAAAAAAATAAAAATAAAAATAAAACGAATAAAAAATAAAAAATAAAAAGAATTAAAAAACATCAACAAATTGTGCAATTGTGCAAAAATAAACGAGAGAAAATAAATAAAGAGAGAAAAGGATATATAAAAGAGAGCGCGAGCAAAGCAACAAAAAAAAGCAAAAAATAAAAAGTGTAGCACACAAAAAAGTTACAAAAGTTTCCTACCAAAGAGCAGCAAAAGAAATTCAGTTAAAAGAATTTGTGCAATAAACTAAAGGATAAACAAAGAAAATACAAAAATTTCAAAAACTGAACTTGGAACCTATTTTGGATTAACGCCTGAGAGAAAGAGAAAGAGAGAGAGAGGGAGAGAGGAAGAGAAGGAGAGAGTGAGAGAGAGAAATACAAAGTTAAACAGGGACAGAAAATGTCACCGCTTATGAAAAACCCATAGAAACACACACAAGTGAGTTGTAAATTTTCTAATTTTCATATTTACAATGCATATTACTTTTATACCAAATGACACACACACACACACACATATATAAACACACATACACACATACACATACATATACGCATACATACATATCCATACACATACACAGACACGCATGAATAAGGCATTCGCTGTGAACATGACTCGCTACTTTTGTCTCGTCCTTTTCGCCTGCTTTCGTCCTGACGGCATGCATCTCGCTTTCGCTCTAGCGCCTAGCAAATAGTGCGCACTCGTTGTTCTCATCATCGTCGCCGTTTTCGCCGTTGTCCTCATCGTCCTCGCCATCATCATCGTCGTCGTCGTCTCTCGTCGGGTGGTGGTACAGTTTTCTGCGTAGACCAAAATTGCGTAAATTTTCTTCCATGTAGTTTGCTTGCATGTCTCGTACGGCATTGTCCTGGCCGTTATTTTCGCCGTTGTCGTTGCCGTTGCCGTCGTTGTCGTTGCCGTCGTTGTCGTTGCCGTCGTTGTCGTTGTCGTTGTCGCCGTCGTTGTGGTTGTGGTTGTTGTCCTTGTTCCTGTTCCTGTTCCTCTTCCTGTTATCGTTGAGCTTTGAATTTGTTTATTTATCAATTTATTGCTCATTTTATTTGCCAATAAATAGATAAATACCACAAGAGTTTTTGTACATTGGCTTTCCCTTCTTATTGGGCGTTTTTCTGAGTGTCCTTTTTCGCAGTTGAATTTTCTCTACGCCATTTTAATTGGTGTACACTTATTTTTTTTTTTTTTTTGTGTACATACATATGCATTCCAAGGATTCGTCACTTTTCGCTAATAAGTAAATGAATCTATCAAAATTATTTATAGACTCGACGTTTTATTAATTAATTAATTAATTAATTAATTCATTCATTATTTTTGGCTTCAGTCGGAATCTCGCGTTTTAATATAAATTGTCTTTGGGTGTACATTTTTTGTATGTATTGCATTAACACAAAAATGTAGAGCATCTTGGGGCGACTGAGTGAAGCCAATGGAACCTACAGGATAATCGAATAACTTATTTAAAGGATCTTAGATTACAAGTATAGAATTAATGATAAATTAATATAGATAAATATATGGTAAAAATAATTGAATGAAATATCAAGAAAACAATTTAGACTCTAGATAAATAACTAAAGATTCTAGTAGGCAGATTAATTAATTAATTAATTCGTTAAATATTCAATTTATATTTTGATTGAAGCAAAGGGAGAAGTATTTAAAGTTCACAATAAGATTTTTGATCCTTCAGAAAAATGTAAATAAGTATATATATTATTATTATATATATTTATTAATATATATATAATATATATATATTTATAGATTTTTGGGCTAGTTTTTCTCAATCGGAGCTAAACTGTTTAGGCTTTTCAATCAGAGTAAAGTAGACAGTTATTCTCGACGTGCAAGTTTAGAAAAGAGGAGAAACTTTTTAAATTTTGGGAGGTGGTGAAACATGTAAGTCAGTGAAAGTATAGGATCAATGCACCTTTTTGGGTAATTTTGAGGCACAGGCCATAAAAACTGGCTGCGCACAAGCAACAATAACAACAATGCCAACAACTGCCTGGCTGCATATCCTGCCAGCCTCTGCAGCCTGTTCGACACTCCTGCCCTTCCATGCCGCCGCGCCTGCCTGCTGTTGTTGCTGCTGTCCCATTGAAAAAGGGCGCTCGAAAAAAGTTGCAGCTGTTCCTGTTTCACTGCTATTTGCTTAGCAACTGGAACAGCAACAGCAACAGCAACAACAAAAACAACGACGAGTTTAGTAACAGCAGCAAGAGGAGGAGGGATCCTGGGTAGGGGTCGAGTCGGACTCTTGAGACCTTTGCTAGGCATCTGCGCAGGATTAATGTGCTGAGCGTTGCGTCGATCTGCTGCTGCAGCCGTTGCTGTTGCTGAAGAGCCGACAGCAGTGGCAGTGGCAGCAATTGTTTAATTTAATGCCTGGTGTCTCCTCTACTCTTGACAGTTACAGATCGATATTCAACTTAACGAGATAACGATATATCGCGAGAAGATATAGAAAAATTAGAAAAATGTCCGATATACCGCGAATAATGGTATTCCGTCCCACTTGGGAGGAGTTCAAAGACTTTTCCAAATACGTTGCGTATATGGAATCGCAGGGCGCACACAAGGCCGGCCTGGCTAAGGTTGTGCCTCCACCCGAATGGGTGCCACGCCGCAGCGGATATTCAGATTTGGATGCACTCAACGTAACCATACCGGCACCCATATGCCAGGTGGTAACCGGCAAGCAGGGATGCTACCAACAGCTCAATATACAAAAGAAGCCACTGACCGTCAAACAGTTCAGCGAATTGGCAAACACAGAACGATATGCGACACCAAAGCATTTCGATTTCGAGGATCTCGAGCGCAAGTACTGGAAAAATATTACATATGTGGCACCCATATATGGGGCCGATGTCAGTGGCAGCATCACAGACACCGACTTGAATGTAAGTGTTAATTGTGTGTGTTCATACTTCGATGAGGGGGTTTGATGTATGCGTGTTGTTTCTCGCAGAGTTGGAACATAAATCGTTTGGGCAGTATCCTGGACTTTGTTAACCAGGACTACAAAATTCAGATCGAAGGCGTTAACACCGCGTATCTGTACTTTGGCATGTGGAAGACCACATTTGCCTGGCACACAGAGGACATGGACTTGTATTCAATTAACTATCTGCACTTTGGTGCACCCAAGACGTGGTACGTGGTACCGCCCGAGTACGGGCGTCGTTTGGAGAAGGTGGCCAATCAGTATTTTCCGGCTAGTTACAAGAACTGCAACGCGTATTTGCGCCATAAAATGACGCTCATATCGCCTCAGATACTCAAGCATCATAATGTGCCCGTTAACAAGGTAATGATCCCTGGCAATGGGCAACTAGGAGACTCCTTCCCCTCACTATTAAATCCCTTTCCCCACACAGATAACACAGGAAGCGGGCGAGATTATGATAACGTTTCCTTTTGGCTATCATGCTGGCTTTAATCATGGCTTTAATTGCGCCGAATCCACAAATTTTGCCATGGAACGCTGGATCGAGTACGGGAAGCGTGCAACGCAATGTACCTGCAGCAATGATATGGTTAAGATCTCAATGGACACGTTCGTCAAGCGTTTCCAGAGTGATCGCTATGATGCCTGGTGTGATGGGCGTGACATCGGCCGTCATCCTGAGGACCCGCCGAGCATAGTATCAGCGGCACCGTTGCCCCCGCATCTAGATGCCTCCTTGTGTGATAAAAAGTGGGTTTTTTATATCATATCAAAAATCTGGCTAGTTATTAATTGAAGTTCTTTTCGCTTAGAATGAAGAAAGCATGTAATCCCAACACGGCAAAGAGTTTTAAAGAGCGCAATCCTGACCTTGACTTGGATGAAATCCAACAAAATCCCAATGTGCCCGACGATGTTAAGGCAGTGCTCAAAGAAAACGTTCTCACCTTATCCGAAGAGGATGCTGAATTCGCTGTAGAGGATCCCATGAGTCTTCAAAGTCCCGCCGATTTTAAAACCAAGCAGGAGCTGCTTGAGTATATTGACGATGGTTCTGGTGAGAGAGAGACAGCCTATCCTTTGTGTAATTGTCAAATCAATTAGTTTTTCCATTTCTTTCGCAGAAGATGATGATGAGGAGGAGGATTTCAAGCGACGCAAGCAAAAGCGAAAGTATGATGCTGACTACGATGATGATTGGCTTGCCAGCAAGAAACGAACCACATCTCGTAACAGCGGTCGCGGTCGCAATTCGCGAATTATTAAAGATGATCGATCCATATCACCGGCTTCCTCCACATCGACGTCCTCAACTTCTAGAGGTGCACGCGGTGGCTCACGTACCAAGTCAAAGGCTGCACCTCGAAACACAGCAACACGTAAAAAGGATCCGACAGCCAGCTCAGTAACCAGCGGCCATATCATAACAGCAACAACAGCAACACAGGCAGAAACAGCAGCAACAGTTGCTGATATCAGCTCTACCAACAGCGGCTATTCTATTATTGGCTGTGGCGCTGGTGTTAACAGCGGAAGTGTCGTTGGCGTTGGCGTTGGCAGTGGCAGTGGCGTTGGCAATGGCAATGGCAGTGGCGTTGGCAGTGGCAGTGGCAGTGTCGGAGGTGAGCCCGACTGCATCAGCAATATGATCATCAACAACTGCAACAGCAGTAGCATCATCAACGACAGCAGCAACATAAGTCATTACAACGCGACTGTCCAAATAACAAAGACATCAACAAAAGACATACTCACATAAGAATCATAGTCACCAGCCCAGCATCCAGATTTTCCCAAATGTTATATCTAACAAATTTCCATTTCGCTCGCCATCCAAAACAATCCCCCTCAATCAATCGTCTCGCATTTCCACAGCCGCTTGTTGTATGTGTTCACTCATCATCGTCGTGATCCTTTAGTTTGACTTTTCATGTATCTGAACTTCATTGGTTTTTTTCCTACAATAAGTCGCCACAGTTGTGTCCTAATATGTAAGCGTCTGTGAAATATGCGAGAGCACGCAATTGAAATCTAAACTAAAAGAGAAATAGAAATGAAATGAAATGAAATGAAATGAAAATGAAAATGAAAAGAAAAAAGAAAAAACTAAAAACTAAAAACTAAAAGCTAAAAACTAACTAAATCCAAAACTGTTTTACTAAAATCTCGGAGAAATGTTTCCTTCGGATTGTTGGTTGGGTTCCTGTTTTCGTTTCCGTTTCCGTTATCCTTTCTGTTTCTGTTTTGGTTTCTGGTTCTGGTTTCAATTATTCTCCAGCTTCTGCTTTGCTTCAGCTTCAGCTTCATCTTCGCTTTTCATCGTTGTTCGCCTGCCTTAATTCATGCCTGTGTGTGTGTTTTTTTCATCAATGTGTGTGTATCACTCCCAATGTTTACCCGTCATCATAACAACTACCATCAACAACAACAACAAGAACAACAACAACAACTACAACAACAGTCAATGAAATCAAATAACTACAAATATTTGATTGTCTTTATTAGCACATGTATTAAATTTCCCTCGACTTTTTCCAGATGCCAAACGCAGGCTCAACGGACATCAGCAACAGCAGCAGCTACAACAACAGCAACAATACCAACAGTTGCAATTTATGCAACAGTCTCGAAAGTTTGAAGGTAAAATACCAAAACTAAGTCAACAACTCAGTGCCAGTGCAGCAGCAGCAACAGTAAGCACAACAGCAACAGCAACAGCAACAGCAGCGGCAACAGCTACACCAATAGCAACAGCAACTGCAACTGCAACTGCAACTGCAACAGTAACAATAGCAACTGCGACCACACTCAAAGCGGCCATAGCAAAGCCAACAGCAACATCTAGTCAAAAGAAGCAAATTGTTTGCCTCAACATGTTGCCAGCAGCCAATACACTTAACGGCATTCCCCAGCAGCAGCCACAACAACAACAACAACAGCAGCAGCAGCAACAACAACAGCAGCAGCAACCACAACAATTTAGCAGCACAGACGGCAACGTTTATCAGCTGCAAAATGAAATACTCTGTGATGCAAATGGACAACCGACAACAACGGCAACTGCCACATATCACACAACAGCTGCTGCCGTTGCTAGCAGCAACAGTAGTCCGCAGCACCAACACCAGCACCAGCATCACCAGCAACAGCAACAACAACAGCAGCAACATCATGTTACCGGTAAGTCATAATGTCTCTTTGGAGGCTTTGTTAAATTTATTAAACGTATTTGATTGTCGTTTGTAGAATTTGTAAAATTGCTTTTGTTTCGTGTATTCATTCATTTTCTTGTTTGTTTAATTATATATTTAATATATAATTTGTTGTTACTTAATTTTCATTTAATGATTGACTTAACAAACAGCATTGCTAACACATCTTGAATTCCTTCTTTAACATGATTCCAATTGGCGAAATTGATGTACTTTTTTTTAGCACCCTCATCTCATTTGCATTGAACTCATGAATAACAAATAACAAATAACAAATAACAAATAAATAATAAATTTGATGTAGTTTTGTTTTTGTTTTAAAATTTAACAATTTTGTGCCACAAATTTTCTGCGCAAGCTGCAGCTAACATGATCAAGATAATTAAGAACTCACATTAAATGTGTTCGGTTTTCAAGAATTAATCATATTTGTTATAAAATGTATAATTTTATTTTAATTAAATGTGTGTTGGTCTTCCATTTGCGGTGTTTTGTACTTTTTTTGGGCTCAAATTACTTCCACCAAAGAATCTAAAAATCAAAAATCAAAAATCAAGAATATATATTATATAAATTTTACTTCGTTGAAAAAAATATAAATATATATAAATCTATATATATATATTATCCACACTCAAACCTCTCCAAACTCAAATCCAAATCCAAAATAAATTTAATTCCAAAAAGCGTCCCAACAAAATAACAAATTGCTTTTCTGTTCTTTGTACACTTTTTATATATCCGTCAATAAAAAAAAAAAAAATAGAAAATAAAAAATAAAAAAAAATAGCAAAAATTAGAAAAATTAAAAAATCACTAGCTGAGTACAAATTCGCTCTTGTCTACTCGTTTCTATTTGTTTATAACATTTAAAACACTCACACACGAATACTACAAACACTCAATAAATAAATGCACAAGTCAGGCCCAACAAAATGTTTAAATGTTTTAATTGTTTTAATTAATATAAATTGTGAAATGCGCATTCGAAAAAAGGCTCAAAACTTATAAACTATTACTTTATTTTTATTTATTTATCCTCCTTATGACTAAGAGTATTTTATTTAGTTTAGCTCTTAAGTGTTTTTTTTTCTCTTGTGTTCACCATGGCTTAACTCAGAACTCAACTCGATTCTCAAAATATTTCAAATAATAATAAATTGGGGAACTAAAAAATCAAATATGAAAAATATTAAAATTAATTTTTATTCCTTGAATATAATTTTAATAGATTTATATTTTTTTTTCTCTATGTTTTTCTATCTAAATATATTTCAACAGGAAAAAATTTACTGCCCATTAGTTCGTTTCTTTTCGTTTTTTGTTTCATTCCAATTCATTTCGAGAACTTTCTTTGAGGAGCTTAAAAAACCGTTATTTCGCATTGTGAACTCAAGGAAGAAAAAATTTAGTTCAATTTGTAACAATTTGCATAAACTTTACGTATTTTATTTCTGGTATTTAATAAGTATTTAACTTAACACAAGGCTCAAGACTTTGCCCGCAGTAGGAAGGACTTGGCAGCCAAGTGTAAAGATTTTATACAAACAGTTGCGCTCTTCTAAATTGGAATCTGTACTTTGTAAACAATTAAAAGTTATGATTATTATTTTAAGTATGAATATAATTACTTATTTATTTATTTATTTATTTTTTTTTTTTTTTGATAATCTCGTTATTTTTGACTTATGGTTTCAATAGAAGTTTGAATTGATTTTTAACGATTGCCACTGTATGGAAATATTTAAATAAGTAGTAAATTCTAAGTAAACACAAATTCCAGCGACAAACAAAACAAAAGTATAAACCAATTCACTCATCGTTTATTTTATTTTAATTGATTTGATTTGATTTGATTTGATTTTATTTATTTTTGATCTACAAATGAGGGAGGGATCCTCCTTGTATTGGGTGTATGCCGGATATAAGGAGGACGACTTAGTCTTAGTTTGATGATTTGTAGTTATCATTTTGCACAGCATTTGTTCATTAATTTCGGTATCTGATTTTGAGTGAATTGTTGATTGATTTCGATTTGAATTTCGATTTCGATTTTCGAATTAATTTATTGATTATTTATGCAAATATTACATTCAAACACATCTTTTATATGAACCAAACCGAATATGTACTTTCAATCAATATAAACAAAAGACAATGTGGTCACAACTATTAGTTCGTCCTCCATCCTGCACACGAACGGCACCACAAATGGAGTAACGGACCAACAACAACACCAACAGCAGCAGCAGCAGCAACAACAACATCAGCAGCAGCAGCCACAGTATCATTACATAACAACGACTGGAGAGGATGGCCAGACACCGACAACCATAGTCTTTGAGAACTATAACGGAGGTCTGCCAACGACGACGGTTAGTGGCGCCTCCGCGACGCCAGTGATAAGCAGCATCGATGGTGTTGCTGGTGGCGGTGGAGGTGGAGCAGCGACAACAACAACAACAGCGCTGGTCAACACCGATGGAACGATCATTGAGTTTGATGGCAGCACCTATGAGGAGTACCATGTGCTGAAGAGTGAGCAAGGAAGCAGCGATTGCCTAAGTAACGGGAGCAGCGCCGTTGCCGCGGACATAATCAAATACGAGCCACAGCATGTGGGCGAGGATGAGGAAATGATGGACGAGGATGAGGAGGGCGGTCTGCAAGTGAAATACGAAGAGCAGAGTCTAGAACATGATCATGAGTTTGAGGAGTATCAGGTGATTAAGGCTGAGGTGGACGCCGAGGCAGCCGAACAGGCGGCCGGCACCACCAGCTACACAATCAGTGGTCACGATGACCAGCTGCAGCCACAGCAGCAATCCACACAGACCATCAACGATGCACTGCCCGGCATGATGAGCAAAGCAACCGCAGCCAAACAGAAGCGCAAACGTAAGACGCGTGTCATTGCGGAGGATGAGCAGGGTGAATATCTGGAGAAGATGAGTGTGCGGGGTTTGGACATTGCCCGGTACGAGCACATCATCGATGGTGTTGCCTACTGTCTAGTCTGTGCCAAGAACGACATCTTCAAGACGTTCAAGAACAAGTACAGCTTTCAGCGGCACGCCTACCTCTTCCACGAAGGCCAGAACCGTAAGATCTTCGCGTGTCCCATTTGCAACAAGGAATTCTCGCGGCCTGACAAAATGAAAATGCACAAAAAGGACAAGCACGGAGATGTGCCAATGCCTCCCTCCGCCGCGTCTAGTACGCCCCAGAAGTCGGACGCGTCCGGAGCGCCAGCCAAGCGACCGCGCACCTCCCGTACACCTCGCGTCCGGAAGCTGAAGGCGGGCGATGCGGCGAATGCGGGAAGCACGACGCCCACAAAGAAGCGCCTGGCGCAGATAGACAGTGTGCTGGATGACGTACAGAACGCCGATGTGGATCACCAGCAGCAGCAGCAACAGCAACAACAACAACAGCAACAACAACAACAGCAGCAGCAGCAACAACAGCAGCAAATGCAACAGCAACAACAAACCACAGTTGCAGCGCCACAACAGCAACTGCAAACGCTGCCCTCGCTGGACTTCAGCGGCATGATTTTGCCAGGTGGTGCACAGCTGGCGCTTGCCAATCCCGGTGCCAGTAGCTCGATGGCACTGCAACGCTCCCAAGCCCCGCCCACACAGACAGCGCAGCCAACGACGACAACGCTCATATACTCGAATCAGTTGGAGCTGCAGCAGGCGCTGCTGCAGCAGCAGCTGCACGGCCAAAGCATAATGATACAGGATCAGGCGGGCAACTTGGTGCCGCTGCAGCTGGACGGGTCGCAGACGATATACACAACGGCACCGGCGCCGCAGCGAGCGCAGCCAACGACCTACCAGACAACAACGCAGCAGCAACTGCAGCAACAACAACAGCAACAGCAGCAGCAACAACAGCAACAACAACAACAACAACAACAACAGCAGGTGGCCACAAGTCAAACGCAAGCGCAACCCACGCATTACGAACTGGACAATGTGACGTATTTGAGCTCCACGGCTGCCGCGACACCCACACTCCCCAACGACCAACAGCAGCAGCAGCAGCAGCAACATGTCATCGGTACTGTGCAAAGCTATCAGATACTCACGCCCGACGGCCTGCAGAGCTTCCAGCCGAAACTGGACTCGACGGAATTGGGTGATTTGTGTCCGTATTCGATGAGTGCGGCTCCGGCGCCACAATACACGTTCACAACACATGCGAGCGCGCAGCCAACGTTAAATGCGAATGCGCTGGACGCGCAAACGCAGCAGCAACAGCATCACCAGCAACAACAACAACAGCCGCATCAACTGCTGCAGCAACATCAGTTTGGCCATAATCCGCATCAACAGTTCATGGAACTGAAGAACGAGCTGCTCATAAAGAGCAGCGATGCGTATACGCTGGATGCCGCCTCCATGTACCACCTGCCCTTCTCGCCCACCTCGATGATAAATGCTGTGAACGATGTGAACACCTCGTCCCTGCTGGAGACCAAAGAAATTAGGTAAACACAGTCTCTAAATCTCCCTCAATCTTAATCCATCTCTCTAACTATATAATCTATACTACTTGCTGCTACTCTGTACTGTATAACTTCTTCCAAGTATCATCTCTCTTAGTGTGTATCGCGCTCTCTATTGTTTAGACTCGCTCGCTCGTCCTTGTACTCGCTACTGTTCTCTTTTCTATCACTCACACCCACACTCTATCTTTCTCTCTCTTCTCTCTCTCTCGCTATCTCTCTTTCTCTCACTCTCATTATCTCTATAACTGTTTTTCTTTATCAGTTCGTTGCGTAGTCGACGGCGGCGCTGCGTAAATTGCTGATAGCATGTTGCAGTCGCTGTTCCGTTACGTTCCATTTCGTTCCGTTTCATTGCCGTACGTTTTTTTTTCCAATTAGTGTTGAAGAACTTCGCGCAGCTACTAAACTAAACACTTTCGAGACGCACCCCAAGCTCAAAACGCATAAATCAAACATAAATTGAAATTAAATTAAATATAAACACAAAGTACAACAGAATTAACATATTAAAAAACTATTAAGTTTCGTAAATTTAACATTTTATTTTCGTAGCTCTTAATGATTAATTATTTTTCTGGTAGCTTTCCTTTAAGAGTATAAAAAATGTATATAAGTATTTTGATTTTGAATTTGAATTTAATATAAACTTATCTTGTACGTAGTATCTCTGCCTATTTGAGACTATTATTTAATTATTTCAAATAAGCTTAGTTTTTAGTTTTTAGTTTTTAGTTTCGTATTTCTTCCGTTTGTGCATTTATTTATTTACTGTATACAATTGTTTTTATAGAAGTCTTCTATTGAATTTCCCCGCAAATTTTCACAAAAGTTATAAAAAGCTTAGTGTAATTTCTGATCGGCTTGAAAATGCTTTCGGTAAACGTATGAGAAGTTCTTTAAGGTTTTAAAGAACATATAAGGATTAACATTTACCACAGTAATTGAAAAACTCACCTGAAATACCGATGTATTTGTACATATATCATTTTCTTTATATGTTTCAAAAATAATTTGATTACAATGCAATTTTGTTATTTTTCTTTCTTTTTCTCTTGTTTTATTTTATGTACACAAAACCAACCCACCAATCAACCAATCAATCAATCAATCAATCAATCGAACAATTAAACAATTAAACAATTAAACAAACATAAAACAAAACATATCATATTTCTATGGTAATAACTATAAATAAATAAATAAATAAATGAAATAATTATAGCTACGATATATCAGAAGCCGTGCTTCTAGCGCTCTGAAAAGTTAAAGCAACGACAGCAACACAACAGCTGCAGCCAAAGTACCAAAAATTACATATTCATAATTTTGAATAATACAAAACAACAAAACAAAACAAAACAAAACAAAACAAAACAAAGCAAAACAAATAATATTAATATTATATATTTATAAACGAACAAAAAAGAGATTCTGTCCAAAAAAGTCTATTATAATTTAATGCCAAGCAAAATCATCGCAAATGGAAGAAGCCATTAACCATATTAGTTGGGCGATAAGAAACACCGACAGATCTGCAAGTGGATTATAGAGATTGTATATGTATGTGTGTGTGTGCATACATATGTATATATCTTTATATTCCTATCTTGTATAACGTCTAACACTCATAATACTCATTAACACACTAAACAATCCAAATTGAGCACACACATAACACATTTTACAACTCAATGTGTGTGCTTGTGTGTGTGTGGGTGTGTGTTTGTGTTGTATGTCTGTATGTGTGTGCTTATTTACGAAAATTAATCACAAAAAAAAAACGACAAGAACATCTCGCACATTTTATTAATTTTGCGCACCTCATAAACATTTCATATACAAATATCATAAAGAAAAAAAAAAAAAGAAAATTAAATTTTATATATTAAATTCATTAATTGGACGTTTTAGTGCAAGGTATGTGTACTTTTTATTATTTATTTATAATGTCTTATTATTTAATTATAATTTTGAATTGCATTTTATTTTTATTTACCTCTTGTGATTCTATGTTTATTTTATATCCTTAATAAAATTGTAATTTATTTATTTGACTCCTGTTTATATGTTTATTAAAAAAATTTCAAATTTATTAATATATATATAAAAGATAAAAGTTTAAATTTAAATTTGATAATATTATTAAAACGCTGAAAGAAAAGTTAAAAATTAAATTTAAAAAAATATAAATTGATGGAAATGTTTTCCAACAAATTTTTTCTTTCAATATTTTTTTTATAAAATCTTTGTACAAAGACTTCTTTTTTACAAGTTAAAAAAGATTTTATTCTTTTAAATATTTGGCTTTTGTTTTTTTTTTTAAGTGTTTTTTATGTTTTCTTTTAAAATGTTTTTAAGGACTAACATTTAAATTGGCACATGAAATTGGTTTTTCAACGATCCCATCAAAAGTGAACGCAATCTTTCATTCTATGTTTAACTCATTTCCACTCCCCTTTCAACCATCTAATCCGAACTAATACTAAAATTAAAAAAAAAAAAGAAAACTTAAAAATTAACGAAATGACAAAAAAAAAACCTTAATTCATAAAAAATATTTTTTCTTTTTCATTTTCTCCTTTTTGTTCGCCCGTTGTGTTTATGTCTTGTGTTGTTTTTCGTCCTTATGATTTGCACACAAATCTCATGAACATGCGACACAACAAAACAACATTTCAAACATACAACAACAACAAACAAACAAACAAAAGGTTCTTCTAAACATTATCAATACAACAAGAACTCCAATATAAACGACAGTGAACAATTCAAACGGCCATACACTGCACGAAATAGCAACAACAACAACAACAATAAGAACAAGAACAATAACAAGAACAACAGCAACATCAATATCAACAACAACACTCAGAACAACATGCACAACACCAACAACAACAACAACAACAGCCGACCGAGCGTTGGCAATAATTGGCAAGGTCGCCAGCAACCGCAGACGAAAGCGAATCCCATCAGTAATGAGGAGTTTGTATTGAATCAGAAGGATTCACGCTCTCTGCTCGTTAGCAGCAGCAAAAATCGAAAGAGCAACAGTAGCAGTAGCAGCAATGGCAACGGCAACGGCATAGTCAGTAGCAACAGCAAGGGCAACAGCAACAGCCATTGTAGCGTCGCGGTCAGTTTCGTCGATCAATTCACTGACTTTTTAACACATAACCGTAGCCACCCAAAATGCAACCCCGCCTCCAATGTGCACAATAAACTCACTAATAATATCAACGGTGTTCCATCTCTTATTCCAAACTTTAATATTAGCAGCAATGGCAACACCAACACCAACACCAGCGGCGGCGGCGGCAACATCAACAACAACGTGAGCAGCAGCACCGGTGGCAACAGCAGCATCACCATCAGCAATGGCATCAAAACAGCTGTCAGTAGGAAGACACCCGTCATTCTGTTGGCCGCCCGTGGAGCAGCTGGTGCTGTCCACAAACCGCTGCAACAGCAACAACAACAGCAGCAGCAACAACAACAGCAGCAACAACAGCAGCAGCAACAACAACAGCACCCGCCGCTGAGTCTCATCAATGGCAGCCAGGTAACAACAGCGGGCAAGCCGGCGGTAACTTTGGTCCGCGTCAATGCCAACGCGAATCGCACTCGCCAGGTGATCATTGCTTCAGACGCATCTAATCTGCAGCAACAGGAGCAGCACCAACAACACCAAGAAATTATTGCGGCAGACGAGGAGGAGCTAATCGATGAGGATGCCTATGAAGATGCAGCGTCTTTCAATGCGGCTTTATCCTCATCGACAGCCCAAATTTTACGTAAATTTCGCATACCCAAAGGCACTGCTCTAACGGCAAAGTCTGGCGATGGTTACCTGGCCATGCCCACGCCGACGCCTTCGCCGCCAGCTGTGAGTGGTGCTGGTGCATCTGTTGCCGCAGCTGCTGTAGCACTAGATGCATCCACCTATGTCGACACCACAGAAGACATTATCGAAGAGCTTCACGAGGATGATCTGGTCGAGGAGGTTATTGATGATGGGGCCCACTGCGAGGAGCAGCAAGTGCTGCTCCAGCAGCAGACGGCCGACGAGAACGATGAGCTCGAGCTTAGCACAAGCAATCACAATGCAACAGCATCACCCACAGTTACCACGGCAACAGCGGCAGGGGCATCAGCAATGCTGCTGCAGGCACAACCACAGCAACAACCCGCCGCCCTGCAGCTGCAAACCGTGGGGCCAAATGGCACAGTTACCTGCTTCAATCTGCCACCCAACACGATTCTGGTGCAATCATCGGATGGCAGCATCATTGCTCATCCCAGCAAAGCTGGACAACAGCAGCTCATTGTACTGCCCGCCGAATGGCCGGCAGCCAGTATGGCCCTTGCCGAGCCCGCCGCAACCGTACCCCCTCAAACCCAAACACAAACGCTCCTTCTGACTGCTGACGGCACCGCCATTCCAATCATGGCGCCCCTGCAGCAACAGCAGCAACAACAACAGCAACAGGCCGCAGCTGTTGCTGCTGCTGCGCAACTATTTGCCGCGTAGGGTCTAATGGGTGGCCAAATGGGTCGATTTTTGAACAATGCCACGATTATGCCAACAACGTATTTCTTTTAAGCTCCTGCAACCCTTTTAAGGGCGTTGCGCATGCCGCAAGGCACATACACTTGTGGCCCAGCCCCGAGAGTTCGACGCTGCCTTGTCGTGTGTGCAACGCACAACCCAACAAAAATTCCAAAAAAATTTTAATTAATTTTAAAAACTTTAAATTCTTTTGGGCAAATCAAAAATCGACACGTTTGGTCACCAGCAAAAGCATGAAACCAAATCAAAAATACAAATAATGAAAGTATAATAAATATTCAAAATAAACAAATACTTATGCATACAGAGTTAAATGTAGTGAGGAAGTAACTGTAAAGGATATGCAACAACTGATATTATATAATGTTATCATACCAAATTTATTTTTCTAAATATTTAAAAACATAAACATACACACACACACACACGCATAGATTGTCAAAGGATCCTATGAATGCCTATTAAAAATATATTACATATATATATATATATGTGTGTGTGTATGTGTATGTATTTATATAAATAAAAAGAAATCCTATGTTTATGTTCATGAAGTGCGCAAATGAAAATTGCAAAAGATATTGTTACACACGCATACACAAACACACACACACACACACATGCACACAACCTGTAGGTGTGAAAAAGACAATTTTGTAAATCGCAACATTAAATTCAATCATTTTTAACATTAAGTAAATCATATTTTTAAGTGGAAACCAACGAGACACCCGAGCCCAGTTTTTTTAACAATTATTTTTGTTGACGCGCCTCCAGAATTTTATTTCATGGAAGCGCGAAGCAAATTTGATGTTTAAAATATTTTAATGTTTTATAATGTATAATTAAAATTTAACATTTCGACCAATCTACAAACTACTTTGTAGTGCGTTTAATAATAATTTCATTTGAATCGCTACTAAACTAGCAGCTTACTAATTTAAATCAAAGTAAACAAAAAGCAAAAAGAAACAACAATCATAATTTTAACATACTTTTAAAATGTATTTAGAATAAAAAAATAAAAATACACATATAATTTGTTCCTTTGCATAATATAGTTAATTCCAAGGACCTTGTTGGCAGCTATACAACGTAATTTGTTTAAAGAAATCTACTCCCTGGCATCAGTTATTGTCCATTAATTAATTTTATTATTCTTTTATTGTTGCACATGTCCCCCACACGTCCATCCATTCATCAAACGCATTTCCCTCAAATGTTGTATATTATTTAAAGCATCAAACACATTGAATATATATATAAATAAATACTTTATTTATGTATAAATATTATTTGCAATTTTGTTAAGAGATGATCCGTATTAAGCAGTGGATGCTTAAAGTACGCCTAAGAATTGAAGCATAGCACTGACCTAAGTTGTTAATACTAAGAGCGGCATCCCATAGTTAAGATAAATGTATTTTTCATACACACACAAACACACAGACACACATCATCACACATCATCACACATTTACTCACTCACCCACATACACATACACATAAGGGAAAAACGAAACATTGAGCAAATATATTGAATGAAAAGAAATTAAGTTATTAATTAAGTCTCAAAAACGAAACATAAATCTATTACTAAAGGAAGATTCAATTTTTGGATTCAATTTTATTTTAAGATTTACATAAAGAAACAAACAAACAAATTTAAAAAGTGAGCTTCACTTTTTGTAAGATAAAAATAAACTAGGTTTAAGAAAAAACGAATAACGAAACTGCAAGCAAATAATTAAGCAACAAAATAGAATACAATATGTATAAAAAAGTCTATTAATAATAAACCTAAATATAAAATATATATAAATATATTTATTATAAACAACCAGAAAATACAATTTTAAAAATTCAAAGCAAATAAAGAATATAAATAATAAATTATTGAAATGATGATTACAAATCTTTAAAGCGCATGTCTCTTCGTATTCCAGCACAATGGTAAGTAGATCCTCTCCGGTCGTTGGACACTGCCGAAGTAATACGGATTTATAACTTTAATTTAATTTTAATTATTTGTTAAATAAAGTCGACCAAAAGAAGTGCACTATTCGGAAAGTATAAGCTTTTTTTTTTATTAATATTATAACAATTTTTCTTACATGAGAAACATTTTATAAAACTATATCTTCGTGTACATTTGAATATATACAGGATATACACATATATCTCAATAATGGATTCCGTAACAATAACAAAAAATATATTCTACCTTGAAACATATGTTTTTTAGCTCTTAGCTATATACAAATATATAATTAAATATATTTATTTATAATCTTGTGCAATCGAGACGCTGCTTCAATCACTGACACGCGCATACACGACGGCTGTGCGGGAAGGAGTGTAGACTTGAATGAAGTTCTTGCGACCAGCATATCCGTAAGGGTCGGAGTGGTGTTTGCAATTGACATCAATGCGATTGTGTCCGCCAAAGATTGGGTCGTCCGATGAAAGCACCGCCTGGTAGGTGCCGGCCCAATTTGTGCCCACACGATAGTCACTAAAGCTTTGGGTTGGATGAAAGTTAAACACAAAGACAAGACCGGCGCGTTCGAAGGCGATAACCTTGTCACCATCATGCTTCCAACTGACATAAGCTGGACCCGAATGAAGCCATCCGTAACGCTCCTCTGTTTGGTTCATGGCACGATCAAATTCGTTGAGGTATTTATACTTTAAGAGGTTGTCGTCCACAAGATTCCATTGACGGCGTGCATAATGATATGAATCATTATTTCCCACACGCGGGAAGTCCAACCATTCGGGATGTCCAAATTCATTGCCCATGAAATTTAAATATGCTTCGCCGCCAAGGGAATGAGTTATGAGTCGTATCATCTTGTGCAGCGCCAGGCCACGATCAATAACGAACGACGGATCCGATAATGTAGACATGTGCGTGTACATCTCTTTATCCATTAACCAGAAGGCAATTGTCTTATCACCCACCAGTGCTTGATCATGCGA
Organism: Zaprionus lineosus; assembly: GCA_035044505.1. Taxonomy (NCBI): domain Eukaryota; kingdom Metazoa; phylum Arthropoda; class Insecta; order Diptera; family Drosophilidae; genus Zaprionus; species Zaprionus lineosus. Next base: position 22,042 of record JAWNNX010000655.1, on the reverse strand, counting down.
CTCGGCGTACGCTACAGTGTTTTCCATCCAACGACGATTGGTTAGGGTATGCACAATGTTGCCCATGTTCCACTGATCGTCGCTATGCTCCTTTAGCAGTTCGATCCATTTGTCTGGTATGGCCATGCCCAGACGATAATCGAAGCCAATGCCTCCCTCGGATACAGGCCGGCACAGTGTAGGCATTCCAGAAACGTCCTGTTAATGCAATAAACTTCTTAAATACAAATATTCTATTAGAAATTTTAGAATCTTACCTCTGCTATTGTTATAATCTCAGGATCCAATTTATGTAGTAGATGATTGGCCAAACCGAGATAATTAAGAGCATCTGTATCGACATTAAGACCAAAGTACTCGTTGTAGTCACCACTGAAGCCCTCACCAATGCCGCGTGAGTGATAAAGCATGGACGTTACACCATCAAATCGATAGCCATCAAAGTTGTACTCATCGTGCCACCATCGTAAATTGGATAGCAAAAAGCGGAGAACTTCATGTTCCATGTAGTTAAAAAGTCGACTGTCCCACAACGAATGCTCACCGCGGCTACCATCGTGGAAGAAGCAGCTGTTGGTGCCGTCAAACTGATTCAGACCATCCTGCACATTCTTGGAGGCATGTGAATGAACTACATCTAATAGGACGTAGAGACCTTGAGCGTGAGCCACATCGACCATACGTTTTAGCTGTTCTGGGTTACCATACCGACTGGAGGCGGCAAAGAAACTGGTAACCTGATAACCAAAACTTGCATAGTATGCATGTTCCATGATAGCCATCACTTGTATGCAATTGTAGCCCTGCCGCTTAATACGTGGCACAATTCGGTCCGCAAAGTCGTCGTAGCTGCCCACACGCGGCTCCTGCGAAGCAATTCCAACGTGACACTCGTAAATCCTCAGTGACTTGGGTCTGGCCGGTCGACTATGTTGTCGCTGATAACGCTCTCCCAAAGGCGGCTGCCATACATACTGTTTGTAATTAACGCCTTGGTTAGCTTCTTTGGGTGGTTGTACCACATATTTAGCCCAGGGTGATAGTCGATCTAACAGCTGCCCAGACTGATTTCTAATAATAATCTTGATCTCACTTAGATGCTTAATCGGTGCACTTCCGTCCGCGTTAGCCGGCAAATGCAGCTCCCATTTTCCAAAAGGTAGCTTCTTAAATGGATGCGACTCCCAGTGCCAGTTGTCTATAAAAAAAAACGTAAGATTAAATAAATTGTTACAAATGTATATTAAAATTTAATAAAAATTTAAATTATGGTCGGAAACCTACGATTATATTTCTTATTCCAAAATATTGGTAAGCTTATCATCGATAGACAAAAAGCTTCGCTAGGGCGCGTATAGCAATATCAATAAATTCAAAAATGACAAAACTGTTGCCAGCTCACTAATACATTCAAATAATATTGAAATCACTCTGTGAGCTGGTACTTTGTGTGCTTCGTCTCTTTATATACTTAGAAAAAATCATAATCTTGTACTCACTGAAATCGCCAGTTAGGTAGACATCTCTTGCGCCCGGTGCCCATTCCCGTGCTATGACCGAGTTATCGGCTTGGAAATGTAAGCCGTAATAATTGTAACCCTGAGAAAACTCCTCCATTCCGCCTTCACATTGGTTGATTTTGCCAATCCATTCTTGTAGGACGCCGTGCCTGTAAGAAAAAACAATTAAGTCAAATGAGGAAACTTAAATTAATTGTCAAGGTCAACACCACAGACAACCTGAAGGCTGTTGCTTAGTGCACGCCGATGGGGAACTCACTCACGCAGAAGACGCGAAGTAAATTAAACATCAACGACCTTCATTTGACATTGACCGACGCAGTTTTTTCTATTGCACCTGTCGGTTGTGTTAAAATAGTTGCTTCGATTGTGAAGTGCATAACACCGAAAGCAAAACACTGATGTCCGTGTGTTTGAAGCGAGGCGCTTATCAGGCAGGGCAAGCTTCGGGTTACATGATATTAGATTGCAACTCACCTACGACGAATTTCACGTTCGAAGGGTTTTAGGTAGCCATCCTGTTCGAACAACTTATCAATGTCCTTAACTTCCACGTTCATTGAGTCGGCCATGCTGCACGATGCTTAAATCCGCGAAACAAAAAATTCAATTTATTTAAAAATAATTTACGCACCCTTCGGTGCAGCTTGCAAAATATCAACTGTGATGTTTAGTGAATTTGTGCCTTAATTTTAGAGCTTTGTCCAAGAGCTTTCTAGCAGCCGGCGCCGGTACACAACAGCTGTCGTTGCTGTTTTTTCTTTGTTGTCTTTTGTTGTGCTTATTCGCGCGTATAAACAACAACATAGCATTTAATTGCATAGTTTGCTGATAACAAAAAATACGATAGTGTTAAAAAAAAAAATGTTCTCTTTATTCATGCACGTTAATTAGCTTGATTTTATTGTTGATAGTGATTTATAAGCTTAAAAACATAACAGGCTTAAATATTCGTATAGCTTTGCAAAATTTATTAGTCATGTGTTCCTATTTAATTAAGAAGGAAAAAACTTTGCAATGCTAGTTGAAAAAACCACAATAGTATATTTTTAAAAAAATTTATTTTTTTTAATTGGCTGTGTGGCCAAGCCGTACATATTATAAATAAAAAGTGGTCACACTGCAGTATTTTTTGTAGTCCTAGGTGAAAATGTGCATACTAGATCTAATCAGCTGATATGGTGAGCTGCCTATTGCAGTCTGTTGTAGCGTCGCGGTTGTGAAGGAACGCGGTTCGGTTTTTTATTTTTAGTTTTAAGTTTAAGGCTTTTACTGAATGCCGGTGTCGTTTCTTATATGTTAGACACAGCATTTGGCAACGGTGAGTTTCCAGTGATAAAAGTTATTAGAAATATGTTGAAACTTACACATTTTTCTCGTGCATCAGGCATTCTGTTACCTTTGAAACGTTTAATTTACGCGAATATAGTTTTTCATACATAAGAAGAGAACATGGGTAGAAGTCGTAGTCCTGCTTCCCCCGCACACAGACGAAGGGAAAAGGAACGTACAGAGCGCAAAAAAAGACGCGAGCGACGCTCAAGAGAAAGAGAAGCCATTGGCGTTGGAAGCAGCAGCAGCAGTAACCGCCGTGACAGAGAACGTGATCGTGATCGTGAGCGTGAAAGAAGCCGCAGCCGTGACAGAGATCGTGCGCGTGGCAGGCGTTCGAGGTGAATAAACATCTATAGTGGTAGTGTACCAAACAACAACGATAAGTATAAATTACTAGCGATTTTTTCTTATCAAATTATTAAAGGATTTAGGATTAAGTTCTTTATACAGTGTACCTTATGGTACTGCTTAGCTGAACTAGTTCAGTCAGATTATTAACAGCAGGGCAGCATTTTAAGTATTTAATCTGTTTTTAATGAAACGTTGCAGCCCTGTGTCTGTTTTGACAGTTCACTAGTTCGTTCTTTAACATTTGTTCCTTTCGGCAACTGTCTTGCAAATTACCACGTGAAGTGAAATTCGCGAATTTCATCACTAAAAGAAAGGCGTATCAACAAATAAGACATAAAGCAAAGTGATACCATTACACTGCACTAAATAGTACATAGACGTCACATCGGGCTAAGTTGAACATTTAATACAACAAAATGGCTCTTCGCGTACAATTTGAGAACAATGACGATATCGGCGTCTTCAGTAAATTAACAAACACATATTGTCTGGTGGCCATTGGTGGATCTGAGACTTTCTACAGCACCTTCGAGGCTGAGCTGGCTGAAACAATTCCTGTAATACACGCTAATATTGGCGGCTGCCGCATTATTGGTCGTTTAACTGTCGGCAATAAAAACGGCCTTCTTGTACCAAACTCAACTACAGACGAAGAACTACAGCATTTGCGCAACAGCCTTCCAGATGCAGTTAAAATATACCGTGTTGAGGAACGTTTGTCAGCTCTAGGCAACGTTATTGCCTGCAACGATTATGTCGCACTGGTGCATCCCGATTTGGACAAAGAAACTGAGGAGATTATAGCTGACACTCTTAACGTTGAAGTGTTTCGTCAGACAATTGCTGAAAATCCTCTTGTAGGTTCCTACACTGTACTGAGCAATCAGGGTGGCATGGTTCATCCAAAGACAAGCATACAGGATCAGGACGAATTATCGTCACTACTGCAAGTGCCTTTGGTTGCGGGAACAGTAAATCGCGGCAGTGAAGTTTTGGCTGCAGGCATGGTGGTCAACGACTGGATATCATTTGTAGGCATGAGCACCACAGCCACCGAAATGTCCGTTATCGAGAGCGTTTTCAAATTAAATCAAGCTCAGCCGGCAACAGTGACAACAAAGCTACGTGCAGCGCTTATCGAGGAAATGTCTTAAAAAATCAGCTTATAAATTTACTATTAAGGAACATAAAAATTCAACACACACACAGAAACACGAATACACACTCTGTACTTTGTTATCTTGTATAATTTTGCAACTGAAATACAAAACACAAGCACATAGGAAATGGTTTTAACCAGTTTTTGATCATTTATAGTTGCCTCAAAGGTGTCGCATTTCATAATTAAACCCTTAAATTGTAAGATTGCATTTTTAAAGCTGCAGTTTAGTATACAAATGATCGTGCCCCAGTTTATCAAGTCCGTTCAAATATTTTATTTATTCTACATATTTCTTTGTGATTAAAATGCAATCAACTTCCACTTCATTAAAAAAGATGTGCTGTCACTCATTATTTCACAGTTCTCGTTCACGTGGTGCAGGCAGGAATTCCGGTCCCTCGACATCCAGACGCACAACAAGAAACAACTCAGCGGCTGCAGCTGCAGAGAGGCCGCAGATCAATGAAGCAGACCTAGAGGGTAAATCGGCGGAAGAGGTTGAAATGCTCAAGACAATGGGCTTCTGTACGTTCGACACAACCAAAAACAAGAAAGTCGAGGGCAATGATGTCGGCGAAGTGCACGTAATTCTCAAGCGCAAGTATCGACAGTATATGAATCGTAAGGGTGGCTTCAATAGGCCGCTCGATTTTGTCGCATAGCCGGCAACTAGTTTTTTTACTATCGCTACATTTTTTTACGTTCTTTGTTTGCCAAAACATGGCAACAAAGCAACTGACCTGCAATTTTATGCAATAGACCGGTTTACAAAATTTAACAAATTTGCCAGACAAAATTTCCACAACCACCACAAATCATCATACAACACATTTAAATACCTCATATAACTATACAGTTATTTAGTAGTTTAAGAATCTTTGTTGCATGTTTTAAAATTAGCTTTTGCGCGCCTAAACACAAAAGTTAATTTTACAATAACGGCAACACCAACACCCTCCCACAAGTGTAGCTGAAAGCACAACAAAAAACGTACTAAAATTTCCGAAAATTGAAAGAATACCGAAGAGTGGCAAAATTCATTATGCCGTTGGTATTTTGACGTTTTGTACTGTTTAAATTTTCGATTTTTTGCTTTCAGTTGCATTTGAAAATTATAAATGCACACGATTGATGCTTTTTAAATATTTAAAGTAATTACAAATGTTTTTACTGTCAGATCAACACTTACACAAATTTTAAGTTGTGTAAGCATTTGGCGTAACTTACGAATTAACTGTGAAATCCAAAATTTAACACAATTCAAACAATTACTTAAAGTATTTGAAAACATACACACACAAAGATAATATCCATACCCCGAAAATCCTTTCCCACAAACTTCCTCCATACGCTGCAATAGTACAATTTTTACAACCAAACCAAAAAATATATATCAAATATATATTTTATATATAGAAAATTTATTTATACACACACATCAAGTACCTACAAACCCCATAAACCCCAACCGTTACAACTCAACTACAATAGCCATAGCCATTTGTTAAAAATGTTATTTGTTTAACAATCAAAATGTTCTAATTTTTTAAAATCAGAAAACCAACAGTTAATTCATTAAATACAAGTGCCAAGTGAATAATAGCAACATAGCAAGCAGGCAACTTAAACGAATTTTTTGTTTAAGTGCATACAAAAAATAAAATAAATATAATTTTTTGTACTTTTTTATACTAACAATATAAAAGCAATAGTTATTGATTTGGCAATTAATAATGAACTTAAATAATCCATTTGGCAAACTCACACACACTCACACTTTATAATTTCATGTAGTTTTAAATACAATGAAATTGCAGGGATTTTTGTAAAACTATTGAATATAATTAAACAAATAAATGTATAAAAAATTTATAACTTCGTAAATTTCTCTTTTTGTTTAAGTAACGACAAATTGTGTAATTTATTGAGAAATACACACCAACATTTAAATCTCATGAAAATAAAAAAGCGTGTCTTAATTTCCATCAAATCTTTTCGACTATTAAATAAAGTTTGCTTCAAATTGAAGGCAAAGGAATCTCCCAACTTTTATTAATTGGCGATTAATGATCCAAAATAACACTTAATTTGTGTTGATCCATAATTGGAGTCGATATCAATCTTATGCATCGAAAAATTGGAAGAGCTACTCCCTTCAACTTCTACCCGGTTATCGTGTTTCCTTTCGCAGATTATATGTGGAGTAAATCTTGAAATTTGAGCAATTCCTTTAATGAGTGTCTTTTAATAGATGTTTATTCTTAAAACTCGGTAAATACATACATTTATATTATTTTATTTAAAGTATTCGTAATAGGTTCTTGTTTCACATGGAATTACACTTTATTAGAAAATGCGTTAAATAAAATTTTGATTTCTAAGTCATTTTGTTTTTTTTTTTTTTGCTAGTTGCGTTTCAGCTCAAATGTGATTTGGTCGTAAAATTTATTTTGTATTATTGTTATTAGTAAATGTTTCATAACTTTCAAAGAAGTTTTAAATGCAATATTTGCATTCGCTTATTGACAAAAGACACATAATATTTATCCGTAATACGCAAGTTTAATACATTTTGCAATTTTGTTTTAAGAAATATATAGAACAAATAATTAACTTAATTGCAAGTAAATCGATAGTGCAAACAATAAAATACGACTAAATGTATATTTAGTTATTGTACGTATTATAATTATGAAATACATAAGGTTCTAGGAAGAGATGCTTAAATCATATAAATTGCAATTTTACTGCAGCAAAATTTAGATATTAATTGCAAAATGCGACTTCCTCAAGGAAGACAAGAGTTTGTCTTCTTGTGCGTGCAAGTACACAATCAAAAACAGACGCAATTTGGGTGCTACTTGTAATTTTCCACATCAGATGCTAAATTGTGATTTTTTAGTGTGTTATCTTTTGTTAGTCTTTTTGTTACCATCCGTCGTCGTTGTTTCTTCCTCAACTCAGATTCAATTCATTAATCTGCCTTTCTAGGTTTACGCTTGCGCACCTGCTCCGTGTTTGGCTTTTCTTTAATCTCGGTTGCTTCATCCCCGCCTTTAATTTTGTCTTTACTAGCAGCGTTCCAGTTTTGTTTGACATTTTCAGGTTTCTCTTTCTCATCTTCCTTTTGCACCTCTTCCTCATCCTCATCATCTTCTTCATCTTCGTCGTCATCGTCTTCCTTATCCTCTTCTGCCTCAGCATCACTGTTACACTCGGTAGACTCCTCAGCATTTGCGTTGTCTTCATCATCCTCGATGTCCTCAGTGGCTAAATCCTCCACACCCTCCGCCAGATTGTCTTGCGATTCGGAGAAGCTTTGTCTTTGCGATTTTTTTGGTGGATAAACGAAGTCCACAATGCAAACAAGCAGTAAGCCCAAAGCAGCACCAATAAAAATTGTAGCAATTGCAAAAAGAGCATAAGATCCCCATGTTGGCAGTCCATATTCCTCTTGTAGGTGTCCGTTAAAGTCCTTAAAAAGTTTTTGTGTGTGCTATTAGTATATATATAACGTACAAAATGTATATGATCAAATAAAAATAAATAAAAATAAACAAAAATATTCAAAAAAATATCAACTGGTCTCACACCAGTGTGAAAATAGAAGCAACTGGACAAAACAAAATCATCACGGCCTTTGACTTGTCTCAGTTGATAAGCTTCCGCATGCGAACATTGAACTATGTATACTATGTGACAATTCTATAAAGCAGACAAAAACAAAAGATTGCATGAAATGTGGGTTAACGTACCTTTAAAGTATGCGAAAGTTTGAAGAAATAAGATAACATAGACATGTGAATGGTATCAGGCTTCTTCCAGGCGGAGAGAGGTTGAATTGATTCCCAAGACTTCTTTTTAAGGAAGTAAAGCAAAGCTGTAGCATCACGAGCACCACGGTATTGACGGAATTCGCCATCTTTAACACTGAAATAATTTTAACGATAAGCAAAATCAAATTAATGAATTATTTTTACTTACTGATAGATCGTTGGCAAAGCAGTTACAAAAAAGCGACCACTAAGAGATGGAGACGTTGTAACATCGATTTTAGCCACGTGAACTTTCACATCCTTAGCTGTTTTGGCATATTCCTCCCAAGTAGGTGCCAGGTTCTTACAGGCGGGACACCATGGAGCAAAACTAAAAGCATAAAATTATAGATGTTAAATTCGTTATTAAGTTATTAATGAGAACTAATTGTAAATAAATTTAATCAAAATTTGTGTCTTAACCAAGAACTGCAGCGTGAGTCATAACCTCATTAGAAACAAGAAATTTATAAGATTTTTTTATTTCATTTAATTCGAAATCGGAATGCTGTTATCTTTTTTTATATAACTGATATTTACGTTTCTGATTAAACAGCTGTAAAAAATCATCTAGAACAGTTGGTGGCCACGACTATGGAATAACGAGATGGCCAATCAGCAAAGAACAACGCACAACTTAACGGAATGTTACATTCCACACCAGAACCTGAAACCGTTTTACTATGTTGTTGTTGTTGTTTGTGTTGTTGCTGTTGTGCTTTAATACCGGCACACCCCACAGGAACTGCGACTGCGTTACTTTTTTCGATGGCTTATTCACATATTTTTACACTTACAATTCAATCATCCATTCGCCATTTAGCATTAAATGCCAATTTTCTTCGTCCAGTTCAATAAGATTTCCATCTGGTCTTAATACTTTATTCACCGCCGACGATGCCAATGCCGACTGAGCACTCATCAACATGATGACACATAATGCGACAATGTTACAACGCATTTTAATATGTTGTGTTTATATGTGATTTTAGTGTAAATAACTTTACGTTTGTTTAGTAAAACTTTAACTACTATTTTCTTTGATTAAAACAAATTTATATGTAAAATGAAAAAAAATTTGCGGACACACTGCCGTCCGATCTAACGTCGTAGAGATGTGCAAGCTTGCAGTTTACATTTAAAATGAATATAATCCAACAGCGATACATCGATACTTAATAGCGTTAGTGGCACTGATATTTCGAATGAATATCGATATTTTCCTATAAATATATCATATAATAAGAAAGACAAAGAAAGACAAACACGAAGTAAAAGCAAATTAAGGCAATTTGACACAATAACAAAATTTTAAAAATTTAGTTTAGCAACTAACAACTAGCAGAACAAAAAATCTCCTTCAAATGTGTGACAATTTAACTTCATTAAAAACTATGGCTACAGATATGGGCGCGGAAATTGAATCCCAAAACGAATTATTGGATAATATGAACTATAAAACTGAAAATGTTAATGCCAAGTTGGTGAAACAAAACAAGGATATGAACAGATTGCTAAAAAAGTAGGCACGATCTAAGTGTATATATTTGCTCTTCGACCAAAACATTTAAGTTATAAACTATAATAGAATAGCCTATTGTTGATTTTTGTTAATCAAAAATGTGTTTCATTATTATAATGCATTCCTTATTTTTATTAGTTGTATTATTATTCCCTCAAAAATAATATCTATATAAGTTTCAGCTTTACAAATATCTTTACCCACAAAAAATTGATTAAAAAAGTTAGAAAATACAGTTTATATATTTTTTTTTAATAATCTAAGACGTTTGCCAATTTATGTTCAGTATCTCCTTAACATAACGTTTTACAGCACTTGCATAGCAGCCTTATCCCTAAGTTTTTGTCTGCTTTATAGAATTGTCACATAGTATACATAGTTCAATGTTCGCATGCGGAAGCTTATCAACTGAGACAAGTCAAAGGCCGTGATGGGATCATATTTTAATGCCATTAAGGCATTTGAGCAGGCCATTTCATCACTAAACTCCTCCAAATTGGCTGATGAAAATGATGAATTAAAACAAAATGAACTTTTAATAACACTTTACACTAATTTAATGATATGTTTTAACAAGGTAAAAAAGCCAAGAAATGTTTGCATTGCAATGAAAGCATTACGGCTGCTTACCAAAAATAGCCCATCATGTAAAGCTCTTTTCCAAGAAGGATGTGCATTGGTCGACTTAGGCAATTATAAGTCAGCTTATCAGGTATTTGTAAAAGCACAGGAAAAGCAACCAAATAATAAGGAGATTAGACAAAAGATTCTTCAGCTAAATGAACGTGTTAATAGGTATAAAAACGCTGAACGCCAAATGTGGTCACGTGCGTTGGGTAGCCAACATAAGGAGCATTAATCTTAGATTCATAAGCGTCGTTAATTATTTGAAATAAATACTATAATTTTTGTTACTAAAATCCAATTTATTTTATTTTGAATGATCCGCGAATCTACTCTAAAATAATAACGTTTTACCACACTGTGTAGTTTTAATAGGAGTTATCGATAACACGGTCAAGTACTTGCCGGAATTTTTGTATGCTTCATATTGGAAACAATAAGATTGTGCGTTAAACGTTGCGTGGAATATGGAGGAAAACTTTAACTTAGTGACTCAAATACTTAAAGAACCACTATCATTTTCGTACGTTTTATATTTATATTATATTTTGTCTAAAATATTTTAAGATATGCACGTGACAGACATGCTTAAGCGTAAATGCGTTGTAAACGTATGTGACAATTCTATAAAGCAGACAAAAACTTATATAGATATTATTTTTGAGGGAATAATAATACAACTAATAAAAATAAGGAATGCATTATAATAATGAAACACATTTTTGATTAACAAAAATCAACAATAGGCTATTCTATTATAGTTTATAACTTAAATGTTTTGGTCGAAGAGCAAATATATACACTTAGATCGTGCCTACTTTTTTAGCAATCTGTTCATATCCTTGTTTTGTTTCACCAACTTGGCATTAACATTTTCAGTTTTATAGTTCATATTATCCAATAATTCGTTTTGGGATTCAATTTCCGCGCCCATATCTGTAGCCATAGTTTTTAATGAAGTTAAATTGTCACACATTTGAAGGAGATTTGAATCAATTTGCTGTTGAAATGCGTTTTCCGCTCGTTGGTGTTTTTGGGTTTGTTGATATATGCTGGAGTCATCCCGTAAACGATTAACAGGATGATTTTCATATCGCTCATTTGGTGATAGCGCAGATTGCGACCTGGTACTATTTAATCCTATACCTCCTGACGCTGCGTTTGCATTACAATTTGCCTCCTGTGACATTTGACTGTTAGTTGGGGACGCAGTGGCTGTAGGTGGCTGATTACGACTTCCGGACAAGTAGTTCCTAAGACTTCCAAAGACACTTTTTAATCCTTTTAAATGCCGATCACTATAGACTAACGTTGAATTTATCTCATCCAATTGCGTAGAAGTCCTCTCAAGCTGTTCCCGTTGCCTGGCTAACTCAACAGCAGTTGCCTTGCCAACGTCCTCGGTTTCGCAAAGCAATACTAAGTTATCACAGATATGTTTACAAACGCCCCCAATGATTTAATCTAACATATACATACCCAAACTTTTCTGCGTGGAATCCAAAGTTCTCTGTTCGATTTCTCTACGTTTTTCTGCGTAAGTTTGCCGTTGAGCAGCAATAGAGGATGTTGTAGAAGATTCATCATCATAATTATCAAAAGGATTTGTACTGCCTTGCCCGTTTTTTTTTGCACCAGTGCGGGTGTTTTTTAGAAACAAATCATCATCCACATCCGTAAATTTATCAAAATCAAAATGGTTATTTACTGGTTCCAAATAATTATTTGCCATTATAAGTCGTTTAACGTTTGTTCTGCTAGTTGTTAGTTGCTAAACTAAATTTTTAAAATTTTGTTATTGTGTCAAATTGCCTTAATTTGCTTTTACTTCGTGTTTGTCTTTCTTTGTCTTTCTTATTATATGATATATTTATAGGAAAATATCGATATTCATTCGAAATATCAGTGCCACTAACGCTATTAAGTATCGATGTATCGCTGTTGGATTATATTCATTTTAAATGTAAACTGCAAGCTTGCACATCTCTACGACGTTAGATCGGACGGCAGTGTGTCCGCAAATTTTTTTTCATTTTACATATAAATTTGTTTTAATCAAAGAAAATAGTAGTTAAAGTTTTACTAAACAAACGTAAAGTTATTTACACTAAAATCACATATAAACACAACATATTAAAATGCGTTGTAACATTGTCGCATTATGTGTCATCATGTTGATGAGTGCTCAGTCGGCATTGGCATCGTCGGCGGTGAATAAAGTATTAAGACCAGATGGAAATCTTATTGAACTGGACGAAGAAAATTGGCATTTAATGCTAAATGGCGAATGGATGATTGAATTGTAAGTGTAAAAATATGTGAATAAGCCATCGAAAAAAGTAACGCAGTCGCAGTTCCTGTGGGGTGTGCCGGTATTAAAGCACAACAGCAACAACACAAACAACAACAACAACAACAACAACATAGTAAAACGGTTTCAGGTTCTGGTGTGGAATGTAACATTCCGTTAAGTTGTGCGTTGTTCTTTGCTGATTGGCCATCTCGTTATTCCATAGTCGTGGCCACCAACTGTTCTAGATGATTTTTTACAGCTGTTTAATCAGAAACGTAAATATCAGTTATATAAAAAAAGATAACAGCATTCCGATTTCGAATTAAATGAAATAAAAAAATCTTATAAATTTCTTGTTTCTTATGAGGTTATGACTCACGCTGCAGTTCTTGGTTAAGACACAAATTTTGATTAAATTTATTTACAATTAGTTCTCATTAATAACTTAATAACGAATATAACTTCTATAATTTTATGCTTTTAGTTTTGCTCCATGGTGTCCCGCCTGTAAGAACCTAGCACCTACTTGGGAGGAATATGCCAAAACAGCTAAGGATGTGAAAGTTCACGTGGCTAAAATCGATGTTACAACGTCTCCCTCTCTTAGTGGTCGCTTTTTTGTAACTGCTTTGCCAACGATCTATCAGTAAGTAAAAATAATTCATTAATTTGATTTTGCTTATCATTAAAATTATTTCAGTGTTAAAGATGGCGAATTCCGTCAATACCGTGGTGCTCGTGATGCTACAGCTTTGCTTTACTTCCTTAAAAAGAAGTCTTGGGAATCAATTCAACCTCTCTCCGCCTGGAAGAAGCCTGATACCATTCACATGTCTATGTTATCTTATTTCTTCAAACTTTCGCATACTTTAAAGGTACGTTAACCCACATTTCATGCAATCTTTTGTTTTTGTCTGCTTTATAGAATTGTCACATAGTATACATAGTTCAATGTTCGCATGCGGAAGCTTATCAACTGAGACAAGTCAAAGGCCGTGATGATTTTGTTTTGTCCAGTTGCTTCTATTTTCACACTGGTGTGAGACCAGTTGATATTTTTTTGAATATTTTTGTTTATTTTTATTTGATCATATACATTTTGTACGTTATATATATACTAATAGCACACACAAAAACTTTTTAAGGACTTTAACGGACACCTACAAGAGGAATATGGACTGCCAACATGGGGATCTTATGCTCTTTTTGCAATTGCTACAATTTTTATTGGTGCTGCTTTGGGCTTACTGCTTGTTTGCATTGTGGACTTCGTTTATCCACCAAAAAAATCGCAAAGACAAAGCTTCTCCGAATCGCAAGACAATCTGGCGGAGGGTGTGGAGGATTTAGCCACTGAGGACATCGAGGATGATGAAGACAACGCAAATGCTGAGGAGTCTACCGAGTGTAACAGTGATGCTGAGGCAGAAGAGGATAAGGAAGACGATGACGACGAAGATGAAGAAGATGATGAGGATGAGGAAGAGGTGCAAAAGGAAGATGAGAAAGAGAAACCTGAAAATGTCAAACAAAACTGGAACGCTGCTAGTAAAGACAAAATTAAAGGCGGGGATGAAGCAACCGAGATTAAAGAAAAGCCAAACACGGAGCAGGTGCGCAAGCGTAAACCTAGAAAGGCAGATTAATGAATTGAATCTGAGTTGAGGAAGAAACAACGACGACGGATGGTAACAAAAAGACTAACAAAAGATAACACACTAAAAAATCACAATTTAGCATCTGATGTGGAAAATTACAAGTAGCACCCAAATTGCGTCTGTTTTTGATTGTGTACTTGCACGCACAAGAAGACAAACTCTTGTCTTCCTTGAGGAAGTCGCATTTTGCAATTAATATCTAAATTTTGCTGCAGTAAAATTGCAATTTATATGATTTAAGCATCTCTTCCTAGAACCTTATGTATTTCATAATTATAATACGTACAATAACTAAATATACATTTAGTCGTATTTTATTGTTTGCACTATCGATTTACTTGCAATTAAGTTAATTATTTGTTCTATATATTTCTTAAAACAAAATTGCAAAATGTATTAAACTTGCGTATTACGGATAAATATTATGTGTCTTTTGTCAATAAGCGAATGCAAATATTGCATTTAAAACTTCTTTGAAAGTTATGAAACATTTACTAATTACAATAATACAAAATAAATTTTACGACCAAATCACATTTGAGCTGAAACGCAACTAGCAAAAAAAAAAAAAACAAAATGACTTAGAAATCAAAATTTTATTTAACGCATTTTCTAATAAAGTGTAATTCCATGTGAAACAAGAACCTATTACGAATACTTTAAATAAAATAATATAAATGTATGTATTTACCGAGTTTTAAGAATAAACATCTATTAAAAGACACTCATTAAAGGAATTGCTCAAATTTCAAGATTTACTCCACATATAATCTGCGAAAGGAAACGAGATAGCCGGGTAGAAGTTGAAGAGAGTAGCTCTTCCAATTTT
Organism: Zaprionus lineosus; assembly: GCA_035044505.1. Lineage (NCBI taxonomy): Eukaryota > Metazoa > Arthropoda > Insecta > Diptera > Drosophilidae > Zaprionus > Zaprionus lineosus. Next base: position 6,933 of record JAWNNX010000655.1, on the reverse strand, counting down.
TCGATGCGTAGGATTAATATCGACTCCAATTAGGGATCAACACAAATTAAGTGTTATTTTGGATCATTAATCGCCAATTAATAAAAGTTGGGAGATTCCTTTGCCTTCAATTTGAAGCAAACTTTATTTAATAGTCGAAAAGATTTGATGGAAATTAAGACACGCTTTTTTATTTTCATGAGATTTAAATGTTGGTGTGTATTTCTCAATAAATTACACAATTTGTCGTTACTTAAACAAAAAGAGAAATTTACGAAGTTATAAATTTTTTATACATTTATTTGTTTAATTATATTCAATAGTTTTACAAAAATCCCTGCAATTTCATTGTATTTAAAACTACATGAAATTATAAAGTGTGAGTGTGTGTGAGTTTGCCAAATGGATTATTTAAGTTCATTATTAATTGCCAAATCAATAACTATTGCTTTTATATTGTTAGTATAAAAAAGTACAAAAAATTATATTTATTTTATTTTTTGTATGCACTTAAACAAAAAATTCGTTTAAGTTGCCTGCTTGCTATGTTGCTATTATTCACTTGGCACTTGTATTTAATGAATTAACTGTTGGTTTTCTGATTTTAAAAAATTAGAACATTTTGATTGTTAAACAAATAACATTTTTAACAAATGGCTATGGCTATTGTAGTTGAGTTGTAACGGTTGGGGTTTATGGGGTTTGTAGGTACTTGATGTGTGTGTATAAATAAATTTTCTATATATAAAATATATATTTGATATATATTTTTTGGTTTGGTTGTAAAAATTGTACTATTGCAGCGTATGGAGGAAGTTTGTGGGAAAGGATTTTCGGGGTATGGATATTATCTTTGTGTGTGTATGTTTTCAAATACTTTAAGTAATTGTTTGAATTGTGTTAAATTTTGGATTTCACAGTTAATTCGTAAGTTACGCCAAATGCTTACACAACTTAAAATTTGTGTAAGTGTTGATCTGACAGTAAAAACATTTGTAATTACTTTAAATATTTAAAAAGCATCAATCGTGTGCATTTATAATTTTCAAATGCAACTGAAAGCAAAAAATCGAAAATTTAAACAGTACAAAACGTCAAAATACCAACGGCATAATGAATTTTGCCACTCTTCGGTATTCTTTCAATTTTCGGAAATTTTAGTACGTTTTTTGTTGTGCTTTCAGCTACACTTGTGGGAGGGTGTTGGTGTTGCCGTTATTGTAAAATTAACTTTTGTGTTTAGGCGCGCAAAAGCTAATTTTAAAACATGCAACAAAGATTCTTAAACTACTAAATAACTGTATAGTTATATGAGGTATTTAAATGTGTTGTATGATGATTTGTGGTGGTTGTGGAAATTTTGTCTGGCAAATTTGTTAAATTTTGTAAACCGGTCTATTGCATAAAATTGCAGGTCAGTTGCTTTGTTGCCATGTTTTGACAAACAAAGAACGTAAAAAAATGTAGCGATAGTAAAAAAACTAGTTGCCGGCTATGCGACAAAATCGAGCGGCCTATTGAAGCCACCCTTACGATTCATATACTGTCGATACTTGCGCTTGAGAATTACGTGCACTTCGCCGACATCATTGCCCTCGACTTTCTTGTTTTTGGTTGTGTCGAACGTACAGAAGCCCATTGTCTTGAGCATTTCAACCTCTTCCGCCGATTTACCCTCTAGGTCTGCTTCATTGATCTGCGGCCTCTCTGCAGCTGCAGCCGCTGAGTTGTTTCTTGTTGTGCGTCTGGATGTCGAGGGACCGGAATTCCTGCCTGCACCACGTGAACGAGAACTGTGAAATAATGAGTGACAGCACATCTTTTTTAATGAAGTGGAAGTTGATTGCATTTTAATCACAAAGAAATATGTAGAATAAATAAAATATTTGAACGGACTTGATAAACTGGGGCACGATCATTTGTATACTAAACTGCAGCTTTAAAAATGCAATCTTACAATTTAAGGGTTTAATTATGAAATGCGACACCTTTGAGGCAACTATAAATGATCAAAAACTGGTTAAAACCATTTCCTATGTGCTTGTGTTTTGTATTTCAGTTGCAAAATTATACAAGATAACAAAGTACAGAGTGTGTATTCGTGTTTCTGTGTGTGTGTTGAATTTTTATGTTCCTTAATAGTAAATTTATAAGCTGATTTTTTAAGACATTTCCTCGATAAGCGCTGCACGTAGCTTTGTTGTCACTGTTGCCGGCTGAGCTTGATTTAATTTGAAAACGCTCTCGATAACGGACATTTCGGTGGCTGTGGTGCTCATGCCTACAAATGATATCCAGTCGTTGACCACCATGCCTGCAGCCAAAACTTCACTGCCGCGATTTACTGTTCCCGCAACCAAAGGCACTTGCAGTAGTGACGATAATTCGTCCTGATCCTGTATGCTTGTCTTTGGATGAACCATGCCACCCTGATTGCTCAGTACAGTGTAGGAACCTACAAGAGGATTTTCAGCAATTGTCTGACGAAACACTTCAACGTTAAGAGTGTCAGCTATAATCTCCTCAGTTTCTTTGTCCAAATCGGGATGCACCAGTGCGACATAATCGTTGCAGGCAATAACGTTGCCTAGAGCTGACAAACGTTCCTCAACACGGTATATTTTAACTGCATCTGGAAGGCTGTTGCGCAAATGCTGTAGTTCTTCGTCTGTAGTTGAGTTTGGTACAAGAAGGCCGTTTTTATTGCCGACAGTTAAACGACCAATAATGCGGCAGCCGCCAATATTAGCGTGTATTACAGGAATTGTTTCAGCCAGCTCAGCCTCGAAGGTGCTGTAGAAAGTCTCAGATCCACCAATGGCCACCAGACAATATGTGTTTGTTAATTTACTGAAGACGCCGATATCGTCATTGTTCTCAAATTGTACGCGAAGAGCCATTTTGTTGTATTAAATGTTCAACTTAGCCCGATGTGACGTCTATGTACTATTTAGTGCAGTGTAATGGTATCACTTTGCTTTATGTCTTATTTGTTGATACGCCTTTCTTTTAGTGATGAAATTCGCGAATTTCACTTCACGTGGTAATTTGCAAGACAGTTGCCGAAAGGAACAAATGTTAAAGAACGAACTAGTGAACTGTCAAAACAGACACAGGGCTGCAACGTTTCATTAAAAACAGATTAAATACTTAAAATGCTGCCCTGCTGTTAATAATCTGACTGAACTAGTTCAGCTAAGCAGTACCATAAGGTACACTGTATAAAGAACTTAATCCTAAATCCTTTAATAATTTGATAAGAAAAAATCGCTAGTAATTTATACTTATCGTTGTTGTTTGGTACACTACCACTATAGATGTTTATTCACCTCGAACGCCTGCCACGCGCACGATCTCTGTCACGGCTGCGGCTTCTTTCACGCTCACGATCACGATCACGTTCTCTGTCACGGCGGTTACTGCTGCTGCTGCTTCCAACGCCAATGGCTTCTCTTTCTCTTGAGCGTCGCTCGCGTCTTTTTTTGCGCTCTGTACGTTCCTTTTCCCTTCGTCTGTGTGCGGGGGAAGCAGGACTACGACTTCTACCCATGTTCTCTTCTTATGTATGAAAAACTATATTCGCGTAAATTAAACGTTTCAAAGGTAACAGAATGCCTGATGCACGAGAAAAATGTGTAAGTTTCAACATATTTCTAATAACTTTTATCACTGGAAACTCACCGTTGCCAAATGCTGTGTCTAACATATAAGAAACGACACCGGCATTCAGTAAAAGCCTTAAACTTAAAACTAAAAATAAAAAACCGAACCGCGTTCCTTCACAACCGCGACGCTACAACAGACTGCAATAGGCAGCTCACCATATCAGCTGATTAGATCTAGTATGCACATTTTCACCTAGGACTACAAAAAATACTGCAGTGTGACCACTTTTTATTTATAATATGTACGGCTTGGCCACACAGCCAATTAAAAAAAATAAATTTTTTTAAAAATATACTATTGTGGTTTTTTCAACTAGCATTGCAAAGTTTTTTCCTTCTTAATTAAATAGGAACACATGACTAATAAATTTTGCAAAGCTATACGAATATTTAAGCCTGTTATGTTTTTAAGCTTATAAATCACTATCAACAATAAAATCAAGCTAATTAACGTGCATGAATAAAGAGAACATTTTTTTTTTTAACACTATCGTATTTTTTGTTATCAGCAAACTATGCAATTAAATGCTATGTTGTTGTTTATACGCGCGAATAAGCACAACAAAAGACAACAAAGAAAAAACAGCAACGACAGCTGTTGTGTACCGGCGCCGGCTGCTAGAAAGCTCTTGGACAAAGCTCTAAAATTAAGGCACAAATTCACTAAACATCACAGTTGATATTTTGCAAGCTGCACCGAAGGGTGCGTAAATTATTTTTAAATAAATTGAATTTTTTGTTTCGCGGATTTAAGCATCGTGCAGCATGGCCGACTCAATGAACGTGGAAGTTAAGGACATTGATAAGTTGTTCGAACAGGATGGCTACCTAAAACCCTTCGAACGTGAAATTCGTCGTAGGTGAGTTGCAATCTAATATCATGTAACCCGAAGCTTGCCCTGCCTGATAAGCGCCTCGCTTCAAACACACGGACATCAGTGTTTTGCTTTCGGTGTTATGCACTTCACAATCGAAGCAACTATTTTAACACAACCGACAGGTGCAATAGAAAAAACTGCGTCGGTCAATGTCAAATGAAGGTCGTTGATGTTTAATTTACTTCGCGTCTTCTGCGTGAGTGAGTTCCCCATCGGCGTGCACTAAGCAACAGCCTTCAGGTTGTCTGTGGTGTTGACCTTGACAATTAATTTAAGTTTCCTCATTTGACTTAATTGTTTTTTCTTACAGGCACGGCGTCCTACAAGAATGGATTGGCAAAATCAACCAATGTGAAGGCGGAATGGAGGAGTTTTCTCAGGGTTACAATTATTACGGCTTACATTTCCAAGCCGATAACTCGGTCATAGCACGGGAATGGGCACCGGGCGCAAGAGATGTCTACCTAACTGGCGATTTCAGTGAGTACAAGATTATGATTTTTTCTAAGTATATAAAGAGACGAAGCACACAAAGTACCAGCTCACAGAGTGATTTCAATATTATTTGAATGTATTAGTGAGCTGGCAACAGTTTTGTCATTTTTGAATTTATTGATATTGCTATACGCGCCCTAGCGAAGCTTTTTGTCTATCGATGATAAGCTTACCAATATTTTGGAATAAGAAATATAATCGTAGGTTTCCGACCATAATTTAAATTTTTATTAAATTTTAATATACATTTGTAACAATTTATTTAATCTTACGTTTTTTTTTATAGACAACTGGCACTGGGAGTCGCATCCATTTAAGAAGCTACCTTTTGGAAAATGGGAGCTGCATTTGCCGGCTAACGCGGACGGAAGTGCACCGATTAAGCATCTAAGTGAGATCAAGATTATTATTAGAAATCAGTCTGGGCAGCTGTTAGATCGACTATCACCCTGGGCTAAATATGTGGTACAACCACCCAAAGAAGCTAACCAAGGCGTTAATTACAAACAGTATGTATGGCAGCCGCCTTTGGGAGAGCGTTATCAGCGACAACATAGTCGACCGGCCAGACCCAAGTCACTGAGGATTTACGAGTGTCACGTTGGAATTGCTTCGCAGGAGCCGCGTGTGGGCAGCTACGACGACTTTGCGGACCGAATTGTGCCACGTATTAAGCGGCAGGGCTACAATTGCATACAAGTGATGGCTATCATGGAACATGCATACTATGCAAGTTTTGGTTATCAGGTTACCAGTTTCTTTGCCGCCTCCAGTCGGTATGGTAACCCAGAACAGCTAAAACGTATGGTCGATGTGGCTCACGCTCAAGGTCTCTACGTCCTATTAGATGTAGTTCATTCACATGCCTCCAAGAATGTGCAGGATGGTCTGAATCAGTTTGACGGCACCAACAGCTGCTTCTTCCACGATGGTAGCCGCGGTGAGCATTCGTTGTGGGACAGTCGACTTTTTAACTACATGGAACATGAAGTTCTCCGCTTTTTGCTATCCAATTTACGATGGTGGCACGATGAGTACAACTTTGATGGCTATCGATTTGATGGTGTAACGTCCATGCTTTATCACTCACGCGGCATTGGTGAGGGCTTCAGTGGTGACTACAACGAGTACTTTGGTCTTAATGTCGATACAGATGCTCTTAATTATCTCGGTTTGGCCAATCATCTACTACATAAATTGGATCCTGAGATTATAACAATAGCAGAGGTAAGATTCTAAAATTTCTAATAGAATATTTGTATTTAAGAAGTTTATTGCATTAACAGGACGTTTCTGGAATGCCTACACTGTGCCGGCCTGTATCCGAGGGAGGCATTGGCTTCGATTATCGTCTGGGCATGGCCATACCAGACAAATGGATCGAACTGCTAAAGGAGCATAGCGACGATCAGTGGAACATGGGCAACATTGTGCATACCCTAACCAATCGTCGTTGGATGGAAAACACTGTAGCGTACGCCGAGTCGCATGATCAAGCACTGGTGGGTGATAAGACAATTGCCTTCTGGTTAATGGATAAAGAGATGTACACGCACATGTCTACATTATCGGATCCGTCGTTCGTTATTGATCGTGGCCTGGCGCTGCACAAGATGATACGACTCATAACTCATTCCCTTGGCGGCGAAGCATATCTAAATTTCATGGGCAATGAATTTGGACATCCCGAATGGTTGGACTTCCCGCGTGTGGGAAATAATGATTCATATCATTATGCACGCCGTCAATGGAATCTTGTGGACGACAACCTCTTAAAGTATAAATACCTCAACGAATTTGATCGTGCCATGAACCAAACAGAGGAGCGCTACGGATGGCTTCATTCGGGTCCAGCTTATGTCAGTTGGAAGCATGATGGTGACAAGGTTATCGCCTTCGAACGCGCCGGTCTTGTC